>CM023626.1:2945656-3545656 GCA_013358685.1 Antennarius maculatus | reverse complement strand
TGTCAGCTCACATCTGGGTGTTTATTTTGGGGGGGGTGGGAGCGGGCATCGAACCACAAATCTCAGAACATTGGACGACCAGCACTAACGCACGCTCTACCACTGAGCCACTGCCATCCCCAATATATTCTTTTCTTTCGGCTTTTCCCTTCAGGGGTCGCCACAGCGAATAAGTTGCCTCCATCCAACCCTGTCTTCTGAAAACACTTCTCTCACACAACCTTCATGTCCTCTTTCACTACATCCATAAACCTCCTCTTTGGTCTTCCTCTAGGCCTCCCGCCTGGCAGTTCAAAACTCAGCAACCTTCTACCAATAATATATTCACTATCTCTCCTCTGGACATGTCCAAACCATCTCAGTCTGGCCTCTCTGACTTTATCTCCAAAACCTCTAACATGTGCTGTCCCTCTGATGTACTCATTCCTGATCCTATCCTTCCTGGTCACTCCCAAAGAGAACCTCAGCATCTTCATCTCTGCTACCTCCAGCTCTGCCTCCTGTCTTTTCCTCAGTGACACTGTCTCTAGACCAAACAACATTGCTGGTCTCACCAGTTTTGTACACCTTTCCTTTCATTTTAGCTGAAACTCTTCTATCTCACATCACACCTGACACTTTTCTCCACCCATTCCATCCTCCCTGTACACGCTTCTTCACCCCTTTTCCACACTCTACATTGCTCTGGACTGTTGACCCCTAAGTTCTTAAAATCCTCTACCTTCTTGATCTCTTCTCCCTGTAACCTCACTCTTCCACTTGGGTCCTTCCACTTTTTTGGCATGAAACCATACTGCTGCTCACAAATGCTCACTTCTGCCCTTAGTCTAGCTTCAACTACTCTTTCCCAAAACTTCATTGTATGACTCATGAGCTTTATTCCTCTACAGTTGCCACAACTCTGCACATCTCTGCACATCTTAACCAAAGAATGCATTATGTTAACAGGATGTAAAAAAATATCACTTTAAAAAAAAAAAAACATGCAATAAAAAATGTCAGCAGCAGCCTTGAATGGAACATATCAAACCTGTAACACATAAAAATAAGAGTTTGTTTGTTGATGTGATTCATAATACGTTTCAACACATTAACCGTTGACTTAAAGCCAATCCATATATTTGCACATGTTAACCTCTCCTGCTGCCAGTTTCTGCTTCAATACCATGCCACCTGTTCTACTGCCTGCTGTTGTGTCAGTTGGAAGCTTATACATCATCATGACATTAATATCTCTAGTTCACTGTCTGTAGATCAGTTGTGATCTGAGGAGGTGGCTTTCACTATCACTGATGTCACTATAGTCTAGATGTCTGGTGAGGGAGGAGGGAATAAATGAACAAGAGATGTGGAAGATGCTCCACTGCAGAGAACAGTTCCAGCCACAGCTGTACTTTGCAGGTGTGTTCCTGTAGAAAACTAGATCAAATGTACCTTATCTTGGAGTTTCAGGAGGTGAAGGGCACGGGACACTCACACACACACACACACACACACACACAAACACTCACACGCACACACACACACACACACACACACACACACACACACACATGCTCAGAAGGAAACAGGTCCTGTCCCCACTGATGGACGACAGAAGCTGTGACAGAAGGGTGGCATTAAAAACTAGCAGGGAATGTGGCGTGATGAAAATGTCAGACTGAAACCAGCAGGCTATATTCTGTAACATGTTTAATCACATTACAGTCTGTATACTTCTGTGAGTGCATTAGCCATATAAATGTCCACACAGGTGTGTGTGTGTGTGTGTGTCTGTGTGTGTGTGTGTGTGTGTGTGTGTGTGTGTGTGTGTGTGTGTGTGTGTGTGTGTCTGTGTGTGTGTGTGTTTACAATACATTGTCTGCCCATATTTTTGTATGCAGCTGAGATCAAACACAAAAATCTGAGAGATAAAATTAGAACCAAATTCTTACTTTCAATGGATTTTACTTTCATTTTCTTCCTTAAACACTTATACTGAACATTTAGAAAACATTTATTTAAAGGACAACACCATTGGAGCTGACTGGGAAGTTGCCAAATGAATTCAGAGGACAGGTTCTAACTGGTTCAAGCTTCAAATCCAAATTTCTCAGATGTGCTTTGGAGGCGGGAAACAAAAAAATCCCTGCAGCTTCTAAATCCAGCGATACGATTACAACCTAAAAACACATTTTCTACTCAGTTGCTACTTTGTACTCCTAAGCCCTTACATGCAGATTTGCTACCCAAATCTGTATTGTGTGTCTATTGTAGGCCTCTGGTGTTTATGCCATGTGTCACAGCCCCAGCATTTTGATGTATATAAAGGTGAGGAAAAGACATGGCTCTTTCAATAGTTTCAGATATTGTTGAACATATTGGAGGCATATCTGTCTTTACCGAGTCAGTTCTTAATATCACCTGCTCTTACCTCACCTACCAATGCTTCTCAAATTGGCAAAGTCCCCTTTAGTCTGTCAAACTTTCCATTTGCATAAATTGTGGCCAGTGTTTAAGGTGATAACTTCTGATTTCTATTGGCTCTTCTGCCAAAGTTACACGGAAATGAAAAAGAGTATCTCTTATACATCTGCTCTGATCGTGTGTTGCTTGTCACATCACCTATTCTATGAAAAGTAGTATTGACATCACGCACCCTCGTCTTCATGGAATAACTGTAGTCACTGTTCCCAACATGGTATTTAAAGTTGGAATAAAGACCCTTGATAACACGCCAAATGCTGGGGTTACCCGTATTCCCTTAGTAGTTTCCATGAGCGATTAAGTCTATCAAAGGCCTTCTCAAACTTCATGAAATTGATGTAAAGCTGCCTCTGCCATTCTGCACACTGCTCAATGATATTACAGAGCACAAATATCCGCTCTGTATATCCTTTAACTTCTCTAAAACCTGCTTGTGCATCCCAAAGCTGTTGGAGTCCTTGGATATTTTTTTTGTGCCGTAGTATCAACCTCTGGTTGGTGGGTTGGTATTAATGTCTGGAACAACTTCTGCCTCCACTATACTAATTTCTACCGTTGGTGGTAGTCTGTTTAAAATTTCACTGAAGTGCTCAGCTCATTTTGTTCTGCCCTCGTCAGTCACAAGAAGTCTTCCTTGCTTGTTTGTAACTGGTGATTTGGTGGTTCTGTATTTGCCATTTGTGATCTTATACACTTTTCTTTGTTCGACTCTTCCTCTGCATGTTTTGTGAGATTGTCCATAAATGCTTTTTATCTGCTCTAGCTCTCTTATACGCACCAGAATGTGAAAGGGTGTAGGTAGATGCTTGACCACCTGTGTGTATTGTGTAGTAACTCACCCAGCCACCACTATGAAAAAGTCCAAGCGGTTCCACGTATCTCCAAGGTAACACTTCTTTCCAAAGATTCCCAGAGCGACCATCTTGATCACCATCTCAATTGCAAAGAATGCAAAGATGAAGTCATCAAAGTCCTGAGGTCAGAAAGAGATAGAAATGACCAGTTAAAGATTGATTAATTGAGCTGAGGCTCATGGGTATGTTGGTAGCTTTGCAGATATTTGGTCATGATGTATTGAACAAATTTAATTTTTATGTACTACCATCCTTTGGTACCACCTTCATGTCGGTGCCTAAGGAAGTCAGAGTTCACCGCACACAATGTCTGAGAACCCTAAATATCGGTCCAAAAGTTGGTGCTGATATATTTTACCGTGTGAGATGTTTAGTTGGATAAGTGAAACGTCCGGCAAACGTAGGACACATATGTCAAGATCTGGCCCGTGCTGAATTATCTATGGCCCGCGGGATGATTTTTAATCACTATTAGAACTGGCCCACAGGTCACATTGGCCCACTGGTATTGTGCACGCACCAAAACTACATTCCCCATAATGCAATAGTGGTGGAAGTAATGCAGCGCAACAAGCAGGCTTTGGTTTCATTGTTTATCATCAGTCAGAGCGGAGGTTGGGTTTGGCTACTCCCCTCCTCAAAAATTGCAAAAAGGAAGGTGGACGCTGAGAGCAGGGGGTTTCAAGTCAGGTGGGAGTCGGAGTGTATGTTCAGAGATATAAGGTAAACCTGCGTGTCTTTAGCCGCACATACGTTTGTGAAGAATATTTCTCTCTGATGAAGCTGAACAAAAGATCACACAGAAGCTGTCTGACTGATAAACACCTTCACCCCATGCTGACGATTTCCTCAGCTCAGAGCCTGAGCCCGAACACTGATGAACTTATGAGACACCATCAAATATCAGGCTCAGCCTCAGACAAGTGAGCATTACACAGCAGTAAGATATTTTCAGTTTAAAATTCAGTTAAATTTTTACATTTGTTTCTACAAGACGTGATGTCTCCTTGAAGGAAAGTATTGTTTACTTGAAAGTATTGTTTACTTCAATACTTGAAAGTATTGTTTTGTCTGTGTGCCATAGATTTTATTTTATTTTATTTTATTTATTTATATTTATTTCAGTTGAATGGACTCACGGAAAATTGTAGATAAGAGCCATGATAAGGGATACAACTGATTTGATTTTTTTTTTTTTTACTATTTGAAAGCAGTGATTGGTAGGATCATAGAGCAGCACAATAATCTTTTAAAACTTTTTAATTTTTTTTCACAATAATGTATTATTATTGTGCATGCATTATTGCATACACAATAATGTATTATCAGTTTATAATGCATGCAATTTAGTTTATGCATTTATCTTGATATCAAAACATATTGAAATGAACATAGCCTTTTGAACCAAGAGCTAACACAGCGTATATTATTTAATGATTAAATAAATAATGCAATATTTTGTTATGGCTCTACCAGTAACTTCAAGTGGAAACCTCTTCGACAGGAAAACAGCAAAAGAGTAAATGTCCTTCAAAAACAAAATATGTTCCTTAATAAACATTGAACCAGTCCGGCACTCGGCTTGTAGCAAATTTGTCTTTTTTGTATTTAACTTTGACACCCCTGGATTATGAAGTCTATTGGTAATTTTATGGTCTTCCAATAAACAGATGAGCATTTTTTAGTCCTAAGTGGTTGGCGGACCTGTTCACAACAGACAATATTGCAACATACATTTGAATAGATAAATATACTAACAAGTAAATATACTTACATGTATTGAGCTCACGAAAAGTTCTGTATAATTAAAACCAAGGCAGTCACAGACTGCAACATCCCGCGACACCCCTGAATCCAAAATTTTATACTGACCTACTTGCATAGGTCAAAGATCAAAGCTAGTGCTCTGACCTACTGTAATTGATCAAAGCACTAGTTTTGATTTATGACCTTACACTGGCCTTCTCCCTCGTCTTTCTATCTTATCTGGTTTTGAGTGTACAAAAGTTGAAATATGACCTTGACCTAGTTTTATCAAGGTCAAGGTCATCATCTCATTTTTATCCCCTTTGCCGCCCGAGTAGTGTGCTTTTTTTCATCTTTCTATCTGCAACGGTTGCGAAGGACAAACAGACAAACGGACAAATACACAAACTACTGACAATTACAATACATCGCCGCTTTGAAGCTGGTTGTAATAAACTGGAAATGTAAGCTACACAAATCTACACAATTTACACACATTCTAGGATTCTACACAACTCTACACAATTTACACAGACTCTAGGATTCCACACAATTCTACACACATTATACATGTTATGGAAGCAGCTGAACAGCAATGACATATCAGGAATATGTCCAAATCCAAAAGTTTGTGTTAAATTATGAACTGTTGACCGTCAGATCAATTATTGCTTTTCTTTACCACGATTATTTGACTATATGTTGTTTCTATGTGGCCTACATATATGACAGATTTTACATGACAGATTTAATCTGTGACATCAGGCAATAACATCAACTTGTGCCACACTAATAGTCATACTATAAGAGCATTCTTATCTGGTGTTTAAAAATAGCCCACTGTAGCCTTTGAAACTAATGTGATGCTTTATTAATTCCTGTAGAGGAATCCTCTTTTCTCTTTGCCCTGCTGTCAGGAGGTCAGGGTCCCTGTGGAGCAGAGGCAGAGAAAAGAATAGAAATAAAAGCTAACGACCTCCTTGCAGCTGCAGAGGATTTAATGGAGTGCTCAAGGGCACTTCAGCAAGCCAGATGCCTGGTGAAGATACAGGTCCTCAGGCCCAGTGAGGTTTTTCACACCGGGAGGGCTCCTGGCTGCTTTGGCAGCCACTCCAGAGACAAAATGCTGTCCGATTTGGAGTACAAAATTTAATAGTATGGAACCAGCCTCTCTTTTCGCTAATCAAGAGTACCTGAATGAGCTGCACTGCTTGACACTTCATCAGACTGGATAGAAAATGAAAATTTGAGCAAATAAAGGGAAGGTAAAGTTAAAAAAAAAAAAATCCCCACTTATATATTTGAATAAGCTCACTTGAAAGTCTCATTGTGTCACGCTTTCACCAACTCCACTCACTACCTGTCAATCAAGCCCAAACCAATCAGGGCACTCAAACAATCACGGCACATCTGCCAGAAGGATGGACTTGAACAATATGGTGTAAAGCATCTGCTATGTTAGGAGAAGAAAGAACTATACATGGACTTCCCAGGTTACATAATTTTAGAGTGTCATAACTGTTCCAACAATTTTCACAATTTTGAGCAGGAAGTCCAAACAGCAGGAACAACACAGAAAACGGCAACAAATTCTGAGTGAAACTAGCTGGAACACAAACAGTCTGTCCAGCTATGGTGTCCGTTTGGAATGGGACAATCGATGTAGTATCCAAAATGCTCCTGGGGTATCTGACAAAAAATAAATAAATAAATAAATAATAAAAAAATATATAGACGTATATATATATATATATATATATATATATATATATATATATATATATATATATATATATATACACGTGTGTGTATATATATATATATATATGTATGTATATTTATAGACAGACACACACACACACACACACACACACACATACGGTGGCTTTCAAAAGTATTCAGCCCCCTTGACCTTTTCCACATTTTGTCATATTACGACCACAAACAGAACAGCCTTTTGCTGCAATTACAGCTGCAAGTCTTTTGGGGCATGTCCCTACCAGCTTTGCACATCGAGAGACTGAAATTTGTGCCCATTTTTCCTTGCAAAACTGCACAAGCTCAGTCAGATTAGCTGGAGAGCGTTTGTGAACGGCAGTTTTCAGATCTTGCCACAGATTCTCGATTGATTTTAGGTCAGGATTTTGACTGGCCCATTCTAACACATGAATATGCTTTGTTTTAAACCATTCCATTGTAGCCCTGGCTTTATGTTTAGGGTCGTTGTCCTGCTGGAACGTGAACCTCCGCCCCAGTCTCAAGTCTTTTGCAGACTCCGACAGGTTTTCTTCCAAGATTGCCCTGTATTTGGCTCCATCCATCTTCCCATCAATTCTGACCATCTTCCCTGTCCTTGCTGAAGAGAAGCACACCCAGAGCATGATACTGCCACCACCATGTTTGACAGTGGGGATGGTGTGTTTAGAGTGATGTGCAGTGTTAGTTTTCCGCCATACATAGCATTTTGCATTTAGGCCAAAAAGTTCAATTTTGGTCTCATCTGACCAGAGCACCTTCTTCCAAACAGTGCTCCGTGAGATTTTCAAAGCTTGGGAAATCTTTTTATAGCCTAACCCTGCTTTAAACTTCTCCACAACTTTATCCCTGACCTGTCTGGTGTGTTCTTGGGACATCATGATTCTGTTTGCTCCCCAATATTCTCTTAACAAACCTCTGAGGTTTGTACTCAGATTAAATTACACACAGGTGGACTTTATTTAGTCATTAGGTCAACATTTGATCATTCAGCAATCATCGGGCAACTTCTGAAGGCAATTGGTTACACTCAGAGAAAAGGGGCTGAATACTTTTGCACACTGTACTTTTCAGTTTTTTATTAGTAACATTTTTGTTAAATTATATATAATTTTCTTTCTACTTCACAATTGTGTGCCACTTTGTGTTGGTCTTTCACATAAAATTCCAATGAAATATATTTAGATTTGTGGTCGTAACGTGACAAAATGTGGAAAAGTTCAAGGGGGCTGAATACTTTTGCAAGCCACTGTATATACTGTTTTATATCACCTCCATCATTGGAATATGAAATTCAATAAATACCTTTATCAAGGCAGGAGAAACAGAATTTGAGTTATAAAAAAAGGGAAAATCTAGCTCATAGTGAAAAAAACAACTTCTGGAAAGAGATCAAGGCACAGGACACCCACTGAATGTCTGAGTCATCCAAACACAGAAGGGTAAAAATATATCAAACCCTGCTAGGTTAGGCCAGAGCTCTTGAGGTTCTGAAGTTCGCTTTAAGTAGAATGTATAAGTTCACATGGGAATGGATGTGTGAGAGAACACACAAGATCACCCCTGCCCCACCACAGAGAGTCGAAAAAACCCAAAAGATTCTATTCAACATATGAAGCTCACAGTTGGTGTCTTACAATTGGTAGCAAATTGATGCCACAGGTTAACTACCCAATACTGACCGTACAAGAGTCCAGATGTTGTTCACAGCAGCCATTTAGTCTAAAGAGACATAAAAGACTCCAAGCAGATGCAGAGTCCCCCAGAAGAAAAGGTAGAGGAAAGAACACTGTGCTCAGTGTTTGATCTAAATTTAATCCAAACTGTCTGCCGGAGCCAACTTTTCTATGCCGGATACGATGAGAAATGATGCAGTCAGAAGAATGTTCTAAACTCTATTGCGTAAGCATGCAGGATAAATACCAGTAACATAAGGTCACGGTGGTGCAATTAATGCCATTTAAGAAAAATATTATGTTAGTTCAACTTTGGCAGCAAACGAGTCTATTTTATTTGCAGGTTACTGTCCTAATGTGGGTTATAAACTATAAATACATTTGTCATAAAGACCTGAGGATATGAAGTCAACCCCAATAAGTGAAAATACAACATGTGACAAACTCTGCTACATGAGAACACTGAGGTTTTGTGGCGTATTGAACAGTTTTCTATTTATTTTCCTCTGAAATGAATTAATTCCACATGATCATTTATTCTCCTTTATTGTGTGTTTAGAATTTATTTCTGTTCCCTGCAGCTCAAATCAGAACATTTTAGTGTCGTATCAAAGCTCAATTCTCTCAACATACGATCTTTGCGACGATCACGTTTAAAGGAAGTTTAAAGATTTTGTTTAAAAAAATCCTTGATCTTTGTTTTTTCTTTTCAGGTCAAGCTGCATTTACAATCTGTGCCCTAGGAACACATTGTTGGTAATGTGTCGACTACCAGGCGGACATCAATCCCTCATGACTGATTGAATCTTGACATACACGGCACAGCTGACCTCTACTTTAGGATGTGTGTGACACATGTGTGTGACACAGTAAGGTGGTATCTGTGATATTCTTTGCAGCTGTAGCTTTTATAGTGTGACAAAGTCAGGATGAAATATGTTCAATAGAATACAGTGAGGTAGACATGATTATAGTTCCTAAACTATGAATCTATTTATGAGAAATATATAATAAAGATGTCAGCAGACCGAGCTGCTGCCCCATCATACATGATGTCCACTGTTCAGTGTTTAAGAATAGTGACTCTGTCTGAAAAGGAGGTCAACACCCTGCAATTAATAGTCCTTTAATAAAACTGTGTCCAATAGATAGAGTTATAGATTTTGCCTTATCACATCCCACTTCAAAGCGGTGATGTATTGCGATTGTCAGTGTTCGTGTGTTCGTCCATTCATTTGTTCCTTCTTCCATTCATTTGTCCACCAAATATCTTTGCAACCGTTGCAGATAGAAAGATGAAACAAAAGGCACATTACTCGGGCGGCAAAAGGGATGAAAATGAGATGATGACCTTGACCTTGAGGAAAGTAGGCAAAGGTTAAATTTCAACTTTTGTACACTCAGGAACCATATAGGATAGAAAGACGAGGGAGAAGGCCAGTGTAAGACCCTAGATCAAATGTAGTGCTTTGATCTACCTATGCACTAGCTTTGATCTATGGTCTTACACTGGCCTCCTCCATATGTACTAGTCTATGCTCTAGTTTCATCATGGGTCTTTTATTAAATGACCCTGACCTATGAAAGTAGGTCAGGGTAAAATTTTGAATTCAGGGGTGTCGTGGGATGTTGCACTCTGTGACTGCCTATTTCCTGGTTTTATCATTTTTTATTATTACATTCCGCTTCAAAAACCTTGAGAAAACTAGGTCAAGGTCAAATTTCAACTTTTGTACACTCAGGAATTGGATAAGATAGAAAGACAAGGTAGAAGGTCAGTGTGAGTGAGACCATAGATCAAAGCTAGTCTTTGATCTACCTAAGCTTTGATCTATGGTCAAAGCTAGTGCATAGCTTTGACCTACCCTGAGAGGTCAAAGCTATGCACTTGTCATGTACTACTTTCAGGGTACCCTGACCTAAGTCGTGTGATGTTGCAGTCTCTGACTGCCTTGGTTCTTGTTACTATTTGGATTATTATTTTTTTTTAATCCAGGACAATGACCTCCAAATAAACCATTTTGCCACTCAGACTGTTCTACAAAGCTATAAATTAGCAGTTCCTGCAGCTAAATTGACAGATTGACATTTATTCTAATCAAATCCCCATAAGCTGCCAACAAGGTAGCAACTATTCTGCTCGGGGTCCAAACACAACAACAAATCAAAATCAAAGAACTTGTTGGATAAGCCAGAAAATCAACAGCTGACACAAAGAAACACCTGCGAGCAAAAATCTGTACCGTCCTGCTGAGCCTAAGACTGGATGGCTTCCTCCCCTTCTGCTCCATCCATCTATTTCTGTTCCCTTTTGTTTAATGAAGAAGACATTCCTCTGGTGTCCGCTGGGGAGTAATTACTCATCCAGTTTGTATGAACTCAAGCCTGCATGCCTGCAGAGACCTTAATATAACAATCTCCTTTAAGGCTGAAGGGTTAAGATGCTGAGGACGTCTCAGCTGTCACACACTGCTTTAAACACATATTTCAGCACAACGATTACACAGCACATCTATGAAGTGCATGCATACTGTTCAAAATGGCAAGAAACCCTTTGGGGGCTGATGTCATTCAGCTCAACCTTCCATACTGTCCACACACACACACACACACACACACACACACACACACACACACACACACACACACACACACACACACACACACACACACACACACACACTAAATGCAATATAGGCACAGCTCAATTTCCCATTCATCAAAGCCAACAGGACATGCTGGCCTGAGGCCTTCCCAGTGGGACATACTGGTATAGCAGCATGTGGGAATGCAGCCTCTGTGATCAGGCTATTGATTTCCTGAAGCTTGCGTCACACATCATTGAAGCATGAAACGTGCTCCTGATTCCATAGAACATGGATTGGATTCATCTCAACATACAACAGCAGCTCCTTAGATCTCCTCAAGGTTTCACGCCGAAACAAGCTGCCTGTTTACCAAAATGAAAATGCATCCGTTTGCACATTTCATCACCACGGATCACTGGCTACACATCCATGTGGAGACTAGAGAACCGCACACAACCACAAAACACACACAAACACACATCTGCCTCAGAGGGCATAGACACCAGTGGCCTGTGCTGAACAGTTCACTGCTCACACTAGCCCTTAATTTCTATTCTCCACCTTTGTCTCTCCTCCGGAGACTCAAAAAAGGACCAGAATATGTGAAACTTCTGTAATATCCCCGTGGATTAATAAGGCTTTGACATTATGTGAAAACAAAACTGAAAAGTTAATTATGTTGTACATCCAGCCTAATCCTGGTTCCGTCATGCCCTGTGAAATTAGCTTTCGCTCAGTGTGACAGTTACAAGTGTGAAATTGGCCAACAAATGACAGCAGAGAACTTCTAGTGAGTCAATCCAATCTTTGTTCCTTTGAAACAGTTTATATTAGGGATGGTTATGCAATATTAAGCGATCTAAAATGCTCTAATCAGTGTATCATCATGAAAACAAGCTGTATCTTTATTTGTGTTTGCATGTTTTGCTACTGCTACCTTTTGTGTTATAGCTGAGTTAGTTTCTCACTTCATTGCTCACAAACCATTTGTCAATGAAACAGTCTTGGCAGTGCTGCAGAGGCTTTGTCTTTTTGATTCTGTGTATATGGCAGGTAATGTTGCCTATATGTGTCTATA
The DNA here is from genome assembly GCA_013358685.1 of Antennarius maculatus. Lineage (NCBI taxonomy): Eukaryota > Metazoa > Chordata > Actinopteri > Lophiiformes > Antennariidae > Antennarius > Antennarius maculatus. The sequence continues at coordinate 3,533,493 of CM023626.1, read as the reverse complement.
TGTATTCCAAACAAACCAGTTGCCGCTGCCAGAAATGGAAAAGCTGTCATTTCCGGTGCACCGAATGAATCCTGGACAGACTCAACAGACACTCGCCACTAAAAACAGCAACTGTAAAAGCTTCAAGCATAAACTATTGGGAAATGGATTACCCAATGGTGGTAAAATATACTTGAAATTACATTAATCCAAAGGTTGAACATTAAAGGCCACTGTCATAGGAGCATTGAAAATACATAATAGTTTTTTTTGTTTGTTTTTTTTTACGTCCTGGTAAACGTAAAATGTAATTTAACCTGGTACAGGTCACATTACTTGCAACTGTTTTCTATCATGTTGAGTTAAATGGAATAAATTAAATTATTTTAATCTCACAAAATGTAATTATCACAGCCTTCCACATAATTATACATTTGATTAAATTATATTATTTACACATAATCAATCGAGCTGGGCTGATAAACAATGTATGAGATATCATGCAACTGAAATTCATTTGGTATAGCTGGACTTTAAGATTCAGACTGCAGTGGGCTGAGCTTCATAACAAGGTAAGAGTACTATTGATGATACTAGTCAGCGATTGGATGGTTTGTTAAGTGTATATAATTTGTACCAGACAAACATTAGCATCATAAAGAGTTCTAACATGATGAATGAGTTGAAGGCAGTCTCCTTTAAACTCAGCTTTGGTCATTGCTGATTTCAAGAGCTGCCAAATATCTGTCTTGGATAACTTTTGGCACTGGGATACTGCACATTACGTGACTGTATACTTTACAGTATATTAGTGCTAGTTTATGTAAAGCACAAATTAATGTGAGTTGACCATTACCACTTCCATCAATTATAGCATGGGAGGAATGGGTAATTTTGGATGCTTGATAACTTTTGTAAGATTTATTGTTCCTCTGCCAAACACCTTGGTATAATCGACTCCTGATATGATTGTTAACTACTTCTGCCTTTGATTACTTTATCCTGCTGTAATGAGTGAATATGGTGGCTCTAGCCATCAACACATTCTCCAAACACAGCTTTAACAAACAGCGTCATCACATTTTGAATTCAGAGGCTTACATTTTTTGTAAACTTTTGATTCTTTTTTTGTCTTTCACCGTCATCATCTGCTCTCCTCCCACGCTCTTCATCCAGCAGCAATAGGTGACCGTTAGTCCTACTGTATGTGAGCTACTGACATTCCTCTTCTCTCATGCCTGCTGCCGACTCCCGTCTCTTATCTTTATCTGCCTCTTATCTTGTTTCTCCTGTTGTCTCCCCCTCTTTCCCTGGGAAGATGAGTGGCTTCCTAGTTACTGCGATCATGTCCCCCACAGTATCTCACCGTGAGGCTGAAACACAGGAAAAAGTGAGGAAAATGGCTCCTTTGAATGTGCGAATACCATATGTTATATGTCATGCCCTTAGATTAGAGTTTATTCATGATTACATGCTTCTGTTTGATATACGTATATCATGTATAATTACATGTGGAGAGACATAAAACATTCAGACAACTTTTCTCCCTCTCTCCCCATGTGTGCTTAATCCTGCACCATAATGACACATATGTTTAGCATCCAATGTGCGTGTGTGTGTGTGTGTGTATACATATATATATGTATATGTGTGAGATTGCGTGTATGTGTTGGGCGGGGGTGCATGCTTTTTCTCACCCTTCCTGAGAATGAGTGTAAACATGTGTCCAACAGGCGCACTCTGCCTGTATTGCTTGTTATCAATGCGTCAAGTGAGTGATAGCATTACAGGGCCTCTCATCACCTCCTGAATGGAACCATAATGTTCTAAGTGCACTTAATTGCTTACGCTGAGTGCTCTCAGTATAATCCCTAATGACTACAAATCCATTGGTGTCAAAGCAGTTACAATATGGCACCCAAGTGTGAAGCGGCGTACAATCAAGGTCTGCATACAGACTCCTTTGTGGACATGATGCTGATACTATCAAGCATGTCTCCTGATTGGCACAGACAGCCATGGTTAAATAATGTAATAATATCTACCTTCTAGTAAAACCCTGCCTCCTCTTCGAAGTCTGTGCTGCTGACCTCTTATACGATGATGGTGATGTTGCATTATGACAGGATAATTTCAGCAAGGAATTTAAATGGTAACTTTTTTCAGTTTATTCATTCATTCATTCATTATTCTTTGGGCTTTTGGGGGTCACAGGGGTTGCTGGAAGTTCCTGGAGTCTATCCCAGCGGACTGTGGACAAGAGGTAGGGGAACACTCCGGGCGCATCTTTTTTCAGTTGATAATTAAAGGGACAGTAAAGTCTAAATGAATAAGGTGTGTATTAGAAGTACATAATTAAACAAAAGTTTTGGTGGCATTTTTTTTTTTTTATGATCAATGGGTACTTGGAAAAAGAAAATTTATCGTAAGCTGAAGTGACGGAATTGTAGACATCACGGTGGATCTGTATCAGCGCTGTTATACAAATACACAACGTAACAAGCGAACATTATCACATTTATTTATCACAAAATCATCTCAAATCATGTTGGGCTGACCCTCTAATACAGAGTTAGCTGTAGTTCAGCTTGTCATGTCAGTTGTTTCCACTCACCATTCATTTTCTTCCTGCTGTACCTAGAATGCTCATAAGTCATACGTCTGTGAGTGAATGCACATATTGTTTGAGTGACTTACTAGTTATAGTGTCCCGTTTTGGTTTACTGTGTGTATGTAAAAGTGCTAGCCTGTCAATGGGATTTTCCATATTATGTTAGCATTGAACTACTGACATTCGTTACTGTTGGACTGTGAGGAATTAATAACACAGTCCAACATTAATATATTAATATGTCTTGAATTTACGAAGGTATAAGGATCAAGGCCTGACATGCTGTTTCTGTATGTTTTATTTCAGTTTCACACATCTTCTCAGTAAAATGACCTGTCTACCACTTTTGATATTGTTTACTTTTCACGAATGCCATAATTGCATGATAATCTGGTCATAAAAACATTTATGCAATACCTCCAGTAGCTCCAGACATGAATTAATTATCCACTAAACCTTGGGAATTCTGAATAAATAGTATGGGTTTTCTCTTTAATTCACTAATAAATTTTAATATATTTGTAACACTGAATCATTGTTTGTTATTTAACCATATTTCAAAAAATTGTGTGTACCTCCAGCCTGGATGTTTATTTTTATCTGTGTCCATTTCTTTGTGTATTGTCGGTTTACAAACAACTGTGAGGTGAGAAAATCTTGGGTCACAATTGATGGATAAAGAAAAAACTTTTTTTTTCAACTTTCCCTTTTTCTACATTCTTTAATTTATCTCAGAATAATATATGGATCTTGATGAAAGTAGTCATGCTTGGGTAGGACGTTTGGATTTGTGACTGTGGCTCCAAATTAAAATCAGTCCTCCACCAATTTAAACTAGAACCAAGGCAGTCAGAGACTGCAACATCCCACAACTTACCCTGACCTACTTTCAGGGTAGGTCAGGGTACCCTGAAAGTAGTACCTGACTGGTGCATGGACTAGTGCATATGGAGAAGGCAAGTGTGAGTAAGACCACAGATCAAAGCTAGTGCATAGGTACATCAAAGCACTAGCTAGCTTTGATCTATGGTCTTACTCACACTGGCCTTCTCCCTTGTCGTCCTATCTTATCTGATTCCTGAGTGTCAAAAGTTGAAATTTGACCTTGACCTACAGTGTAGTTTTCTCAAGGTCATCATCTCATTTTCATCCCCTTTGCAACCCGAGTAATGTGCTTTTTGTTTCATCTTTCTATCTGCAACGGTTGCAAAGATATTTGGTGGACATACTAACGGACGGATGAACAGACACACAAACACTGATAATTACAATACATCACCACTTTAAAGTGGGATGTAATATACATTTACAGCAGTAGTTTGGTCAATAATGGTCACAGGGCCAGTTTTCCTTTTGTTTTACTCTTAAGAAAATATAAATATTCATGTTTAAATTAGTTCTTTAGTTCTGCAGTCAACCTCTATAAAGAACATAAAGAGTAAAATCATTCAGTATATAAAGAGTAAAAGAATATAAAGAGTAAAATCTTTATAGATCAGCCAAAAAGGCAGACATATATGTTGCTAATGCTAATTCACGAGTACTTAAAATGTCGTTAATACATGGATATTGACAGATTCTCATTGGCCTTCATCCAGTTGACACACAACGTATCTGTTCAGTAGATTTAATTGACCTATAGCTTATGTGTAAACCAGAACATTACATAATTGACTTATTAACAATGCATAAAGCCGTTAATCACCATTTTCTCTGGAGGCCTGTGCAAATCTCAGTCAATCAAGTCAGCGTTTGTGTGTCTTTTGTTTTTATTGTGACTGAAGATTTGCTTTCATTCCTAAAGTTCACACTTGTCAGACGTTTGAATGCAGATTTCTCTGCAGCAGAGGGGAGACTACTACTCTTGAAGCCCGTTAAAACCAGCCTCACCTGAATGACTGCTGTGTTTTTCCTTCTATTTATTTAAGGTCATCTCAGTAGTTGTGTGTATGTAGAAATGTGTGTCATTTTTCTCTGAACCAAACAAGAGCCATCAATTCCACGGGCACATTCTCCCGTTAACCTCCCACAAAAAAAAGAAATCTCAGCTACTATGTATGCAAATACTTCCTGTCACTAGACTGGATGCTGTTATAATGGAGGTCAGATGCTTTCATCACATGAACAGACTCACACACACACACACACACACACACACACACACACACACACACACACACACACACACACACACACACACACACACACACACACACACACAGACAGACAGCGCTGCGTCCTGGTGAAGCTGCAGCGTGACTCGTGTGGCGAGAACACGAGGGCAGGCTGACGGAAATCTGCCTTTCAGGGAAGATCAACTCCCCCCAGGTGGAAGGAGATAATATTGTGGGGAAGACTTTTCAGTGTCTCATGAACACAGACACCAAATCTGGCATTTTTTTCATCCTGCCTTGCCAAGATGACATGGGGGCGGTCCGCTGTGTGTGTGCGCTGTGTGTGTTATTCACGCAGCAACAGTACAGACTCCACACAAACGCCAGGAGCTCCTTTTCATTGAGGAATTTAAATATTTGGCTCCTTCTGACAACTCCTCTTGCTCCCTCTGTGTCTTCTTCTCTGTGCATACTTTATCCTTTCCATTGTATTGGCAATAAATCTGTTTTCTGCACACATTATTACATCCCGCTTCAAAGCGGTGATGTAATGTTTGTTGGTTCGTTCATTTGTTCATCCGTCCGTTAGTATGTCCACCAAATATCTTCGCAACCGCTGCCTATAGAAAGATGAAAATGAGATGATGCTCTTGACCTTGAGAAAACTAGGTCAAATTTCAATGTCAAATTTCAACTTCCGTACACTCAGGAACTGGATAAGTTAGAAAGATGAGGGAGAAGGCCAGTGTGAGTAAGACCATAGATCAAAGCTAGTGCTTTGACAAATGACAGTAGGTCAGAACACTAGCTTTGATCTTTGACCTATGCAAGTAGGTCATAAATTTTGACCTATGCAAGTAGGTCAAAAATTTCCCCTGAAATGTTGATTTCAGGGGAAAGCAGACTTCAGGATTGTATTTGCCATGTCGTGGGATGTTGTAGTCTGTGACTGCCTTGGATCTTGTTTTGCATTGTAGCTGCGGGGGACGATGAAAGGTGAGGGGTGAGTTTGGTGGGGTGCTCAATTGAAATCTTTCCTTCAGGGAGAAAAGAGACAATGTTTAAAGAAAAGGCTGCTTCATTATAACTTAAGATTTTTATTTCCCTGAAATAGCTCTCTTTTCTACCAGACAGCGATGAGCAAGTAAATCCAAAAAATATCCAACTTAGTCCACATTTGGATCGCAATTGTCCAACAGCATTGTTGTTTCGATTCATTACCTCTCAAATATTGAGACTGACATCTGTTACCAAGATCGCTAATACTTCCAGGAGGCTTCTGTGCAATTTAGGGTTTGTATACAAGCTAACACGTTCACAATGAGAATAATAACATGCAGAGTGTAAAATGTTTATAATAAACCAGGTCACCATTTAGTCCTGAAGAGCATAAATAATCCTCTATAATGGGCGACGGAGGGTTCGGGGACACTCACAATGGACACTGGGATGAGACAGTTGAGGGAAACTCTTGACAGGTCACTATTTCTACACATGGATGATGGGAAAAGAACCATTCAAGCTCATTGTCATGGAACATTTACGGATGGGTTATCTGCACTTCAGGAAGGAAGCAAAGAAAGGACGCTCGCTGAGGTTGATGGAGAAATTTCAATTCTGACCTGATCATGACACCATTATAGATATCAGCTATCAAATATATATAGGTGTTGAGAGAATAACTTCAAACTCACTACGAGAAAATGCTCACATATCATGAACAACTTTGGAATAAAAAGAGAATTAATGTGGACAAGATTTCCTCCAAACACAGTTGACTGTTAACAGTGGGGACCGAAGGCACACACTACTTTGGGGTCACAATGTTAGCATTGCTAAAAAAACAAAACAAAAAAAAACAAGAACCAATGCAGTCAGAGACTGCAATATCCCGCAACACCCCTTAATTAAAAGTTTTACCCTGACCTATTAGCATAGGTCAAAGATCAAAGCTAGTGTTCTGACCTACTTTCATAGATCAAAGCAGTAGCTTTGATCTACGGTCTTACTCACACTGGCCTTCTCCCTTGTCTTTCTATATAGCTTTTCCAGTTCCTGAGTGTACAAAAGTTAAAATTTGACCTTGACCTACTTTTCTCAAGGTCATCATCTCATTTTCATCCCCTTTGCTGCCCGAGTAATGTGCTTTGTGTTTCATCTTTCTATCTGAAACGGTTGAGAAGATATTTGGTGGACTAACCGATGGACGGACAGACGAACGGACTAACGGACAAACACACAAAAGCTGACAATTACACTACATCACGGCTTTGAAGCAGAATGAAAAAAACATATTCGGTGAGATAATTAAATTGAAATGATTGGATGAAGACTTTGGCTATTATCCCACTATGCTCTAACTATTCCCTAAAAGGACTACAGCATCATTTAACCAGATCTAAATAATTACTCAGGGAACTATTTCACTAAAGACGGCCAACGGAGGATTTGGTTCCTCTGCAGTGAGACCCTGGCCTGTGACCATTACAGCAGCCACTAGCTGTGTCAGATGAGAGCTCTTTAAGCCTTTAAGCTAAGCCCCCTCATTAGCACTGATGTTAACACGTCTATGTTCTGATCTGAGAGTTCAGGCTTGCAAAGACATGTAACTGTGGGAATGCTCTGAGCGTTTTTTTTTTTTTTTTTTTTTTTAATGATGTAACCCTTCCTGCCTTGGACACTTGAGGTTGTGACAGGGTTGGAAATGTGACTATAGTGCCTTATAGTGAGATCTTTTTTGGATATAGATTTTTTATTTATTTTGTATTGCAGCCATCATTTAACCATTTTATGAACTCAGATGTGATTACTTTATGAACTTTCAGAAAAGTTGCTGGTCATTTTTATTTTAGTGTGCCTGGCAGGGCATCAGCATTCCTGCACTCCCCTTCACTACTTTAGCAAAGGAATACCTGGCAGATTTTGTGGTTTATCTGTTTACTCTGTTATTCCAAATACTACTAATTAATTTAAAAGTGTTCAATTAATTCAGAGAATATGAACAAATTGATAGATACAGATAAATATCATGATATCAAGACAAACATGTCAAGGGGGGCATTAGGTTTGCATGATTTGCCAGTGTCAAGAGAACCATAAATCAAAATCAAGTGCTCCATCTCTGCTCTGTGGCTCGGTTCCTTAAAAATAAAACCTTAAAAAAACAACACAGACATCCACCAGCTCACACATGACCAGGGAAAGTAGTTCTTCTTATTACAGGAAAATAATTTGTTGTAGAATAAATTAATGACCCAGGAACTAAATGGAAAAGGTCACAACAAAAGAATGGCTTAGGTAACATCAGTGACTGTGTGTAAATAGTGTGGAAACTAAGGTCAGTGTGACCCAGAAAATGTGTGACGGATCAAAAACAGTCATGAATGTCAGTGTGTAGATGACCTGCACACTCACGTTCATCATCACTACATACAGATGGAGGGACTGAGACGTATGTGGGATTAACAAGAAGGCGTTTAACCTCCAGGCTGCATATTCAATTCCACAGAGGAGATGCAATGAATGAAATCACATCCTGTATTCCAGATTGCAGCGATGGAGTTGATGAACTGCCATGAAAACAGCACCCAAGAAATTTACACTCCTCTTCATAGTTCTTTTTTTTAATCCTTCCTTTCATTTCATTCTTCCCTTCACAGCCTCTGCATCCTAATTTCCTCTATTTTCATTACATTGTTCTGTCTCTGTTCCCTCTGTTCATCTCCTCATCTCCAAACTTTATCCTCCTGACATGTCATCCTTTTCTTCTCTGCACTTTTCTAATCACTTTCCTTTCCACCGAAGATTTAGATTTTGCAGAAGAAAAAGTAGAATAACACGTGTTCTACACATGTGCGGTATGTTAGCTGGAACCAGGTTTTTGCAGAGATTGGTGGAAATTCTTTTTAGTGTTATTCAGGAAAAGGGTGAAAATGATTCATCTTGCAATGTAAAAGAAGCAGATATAAATTTGGCCATTTTTGACCCCCACTTTAATGTTTACTTTCCTGGCCCATGTCCTATCCTTTCAGTTTCATGAATATGGTTCAACAAACAAGCTAACTAACAAAAAACGGCTGCTAAAAGAACAATTTTCATGCATTTATTTGTGCTAAAATCCATCACTTCATTTAATGTCTCACCCAATAGATTCATTTAAATATCAGAAGATATAAACTCCAGCAGGGCTCAATCTTTTCAACCATTTTGTACTGACCGTTCACCATTTCACTCAGGCAGTGGATGAGAAAACAAGGGGACCAAGTTTTTATTCAGTCTATTTGGAACCACTTTGTGAGCATATTATCCCATTACTGCATGAGGGAAACTGCGCCAGATAATACAGATCTATTGGGCTGCAGCGTAGTCCAAGAGATTCCCTCATCCAGAAGAGAAAAATATATTTTTCCATCCGCTGCTTTTACGTCCTGATCAACAATGCTCCTCCATTAACATTTGCCACGTTTGAGGAGGTCACTGAGCCAACAGAATCGCCTCCGCACGAAGTTGCTGTTTGTCCAACTTTTTATAATTGGAGGAGATGCAACGGCCAGAAACGTTGAAAACTATTCTTTCAGAATTTTCCTTCTATCTAAAGGTGGTTTAGAAAATTGCAGCCATAACTGGCAATAATTGCTTCCTCCTCCTCCTCCTCTTCCTCCTCGTTGGCATTTGTTCTGCTGTGTTTGAGTCACGCTTGTAACGTCACATAATCTGCCATACAAAATGTGGCCGCGTTTTAATGTCACATGTTTTCCAGCCATCTCTCTACATTGGTTGACCTCATCACCTAGTCTCACATCTTGGTGTATGTCTGTTGTTCTTCTGATATGTTTGAACTCTTGCACATTCCACTGGACGGTTCCCACAGGATTGTTCTGGTTTGATTAAATAAAGATCAAGGATAATAAATGATTACGAGAGATAAATGCACCTTATTGTCACAACATGGATTCAATCAATCAATCAATCAATCAAGTGAAATCATTACATCATGGGACAAACTAAAAACTACAACAGTATATATTTTTTCCAGCTAAAATAAATACTAATACTAATAATTAACAAGCATTTTAAATAGTAAAGACAATTTACCAGCCATAAGGAGCAATAGTCATCACTGCACAATACCGTATAAAACCAATTAATGCTGAGGAAGGCTGGGAGGATCTCACATTATGTCATAATTGAGCTATACATTTGGGGGAAAAAGACTTTGAGTATTTTATAAGCTTGACCAGAGAAGAAGAGTCAAACGACAGGGTGGGTTATGTTTGAGAAATAGTCCTTCTGACATGCTGTCTGAGCTGATCAGAAATCAAAGTGTTGATAGCTGTTTGGAATGGACACGTTTAAAAGTGGAGGGGTTTCCCATATATTTGTTTGAACTTAGATACTCTTTGTTGACTGACAACTGAAGATATCGTGCAGGGAAACAGAGAGAGAGAGAGAGAAAGAGGAAGACGTTCATCTACATTAAATCCCACCTGAACATCGATTGCGGTGTGACCTCTCCACTCTAATGCAGACCTTGTGGTTTTATTGTGCGCCCGCTTCTTGCCCTGTCCTTATTTATAAGATGCAGAACGAGTCGGTTAATGGAGACCAGAGGTGTTGGCGTGTTAGGGAGAAAAGGAAACTCAGTATTCTTCAAAAAATGGGATGAATCGTTTCAGACAGTCTCTCCTGGAAGACATTCACCCAGCTGCGCTCCCTTCTTCACACAAAAATTCTCAGACCGTTATAACATTAAAGCGCTAGAGGGAGATGGAGCGAGGTGGGCACCGATACTCAGTTGTCAGTTTCAGGAAGTCACAGAGACTTTTTCACCGAAGTCTCTGATCCAATATTATTATTCATTGGCAGCTTTAAAGTAGGTGGCTTTGACTTAAAACAGGACTTAAAACAGGAAATGTCATTATCAACAGTATGTCAAGCTTATAGGAACTTACCTGCAGGATTTTGCACCTCTCTGAGTCGCAGTCGATGTCCTCGCAGGGATGAAACATGCCCAGTGTGACGCAGTTCAGCAGGATCACCAGCATGGATGCTCGTTCGAACCATGTGGAGAGCATTAGTTAAGGAATATGACAAATAGGAAACAACAAGCTTCAAAGGCCATAGCAGCAGCAGACATTTCTCCTGGCTCCTCTCACAAAGTGACACACTTTTATCATTTGAGCTTCATTTGCGATCAAAAGAAGCTTCTGAAAGGAAAGAAATGATGTGGGGAGAGGGAACACACACCTGTCTGTGTTGTGAGCAGCTGTCATTGTTCTTATGCCACCCTGTAGACCACAGATGTGTTCATTAGGTGTGCTGGAAAATGAAACACTTATCAGGCCTTTTAAAGAGATCGGATGAGAACAGAGGGAGACGCTGGGAAAGGATGGAACATCATGCTTTAGACAAAATGAATGTGATGATATTGAAGTGAATCAAGGATGAATTTCATCGACCATGATTCCAAAGTGTGAATTCCTAACGTGGCTGGGTTGAGCTACAGCGACACGGATCAATGACGAAACACATGTTCGGCTGATATGTCTACAATTAACCCACACAACGCAACGGATGCACAGACACATAAATTATAGATCGCTGATGCATCCTCAGTCAGACCGCTGCATCCAGCCTGGTTCACCATGCTAACTGTGTGACAGTTGACGAGAAAATGGCGCATCATCTCTTCATTCGTTCAGGTGTAAAAGTGTGCTGCGAGGGCTGCGAGGACAAACAACCTGTCTGTCTTTAACTGCGTTAACCGTCCCTCGCTGACCCATAATGCAGTTGGGTCAGCGTTGCCCCACAGTTAGAGCACATGCAAAAGTGAGCAAAGTGTGAACAACAACAGTGAAATATGGGGTTTCTACCTGTGAAAAATGTCACTGCAGGCTGCAGGCCAATCTGATAGAAATGTGGAAGCAACAGAGACAGAATCTCAAACATCTCATTTCCATATTTGTACAACAGTCTACAGTTACTGCCAAGCTATGATATGAATCTTTATTTGCATAATTTATGGTCTCATGTGTATTAGATTAGACACCTTGTAGGAGGTGTGGAGGAGCTCCATCAATATATGTTCCTCTGCTGATCGAGGATTGAGATGCGTCAGGTTGCACAGGGTTTTTTTTCCCCACCAACAGTTTCCAGCTCATCCTGAGGGATACTAAGGCGTCCTCAAGTTTAGATGGGATATGAACTCCTTCCAGAAAGATTCTGACTTCACCAACTACCCTTTCCAGTTACACATGCATGGAAAACTTCCTAAAAGGCTTCTCACGACATGTCCAAACCACCTCCACTTGTATCGCCTCTATGCCAAGCCTCCTCCATACGTCCGAACTCCTCACCCTATTTCCAAGGCTGTGCTCTTCCTCCTCATGGAGGGAGCACATGTCATCAGTGATCCCATGAAAAAACGAAAAGGGAGAAAAGGGATCCTACCCGGAGGAAGCCTGGGGCCCACGTTTGGAGCCAGGCCTGGACGGAGGGCCCGTAACGAGTGCCTGGTGTCCGTGTCTGTCACAGGGGCCGGCCTGCTCAGCTCGATAAGGCAACGTGGACTTTTCCAGGGCAGATTGATGGGGTGGGTGACGACAGGGGTTCAGGATGAACCAGACCAGAAGAAAACACTTTGCACCCTATGCCATACAAACTCTTGATTGTGTGTGTGTGTGTGTGTGTGCGTGCGTGTGTGTGTGTGTACTAGGTGTAAAAAACCCCATACATTGCAGAAGAGCTAATACTCCCTGCACACGCTCTATTAATCAGTGTATTAATTATTGTAACAGTACATGTAGATGTGAAAGCACCACTTCCACCTACTGTAGGGTATGTGTAATTACACGTTATTCTTGTATAGTAATGAAAAAATAATCGGTAATTAAACTGTGCATATTCCCCGGTGTCACCCTCTGGCATTTCACTGCACCCACTTTGGGAGCAAACCCCTCTTTTTGCAAGTTGCTGGATTAACATTAAGAATCTATTAATTTAAATGAAAATGCTGCAACCACGAGACATTCACTGTATCAAAGTAACTCCAAACAGAATGTATAGACTTGCTTTAGTAAACTCTTAACACACATATTAGCATCATGAAGGGACTGATGAATGGAAATTACACAATGGAATGATCAATCTATCAGGTTTGCAACATTATCCAAAGAAGTGGAAGGAAAAAACTTATTTATTTATTTATGACATAAAACATGGGATATGCCATGTGCTTGTACGTATAGAATCTGATCTGAATGTTATTCCTAGTGTGAGAATAAATACTGAATAACACATGTAGGCAGGAGAGGAGGTTGCGTCTGTGACCACAAGGACCCTCAGTATCATAAGTTGGCTAATGATGGTTATATCTGGAAGATTGTGTTGCACAACAAAGGATGAAAAGAAAGTTCGTTTAGTCCAAAGGGACACAATTAAAAAGATCAGTGAGAGCAAGATCATTATACAAGACCCAAAAGCTGAGACACTTAGGCCTCTAGTTTGAGAGAGGTGGCGCAGAAAGTTTTAGGAAGACAAATTCTTGTTGACCCACAGTAGCATTGTTGAAGGTACACAGCAAGGATGCTATTTAAAAATAATTAGCTGCTCAGGTAGACTGTGTCAGCAGCTGCTATCAGCCTTCAAAGGGGCTAATCATAGAGCCATTTTAGGTCCTCACTGAGATTCATCCATCCATTTGTTGTAGACAAGAGAGTCATATTTGTCTTGTCTACAGCTGCTTATCCAACTTGTGGGTCTCTGGTCTGCTGGAGCCTAACCCAGCTGGCTGAGGGGTGAAGGCGGGCTACACCCCAGATAAGACGCCAGCTCATCGTGCCGCCATCATTGAGATCCAGTCCAAAAAAAAAAAACTTTTTATTTCTAAGCACAACTACAGTAATCTTTGAAAGTTAAAGTTCTATTGACGTCTGACTTATATTATTTAAATAAAAATCGAATTATAATAATTAGTAGAAATAGATAATAATTTCAATACCACAGATGTTAACAGATGTTAACATACATTTTTTCCAACCTCATAGCCCAGACACCCTTATATTGCTCATCAAGTTATTATTGTAAAAATTATTCTTTTTGCAAGAATTCAGACTTCATCTCATGCATTTTTACTTACTTTTTCCATACTTGCATGTTGTCTTCTACAGTAATTATAGATTCAAAAAGAATATCCCTGTAGTATGTGAACCTGTACTATATAGCAATATCATCCAAGTTGAGTCAAATATAGGTTTAACTGGTTGTTTGGTACAAGCAGCAGTCAAAGAAATACTATATGACTAGAAACTGAAAACCACCAGTTAAATATGTTTTAATTTAACACAACCAAAAACATAATCCCCACTAATACATAGTGTTTACTTATATACTTACACCCATGGAGAAATGAGACGTTGCATTATTGCACCAATTTACCACCAACAAAGTTAACAGCTCATTAATGAACCTTTGTTTTCCTTTGAGCTCTGACTAGACTAGTATAAGCAGATTTTATAATTCAAATTAGGCCCTTAAAATAATTCAATAGATGTTCTCATATAAACATTGCAGCAAACACTATTGTTAGGGTTTATGGACTAATTGGTCTCTACATTATTTACATCAGCAAAGAAAAACTTTTGAGTTTGCACTAAAAATACATTCAGAGCCTTTAGATTCTGTCTGTTCCTAAATAGAATCAAAAGTGGTCCTTGTTAAGAAAATGTGCTCTTTCAGCAACAAAGTGCAAACAAACAAACAGGCCGACGGAAGACGAACTGAAAGCGCTCCCTCTTACACAGCAGGAAATGAAAGCAGCTTGTTCTGTCTTTGAGGTGCAGCAGAACACAACCTTATCCGCTGACTTCCGACAGTCAACGACGAAAAGCAACAGGTTGCGATAGAGTATGATAGTCTGTAAGCGAAGGTATCAGGAGGACATTTAGACTTGAAGTTATTTGACCTGCCTTCACTTAAAACATTCCAAGAAGGGAGAGAGAGAGTAGAAAGAGACATAATCAGATTACTATTGAATAGGGAGGTAGATCAATTTGACATCAGGTGTTGATGAGGAATAGGAACGTTCCTCTTTATTATTGTGTTTTTTGGTCCACAGTGTGTTGAGTTAAAGTCAAAATTTTATCCAACACCTTGGCCAAAGTTCTGGGCACTCCCTCAGGACACTGATAGCAATCATCTAAATCATCTAGCAGAGGAAAACAATTGTGAAAGCCAAGAACTCTCTGCACAGATTACACATTGCTGGGTGGATGTGTTTGCACTCAGTATCCTGTTAAATGTTACCAAAGACAGGCATGACCGTGAACTGTCAAAATAACTGTCATCGAAGGCCTTACATGGAGCGCTGCTTAGCAAAGCGGTCATTCTGCTGCAGTGGTAATCAATAGACAGGGTTGTGGTGATTATTGGAGGGCTGATAATTAAACTGACTACCGGGTTAAGATCATTGTCGTTCCCACAGAGATAATAAGTTTAAAAAAAAAGTGCAATGAAATGAAAGTGATCCTCAGATACTGCAAGGATTTCAAAAGAGGTCAATGAAATACAACATAAAAAAATATTACTGTCCCTAATTTAAATAATGAATCAACATTTTGGCCGCATGTCAATCTGAATTTAAAAACCTGTTCCTAACAAAAATCACATTACTGTCCTCGGTCCTAACAGCTCTACAGACATTGTGTTTTAGTTAATTAAATTAAACATTTGATTCTTTTATATGAAGCATTTAGTGGCTAAAGAGACATATAGTCCCATGGTGCTCAAATCCTGTGCATCCCAGCGTTGTCGGGCACTTGACAGGAACCCAGTCCTAAAAGGGAGAGGAGGACTTCATCATCCACCTGCTGAACCGAGTCTATGCTCAGCTGGACAAGCTGGAGGCTGCTGTGATAGTCGCCCTTTTCCAGTGTCTTCTGCACCATCAACCCGGCTCTACTTGGGGAAAAGCTAACAATAACACTGGTGGATCAACCACCATCCCCCATTCTCCCGTTCTGGACTGTGCACTTTGCGACAGACAGACCGCAATATGGATGTTTACCACACTGTGTGTCAGACAGTGGTCAACAACACCAGACATGTAGCAAACTGCAAAATGAAGTGACAAAACGGAAACACTTGCGTGATGTATCATAAATGTTACATCCTCCCATCAGCTTGTGGGCTCCCATGAGGACAACCGGCAGATTTTATTGGTCGCCTTCAGAAACTGTTCAATGATAGAGCATTTGCGAGCATATAAAATGTATTGTTTATTGGAGTTCTTACATCCAAATAAAGAGAGGATTTATAAGTAAAGAGACAGACGACAAGTCTCAAGCAGAAGGATGGAGACAAAGCAAAGCATTAAATATGAATAATCCCACTAATTGAATCGATAACTCTTCTTCTCCTGCCTTTCATCTCTTCCTCCGTCCACCCAGCTGGTGGGCTATAATTAAACAATAAGGAGAGTGTTCCGTCTTCAGACACACACACACACACACACACGCAGGCACGCACACACACATAGACACACACCTTCATTTTGTCTGCACATAAACAAGCGGTGACGCCCTGAGGGATGGATTCAATTAGAGGGAAAATACACAAGGATATGCTCTGTCAAAAGTGTGAAAGTAGGAAGCCTGCACTATAACACAGACACACACAACAAGAGGCAACACTATCAAAGTTGTCAACGGCTCAAAAAGTATTCCACACTTTGCTCCTGTGGGAGCAGAGTGTTTCAGCTACTTTGACACACAAAAACACACCTAAATTACCTTTTTTTCACCATAATGAAAACAACTAATATCCAAGCCTCATGTCTTCTCCTGAATCTCTGGATCTCTCTGTTTCTCTCCTCTCATAATTTGCCACAAGGCTTTGGATAGGAGAGAGAAGTTTGTGAACGCAAAGGAAAAAATGAGGATGCCAAAGTGTACTTCAAAAAAAAAAAAAGTTTCAATTAATCTCTTCAAGATCTCTCCAGCTTTCATTTTTGTCGAGAGTGGACTGGAGTGGATCCTGCAGCAGGAGAGAATATGCACGAACAGTCTAGGAGTGATCAATAAAGACACAGATTTTTGAATTGTTATTATTCAATGTATTTCATACAGCACATAGTTCTGCATCCATCTCCTCACCTCACAGCCTCGGCTCTTTGTACACTCTGTGTTTTGTACAAGATGCGGCATTGAATCCTTGCGAATGACAGCTGCTTAGCACTTATTTTTTCAATGCTGTTGAAAGTACATTCACAGTGATATACTGCATCAGTTTGTTTGTTCATTGAGGCACCCTGCATCGGCATAAGTCATCAGCTGTGTTGTCTCCACTGTGATATATGGCATCCACAACTCCATTAATCATGTTTGTCGTGACAAACCCAAAGCCCAAGCCCCTCTGCTCAGGCATGATTTATTGAAAAACAGCAAAAATGTCATTTTAAACTTTGGTGGAGATGACGGCGTGCTGAAGAAACAAAATTTCTAGATGAATTTTAATATTAGGGGTTAAAGGGGGGAAGTGGATGCTACTAGGTTAAATGATGATAACAAACTGAGCAAAAATGTGACTTGAGATCTGTTTTATATAGTTTGAACTTTTTGCAGCATCACCACCTTTTAAATCAGAATGCAGTCACGTCTCTTATATCATCTTGATTCCTTACCATGTTTCCTTCATGGGTTTTTTCAACAATCCCTCAGTGACCAATAATAAAAAAAAAAAAAACAGGAGAGTGAGTGTGTTGTAAAATTCAAGTAGCCAAGCCTCTGCTTGATGCAACCTGATGCAATTCTTCCTCACAACTCTCCATTATTGACATCACAAGGACTCATACTGAACACAAAGGCTGCTTATAGAGGATGTGAAAAATTATTTCTGAAGGAAAATTCCCTGAAGTTGGAACATGAAGGTCGAGCCCTTCCTCTAATAAATGTACGGTGTCTTGCAGGTAAGTCAGGGCAGATGGATGGAACAGCAGGAGGGAGGACAGACTGAGATAGAGCCATTCAGTATGAGATGAAGGTTCGGTGAGAGAAAAGGTTGCTGAGAATTGTGGCATTTGGGCCGTTTAAGAAATTGTTTACTTATAATATTACTTGAGGAAGATGGAGAGGAAGGTCTGTAGAAGGATGGCTTCTCGATTTCAGGACAAATTCAACCTTTGCTGTCTTTGTGTTGTTGGTAACACGATGGCTTCTCTTCAGAAGACAAACGTTGCGAAGCACAAAAATGATGCGTGAAGACGTGCAAAACATGAAAGAAAGGGTTAAAAGTGAGTCGTACGTCTAGTCAGTCTAGCTGCTGCACCTTTATAGCACATCTTCCATCACCACCTCTCTCCGCCTCACAGCCGTTCTTCTCTTTCTGATCACTTTCTCCTTCTTTTTTCACTGCTCTGCCTTTACTGTCTCATTCCTGCTTGTGTCTGGAAGGAGAATGGCAAAAATGAAACCTTTTCTGAGAGAAGAATGCTGAACATGTCACAGGAAAATAAAAAATGTAGGAGAGAACTGAAACAGGAGGGCTGGTCATGAAATATTAAGAGTGACTTCTGCAGCCCTCTGCAATACGTGATCTGTCACTGTCGACACGCTCAAACATGTGTACGTTCCCATGTCCCAATTTATACGTGGGATTGTGAGTTATATACTCACCTGATCAATAATCTACTGGCTCACCAATGAAAAAAATATAGCATTGATTATAGTTGATAAATATGAAAATTACAAGTTATCTTATCAATGTTAGTTAAAAACAATGTGCTGTTTATTTGTCTTTGTGAGCCCTCAAATAAAGTAAGGCAACAAACTGCATTCAAAAAAAGTTATCTGTTTGTTTTCCTCTTCCTGGTCTGGAAACAGCATTAAACTACAATTGATTGTTCATTTGGGATCCAGAAAATGAAAAGTAGAGGCTCTGACGATCCAACAAGAGCTTCTGAACCTTATAAGCTTCTCATCTGGTGTTTTCCAGGAGGTGCTAAAGATAGAAAAATCATGGAGTGAGTCGATATTAAGGAGGGAAACTCTCATCAAGGTACTTTGGGAATTGTTCATGGTTCATGGCTCACCAACAGCATCCTGGACTGTGCCATTCAGTTAGCCCGGCTAACATACTACCGGGCTGATAGAGCACTCGTCAAGGGGGGGAAGACCTGCGGCGTGGGACTCTGTGTTCACATCAGAGATGCTTGGTGCTGTGACGCTGCTGTGGCCTGCACATACTTCTCTCCTCTGGTGGAGTTTATGATCATCAGATGCCAGCCATTCTACCTGTCCAGGGAAGTTTCTGCCATATTGCTGGTAGCAATATCATCCCTCCCATATCTGGCGACAACATCAGGAGTGAGGCACTGAATGAACTCTACCATCACATCAGTGAGCAGCAGACAGCCCACCCAGATGCCTTCCTCATTCGGGCAGGGGACTTCAACCATGCAAACCCCACCAGTGTGTTTCCCAAATTACATAGACATATCAACTGTGGCACCACAGGAGCTAACATCCTGGTCAACGTTTACATGACTCATAAAGATGCCTACAAAGCCCGCGCCCTCCCCCACCTTGGGGCGTCAGACCACACTACTGTTATGCTAATGGCGGCATAAAGACCGCTCATTAGAGTCGTCAGACCTGCGAAAAGGCAGATACAGGTGTGGCCTGAGGGATCTTCACAGCCACTCCAGGACTGCTTCTCCACCACAGACTGGAGCATATTCAAAGACGCAGCCACCCACAACTACATCACAGACCTCCAGGAGTACACAGAGACCGTCAATGCATACATGAGGAAACGCATGGATGATGTCACGGTCACAAGAACCATCTCCATTCAGGCCAACCAGAAGCCATGGCTGACAGGGGAAATCCACAGGCTCCTGAGGGTACCGAACTCGGCCTTCAGAGCGGGGGACAAGGTGGGCCTAAGGACAGCTAGGGCCAACCTGTCACAAGGCATCAGAGTGGCCAAGAGACAGTACTCCAGGAGGATCGCCACCCACTTCAGCGACAGCAGAAACACCAGGAACCTGTGGCGGGGCATTCAGTCCATTACGGACTACAAGCCCCTTCCGCAGTCCTGCAACAGCTCAACCACTCTGCTGAATCAGCTAAATGACTTCTTTGTGCGCTTTGAGGCAGACAACAGCATCCTGGCACAGAAGACTCCACCCCCTCCTGTCGACCAGGCGTTGATGCTTCCTTCGGACAGCTTGAGGCAGGCCCTCAGAGGGACCAGTGCATGGAAAGCACAGGGTCCTGACAACATTCCTGGTCATATCCTGAGAGACTGTGCTAAGGAGCTCACTAATGTCTTCACAGACATCTTCAACATCTCCCTGAGCCAGGCTGTTGTCCCCACCTGCCTCAAAGCCACCACAATCATCCCAGTCCTGAAGAAGTCACCCCCATCCTGCTTCAACGACTACCGTCCAGTTGAGACTGCAGAGTCTGCGGGCCAAAACCAGCAGGCTCAAGGGCAGTTTCTTTCGCCAGGTGATCAGGAGGCTCAACTCCCGCCTTGCTCTGCCCCTGCCACAGCCTTGAACTCTACCCTCACCCTTCCCTGCACCCCCCCTACCCCACCAGACAACCTCTCTCTCTCTCCCCCCCAGTTAACTCAGGGACTGTGCACACGTTACTTTGCCCTTAAGGGATCAGAGAGTGTATAGAGATGTTTAACATTCTTTTATGTTTCTTCTTATATTTTGTGTTGTACTGCCTGTTGTACTGCCTGTGTTGTACTGCCTGTGTTGTAATGCTTGTTGTACGGCCTGTGTTGTACTGCCTGTTGCACTGTGGGTCTGAGAAGACTAATTGTTTTCTGTGCTGTATGTGGTGCATATACGGTAAATTTGACAATAAAGTGGACTTTGTTTGTCATCACCCAGCAGCTTTTTGCATCCTCTTTCTCCAGCCTGTGCAGATGAAGATTTTACCAGTAAGGGAAGAAGGAATCCCCAGACTAACCATCAAAATGATTAAAGACTTCCCATGAAAACTTGAGTCTCTGCTCTCATACAGTTGTAAACAAGTGTTTGCATGTTAACTCAAAATTTTATCACTCAAACTGAGTATTTAGAGAGTAAATAAGCTGCCTCAGCGGCATGCAGAGCAAAGTGCTTGAGTCTGCGGAGTGGAAATCTTGCTAGTGTATCCGGACCGCTCACCAACATGACTTATCAGCGGATGAGTCAGGAACTAGGGAGTTAGGAGGTAGATGGAAAAGCAGCATATTGTTAGCCGCTGTATCAGTGCCTACCATACGAGGCAGAGAAATGGACTAAACAGGAGGAGGACAGCATAAGGTGGAGGACAGAATACGTGAAAGAAAGACAACCTGTGAGAAAGAGAAAGATGGAGGGAGGGAGCTCACATCAGTTTAATGCCCTTACAATTCATTCTCCTACAGCGACTGCACCATTACATTGTGTGTGTGTGTGCGTGTGTGCGTGTGTGTGTATGTGTGTGTGTGTGTGTGTGTGTGTGCTTGTTTGGGGTGGAGGAGCAACAGTAGCAAGCAGCAGTAATATTCCAGCAGCTTACATTATTGATTCAAGTCAACCTCATTCCAAGATGCTGTCCACTCAAATAGGCTGCAAACTTTGTTTCATGCAATCCTCCTCATGAATATGGATATATAGAGCTATTACACTGACACAATCGGGACACTGAGGAGAAATCATATGATTAGATGGAAGGGTAGTTTAAAGAAAAGGATGACTTCACGGTTTGGATGCCTCTTCAATGCTAAATATTCCTCATGCATCACTCCAGCTACAGGCTGCAGCCGACTAGTCACCTGCTGCCTCACACGTTGAAAAACCAGCTTCACTTGTGAAACGTAGATGCCAAAGAGGGAGTGGAGGGATCCTAACAGGCGCACTGCAACAGATTCTCCAAATCGACACACACACACACAAACACACAGCTCTCTCATTAGCCAGGAAACACCCCTGTATTTTCCACTGAGAACTTTGAGTTGCTAAGCAACACAGCGATCCACTTGGAAAGTATAGTGAAGTCACATCTTCACTGCTGTGGTGTCTGTAGCTGCCGTGATGGGGCAGAGCTGTCGCAGCCAAACAGCACAACTTTGAATGTGTGTGATATCGTCCCAGCATCACTGGCAGAAATCACCCCGGCAACATGAAGAATCATCTTTTCTATCCTCCAGCTAAGACCGAAGCTCTTCTTTGTCAGCTCAGCTTAGCTTCAAGCATCCTCACGGACTTCAAACTGTCAGGCTTCAGGTCATAGGTGTACAATATAGCTTGACCAAAGACTTGATGTAATGCTTGTCGTGTCAAAAGACTCCGGCCTGCCGTAATCACGGCAGAAAATATTCCTTCACAATTTTTATAAAACCCAGGAGGCTGAAATGTGAATAAAGATTTATATATGAAAGAGAAGGAAGGAATGAAGGTCAGATTTTCCACATTGTAGGATTTACAATGGTGACGTAGTATATTAAGGAATAATCCCTTCTCCACTACAGTCAGATGTAAGGAAGGAAAGATGCTTTACAACAGTAAATATGTCCGTACAGCAAGTCTTCTTCAAATCTGCTAATTATTGTTGTATATTTTTACAAATTTGAATCAGTAGTGTTCAGAAGTTTACTGCTTTGGAGAGGATCTATGTTAAATTAAGTTGATGTGAGTGGAAACTAGGGTTGAGCCGGATACTCGTTTCATACGAGTATCCGGTACGGATAATCCATTTTGACGAGTACGAGTACGAATACGAATAAAGCCCGTTAATACTCGTGATCGGACTGAAGGAAAATCAGCCGGACTGTTGTCACGCTCTGTGATTGGCCAGTCACACATACGTCCCGCCCCTCCCTACTCCCTGCAGTTAGAGCAGAGTTTCCCTGTCCCACTCTGTCTCCGGTACACACAGTTACTGATCTCTCTGTTCGTGGCTTCACTGTTGCTCACGTCCTTATTAGATTTTCTTCAGCTTGCCTCTATTTTGGTGTTTGGTTATGTGGTGAACTTTCTTGTTTTTTTTTTGTTTCTGTGCATTTAACCACCGCCTCGGTGGTTAAAGTCTTTTTTTTTTTTTTAACCTGTTCTAAACTCTGTTCAAATTAACAGAGTTTACTCAATATTTTAACAGAGACATAGCGCGTGGGCGCGCGCACACACACACACACCATAATCAATATTGTTTAACTTTATGTGAAAAAAATGCATTAGCATTAGGTACTAAAAATAAATAATTGAAAAAAAAGTACTAGAATAAAATTTAAATGAAAAGAAAAAAAATTAAAAAGTTTTGTTGAGTATGACAACTCTTGTTCATGCATACTTTGTACTTAATTACTTTTTTTATTGCATGTACTTCATTAATGCACTTTGTGTTTACTCGTTCTATATATATTTCCTTTACTATTGTGATCAAAAGCGTTGAATCTCAGTTCTGAGGCTCTTCGGTAAATATTCATTCATAGACTTAAGAATATTCATGTTCTGACTCAGTTCCATAAAAAACTTGTTCTGTAAATAGTTCTCTTACTTTTATGATCAAAAACATTTATTTGAATTTCAATTTTGAGGCTGTTTTGTGAATAGTTTTAAAATAAGCAAAAATACAGCAACTTGTGATCAATCCATATCAATTTTAGACTTAAAACAATGTGGTGATTTAAGCCCCACCCATTTCCAGTCAAACCACACCCACTTCCAGTTTAAGCCCCGCCCATTCCGAATACAGATACGGATACAGATAATCTAGTTGGTTTAACAGATACAGATACAGATAGTGGTGTACTCGCTCATCCCTAGTGGAAACACGATAAAAGTCATATTGCATCAGGTGAAGAAAACAAAAAAACAAGTACCCAAGTAGAAAAATTTACCAGATAGAAAACCGATTCCAGAGAATCCTGCAAATGTCCACTTTAAGGTCAGAGATGATATTTTAAAATACTTATTTATACAGCAATGAAAGACAACTGTTGAATGTGAAGGATCCAGAAGTGTCTGTTGATGTGCTTTATAAGTAAAAGTTGACAGATTGATTGAGAAAAAGAATGAAAATCAGACCTTAAGGTGCGTACTATTCATTCTATCCATAAAGTGCATACTACTTCCTCACTGCTGCCAAGACTCACAGTTTATTATCTAGCCCCCTTAAGTTTAGAGTGAACAATTTATATCTTGACAAGTAGAGTGATCTCGGTGCTTGAAAGGATAAATTCACTCATAGTAAGCCAGTTTCTCTTCAGATTCAATGATTTATTTTCTGAATGTTGGCTATTTCCTTTCCATGGCTGCACCCTTAGTGAGTCATCTGTGATGTGCAGCATCATCCAACATGAACACATTGTCATCATGGGTTGGATGACTACTTGATACTTTCATGAAAAATAGAATATAAAAAAAAGTAGTTGCCTAGCGTGTAGGCAACTTGCAGAAAGGAAAAATGTTTTCAAATGGGGGAGATAATGTCAAAAAGATACGATGTATTGAAGAGCTCTTCTTCATCTGTCCCTTCTAGCTACAGTTCATGGACTTTGTGGAGGAATATAATACACATAGAAGGAAAAAAAAGAAGGGGATTGGCTTAAAAATAAAGCCATACAAAATAATCTCAGGTTGAAAAGCAGGGTTGTTTTTCCTAAAGTAAATAACAGCTTCTCGCTTTCAGTATGCACCAGCCTGTCAAAATGCTAAATTAACCGCAAACATATTACATTATGCTACGCAATTTTCCAAGAAAATAGTTTCTTTCCATAAAAATATCAGTGCATTGCCAGAGAAAAATACATCTGTTAATTAAAAGGGTTGTAATCTCTGTCAAGATATCAAAATGGTTACAAATGGAACATCAGAAGGCCGTAAAAGCAGCTTTGATTTCATGTTGCTCTGACTTCTCATTTAATAAACTTCTCATCCAGGATCAGTTGATGAAGAGCACGATTTTTGTGATCTTATAACCTTTTAGAGACAAAGTGGAATATAGCCATTTACTGTCCAGATCCAGAAGTAGATGAGGGGATTCTGCTGTCAATAAAGCTGATGAAGAAGGAATTGATCAAACAATCATCAATGAAGAAATCTTACGTGAGACTAGAAACAATAAATCCCTACCGTCACATTTCACCTCCAGCCATTAAAGCCCTGTACCCTAAACCCATTGTTCTCAAAAACCCCTGGAGATTTGATAATGAAACAGTGCAGAAGGAATGGATAATAAGTGATCTGAAGGCTATGGGAGGCTTTATTGCAAAGTAGGGGGGTCTTCAGTTTGCAACACACACAAGCAGACACATACATTCTTGGAAATGTTGTCATAAACTATGGTTTCAGTTCCCTTAGTCTTCTGATTAATTGACCGTTGAACGAATCTAGGTCTCTTTCTCTCAGTCTGCCTTGAATCAACCACTGTCACGTCTATTCAGAGACTTGCTCCAGTTCCGTTTGAATTAAACTTGAATGAATTTCAACCACACAAAAAACATGGATATTTCAGTTTCTGATGAAATACAGTTAAACACCACATTAACCAAATATGCTCTTAATCGCGGCAGAAATAAAAACACACCTCATCCTGCATGGACAGGTTAGCAAGAGTTCAACTAGTTAGCAGGGTAAATGAATGGAGAGCGGCAAAGTAAGAGGAAGAGAAAAAAAAAATGCCAATATGAAAATCTGCAAGACGAGAGTAATTGCGATATGAGAAAAATGCAGCGCAGCGCCAGAATAAGAATGATTAACATGAGGTCACCTTTATCAATGCAGCTCATCTGGCCCCAGAACAGAACCCAGACTAATGTTGGGGAAGTTTTAAGCACGCTACTGTGGTCTGCATGTACTCACAAACACAGTGTTAATGAGAACACATGAAAGCTGTGGTGCACACAGGATATTCATATGTTAGATACTGAGCTAATGAGCAATCAGCCCTAACAATGGGAAAACAAAATTATATTGGTCCGGTGATGGAATGCACAAATATACAGACAGGAAAAAGCTCATAAAATGTTATATGAAGTGTTGAGAAAGGCTAGAAAAAAGACTTGTATTCATACATACATCCATTTTTTTGTAGTTGAGACGACTGTCTTCCGCTTTGCAACGGGTGTTGCTGGTATGTTCTGGATGCATTTCCAGCGCATTTCGGAGCCACGTGAAAGACAAACTAACACTCACGCACATCTACTAAACATCTAACTAGGTTTTAACTACTAACTAGTGTTTGAACTAACTAACTAACCTACTAGGTTTTGAACATATTAAGTTCTAAACTCACTAGGTTTTGAATTAACTAGGTTATGAATTACTATTTAACATAAAGTGTATTTATGTCATTATTTAATTATTATTTATGTTTACTTTTTATGTTTACACTGTTTATGGTTTCACTGTATGTTTGCATTTTTACACCGATCCTGCTTAATGTGCTTTCAGTTTGGCCCTTGGGGACAAATAAAGTTTTTTTAATTTAATTGAATTGAATCTAACGAAAATTTTGAGTTATTAATCCACTTAAAATGTATGTTTTTAGAGGTGGGTGGAAGCCAGAGAACCTGAAAAGAACCCATGCAAATATGTGGATAACATACAAAGTCCACACAGAAAGGAATAAAAACCAAAACTCTTCAATGAAGATCATAAACTGTGTTTAGAGGTCTGAGAAAGGCTAGCAACATTCTGCATAGCTGCAAGCTGGTAAAAAAAAATTCTATCTTGGATGAGAAAATGAGTGAAATGGCCAAAAATGTTGGTTTTGGCTCAACTGGATGGGCTCGGATGTTAATAGTAACCTGAGGTTTTAGAAAAGACTAAAATGTCACCCTTTTCATTGATAAAAACTACACTAAAATGCTCCAAGTTTTCTTTCTTATAGGAATAAAAGTAAGAATGACTGTCAATAACAGCAACGAAACACACATGGCCTTTACAATGAAGACCTGAGGACCCTCAGGCCTAGATTTTCTTCCTTGCAGAACTTTCTTACATCTTCCTCCCTTCAACTTTTTCCTCTCCCCCCGGTGTCTCTTGCAGTCAAGCCAATCCTCTGGCTCTGAACAGGCCATTATACAAAGCAAATAAGCCAAGGATATAGCTTCCAATAGCTCCTCTGAAAGGGAAACTGAAGCAGGCAGGGAGTGTGTGTGAGGGAGAGAATGAGCCCATAAACCCTAGTGACTTTAAAAAGCTTTGCCAATCTCAAAGAATGCCTTCTGGATATTAAGTGTTGGATGACTCAAAACTTTCTTTGTAGCCTTACAAAAATCCCAGGTCTGTGCTGTTTGGCTCGCTCTGACACCAGAAACAGAAACAAAGGGAAGGAGAAAGAGAGACAGACAATCTCTGAGAAACAAATGCCACAACATCAATTTTAAATCTTCAGACATAAGCTCCTTTTGACAGTCTATGCCTCGTGGTGATGTCTTTGTCCCAAAGTTCAAGTGTGCAGTTAAAACATAAACAAGAACAGTTATTGGACAGAAAACCCTAAATAACCTCTCCTGGACCTACGTGGCACCAGCCCACACACTCCCAACCCATAAAGAGTTGCCGGTATTAATATATTACCAAGGTCCAGAACTTCTCTGACTTGCTCTCACACTCCCTGAGCCTGCACATGGAAGGTCTCACACTTGCAGAGTGAAAGCGAAGTCAGAAGAAGTACATGGCATACAAACAGTCGCCATTTGCCCATGACGTACGAAAATGTTTGCACTTCCTCTTATTGGTTGCCATCTGGTTTCTATGGCAATACAGTCAGTATTTCTGTTTGAGCATCGTTTCTTAGTCTGTCGATGTACAGTACAATAATGTGCACATATGCCGGTGATTACAAAGACAGATGAAGCAAGAATATCATGCATTCATAACAGAGGGATTTTATTGTAAGTTCTCAGACTGGCTGATTTTATTGTTAATTTAATAACTCAAGTTAAATTTTCTTTCTTTGTTTGACACCAGGGTGGGTTTAAATAATATTTGTATTACTGGCAGAGGGCTGGCATGTTAATTTTTTGGTCTTGGCCTGCAAAAGAGAAATAGAAACTACTTTTTAAGTTATGACAAATGTCTTTAAAATGAATCCATGTAAGTGAAAAAAAGGCTGGAAATAATGCGGGGTCTGTTTGTTTCCTCTGCCAACTGAGCACAGGGGTGGGGGTTGGGGGGTGGGGGGTCAAGTACACAGTTGAATGTGCATGGAATCCTAATCTATGCCCAGCCCTCACAGAGCAGTGCCGCGGGACGTAGCCATCGGCGAGCCCCCGTAATTAGAGAACGCCAGTTAAGCGCCAGGGGAAAAAAGGAGTGGATGGAAATAAAACTGGATGCATGGAGCTGGGGGAAAAAAAAATCAGAAGTACAGGAAAATCCAAACAATGGGAAACAAACAAGCCTCGGCACAACGGTTCTGTTGAGGAATGGACAAAAGCAAGTTGGACCATGTCAAGAAAAGAAAAAAGAGGAGCAAAACAGGAACATAATAAGCTTTTCATTCAGAAATTAAATGAAACTGGATGATCCTGTAACTCTGAAATCAGAAAAAAAAAAAAAATTCTTTGCTCATACTTGTACAAAGAAAGATTTTAAGTAATTGCAAATGTTTTTTCCCAGATGCATATGGAAGCAGAAGCAGAGTGGAAAGAAGATATAATATAAAATAAGCAATAATGGGCATCTTACTGGTATAATTTGCAGACTTGCATTCTAAAGAAAACTAAGGTTTTAAAAAAAAAAAAGGATATGTCACTTATTCATCATTTAGGACATTAAAAAAGAAAGACAACTGAAGCTGAACGTTTCTCTGGGTGAGAAAAAAAATCACAGTTATGCTTAAATTTCTGGTTGAAAGTCTAATTAGATTTTTAAAACAGTGATTCTTCTTTATTGTCACTGATTAAATCATAATAACTGATCAAGTAAATCCCTTCAGAAGAAACCTCATTTTGATAGTTATGGTCGACGCTGTTGCTGTAATAGTTATTCATTTCATTTAGCTTCAGTAATTACCTCCTTATGCTATACAATCTTTTTTAGAGCAATGCTGTTCCTGCCCTGCAGACTGCAGGGGGGATAACAGGAACACAATGTATACCAGTAACACAGTGCCTAGTAGTTTTTGTAACTGATATCAGCCTCATCATCCCCATATACACCATTTCAGAGATCAAATTAAAATCTTTAAACTGGAGCTCTAGAAAGTGACTTTTATTGTTTTTTTTCTTCATGGATCATATTTACTGTTGCAAACACAAAGGACACAAGAAATATTCTTAAGGAGCAATCATTGAAATAATGGTCCCAGTTCCAGGGCAGGAACTTGGACCAGTAAGCCCCAGTAGGGATTAAGTGGCTTTCCAGGGTGTAAAAGGCACAAACAATTAGTCTTCGATGAAAAAACAAGGCCAGACACCAGATGGAGAAGGCAGACCTGCACCTCTCTATGGTCTGAACAACACCAGGAAACCCATTCTCTCTTATCTAGGACGATCAGATCTCACCTCTAAGACATGACAGTATTCAATTGGTACACTTGCAAAACAATAAAACATTCTTTACTTTAAATACAGCGGTGTAAACCAGCACAGAGCTCACAGGAAAACCAACTCAGCTCTCTCCAGAGGCTTTTTACTACCCGGTAGTCTCCGGATGAGCTTTAGCTGAGTTTTAATTTAAAACTGTGCTCAAATGGGCCTCCCATAGAAACAGTGCAATCTGAACAAAAACCAAAGCATCTCATCTGAAATGGCATGTTTTAAAAAGGCAGTTGTATGTGTTTCCCGTCTCATCTGTGAAAGCAATCATTTTCCACAAGTGTGTTAGCGTCGGTGTGTTTCAACACCATTGACAAAGACACCTTCTAATGTGAACAAGTTCAACAAGAGCTCTTATATTTTACTGAGAGTAAAATAGTGAGTTTTGGGGATGCTAATCAGCCACATAGGTTAACTATCAGATCTAATAGGTACTGTGCAAATACCAGTTTGGATGACAACCATTCACGCCTTTTAATACAGTCAAGAGTCTATAGCTTCAAATTATTTTGTGTGTGTGTGTGTGTGTGTGTGTGTGTGTGTGTGTGTGTGTGTGTGTGTGTGTGTGTGTGTGGGTGTGCCATTGTATGAAAATTAAAATAGAGGTGTGGTTAATAAATGCATGTTTGTTCTTGTAACCAGTTCAGTGTTAGTTTGATGTTACACTAAAGAAAGGGTCAGTGTTGTTTGGGTTACAGTAACTCCTGCTCTCCACACGAGCCTGAGGACACGGAAGACAATGACTGCATCATCTCTGAAGGCAAACGCTGTGATGATGGCTGAGGTGACAGGCTCAGTAGAGATATTAACGACTAGCTAACGGTCACATCGCACCAACTCCAGGCAACAGAATGACTCCATAACCCAGGGAACGATTTAGGTGAAGAATCTGTCAGTCAATGATTTTAGACAAAAGATCAAATTAGGAACAGTAAATAATGCCATTGTCTGGGTGTAATATTTCTGATTATTTTTTGCTGCCTTTGTAAAAACAATCAGCACATTTGCAACAAAGGAAATAGAATACTCAACCGAAAACAATCTGAGTCCTCCCTGCACCCTGGTTTTCTTGGTTTATTCCATCATCATCATTCAGACGGTCTTAAAAAAGATTAGTTCAAATACTCATTTCTTTATGTCCTAAGCAGATTTTTGATATCATAAAATGTATTCATTCTTAATAGTGCAGCTGCCTGATTTTTCAATAGATGAACATTCAAAGACTTTTAGCATTTCGCTGTAGGGATCAATGAAAAACTGACCAATAATAAGGACTGTGATTACAAGCACATTATTAATGCTCTTAAGCAGACCTAAACTTTACTGCTAATGAATATTACATCTGAAAACAGTCCAGCCGAAGTCAGAACACGTTAAACATTGGGTTGCTTTTTTGTTGTTGTTGTTTTTAAAGCTGATGCTGTCCAGTCTTTGAGGTACGGTGGCACAGTGTCAGGATGTGACTCCTTATGCTCAGCTTTTGTCTTTTCAGGAGTGATTTTTTTAAATGCATGGCCTGTTATAGTGGTTGACTTAATTGGAGTCCCAACAGCAGCTCGGCTAACCCCTTTAAATTGTATCAGATTAGCATCAGTATGATGACTTGATCGCAGCTAATTCACTATGATCACACAGCACAAGACACTAATGGAGCTCCTAATGAGTGATCCATTTACAGATGAGAGCTGAAGGGCACTTTGTTAACTTTTAAAAGGCTGTTGGCTTTGAGAGGTGGCGTAGACTGATAGGTAGGGTATTAATGCAGTGGGAATGCTCCATGCAGATAAATTATATGAATCATTCAAGAATACAGTTTGCCCTCGTTACTCGCGGTTAATGCGTTCCAGGAACCACACACGGATAACGAATTCCGCCATATAGGGTTGAACTATTTATCTTATTATTTACGGTAATTTAAATGTTTATGAACCCTCCCCATACTGATATTAAACCACCTTCTATCTGTGTTAAGTTTTCCCACACTTTTACCAACTGTTCAAAGCACTTTTGTCTCTCATGGAGGTGCGCTGCGTTCCGAGACTCACGGAGCGTAGCACACTTCCAGATGCCGTCAGCCAATAGAATGCGCATACCGTATCACGTGACTAACTACTTAAAATCCGTGATGAGGTGAAGTCGCGCGTGTTGATGCGCCAATACGTGAGGGATTACTGTATAATGGTTTGTGACTAAACATTGGAGTCCTGATCTTCATTTGACTTTCAGCTTTTAGCATTTCTGGCTTTCGATTCTGACACCACCCTCACAGTTTGCTTTCCTGGTCAGGGTAGCAACACAAAAGGAGTTGATCAATCATCGGGGGCCCCTTTAGACATTACAGGAGCCATAACTAGATTCTGTTAACATGGGACAACAAAGACACTATGCTAACCCTCAAACAAGCACACCATGCACACAATCAGACATGCTCCCATTAGTCTACTGCTGGTTTTCAGTGTAGGAGGAACTTAGAAACCATCAAAAATCAATCAGCAGTGACAAAAGTATAATTACAGTTTGTTCATAAAGTGACAAGTAAAGAAGATGAAGGAGACATTCTATTGACAAGATGAACAAAAGAAACACACATCCATGCCCACACTGACACAAACACAAACACATTCTCCTGCTGTCAGAGTTAGGTATCTCCTGACACATCGGCAGCGGTAATCAATTCCCATTTGCATTATAGCCAGGGTTCTCATTAAAGCACCGTTCCACCTTTCCTCCTCTGGGACTTTATATCTCCATTACACACTCCATCTTTGCTCTTTTCATGCCTTTACTCTAGTTAGGAGGGAGTGGAATGGTGTTAAAGTCCTTCACCCCCTCACTCAGAGGCAATCAGAAGGAGGCAGCCATAAATGTGTTCTCCGACATTCTTAGAGCTCCATATAGCAGCTAAATGGTATGTATATGCCTTATGTAGTGTGGATCAGCTTTATTTCTTCTCCCACAGTTCTAAAATGATCTACTACACCTACTATAAGAATGTGTTTCATACTTGATCAATTACAGCTTTTAAATGAGATGCAGGTTAATGGATTACTACTATTTGTTGGATGCTATTACTCCATGACTGTAGTATTTCTTCTCTAGTAGTACGTGTATTTGTGTGTGTGTGTGTGTGTGTGTGTGTGTGTGTGTGTGTGTGTGTGTGTGTGTGTGTGTGTGTGTGTGTGTGTGTGTGTGTGTGGGTAGCAGAGATGTGGAGGCAGCAGGTATAAAGCTTAGGAGGTCAGAGGCATGCTACTACTCCTGCTGCAGGGTAAAACGTACTTTTAGACTCAAATGCTCCGTTGGCTCAACAAACATCTGTTTCCACGTAGTTGAGCCAGATTCCTAAAGCAATCCACCTGGTACAAGGTGAATCCTAATTCAGAGTGGATTCACGTAAAGCTTTGGGATTTACTATCAAGCTTATTGGAAAGTCTGAAAGTACGCTGTTTAATGAAATGAAAGGAGAATGCATCATGTGATGGGAAGAGGGGAGGATGGCTTGAGTGGAAGATAATCCAGTTCTGTTGTGTTTTGTTTACTGACTTTTTAAATCAGCTACTGTAGCAACCACAGGAGACATTTCTGTTGCTTGGGAACTAAATTTGGAGATGAAACTAAAAGTTTTAAACGTTGTACAGTGTGGTTTTCTTATTTTGCAGAGTGGAAACACCACAATGCAGATATCATTTTCAGTTGAATATGAGGTAATGGAGATTGATTCAACTGCAGTTATATTATTTCGAGATGTGTTTGTGTATTGTTTTTCCTGAGTGTGGATGGTTTTAGCAGTGAATGAGCATTTAGAGTTAGCATTCAGGATATTATGTATAAGACTTCAAATGGGTGTAAAAAGTCTGCAAACCTGAAAACTGAACATGAACAATAATTGTGAGTCAGAGTTGCATGAACACAAAATGTTCTAACAAGTTACAGCAGTGCTTGTTGTTGTGCAATCTTCTATATTTGTGTCTGTTTTTCATTGAGATCTATAAAATAGAAAAACAAATCTGATCTCTCCATTATAGAAGAACTCATATTTTGGTTAATAGCTCATAAACTACTGATGATAAACACATGATTCCAAATGCTAGCAGTATAGTTTCCAGGGTCCAGGAGTTAGGTTGTGTTGCTACATATCACATTAGACTTGTCTTAATAACACAACATCATTATTTAGAGATCACCATGCTGCCTTTTATGTTCTGTCTCATTGATATCACTCGTGATTATCTTGATACAAAATACAATGGCAAATTATTTACATTCTTACCCAGTTCATTATTCAGATGTTAGGATGCTGAAATTACTGACAAACAATTTAATTTTTTTGGGATTTCACACTCATGTTTTGTATCTTGGACAAATTATTTGTACTAATTAGAATAATGAACACTGAGAAATTATTTTAAATTTGACATCATTGTAGACCAAGCCACATAAACAATACCAATACAGCAAAGAAAGTCTATGTGGAGGGTAAAATATGCTATGATAATTTATTTGTTATTTATTTATTTATTTATTTTGTATACAAGTCTGATGCCCAAAGGGAAATTAAGAATACACTCTAGTTAGTAATTCTTCAATCAAAAGCATGCATACATTTTAGTATGTACAGGCCCCTGTAACACACACACACACACATGGGGGCCTGTAAGCATGCAGTGGGAGGTAGGTTGGCGGGCATTTCCTTGCTGGTGCGCCAAAAATGAGAAATTTGTAAAGGGGGCCGGCACCTTGCTCAACGGTGCCTCAGCAGTGATCCGGAGGTGAGCTAACATCTCCTACTATCAGCTCACACTCCTGGTGGCTTGGCGGAAGTGAGAATTGAGCCGCAGATCTTGGATCATAGGACTACCCACTCTACTGCCCCGCTCTACCGCTGAGCCACTGCCGCCCCGGTAATCATGTGAGAAAATAAGCAGGATTTTGTTGTTCTGACCTCACAGAGTCATCAACTGAATCTCTGTCCCTCACTGGTTTAATAACTTGACAGGTTAAAAACAAAAGCAGACAGGGCTAAGTGGTAGTTAGCAAACACATTGAGTCATTGAACAGCTTAATACTCTGATATGTTCAGTTATGTCAGTAGAGACTAAAACAGAGAAAAGACAATTGATATCAGATTTGTAATTACCAAGAAGCCAAAAACAAAACTTGGAATAAGTGCTGACTTGTCTCTGTGTGAGGTGGAAGCAGACAGACATTTGGGATGTTCACCATATTAGCAGCATGAGAGTGTTGAGTCCACTTGCTTTCACAACCAGATAAATTCTAAAGTCAGCTATTGCAGTTTGAAAGTCTTAATGATGTATTGCTGCTCTTATATATTACTTTTACATGACATGACAGCTGTAGTATCCTTGGTTAGAGGGGTGTATTTGACCCCACCCTAAACCCCAAACCCTGGCTTTCTTGGAAATTTTACACTTTTGAAAATTCATTGCATTTTCCCTCACCTGTTTCCATTTACTAAAACTTCAAGCTCAACGCACCTCTTCAGCAGTATAAGGTTTGTTGTAAAACTATTACCAAGTCAGTACTGCATGATGTACCTTAATGCAGCGGTCCCCAACCGTTTTGCGCCATGGACCGGTTTCATCTAAGACAAGATTTTCATGGACCGGCCTTCATTTGCTCGATAGTCGTTAATGATACCAGGACAGCTGTAGTCTAATAATAAATCATCCGCAGTGGTTTTATGTAAAACACAGACATCAACAGACAGTAAATGACCTTTTTTTTTCATAATTTGATAATCAGCATCTCTGTAAACAAAATAATTGTAAGAAATAATTATAATAAACACTCGATTCAAGTGACGGCACTAATGAGGTTTATTTTGAAATACAGCGACTTACAATCAGTGCATTCAACGTAGGAGAAATACTGATCATTTCCAATAAAAGGGTGAACAAGTCAATCAAATAATAAAAATTACAATGATGAGAATAAGTAGTTGGGGACCGCTGATCTAGGGGTAACGGGAGACAATGACACCTGAAGTGTGTTCCGGACGTCCGGTCTACTCTACTTTTCTTTACAGTCACAGCAAAAAATCCTGCTTCACAAAGACAGGAGGCTGGAAATGGAAGCAGGGTTTAAGATATTTTTTGGGCGATCTCAGGATAATCTGCTTTGACTGGAACACTGGCGCAGTTGTGGGTGCTTAATTTAGGGGTAATAGCTGGTAACTTGTCACGTGACCGAGACAGTGGTCCCCAAGCGGGCTGGGGACCACTGACATAGACGAATGTAACAGAGAATCGGGTAATTTTTTCAAAATAAAACATCTATCAGACTCCGAAAGAAATAAAATGAAAGTGATGTGAATTATTTTTTCTTTCTGTGCGGCAAATGACCAAATGACCCACGGACTGGTACCGGTCCACGGCCCGGGGGATGGGGACCATTGCCTTAATGGATATATGGCGCACATATACAAATATCTAATTAAGTGTAACGTAATAGACAGATGGACACAGCTCCTTTGGCGATACTGTAATGTGGAAAAGCAGTGATGCAGATGAGAAGTATTCAGAATTTTAAAACAAAAACAGTTTGCACATATTCAAGAAGACATGATTTCCCAAAGAGGCAGACAAAAAAAACCAATAACACCACAAAACAACACAATTTTCACTCTCTTTGTTTCTATCCCAAATCCATCATGAGCAACTTGAGACAGACCATGAAGTCTAAAGTCCCCACCCTTTCATCTGTCACTTTCTATCTCTGCCTCCATTCATCCCTTTCCCTCCTTTTTGACGCCTGTCTCTTCCTGTTCATCCCTTTCTGTCTCGCCCTCAATCCACAAGTTCTCACAGCCATTATAGGAGATTCTGCTTCTCGTTTCCACGCATACTTTGTTCTCGTACCTCGGCTTGGACTGTTTCCACCATCTTTAACTCCAATGACATCGATCATCGAATAAAATTTGCAATAATTTGTCAAACCCAATAACTCAGGTAGTTCTTGTTCACCAGTCACATATATTTTAATCCATGCTCACAAAGTAGTTCATTGGCTTTTATGTGCATTCATGGAAAATCTGTGCTTACTTGTTGAGAGAAAATATAATCAAACACCACACTTATCTATTGTTTATTATGCAGACATAATCTGAAACAGGCCAGTTTTCCTCAGAGCTGCGGTCAGACTGGCAGAGAGGAAGAGCCAAAGACATCCACAGACACCTGCACAAACGCAAAGGCACAACCACAGATTGATCCACTTTATCTCAAACTTAGCTGCCCGGTGGGCTGCCAAGATGCATCATATACTCTCCAGCTGCTGTGTGTGTGTGTGAGAGAGAGCATTTAATCATCCCTCAACTACCCCAGGGCTGAAAGCTTCTCCAGACTCCATCTTAGCTCAGGTTTCATTACAGCATGGGAAATCAGATATGTTCGTAAGGCATTCAAAGAAAATAAGTCATCCAAACTGAAGGACAGCAGCTCAACTGGTGGCTTTAGTCCCACAAACTTTACATGAGTTTTTATGGATACAAAATCTAAAACTCAGACAATCTTCCTTAAGCTTTTAACATAGTTGCTTTGGGCATGTCACATGTTAATTTATATGTTGGTATTGCACATCCAAAGGAAGGTCTGATCATTTATTTAACAACTGATTACACAGAGGTAAGCATCACTGTCCCAGAATGCAAGGACTATACTAACAGGACAATCTATGAATTGACTTACACAACTGCAAACTGACATGTTTTATTCCGCATTTTAAGAGCATTCTGTGATCAAACAAGCCTCATGGACGTGGAGCTGCAAAACAAAGATTGAAAATGCTGTAGCATGCATGCCAGGCCAGCAGTTAGCAGTATATAATTTAAAAGTCAACACCACAGAAGATCATGCAACTGGTTCAGCAAATCTACACTGGGGGACCTTTGATAAATTTTACAGCAAAATGAAAGCCAGATATAGTTTTTGTGGTCCAGTCTGCAGCGTCTGCTCACATACGTGAATTAGGGTAGAACAGTAAGCAAGCCAAAGTTGTGATTTCCAGAGCTTTTACTTTTTTCCAGTTTCCACAGTTATGGTGGCATTTTTATTCTAAGGCCTGTTATTATTATTTTGTTTTTATTTTCAAACCCCGAAAATGCTGCTTTTGTGGAAACGAACAGCCATACCACAACGAAATGCACAGTTTCTGGAATAAACAGTTGTTATGTGACGACCCCTAAGACTCCATGGCCTTAGAAGAACCCGGTAACGCCAAGTGTAGGTACAGCCTTTTTTATTTAAACTCCACACTGTCAACAGCATGCTAACATGCTAACTTGATGAGCTCAGGTGGTGTAATGCCACATAGGGAAATCTGTCAGCTCTGCACCTCTTTCTCCAAAAAAAACTAAAAATGTTCAGGACAGGCACAAGCAGAAGGTGTGTATCAGCAGAGGTATTTTCAAAAACACATACAGTAGACTTAAGCAAAAACACTAAAACATGCAGTACACATACTGCCTGCCCAACTGCATCTGGTATGCGTTACCACATCAACGGTGGAGAAATGCATTGGCGCCCTGCTCTCATTGGATCGTTGCTGCAGGCTCTGCTTTTAATTGGTCATCTTAGTGCCAGACCCTCAAGCTCAGACACACACACGTACGCACACACACACACACACACACACACACACACACACACACACACACACACACACACAGACATAATACAGGGTGCTGTAAGGGGAATGCTGCAGAAAAAAGGGGAAAGTTGGCCAAAATCGAAATTCAGCTAATTGGGAACCATTTTCTTCTTTGTCTCTTGCTCACATAGACAAAGACTTTCAAATGAACATTTTTGAACAAATAGAGCTATTAATATCTTGGAGTGTGTGTGTGTGTGTGTGTTGCATGTGTGTGAGTGCAAGAAAGTATTAGTAATTAGAGGAGGGGGGCAAGTAAGGGATAACAACAAACAATAGACAAGTAATACTTCCTGGAATGAAAGAACTAAAATGTTAAAGCATGCCACATGGTTACCCCCAATTACATTCACCTACACACACATGCACACACAAACACACTCATCTGGGGTCTCCCCTGAGTCAAAACTAGTCAGAGCTTTTCTCCATCTGGTCTCAGAGATGCTTTAAAAGAATATGTACAGCTGGAAACACATTGTGACCGGTTCAAGGCTAATCCAGGGTCATGGACACAAAAATTCAGTCAAATGCTAAATTTTGCAAAAATTCTTGTAATGAATTAAATTTTTACTAATAAATAGAGACTCAAACTTACTTCTGCACGACATAATGTTTTCATCCCCACATGTGTCCAATGTGTGTTTTTGCTTTGTTTGTTAGCATGCACAACCCTTGATTCATAGCTGAGGTAATCACAAAAATGCATTGGAACTGGCCGCTGTTTGCTGACTCATGACATCCGTAGTTTAGTGAAACTTTCCCTTGGTGGAATCATTCTGAAGAGCCTCTGACTGCAGCGACTCATCTGTTTCTCTAGTAATAATCCACATGAGGATCAATCAATATGTGGGCTATGCTATGAAGCCAAGCAGGGCTCTGTTACTCCACCACATCAATCAAAAAGAGATATATAGAGTGTGACTGTGTGTCTCGTCTCTTTGTGTGAATGCTTACAGTGTTCAAACCAAAGAAATCACAACGTCTCACATTATGAATTGAAGATATCATGTGTGAAAGTGAAGGGGAAGGATGTCTCGACTCTGGATCCATTTACGTCTGTTTTGTCATCTGATATGATGTATGCCTCATTGAGAGGAAGATTCCTCCAAAAATCTATTTGGAATGATAAATTTATGGCACATGTCAGCATTAAGCTAGTATTGCAATTACCTTGGCTTCAATATTACTAAATGGTTCTGGCACCATTCCAAAACCTGCAGTAACAAAGTGGGCATATGAATTTTAAAAGCACAGAATAATCAATTTCACTGCCATTAATCCATATATCCAGTAAAGCTAATTGTACTACTTCTATTATGAAAGTTTTATAAACTGGGATCCTATAATGAACATGTGTATCAATAGCTGTAATACTTTAAATTGAAGCAGTCATTTTAGATCATCCTCTGTTGAAGGTTTTCAGCAGGACCTTTGAGTGGATTTGAAATTCAAAGGTTTACTTATGAAATAGAGAGTTTGTAGATTTACTCTTAGAGGAAAGTGAGTTTTCAGAATTCATTATGAACGCTGACAGGCATATTCACACTATGGGCAAAATGGAGACTGCTGAAATTATTTCTTTCCATCATTGTACGTTAATCTATTGTTTGTTGTCAGAAAGTAATAAAGAGACCAATGGTAAATACTAGGGATGAGCGAGTACACCACTATCTGTATCTGTATCTGTATCTGTTAAACCAACTAGATTATCTGTATCCGTATCTGTATTCGGAATGGGCGGGGTTTAAATCACCACATTGTTTTAAGTCTAAAATTGATATGGATTGATCACAAGTTGCTGTATTTTTGCTTATTTTAAAACTATTTACAGAACAGCCTCAAAATTGAAATTCAAATAAATGTTTTTGATCACAAAAGTAAGAGAACTATTTACAGAAGTTTTTTATGGAACTGAGTCAGAACATGAATATTCTTAAGTCTATGAATGAATATTTACTGAAGAGCCTCAGAATTGAGATTCAATGCTTTTGATCACAATAGTAAAGGAACTATATATAGAACGAGTAAACACAAAGTGCATTAATGAAGTGCATGCAATAAAAAAATAATTAACTACAAAGTATACATGAACAAGAATTGTCATACTCAACAAAACTTTTTAAAAAAATTTCTTCTTTTTCATTTAAATTTTTTTCTAAACTTTTTTTTTCAATTATTTATTTTTAGTACCAAATGCTATTGCCATTTTTTTCACATACAGTTAAACAATACTGATTATGGTGTGTGTGTGTGGTGTGTGTGTGTGTGTGTGTGTGTGTGTGTGTGTGTGTGTGTGTGTGTGTGTGTGTGTGTGTGTGTGTGTGTGCACGCGCTATGTCTCAGTTAAAATATTAAGTATAGACGTTGTTAATTTGAACAGAGTTTAGAACAGGTAAAAAAAAAAGACTTTAACCACCGAGGTGGTGGTTAAATCCACACGTACATGCAACAAAAAAACAACAAGAAAGTTCCCCACATAACCAAACACCAAAATAGAGGCAAGCTGAAGAAAATCTAAGAAGGACGTGAGCAACAGTGAAGCCACGAACAGAGAGATCAGTAACTGCGTGTACCAGAGACAGAGTGGGACAGGGAAACTCCGCTCTAACTGCAGTCTGCAGGAAGGGGCAGGAAGTATGTGTGACTGGCCAATCACAGAGCGTGAAAACAGTCCGGCTGATTTTCCTTCAGTCTGATCACGAGTATTAACGGGCTTTATTCGTATTCGTACTCGTACTCGTCAAAATGCATTATCCGTACCGGATACTCGTATGAAACGAGTATCCGGCTCAACCCTAGTAAATACACCACTGCTGTAATATTTGCTATTTAGCCAACTGACTTTAACCCTGGCATACGACTATCATGAAAGGGACGGAAAAAATACTGACGATCATGACACTTTGATTCCTTTATTGAAGTATTAAGTTATTAATGCAAATCAAAGGTGACTTAATATGCAAGCCATTTCAACTCAGGGGAGGCAGAGCTATTTTGTATTAGCTTTAATGCACCATCAAGTCAGTCATACTAAGAACAATACAGAAATGGATGCTGCAGTGCTCTGTAACTACAGGTGAGACAGGATCGGATGGTATAAAAGCATTCTTTGAAATGGAAGCACAAATGGAGACAGGACCATAGTTTAATGGTGGTTTGTTTAGAAATTTAATTTAACAGCTACCATTATTCACCAAGGAGCAGACTCCTGTTACCTTGTGAATCTACAAAACACTCACACTCACACTCAAAACCCATTATAAGAGTGTGTTTGAATATAAAGCATAAAAGAAAGCTGTAACGGGACAGAGGAATACAGCTAAATGAAAGAAACTGAGTACAGAATCGTAGCAAATTTGGCATCTGGTGGGATTTCTAATGAAAGCTGGGTTGCTGATGATGATGATGTATGTGCTTGTGTATTTTTTTGAAGTGTGAGTTCAGTGTACACCATGTAGACCTAAACTGAGAGGTTTGTGCATCGCTTGACTCTCCATAAAAGTTCAACAGCCACAGGGTTTTGGAGAAAGGCCATGCTGCACCGCAATACACTGGCCCCCAAACCTGCCTAATGTCTGCTCCAAATACCCAGCCTACACACACACACACACACACACACACACACACACACACACACACACACACACACGGGGAAAGGGGGGGGGGGGGTTAACACAAGCCCACAAAGCATGCCTTGCTGAGATCATCTATAAAGCCACAAATATGGGCAATCAAACTTTAGGAATAAAATTCATGGATAACAGGAACACACACACACACGGACAACGCACGCACACGCACACACACACACACACACACACACACACACACACACACACACACACACACACACACATTCATAAAGTACAGCCACAAACTTGGAAAAGCCAACAATCTCGTCATGCTGTCAAACCCATAAGTATAATGCAAAAAAGATGGAAAATATGACAATAATACATCCCAGACATGGACAAAAAGTAGAGTACATTTAAAGTACAGTAGCATCTAAAATACTAATAGAACAGTTCAGTAGGAATGACT
The DNA here is from genome assembly GCA_013358685.1 of Antennarius maculatus. Lineage (NCBI taxonomy): Eukaryota > Metazoa > Chordata > Actinopteri > Lophiiformes > Antennariidae > Antennarius > Antennarius maculatus. The sequence goes on along the minus strand of CM023626.1, from coordinate 3,491,556 downwards.
TTTGACTGTCATTCATTCTGTAATGACTTGGTGTGTGCATCACCAGGTCAGAATTCTTTGAAATGTATTCAGTTAATAAATACAGATTTCATGGCAATTTGAAAACAAATCCATTTGGATAAATATGAATAACCTTATTTATTGAGCAACCTGTAGAACCATTTTTCCGCAGTGATTTGACACAGCGATTAGACACACAAGGGCAAAAGCAGGGAATTCAGAAATGCAGTATTAGTATTACACTTTCTACTGTACCATTTTTTCCATTTTAGATTTTCTATTCTCACTGAGAGATTTGCTGTTTCAAGAAACAACATTGGATTCACAGAAGCATGTGCACTTCACAAAAAGTAGTTAAAACTTCATAATCGGTTGCTGCAACACAGTCTCCCGTCATCGCTCATTTCAGTATCGGTTATTCAAATAACATCTCCTACATTTATGACAGGTGAGCTTGAATGTTAACTCTAAAATCTTGATATTGGTAAAATGGAGAAATTTTTCAAGGTTCCTGTAATATTAGCATGACAGACAAGGTAAATAGTAGCTCAACTATTCCCATCATGCAACTGTCACAAGGATGTCAACTCTGTGTGTTATGATCCTGACATGTTTATGGTATACAAGACAAAGAAAATCCATTAACATTCAGTCAAATAAGAATAAAGATACAGAAGTCCATTTTTGGTCAGCGAAGCTTGAAATTAAATTATTTGTGTATAATTCACAAGTACCTATTGGATACTTCACCACTCATTTTGACTTTTGTTTTCAGTAAAACTGCATGAAAATGAAGACACAACCACTCCGCCCACCAATCAATTTACTTATTCAGTGTTCTGCTTTTGTTTTCTATCATTATTCACACATTTTTAGTGCGGGGACTCACAAGGTGGAGTCAGCAGCTGGGCCGTAGAGTGGGGAATGTAGCAAGTAAGACATCCACAGAGAAACACTAATAGTAACGCTGCAACCTGCAGTCACACTGAAATGTGTTTTATGAATCAACAACACTGGAGTGACTTCTCAGTATTTTCCAGGGCTGGAGATATTGGGACAACCAATCACAAAATATTCTTCAGTATCATCCAAAACTAAGATACTATACTATAATCTTAACCCAAAGTTTACCAAATGAACCTTTCTGGAGGCTTTCTTTGAGGTCTTCATCGGCAGTGAGACCCCATTATTCATCATAAATGTTGTAAAAGTAAGATGAATGTGTACAGATACACCTTGAGGGAGTATCTAGCGATTAGTTGCATTGTCGACTGGCTGACACCAACTTGCTGATGTGGTTTTACGTTTCAGATGAGTGTGAAGTTTACTTCCCAATTTCATGTTTTTATCTCTATACTTCCTGTCTTAGTTTTCCCTCCCAGTTGGTTTCACTCACTCCTGACATGTCTTCTGTGTTTTTTCACGTTGTGTTCTGTGTGTTGTCTGCTGCCAGTCCCTACCATGTTTCATGTCCTGTCTTCTTTGTCATTCACTTGTCTCCTCCTGTTGGACTCACTGCTTTCTGTGTGTTTTCCCTCTGTGTGATTTGTCTGTTTATCTTTGATAGGTTTCATTTGGGACTCATTATCTCTTCCTCCCACCACATTTAGTCTTGGTTTTTCTAGACCAATCCCTTACCTTCATGTTGTATGTTCCAATCTGTTCACCTTGTTTTTCCAGTGTTGCTAGTGTCTTCTGTGCATTTGCTTCTTTTTTGATTAATTGGCTTGTTATTATTATCTTGGACTTCATCTTTGTCATTTCCTTTTAGGATTGTTTGCCAACTTTTTTTTGTGCTTGTTTTGACCTTTCCTTTTAAGCTTGACATGCACTTATACCCTTGATCTGCACATTCTGCTCCCCCCTATGTCTTCAGTTGGGTTTTCACTCTGAAGCCATCAGTTTGCTGAAGCTCCCCTTTTTGCTTTATTTATTTACTTTGCTGGTAATCCTGAGTGTTCAGTGCATTAAAACTGCACTGCTGCTGTAGAAGTGGCTTGAAAAGTCCATACTTGACAGTAACCCAATTTGTTGCATCTCACCTTAGGAATTTAGTGTGTACTGTACTGTAGTGATTTGGCCTTACGCTTTACAATTATACAAGAAATTTAATGTCACTGTAGAGGACATCGATGTTTCAAACAGTGGAAACTAATAAAATAAATGTTTACTGGAGCAGGTAATGTCGCCGTCTACACCGATGGTGGTGCTGAGAGAATAACTGCTGCTGGCAGCTCGTACCTGGAAGGTAACAGTATGCATGATTGGTCTGTGTGATTCAAATTTAACCTCTTTTTGTTCCATCCATTCTCCTTCCTTCTTCTCACTCCTTCCTTCTATCTTTACATCCCCTTTTCTGCTCTCCCAGCTGCTTTCATCAAAGTCGAGTGTAAAACTGTCCACGACAGCCTTCTTAAGAAGAAGTAATTAAAAGAGAATAGTTTTTTTTAAGATTGCAGGACACTTGAGTTTTCAACCAGTAGAAGAACTCGAAAACTATTCTCATCACTTAGGATAACATACTCATGGAGCAGAAATAACTCACAGAAGCTCCGTGTTCCACCTTGTTGAATTTACATAAAACTCCACAGTTGAAGTCTGACAAGTTGTGTTTGGGATTATTTTGATTTCACAGGATGCTTCAATTCTTTGTTGTTATGTTTCATCACATAGTTTCTTATCTATGCTAATGTCAGTTTATACATGAAGACGTGTTTTCTTATTCTGATATCTTTGTACCATCCATGATTCACACACACATGGTTTGGCAGCTTGACAGAGCATTTAAGTTTTAACAAACTTTGTTCTGGATAATACGAGTGGTTGAACTTAACTTTTTTTTTTTTTTGCTGTTAACACTTTTCTAGCACAGATTTTGCTTGTTTTTCAACAGAAGTGACAAAATATAGTAAATTACTAATCACTAAGAAAAAAATTGGACTCAAATGTAACTAGGAATTTAATATCAGCAGATGTCAGAGCTGCTGATAAAATAAAAAAAAATTGAATTGAAATGAAAATTGGAGATTCGGGGATAAGTTATTCACTAGCCCTGGCAGATGTTTGGAGTTTGCAGGTTGAGTAATGTGTGCTGGTGACTGCGGGGTAAAAAAAAATCCATAAATCTATTTGAGACTCCATTATTGTTTGTAGCAATCTTTCTATGGCAGCATCAATGTCGCCCTAATCGACATTAGAGATTACAAAGTAAACAGAAATTTGTAGCATTTATTTTCTTTTCCAGTTCTAGCACACCCTAAGAAAAAAAGCATCCCTCTCCTTCTTCTGCTCCGAAGGAAAGCAGCTCTGACATGGTGTGAACACGCTAATGATCTGACTTCCCTAACAACACCTGGGTTTCACACTTCAAACCCTACATCACACACAAAGATACACACCGAGCACTAAGACACAAAAACAAGACCGGCGGCAGCAGCAGGTAGATGGAGACATATTAAACTCACTTTTATGCTATTATGCTATAAGTTATTTAAATTTATTATTGAATATGCATGCAAAAATAATCTACTTAAGCTGCCTCCTCAATATCAGCATATATATAGTTTAATTCTAATGTTATTTTAGTAGTACATTCAATTACAAGCCTATTTTTCTAATATGTAAAGGATAGAAATATTAGTAAGAAGATGGCCAAGGATATGTAGGTCATTTTTTAAATTATTGTCATGGAAAAAAAAAAAGTTTTATATGAACAAACTTTTTGACTTGCTTTCGCTTTTCTATAAGTATAATTACAAAAATAGCCCAACAAATAAGGTTTTATTTCTAACGGCAGATCAGTTGTACTTATCAGTGTACTTCATCTAGTTTTAATTGGGTTTTATAACACTGACATTTATTCTTTACGCTGTTAATGTCCTCAATATGTATGGAGGCAAAAGGAAACACAGCAATTCACCACAAAATGTTTATGATCAGTCTTTAAAACCTTCATTCTGCCGCCAAAGCAAAGCACTGCCGATTAAATAGTTGAGGCCAAACATGCTTGAGTAACAGCAAAGTTCATGACTTCAACAATTCAAAACTCCATAAAAGCCACTCAGTTGCAGTGCTATGAGCAAGATAACTTTACTCCTGCCATTTTGAAAGTCGGCCAAAATCAATTTTCAAACCGCAAATGCTTTTTTTTTTTCCATGTATGAATGTGCTTGAAGAGAGAGGAGATGAATGATTTCTATGCTTCACCAATTGGGTCAAGACCTTTAGACACAAAGGATTAAAGTCAATTTAGAGCGATGAGCTAAAGCAATTAAAAATCATGAGATTTGCATACATGCTAAAATATGCAGAGTGATTGAGGATGTGAAGAATCTAAGGAATGAGAGGAGTGTGTGTGTGTGTGTGTGTGTGTGTGTTAATGGCTGAAAAATTCATCCAATGCCAGCCTTATTAATTCATCTGAATGTTTTAGCTAAAATATGCAAGCAAATACACAATGATAATGACAACTTTAATCACTGCCATCCACCCTGACAAAAACATTTTTTTTTAAATATTGTAGATGTCTTTATTACAGCCATCTCCCACCAAGAGTAATACAGACCCTGTTCAATTGCTTTGAATCAAGACCTATTATCTCTCAAAAGCAGATAAAACTCTTCCCATTGGTGGAGAACATTTCTTTTTTATCAAAGGGGGTCTTCTTGACAACACTTCAGAACTTGTATTACACCATTTTCCACAAATGCCCTTGCTTCAGTTACTTTTCTTTTTCACGAATGCAGCCTGAATCTGAATAATTTCTGGATTGCTCTTCAAACACCTTACGGCTGTGTGTGCATGCTGAGCTCAAAAAGGAGGGCAAGGAAACTGAAAAAGACATGAAGTCAGGACAAATTAGAAGCAAGAATGAAAGAGGAGAAAAAGAGTAAAGGAGGATGAAAACACAATATATTTTATGAAGAAAATCATTATAAATGTGTAAAGGATAAGACGGGTTAGAAGTAGTGAGGCATACGATGCTAGGTCATTATGGTTAAATGGATGAGGTGGGGTGAGCAGCTCGTTTTCAGGTGGGAGAGACCTCCCCCTGTGGTCTGTCGCACTGTGGCTACAACATATACACTTCCCTTAATGAACATCTCACTACCTGAAGACAAAGGGATCGCTTCATTAAACTATAAAGTATGGAGAAGCATGCCTGTGCAAGAAAAGGTTTTAAAGGAGGATTCTCTATAAGTAAAGCAAAAAAAAAGAGCAATTTTTCCAAAAAATGCAATTTATCCTCGACCGGAAGATGTTGATTTTCAGGGATGTCCTACAATTCTCAAATGACCGTTATAAAATCTAAAGATGTCTGCCATGTCAACAGATGTCTAAGCTGTTATTAAACTTATAATTCTTGCTTTGTCTGAATATGTGATTCAATACCGTGTAGATTTTATCAAATGGCCTTTTTTTTATATATAAAAACTGCCAGGCCTCATGTTTTCCAGAAAGATTTTTTTTTTAAAATATATTCCAAGGCCAGTAGAATTGACCAAATCCTTATTTCCAAGACAACAAATAGTTGCAAAAGAAAGAAAGTAACATAGGGAAGAGGCCAACATATCACCGGTTTCATGAATTATGTATTAATTCATGACTGGGGTTGGCTGTGTGTTCAATAATAAATGCTTGGACTAGTAGGTCAGACGGCTTACATTTGTCATCACCGAAACATACATATGGGTCTCCAGGGTATCTGATGTTAAATATATATATGTATATATGTATATATGTATATATATATATGTGTGTGTGTGTGTGTGTGTGTGTGTGTGTGTGTGTGTGTGTGTGTGTGTGTGTATATATATATATATATATATATATATATATATATATATATATATATATATATATATATATATATATATATATATATATATAAATAGTTACTGCACTCATCTTGTGATGAGTGCATTAACTATTTGGCCTCATATTTAAGAGGAAATATAGAACAAGTAAATGTATTAGCTGCAGAAATTGTTATTTGTGAGACAATATTAATTAACTGCAGAAACAGTTTCCTCCTGCAGTTAATCAGGTTTTGATTAAATGCAAACTTCTCCTAAAGTTTAGCACCAGAAATTAATAATTCATGGAATTACTTATTTACCTGTATGCGTAATCTTGACCTAGTTACCTCCTATTGTTTTTTTCAGAGGTCACATCAAGAACTCTACCAACATGTGAATTTTCTCAAGAGTGTGTGTCCTGATGGGGTTTGATGTCAGAGACTCAGAACCATCACAGTTCAATCGGATGACCTTACACTACCTGAAGTTTGATGGTCTTAGACTAGATGTTATATAATAAACCTCTTAGCCAATAGGGCTACCATTAACTCATATTAGCCAACTGCTCCAACTGTTTAAACACCTTTAGCTACGATATTGCTTTCTATTGCAGGAAGTATTAATTTAAATTGAAAATGGTGTAATGCTAGAAGCATGTTAAATGTATGTCATTGTAATTAGAAATACAGCCAACAGTAAAGCCAGTAAATCTCAAGGTTTTTTATATGATATAAAAACTTCAAAAACTCATAACATGTCATGAACTTGTAATTTTATCCATTGTCATAACAGATACATTCTCCTTTAACTTGCAGTCGCCACCTCTGACGATCCTTGAGGTACACTCTAGATACCATTCAATGGCTCAACTTCAATTTGCTTGAAATAGTTTTGGTTTGCTTCTGATATTCACACAAGTATTTTGCAAGAATAAACGCGCAAGTATTAGCTTTGCAGGAGGACTGTTGTGAGCCACCCAGAAAGTAAGTTACTGAGAATCAATACCAACCGGTGGACTACTTGCTACCACAGAAACTGCCACTTGAAATTTTATCTTTCAACTACAACAAATTTCATTGTGGTTTATATTGGACATCAACCCTATGTGAACATAGCTCTCGTTTTAACATTAGAAATAGCTGATAGTGTGCAGATTCCCTAAGGCTGACCAGGAGGACAGATATCCATTGAGTATTTTTTTTTCACCTTATTTGTTTTTGTGTAGCTGTAGTTGTCGCAACGAGAAACCATAAATAAGGCAGGTTGTGGGATGAGACGATTGTGAGCTACAAGAAAATGGATGGATGTTGATAACTCAGATGTTATTAATATTGTTTCAAACAGTGAATTTTCCCTTTAATTTTGAAAGACCTGGCATTGTATACAGAGTTTAGTGATAAAATGATCTGTAGGTAGCTCTTCTTTGCATTTCCAAAGGAAATTCATTTACAATTAAATATGAAGAAAGCTTTAAAAGAAAAAAATACTAACAGAGTTTCTAAAGATTTGAATTAATTATTGATTTACTTCAGTATTTGTGGAGGCAGTTTTGCACAAGTCGGTGGAAGTTATCACACACCACAGCTGATGCTATGTATGAGTGTGTGCGCCATTTGCTTCTCTTTCTCACAACAGCTGCTGTACAATGTCAGAATATTATTTTGTGTGAAGTGTTTATGGCCGGACGTTACATACTGTAACTGCTGTGTTTTACCATTAGTTTAAGCCATGTCTTTCAGCATTTTAGCTTGGATTGATGTCTTTGCATTCACGCACAGTATAATAATGTAGTGTCCTTCCACCAAAGGCTCTTCTTTGCGTAACGACTCACCATCACTCAAGCTTCTAGTATCTGAGGCAGAGGTTGATCTCAAGCAAACGCATTCATACTGGTGGATCTGTTCCATCATGATTTGGTACCGCCTGGAAAAATCACTGTTCTATACACAAACAAGGGTAATGCCAAATCCTTTTCATGCTGCTTAGCTTGGCTCAGCACACTATAGTTCAAAATATGTCCATATGGGACAATTACACACCTAATGCAACAGCAAATTCAATCATCCATTACCAGAGCAAAAAATAGCTTGCTCATGTGGTGAGGTGAAAAGAAAGACTATAACTGTTTATGTGTTTTTTTCTCAGTTGACTTTTTATATCTCGATTGGTCCATACCAGTATTAAAGATCTTCTCTTTTCCTGTACTTGTGTGTTTCCTTTGGTGACTTTAACTTTACTCATCCTGCCTATTTTTGTCAGACCAAAGACTGGACCTGTTTTGAACTGGACCTTAGTCCAGCAGATGATTCACACATTTAATTTTCACCCAGATCAAACAAGGCAGGTTTGGAAGCACTCTAACTTAATCTTTTCCTCTTTTTCACCACTCCAAATTTTCCAGGTGCGGGTCTGAAAAAGCCAATAATGTAATAACAACCGGTAACGTAATAAAAGTTCTAAACCAATAACGTAATAACGTTTAGCTAATAACGTAATAATTGGGGTTAGGGTTAGTATTAAATTATTACGTCATTGGATGAGGACTTGTACTGAGTTATTGGCCTATTACATCTCAAAAATTGGCAAATTTATTACATCACCGCTGTCATTACGTTATTGGCTTCAACAAGATCTCTGACAATAAAATATTGTTCCATTGGCTGTACAGAAACTCGAATCCTTAAATATTGTGGTGCACTAAAATGGTGCAATATTGATCTGCCTTTTAAACCAAGAATTCTGCTCTGTGTACAATAATAACACACTTCACACTAAAGAAGCAGAATATTTGTCTCATGTCTGATCTTTCTGAAATGAAAATGAGTTACCACATAGCATAGTTAACTCCAAACCACTCTCTGAAGGAAGGCATATTTGAGTGTAGCCACTGTATGTTCATGAGCGTCATGCTCAATGCCTTCCTGGAAGCTCCACTGTAGAGCCTCCAACTTTTCTCCTCATTTCTCCATTCCTGCTCATTCCCAACTCATCTTGTTTTCTCCACAACACATCCCCTTTCCTGTCTCACATCGTTTACGCTTGACTTCTATTAGTGAACTTTTGTTTAATTTTATCATTCTGCACTGACAACCAATGTTTGTTACCCTTGACAACAAGCTAATGTACCACTTGACAACAGTCATTTAATGTAAACACTCAAAAATGGGAAAGAAATGTCCTTTGGGTGACCAGACCAGGATAATTTCTCCTCATGAACACTTGTACTAGCTCATATAACCTCATCACAACTAAATAATTCCTGGCTTTGCAACAAAGATATGTCAAAAGCAATTAAAGAAAGCATGTAGAGCATGGTACCTCTGTCGTAATATATAGTTGTCAGCACAGGCCTATTAATAAAATGAGTACAGCACAGGATATAAAATTAAGGCAACTCCACAAATGCACACTGACCATGAGTGCCCATTAACTGCAAGAGCAGCCGTCAGGAATAAGAGATGGTTGCGTCAGAAAGTCATGGGGTGGGAATGAGTGATTATACAAGGAAAAGAGACTGCTCCAGGGGGAGGCTGGCATCCAATACTTGCACCTCTGCATGTATTAATGTGTGTCTCCACATTAATACATGTGGAGACACACATTAATACACACATGCATCTGCGTGTGTGTGCATCTGAATGTCTGTGTCTGCACTTCAGCTTGGAAAAAAATTCACCCAAATCAAAAACATATGCCCCATATTCACAACATGCAATAAAGTCCCAGATTCTAACCAAAGTAATATATTACTGAATTTTTTGTCTAGTCTTTACGCTGCAACACACAGAAAGTATAAAGTCACAGCCACAGCTACCGACAACATGTTAATCAGAGGGGAATATACCACAATCCCGCCATGAAGAGAGGAAGCTCTAAAATGGCTGCCCCCCCTCCCAGACCAGGAGATTAATTTCCCCCTTCTTGCTGAAGAATGGTATTTTGCTTTGCAAGCTGGAAACTCCATGTGAAGTGGAGGGATTTTCATAAAAAGCTTTCCAAGGAAGACAATTTGCAAAGCTTCAAGAGTCTCTGTCAACAAGGAGACAGAAAAATTGTGTCATGGATACAGAGTAATGCCATGCTTGTCTATGCGTGAGCTCTCGGTCTCTGTGGTCTTCTCTTTCCCACAAAGACCTCCCCCCTTGCCCACCACACACAGACACACACTCAACCGTGGCAGTGTTGATGCAATGCCGCACTCGAGCCTAGTGTATACAGTCCATCCTTGTAGCCAGGGAGCCTCTGAGAATAGCAACAGATAGCTTTAGCAGAGAAGAAAACAAGCCATGGCCTAGCCAGGGAATTCGAAGAGAGCGATGGATTGATAAAAGTAGATAAAGAAGGAGTGAGATGGAGGGATACTGAAACATAGCAGAGGACAGCAGAGAAAATCTCTCCCTCAGGACCTTCCCTCTCTTTGGGAATCGGAGCTGTAATCTCTCCATCTGCCCAACATGATGCCTGTCATCCGACAGTCTTCTCCTTGTTTGTTTGGGTCCAAAGGGCAACAGATCTGAACACTTGACAGTGAGGCAAACTTGACCGTGGATGGGGGTTTGACTGGAAAGGAGGTCAGATCTAGGATTCTAGCAGAGTATTTTAAGCTAACAACAAGGTAGACTAGCAGAGAAAGTTTATAATAACTTTCCGCAGCATAACAGCTTGTGCACTTGGTTTGTATTCCTCATCCTGAACATGGAGTGCACAAAGGTCTTATAACACGTGGAACACACACCTCTCATTCAGTATCCAGCTGGTCCAATCGATGCACTCTTTTGGTTCATTATCTTGGGGAACACAGGGATCAGAAACTCAGAATCTGTCTTAATGTTGCTTTTTTGTCTACATATGTTTGCCATCACTTGTTTGCACAGCTATGTAAAAAGAAGTTTGAAGACAAACTTTTTCTGGACGAGTTCAAAATTGTGCAGAAAACATTGATAATGCTTTCATTATTCTAGAATTTACTTGATCTTTACTGTCATAGGCTGCAGCCGAGCACGAGGACAGAAGCGTGACGTCAAGTGTGAATACATGCCGATATAAATGTGAACATCTCTGAGCGAGAATGTGAGGAGCAAAGCAAAACAAGGGCCTCACAAAAATGCAAAAGCCAAGCACAAAGAAGAATAAATCCTCTTAAGCAAAGTCATCTGACACAGTTTAGGCATATCTGGTAAATAATATCCTCCAAAGGATCGCAATTTAAACAATGCAGATGTGTGGGCATGGAAACAGAGTGAGATTTGGCTTTTTGCTTTAAGAATCAACAAAGACTACCCGTCAGCAAGTCACAAATTTAGATTGTTCTAATGAGATGCACATATAACAGAGATAATAAATTAATAAATAACAGTGACTTTAATAATGCTTTCAATTATAATCTGTCTCTCATTACATTAATTTTTCATCCCAGAGAAGCATGTAAGAATTAGAAGGTTTATATAAAATGTCACGGGAGTAGGACCCAAACGCAGGACAAGGGTGGAGCGATAATCATCCATATTTTAATCAAAGCAAGTAAAGGGAACACAAGCAAAGCAGAAGAACAAAACCAACCTGGGAAAGAACAACAAGAAGAAGCCTCAAGCTAACCAAACTGATCAGGTCCAGGTGTGGAGACGAGCAACAGGTGTGGAGACGAGGCTCCGCCCACAGGTTTGGCCCTCCCTCCTGCCACACCCCAACACAGCAGAACGGCAACACCACACCGTGACATAAAGATGTTTAAAACCTGCTGAGCTCCAAGCATTGTCAGAGGACTAGAGGGAGGAAGACAGGCCAAGTGAGTGATGATCTTTATCTATATTGCTGTGGGTGTGTGGTGTGTATGTGATCAAGTGTGCGTATGTGAGGTGAGTCATCCCAACATCCTGCAGAATCTTCCCTCCATCACTCAAGACATCAGAATAACAGCTCCTGTGCTGGTTGATATAAGCTGCTGCAGGTAGCTGTTGCATTCAGGGAAGTTCTGTTCAATACAATTCTATTTAAATTGGTCATTGCTGGTAAAGAAATACAACTTTATCTGGAGCAAAACATTTCAATCCCTGGCTTTGATATGAATTCGCTGCAATCCATGAGTGACAAAGGGCATGTTGTAGGTGGTGGGATAAGGGGATTGGGGGCGATGCAGTGACTTCACAGCAAGTTTGAACTGTGACATCAACCAAAGAATTATGATAATTGAGAGGGAAAAAAAATCCAAAAACACAACAAAAATTTATGAATGATTCATTTTTTGTTATGTTATTATTTGAAAGATTCATTATTTTACTCATTTTCAGATGACAGGAAGATGTCTCCAAACTGTTTTGTCTCAAAGGCATCAAATCCTCAAAAAGTGCAAAGTGAAATTTTGTGTGTAAAATGTGTTTGTTTTGTGGGGGACGGTGTTTGGGGCTTGTTCCCATCATCCCTACCCTCCTGTTGTGAGGAGGGTTTGTGTTTGTTGTGGTGATGTGCTGTGGCGTGAGTGGACACTGAAGAGAGCCATTAGAGTGGGAAGACCGCTGATTAGGGCTGGACTTCTACTCTACTTCACTTATCGCACACAAACTCACACACACCTGCAGAAGCAGACACACTCCTGCTCAGATAAGAGATATTAGTTTAGCTGCCTCTCCTTGCCTCTTGCCCAGTCGTGCATGTGTCCAGGCCTGTGCGCATATGCAGGTTTCATGTGCGTTTTTGCATGCATGCCAAGTGTGCATGAGTGAGAGCATGTGTGTGTACCTATTTACACAAATACTGGCACACAAGTTCCCATGTGTACATATGAGAGCGTGTGTTATCAAGACTGCCTCGTGTCCTCTCAGGGAGTTATGTCTCCAGTGTGATTAGCAACAGATAAACACCAGTAGACAGGAGACAGAAGACACACATCCATCACATCTGACTGCTTTAATCTCCATTCACTCTGGGAAGGTCAACAGAACTCCTTATATTTCCCTCTGATGTATGGTCACATGTCAGAAATGTCAGTTAAATCACAGCTTGTCCTGTTAATAATGATCACATTTGGATCAAATACAAGTAAGTAACCATATGTTGCAAAATCTGCACTATTCCTTCCACTACCTAATATGGGTCTCAACACACTGGCTAGCGGCTGTAAATAAATTTAATGTGCCTTTAAGGTCAAAGGTTGTAAATGGAGTTTAGATTTCATGTCAACAGAAAATTATCCCATAAATGATTTAAAATTAAATACAGTCCAGTTCTGTGGTAACATTTCTTTTCTTTAGACATACATATATATTTTCCCATCAGCATGATGGGATCACAAAGGACAGATGAGGCATTTTAAAATGTTTCATCACAGTTAAAGACCTAATCAATTTGAGTTCACTTCAAATATTTCTGGATGAAAATATCTTGTTTTTTATACAGACTCCAAGTTCTTTTCATCAAACTATCAAACAAATATCTCAGCTGTCCAGACAAGGCTGATCATGGTGTTTACCTTTCGTCTATCAAGTCCTATCAGATCACAGATTTCTGTGTCACAGCTGCTGCCGCCTTCCTCCTCATATTAAACAAACATCACATTTTAATCGTACCGTGTTGTTCAGTGTGCAGGAATGAGACGCTACTCTGGCCCCTTCAGAGCTGTAACTTTATTTTAAAATCTGTCTGTTTTGGTTTTGCGTGGGCAGGGGCTGCTCCCGCCGGGTCATGACTCCACGGTCTCTTCTCAGAGGTCTCCAGGGGGCGGGGGGCGGGGGGGAGGGGGGGGGGGGGCAGAAATAGTGTTCCCCTTGAACTCTGAGGCAGTTGATGGAGCTTGTAGGACGGCTCCCTAATGCTGAAAAGATGGAGAAAGTAAACGTCCCTGTTTACTCAGCTGACGGAATGGCGATTGAGACGCAAATGGACGTGAATGAGTGGAACTGGGGCAGAGGTGCAGAAATGTGAATTGATCTACAAACAGTGTAGCAGTGGACCCGAGTATCCAGACGGAGACGGGAGTAGAGACGGGAGTATCAGAAGATAAAAGAGGTAGTGGCCCTAATTCAATTGACCCTCTTAGGGATATTAACATGACTGAACTTGTTTTGATCATGAGAAAGGTCGCAAACCGCTGCAATATGGCCAGCTAAAATGCAAGAAAAAGTTGGAATGGCGATGGGGAGAAACAGTTTGGTGGCATTTCAGACCAAAGCCCAAGAAGGAGAATGGCAGTGGAGAATGGAGAGAGGGTATCAATCAAAGAGGAGAAAGAGTGTAAAAAGGTCAAGCATTGGAAAAAGAAGCATCAGCAGGACCACTGCTTTACTATTCTACCCTGCTTAGTATGCTATTTGTACAAACCTACACAAAGAAAATCACATTTAAAATAAAAAACACTTCTACAATGTTCTTGGAGAAAGAACATGCTGAATTAATTAATAGAGAAAAAACATGGTTGGAAATGATTTTCACAACTTCAAAAAGCTAAGAGAACAGTTCAAGCTACAATGTTTTAAGTGGGAAAAAATGGAAATTACAAAATGCACAAAGTAAAGCCAGATTTTTGTTCTTGGCTGACTAACTGTTCGCTGGTAATAGCTCTGAAGGGTTGCTGCCAGAACAAGGATGCTTGTGAAAAGCCATCAACATGCTTGTGGAAAACCATCAACACTTGTATTAATTACCCAACCTGATCTGAAGGAAGTGCATTATCTCCATAAAAGCTAATGAAGTTAAAGTTTCACTGCATACAGATTCTACTCACGCTATAGAACGCATAATGAAGAACGTTATTCTTTTAGGGATGTGTGTCTTAGGAAGACAAAGCTAAATAAGTTCTCGTCTTCTTGTTGTGTATTTGTTGGGATATACAGTAATGTAATAGTATTCATTAAATAGCTCCAGGTTTGTGAAGCAATTTAAATTCAGACTCTCCTCACAAGACGGCAATCTTTTATTGTGTTTTCATTGTTGCTGGCTGCTTCTGATATTCTTGCGTGGCTTTCAAATTGCCTACATGCAGGAAATAATGCACACATTTATTTCAATACCGCTTGATTTTTGTGTATCATTAATGGACTGGATTCAGTTAACTCTAAGGCAAACTGAACATTTCCTAAGGTTTCACAGTAGAGGTGCACAATTGACCAAACCCACAACGGCTTTTATGGTGAAGCAGTCCTATACAATAGTGCTGGTATCCTTCACCAAGGGAAATAATGTGTAAAGTAACACACTTCTCACAGAGAGCAGAACTGACACTGTCGGTAGGTAGTATACTGTTGATTATGTTGTATACAAAATATGAAATAACTCAATGCATGATTTATATTTTAGATTCCTCTACAAAGCCACACCATTTTTCGATTACTCCTTTGTACACCCTCGGAGCTCTCCTGATGAGTTTCATGAGGTCGTCACCTGAAACGGTTTTCTAACAGTCTTGAAGGAGTTCCCAGGGGTGCGGAGGTTTTGTTGACCCTTTTAAATTCACTCTGCGATCACATCCCAAACCATCTCTACTGAGTATGAGTCAGGTGACTGTGGAGGCCAGGTCATCTGATATAGCACTCCATCACTCTCCATCTTGGTCAAATAGCCCTTACACAACCTGGAGGTGTGTTTGGGGACATTGTCCTGTTCAAAAATAAATGACGGTCTAACTAAATTCAAACTGGAGGGAATGGCATGTCACTGCAGGATGCTGTGGTAGCCATGCTGGTTCAGCATGGCCTTCAACCTTGAAGATTGAAGGCATGCTGATGTAGAGATGTGTCTGCGTTGTCAATTGTTTTTGTTTTTCAGGCCTGCAACTTTCCCTTCTCAATACTTTCACCATTATCTCTAATTATATGAAAATGTAAATTTAGCTAGCAAACATGCAGCATTTTGCAGCTAAATAGCAAAATGTTTCTTCCAGGACCTTGTTTGTAAGAACAACCTCAACTAAGAAGATGTTTTCATTTTGTTACACTTCATTTGCATGTGAAAAGAAATGTAACTTAAGGGAGGCACAGTGGTGTAGTGGGTAGAAGTGTTTCCTCAAAGCCTCAGACCCTACACAGGAAGCACTTTCAGGAAATGACAATAATTTCTCTGTAAAGTCTTGTGCCTTATTTAGCAATCAGATTAACCCGTTTCAGGTTGGGAAGCCGGTGATGATGTTGTTCTACTGATCGAGGAACCACACAAGCCATTTCAGAAAGCAGTTGTACACATAATTTTGTCGTGTTGGGCAACTGTGACCTGATCAATTTGTTGTCTGATGTAGGATATCCCTTGAAAGCTTTGGAGCAAAGTGTGTTTACAATCTGCTCCATCATCTAAATCTAAATCTTCTTTTCTTTGCATACACTTCACAAGCTGCCATTTGTAACTTTAACATGGTTCTCACGCCACACAGGGACCTCTCTGGGGTTTTCCCTCCTTCGCTTCAACAAAAGGCATTGCATCTAGGCATGCTGAGTATGTCTCCATATGTGGAAAGTATCTCTGAAGGCCTTCTTATCTTTTAATCACCCAGACCAGTGGTCCTGGAGTGTTCTACTGGAGGGTAAAACCACCAGCTATAAAGTGAGCCGTCACTCATGTACCACCACCAACCCACTTCCTCTTCTACTTGTATTTGTCATTCCCTTCCATCTCTACCCAAGCTACATTCATCTATTTTTGTCATCCCCTGTGCTTTTTCACCCTCCTCAACTCTCCAAGTGCCCCAGTCCTTCAACCTCTATCTCTATCTATACCAGCACATCAAAACAAACTATAACTCAAGATGGACCACCGCAGCCTCCCACTGGTTCCCATAAACACACATCCAATGAAGAGGAACAAGGAGGACAGGGATGAGGATGGGGAAGGAGTGGGAGGGTTTGGAGGGAACGAACAGGCTGATAACACTGAAATAATTAGAAAATGAGAATGAAAAAAGAGATCACACACAGGAGGTGAATTGGGAGGAGAAGACATGATGGGTGAAAATAAAGAAACAGGTGAGATGAGAAGCAGTGCAGCAGAGCTGCATAAAAATGAGAAATGAAGTACAACAAATTGATGTGGAGCAAAGGAGAAAAAGAGAGGAAAGATGAAAGGTGAGAGTAAAAAGAAAAAAAAAAATGACTGACCCTGAAGGGAACTTGATTAGTGCTCTGGGGCGGTGGAGTGGAGAATTCCTGAAAAACCAAGAAGCCACCTGGAGGAATTAAAGGAAAACGATAGGATGGAACAGAGAATGTGAATGAAAGCAACTGCTGGAATGCAGTCAGGGGAAAATGTCGAAAATGAGATGGAAGAGTGAACTGAGGATGGGGTGGTGTAGAGGGACGATAAGGATATTGGCAGACAGTAATTAAAGGTTGGTCAAAGAGAATCAAGAGAATAAGAGAGGTGAGAAGGTGTTGCAGAAACAATCATGCAAGGCTGCTTTACTTTGCTAATAAAATGTGAGTGATCCATGAACGAGCCACCTTCTGATGGAGTACATCATCTTCCCACCAACTACAAAGTGTATCAGCACGGGACACAATATGGACCAAAGCTCTGCAACACTGCCTTCCAATATCGCAGCGTATTAGTTGTAGCTCACAGTCACAACAGATCATACTGACTACAGTACGGCAATTATTCGAAGGCGGATTAGACCAGCACATCCCAGCATGCTGTGATGAGCAGGTGTCTCATCCAATGTGTACTCCATCTATCACCCTTAGCCAGCTGGGTTAGGCTCCAGCAACACTTTCAACCCGTACTTCAGATCTTCTCCTTTCGGCTTTTCCCGTCAGGGGTCACCACAGCGAATCAGTTGCCTCCATCTAACCCTGTCTTCTGCATTCTCTTCTCTCACACCAACTACCTTCATGTCCTCTTTCACTACATCCACAAACCTCCTCTTTTGTCTTCCTCTAGGTCTTGTGCCTGGCAGTTCAAAACTCAGCACCCTTCTACCAATATATTCACTATCTCTCCTCTGGACATGTCCAAACCATCTCAGTCTGGCCTCCCTGACTTTATCTCCAAAACCTCTAACATGTGCTGTCCCTCTGATGTACTCATTCCTGATCCTATCCATCCTGGTCACTCCCAAAGAGAACCTCAGCATCTTCATCTCTGCCAAATCCAGCTCTGTCTCCTGTCTTTTCCTCAGTGACACTGTCTCTAGACCAAACAACATCGCTGGTCTCACCACAGTTTTGTACACCTTTCCTTTCATTTTACCTGCAACCCTTCTATCACACATCACACCTGACACTTTTCTCCACCCGTTCCATCCTGCCTGTACACACTTCTTCATCTCTTTTCCACACTCTCCATTGCTCTGGACTGGTGACCCTAAGTACTAAAAATGCCACACTTTCTTGATCTCTGCTTTTTTTTTTTTGTCTACATGTTCTAATAGTTTAATCCCATAAAAGGGGGTCAACTTTTTATGAGATCAATGCTTGTTTTAGTCTTGCAGCAAAATCTTTTATATATTTTAATGCGGGCATGTGACCATCACCAGTCCTCTCTGGGATCTAAGTTGTCAGTCTTTATTAGAATTTCCTATTCCCCAATAGCCCAAGCTGAGCCGCGGGCCCAGACCAAGCAACCTGTCCTCAATGGAAGTCCCCAGCCATAGGTCCCAGAGGGCCAAGCCCCACCAGAAGTGCCATCTCATGTGTAGTCACCACAACCATCCCTGTTAATATGCTTCCCCAATCCCTGACGATGATCTCTTCTCCCTGTAACCTCACTCTTCCACTTGGGTCCCTCTCATTCACACACATGTACTCTGTCTTACTGCAGCTAACCTTCATTCCTCTCCTTTCCAGGACAAACCTCCACCTCTCTAGCTTCTCCTTCACCTGTTCTCTCTTCTCGCTACTGATTACAATGTCATCTGCAAACATCATAGTCCATGGAGATTCCTGTCTAGCCTCGTCTGTCAGCCTGTCCATCACCATAGCAAACAAGAAAGGACTTAGAGCCAATCCCTGATGCAGTCCCACCTCCACCTTGAACTCCTCTGTCACACTTGCAGCACACCTCACCACCGTCTTACAGTCCTCATACATGTCCTGCACCGCTCTAACATACTTTTCTTCCACTCCAGACTTCCTCATCCAATACCACAATTCCTCTCTGGGCACCCTGTCATCAGCTTTCTCCAGATCTACAAAAACACATTGCAGCTCCCTCTGGCCTTCTCTGTACTTCATCCTCAAAGCAAATACTGCATCTGTAGTACTCTTTTCTAGCAAGAAACCATACTGCTGCTCACAAATGCTCTCTTCTGCCCTTAGTCTTGCTTCAACTACTCTTTCCCATAACTTCATTTTATGTCTCATCATCTTTATTCCTCTGTAGTTGCCGCAATTCTGCATATCTCCCTTGTTCTATAAAATGGCCACCAGCACACTTCTCCATTCCTCAGGCATCTTCTCACTATATAAGATCCTGTTGAACAACCCAGTCAGAAACTGCCATCTCTCCTAGGTGCTCCAATACCTCTACAGGTATATCATCAGGACCAACTGCCTTTCCACTCTTCATCCTCTTCAATGCCCTCCTCACTTCATCCTGACTTATCTTTGCTACTTCCTGGTCCGCAACAGCCACCTCTTCTAGTCTTTGTTCTCTCTTTTTCCTCGTTCATCAGCTCTTCAAAGTACTCTTTCCATCTTCCCCTCACTGGCACCTGGTAATACACTTCCATCCCTATCCTTAATCACCCTAACCTGCTTCACGTCCTTCCCACCTCCTCTCTCTTGCCAATCTGTATAGATCAGTCTCTCCCTCCTTACTGTCCAACCTAGCATAAAAGTCATCATAAGCCCCTTGTTTGGCCTTTGTTACCTCTACTTTCACTTTACTCCGCATCTCCCTGTACTCCTGTTTACTCTTCTCCGTCCTCTCAGTGTCCCACTTCTTCTTAGCTACCTTCTATCTCCTTTACCTCCTCATTCCACCACCAAGTCTCCATATCCCCTTTCCTTCCATATGACACACAAGTACTGTACTCTACTACCTGTCTACCTGATCACATTAGCTGTATTTTTCCAGTCATCTGGAAGCACCTCCTGACCACCCAGAGCCTGTCTTAACTCCTTCCTAAAAGTCCTGCAACACTCTTCCTTTTTCAGCTTCCACCATTTCATCCTCTGCTCTGCCTTTGCCCTCTTCATCTTCCTCAGCACCAGTCATCCTACACACCGTCATCCTATGCTGTTTGGCTGCACTCTCACTTACCACTACTTTGCAGTCACTGATTCTTCAGATTACACCGTCTACCCAAGATGTCGTCTACCTGTGTGCTCCTATCACCACCCATAGGTCACCCTATGTTCCTGCCCCTTCTGGATAAAGTATTCACTATAGCCATTTCCATCCTTTTTGCAAAGTCAACCACCATCTGTCCTTCTGCAAACCAAACCTGCCCATCACCTCATCATCACCTCTGTTTCCTGCACCAACATGTCCATTGAAGTCTGCACCAATGACAACTCTCTCACTTCTAGGTATGCTCTGCATCACTTCACCAAAGTTAAACCAGAATTTCTCCTTCTACTCCAGCTCACATCCTAACTGTGGAGCAAACCCACTAACAACATTGAACATCACACCTTTGATTTCTAGCTTCAGAATCATCACTCTATATGACACTCTTTTTACCTCCAGGACATTCCTATCAAACTCCTCCTTCAAGATAACTCCTACTCCATTTATCTTCCTATCTACACCATGATAGAACAACTTGAACCCTGCTCCTAAACTTTTAACCTTGCTACCTTTCCACCTAGTCTACTGGACACACAGTATGTCTACCTTCCTCTTCTGCATCATGTTAACCAACTCTCTACCTTTTCCTGTCTTAGTTGCAACATTTAACGTCCTTACTCTCAGTCCTATACTCTTGGTGTTCCTCTTCAAGGTCAAAGGTCAAAGCCAGTGCTCTGACCTACTTTGATAGATCAAAACAGTAGTTTTTATGTACAGTCTTACTCACGCTGGCCTTTTCCCTCATCTTATCCGGTTTCTGAGTGCACTACATAAGTTGAAATTTGACCCTGACTTAGTTTAGTTAAGGTCAAGGTCATCATCTCATTTTCATCCCCTTTGCCGCCCGAGTAATATGCTTTTAGGTTCATCTTTCTATCTGCAATGGTTGCAAAGATATTTGGTGGACATACGAACAGACTGACTGACGGATGGATGGACGGACGGACGGATAAACGAACACACGAACACTGACAATTACAATACATCACCACTTTGAAGCGGGATGTAATTAGACAAAAAAAATCATGAAAGTGCATAGCTTAAAAATATTAGTCTAAACAGACAATTCAATATTCACTCGAAAGTCAGGAAAGGTCCAAACATAGGAAAACATCCACAAATCCAGGACAAAATAGTTGGCAAGCATGACATACTGTAGAGGTACATCATGAAGTGGTTGAAAGGGGAAGGGCAGATAAAATAACAAGGCAGGAGGATAATAAGGTACAGGTGAAGACAATCAGGGTGGTGGGAGACACACATTAAGGAGCAGGAATTCTGAAACGAAGTTATGTGACTAATGAGACCAAACAGGTTTATTGAAAGTTGAAAAAATGATGTCATAACTGAAAGAGACTGGAAACAGCACCACGATCCGAGATTTGAGAGCATTGTTTTCTGCATATACAGTATTTCTGACATGGGTTATCTGAAGAGCAACAGGCACAAGCGTCTGCATTCTGTGCATCAATCACTCCATCATGAAAACTATGCATTAGAAGGATAAAAAGCAGAAAAGTCTTTCTTTTGGTGACAAAGGCCTGTTTCCTCAGACGATCATTGATAACATTTTTTAATGTAATTGGTGATTTGTTGAACCCATCTGTTACGATCCAGTCAATTGTGACTAATTAACAACTACTAGACTAATGATACCAATGAGAGGTTATCGTGTGCTGACACATACTTCTACCCTAGCTTGCAATGCATACTTCCAGTTATAAAGTAACTTTGACACCAACAGTCCAGAAAACCAATTTCACTTCAATATACAATCTAAATGACAGCAGAAAAGCCTCTTGTGTCAAATCCTTTCAGTATGGTGTAAAACTGCATTATGCAATAACCTTCAAGAAACCTATAAAAGTCTTCAATTCCCAGCCCCAGCATGTCATAATCATGCTGGGATATGACTTTACCGGCCACTTTTATCAGATCATGGAGTTCCAGCCAATGCAGCGAAGGGAGCCTCATGCTAGTGGAGTGATGAGGAATGTAGACAGAGTCAGCCCAGGCCATGGATGAAGCAGAAATGAGCATGATTAAGTCCCCTCTGCTTTGTTCTGCCCTCTAGCCAAGGAAACACCACAACAACTTGTTATCTTTACACTCCAGCCACAAATCTCCTCATGTCCCTTATTTTGGACACTGATTTTCACATATTGCAAAGGGAGAACCTGGATTGCCTTAACTCATTGGCTGCCATTGGTGTCTTTAGACAATTCAATTCAACCATTGATTGCTGAGGACAAATGATTCCAACAGTTGACTAACTGATGTCTGAAGAAGTCAACTATGTTTTTCAGAAGGGGGGGGGGGGGTCTGGCTGAACTCCTCTATCATCATTATACTTTTACACTAATGTAATGATGAACTGTTACCCTGGCAGCAGCAACACTTTCTGGATGAAAGATCAGAATATTATATAAGAAGAAAAGAGGAGAGTGTGAGAGATAATGGCGAAACTTTGGGAGGCAGACAAATTCAGGCAGCTCACACTCATACAGAGAATGTGTTATGGTAGTTTGAGGGAAAAAAATAATGTTGCAATTGTGAGAAACTACGATGGATTTGATGGAGACAAGGAACGGATGCAGCTTTGACTCACATCCCCTTTACTGCAACGCCTGGACCCAAAGCTGTAGTGAAGTTCACTAGAGTCCTATACATGTGACAGCAAAAAAAAACAAAATACCCAAAAGCATGCTTTTAGCAAATGCATTGTTGAACATAGTTATATATAGGGTCGAAAAAATAAAACACCCCCAATTTGTTTTTTTGACAAACTGCATCCTGGTTATAAATTTGTAAATAATTTATTTTAGAATCAAAAGCTTTTTTTCTGTTGTTTTTATTGTTTTGTAGGAGAAAATATGTTTGTGGTGTCACTAAAGCAAAATAAAAGTCATGATTCTGCTGACATAGCGTTTCATAAAAACCTCTTTTTCTCAGTTTTTAGTCAAAACCTAATGTTTTTGGTGAAACTAGCCCATGTTCTACTGCCAATTACTAAAGAATGGAAAGGGGTAGAAATAAACTTTCTGTCCGGATGAAAGAAGCAAGTTTACCCTCTCCTTCAATAGTTACGGCATGGTGACGTGTGTGTGTGTGTGTGTGTGTGTGTGTGTGTGTGTGTGTGTGTGTGTGTGCGCGTGTGTGTGGTGAGGAAAGAGACCACTAAAAAGCAGAATATGAAGAGAATAAAGAGGCCTGTGAAGGGAGAGACTGGCAGAGCCCTTGTTTAATGCTATTGAGCAGGTTTTACAGCCAGCTGAGGAATGTAGACATGAATCGCCTTTTATTGTTTTACATGGCGAAGCGGTGGGCCACCAGCAGCTGCTATCTCTCTATCACCACATTTAAGGCACTGTGTTCTCTTTTACCTCCATTTCTACTTCCCTTTGGGGCTTCTGTCCACATTTCTACCTCTGTACCTATCTTCTTTCAGATCAGCCATCCACAAAGTACGTTAATACCATTAATTGAAGTCCTTTTTTACCTGCCTGGATTATGTCCACTGTTAATTTTTCCTTCTGGTGAAAGAAAGAGGAGATTTCCTTTTCTCATAACACTAAGAGAAGGTTGATGTACCGACTACTGCAATATTAAATGATTAGAAAATTACTGACGGGCATCTGTCATACTTTATAGAGACCATTTAGCCTCTATGACCTGCTGCTAAAGCGATGTGTTTCCAGTCACCAGCTTCTGGTTGTGTTCATGAAGAATCTTAGTCTATTCCTCATGAACTGAGGTCAGCATTTTCAGGAGAATTCCTTCATTTATGTGCTGCAACCGCCTTCAAAGTCCACCAAAGTGATACGTTGGATTCAATAATGTTCTTAATGTTGTAGAAAGTTCTGGAGTTTGAATTCTGGTTGGTATTAGTTGTCCTATGGAAATCGAAAGTAAGATCAAGAAAGCTGGCACAGTGTTTTAAGTCCATCTGCTTTAACATTGAGATTAAAATAGTGAAACTCCTTCAGTTCATAAAGTTCCCAATTCTTCGTATTATGTCTTAAGTTGTATGAACATGTTTGGAGTTCAGACTGTTGGATCCAACAAGATATTTCTTTTAACAAGTCACCTTGGGCTCAGGGAAATTGGAATTTTGCATACAAGGTGTTCCCTGCCTCTGTGGAAGTATTAGTAATACTGGAATTCCATGGCATCCCCACATAGAGGTTTCTCACCATGAAAACATTTTTGCAGCTTCCACTTATATGCATTGAAGTCATTCTCCCATCATTTAGAGCTTCCTGTGAGGCGGCTGACTTCCTGGAAGCTTCCCACATACATGACTGTTTGAAATGATTTACTGACACCACTTTCGGGGAATTTGGTTTATTGCTAGACATAATGGATCAAATTCTACTACACAGAGTAAGTTATTTATCTTTTTTGTCTATTTCCAAGTATTTCCTTTTGTAGTAATTGTGTGTGAAATTGCTGACCAAAATACCCTTTCAGCCTACTGAGCATAGGATGTTAGCAACCAGGATCTTACTTATTCAATATGTAGAAAATGTTTTTAATCAGTTCCAGTGTGAAGAGTAAATTCTGAATAATTGCGGCTCTTTGCTCTATGTGAGTTTATTACATTCTGCTTCAAAGCTGTGATGTATTGTAATTTTCAGTGTTCGTGTGTTTGTCCGTTCATCCGTTCATCCGTTAGTATGTCCACCAATATCTTCGCAACCGTTGCAGATAGAAGGATGAAACAAAAAGCAGATGACTCGGGCGGCAAAGGTGATGAAAATGAGATGATGACCTTGACCTTGACAAAAGTAGTTCAAGGTCAAATTTCAACTTTTGTGCACTCAGGAACCAGATAAGATAGAAAGATGAGGGAGAAGGCCAGTGTTAGTAAGACCATGGATCAAAGCTAGTGCATCTACCTATGCACTGGCTTTGATTGAAGGTCAAAGCTAGAGCACAACTTTGACCTACCCTGAAGCTTTGACCCTGACCTACCCTTATAATAGTTCAGGGTGCAGTGTCTGATTACCTTGTTCTCTTTTATGTTAAATCCTTAAGCGCTACAGAGTCATTTGTTTGCATAGTCTATAGTATGATAAATACGTTTCTCTGCTGTACCAGTGTGTTTGTGTACCAGTGTGTAAGTGAGATGGATGACCGGGTCTTGGCTGTAGCGATGCACACTGAGCAGGGTGTGTGGGGTTGACCAAGGCTGTCTGCCGCTGATATAAACTCTTTCTCTCTTTCAGTACATATATAGCACCACTTCAGCTATGATAAAGCTGGGCAGCATAGTCCAGAGATCCCCCCGGTGTACTTAGCAAGGCAAACCGGCCTCGTGGTGACTGCATCATTGCACAAGGAAGGAAAGCGTGCATACCGTGTGACAGCAGCACATACTCATACACACACACACACACACACACACACTATGCACTTCAATGCATCGAAGAGAGAGCAGTAGAAGAGCCGTTATTCATCATCAGCAAATAGCCGAGCCAGTTTGTCAGCAAGACAGTAGGGGTGTGTCAGATGTTCAACGACAGTAAAGGTATCCTGTAACAGGCAATGCATCAAACACAAAGTTCAGTATAAAAGGAGAAATAATATGAAATAAATCAATATTTTCATCTACTGTGTAAACTGTTGTTTTGTATTTCAACATCACTATAGAATCTTACACTCTGTTCTGTAGGCAAAAAACTGATTCACTCCATCAGTAACAGTTGTGTATGTTTTGCAATAAAAAGAAAAAGAAAAAACCTTTACAATGATGTTGGGTTTGGCGTCATCTGACATATTTTCAATACAAGGGCTAACATGTCTTTTTTGGGGTGTACCCCGCCTTCTGCCCATAACTAGGATGGGATCCAGCAGACCTTTGACCCACAAGTGGCTGAAGATGCAATGGAACGACTGCGGTTGTCGTGTCTGTAAGAACATGGATCGATAGAAGTTCAAAGTAACATTTGTACAAGAATATTTATCTTTTAATTTATTTATGTATTTATTTATTACTAAACTTTACAGGCTTTTTGTGTTAAGCATTCGCTATGTCATTGAAGAATGAAAAAATAACTTCATGTACTTTTTCCGCTGCCTGAAAATGTACTGTACGTGCATGAGAGATTTATTCGTGTGTGTTCTGACAACAATTCACTAAGTCCCTTATGTCCATCTCAATTCAGGGTAAACATGTATCTTATAACTAGTAAGGAATTTAGTGCAGGGACCTCACATCACATGTGTCAAACTCAAGGCCCAGGGCGAAAATGTGGCCCACTACATCATTTTATGTGGCCTGCAAGAGCATAAAAGGTCAGAGCGTCTAACAATAAATCGGTAAAAAATGTGCTTTGAGCAAGACTACATTTTCAATGCAGTAATTAATTTGACAAAAACGTTTTGAACAAAGTTAGTGTCCTAACTTATTTTTCCTTTTTATCTCTTGGATAGTTTGATCCTTATTGATGGAGTTTTGTGAGTTGAATAACCTGACAGATTAAAAAAGAATTTATGTAATAGCAGAGAAACCAACATATATTTTTCTCTGCAACTGTAATATTTGTGACTTGAATAACTAAATTCAGAGTTATTTAACATTAAGGAGTAGTGAAGTTTATTTTGCATTGAGTTGCGTTTAGTTACATTTACAGTATAAGTTACATCTGGCCCTTTGAGGACATCCATTATACTGATGTAGCCCTCGGTGAAAATGAGTTTGACTCCCCTGCCTTACATTATAACAGAGTTGATGCTAATTTTTCCAATGGGGTGCCCAGGAGGCCTGAGCCAAGTCAGGTTTATGTATTTATTTACTGAAGGTGCTAGAACACTGTCGTCCGTCCAACATATAATAGGGTTCCATTCACAGGAAAAATACCCATTTTACGGTGCACAACACAGCATCAATTATTTTTATCAGAACTACTTCCTACTAAATAATCAAAATGTAATTCATCTTCACTGACCTGGAAATATCACAAAACCTGCCCTTGTGAGTTTAAACTTATTTAAATGCCAAATTCTGGAAGATGTAGGTCAGATAATATGTTTTCCTTGCGGATGAGGTGAAACAACGTTTATAAGGATGAAGACTAGAGAACTTCCTCTTCTAAGTTTTAAATAATCATAGTTGATGAGGAAACTCACATTTTCAAATGTGAAGTCATAATCCAAATATATGGTTAAGCTGATGTTCTGCTACAGTTTGGCTGTTCTTCAGTTTGAGCCAGAGAGGTGGCTGATGGGTAACGAAGCATTCGGCCTCATTTGTTAGGATCACTGTGTAGCCACCCGTTTAACGCAGATCCTGCTTCTCATTTAACACGAAGCTCTTCCCATCCATCTCTACATGTCTTTATCTGTCTCTCTTGAACCATAATTTATGCCAAAACAGATGCTACTATGTCTGCCGCTGCCGTGATGCACCGTGTGTGTGTTTGTGTGTATGTGCCTGTGGGTTGTGGAGGTAAGTGGAGCAAATAAGAAGCATAATTACCAATACCAGAATTACCAAAAAAAGAAAATCCCTCACACACGCTCCCACACACACACGTGCACAACAATATACCAAACATGTGCTCACTCATCCCTGCATTCCCATGACAACGTTACATATTTCATGAATCACACACACAAACACACACACACACACACACAAACACCCATCCACCCACACGCATGCTCTCCTCAACCTCATTGACAGTGATGTTGCTGATTCAGCCATCTAAAGGGGCTAAAGGTCTTCAGTGGTGCTGAATTGGCTCCTGCAGAAAAGACACACACACACACACACACACACACACCAACTAGCATCATCTGAGGGAAAATGTGGATGCACGCTTCCCATACCTGCCATAATGTTTTTAAACTCCGGCCTACCTTTTCCTTTGCACCGTGTGTGTGTTTAGTTATATTTAGCGGTAAAGATGACATGAAACTATACAACAATATACTATACAACAAGCAGGAGGCTTTGATCACAAGCTGGATGGAGGTAGGCTGATGCGTCTTCTTGAGTATGTGTATTTGTGTTTACGCATGCAGCGTGGGTGCGCACATTTATTCGTCTGATGGGCAGAGGCCTTTCATGTTGTTCAGCTGTCTGCAGCCAAGATAAATATGGTACAGGAAGAAATATTGTGCATGTCAAAAAAACAAAAAAAAAAGCCTAAGAAACAAAGACAGACCATCAAAAGCTCAGTGGCACACAATTCCAGTGTGCAAACATTAGAATTAATGAAAAAGGAGATTTAATTAAAAAGTCAATAAAAATTACTTACTTCAACAGGCTAGGTGCAGCATTCGTGCATGTATGATTTTAATGATTTCACTCCAGTACTCTCTATGTGGCAGTTAAATTATGTCTTACACAAACACACACACACACACACAAAGATAAAAACAAATGAATTTGCTCACTTTATAAATCCCTTCTCATCCAGGTTGAGGTAAATCAAGTTGAGAACTAAAGAAGCCTTTTGGATGAGAGGTGAAAAATCTTCAACCAACATTAGACAAGTCCAGTTCATTCTGTCTTTGCTCTTCTTGAATAACAGGGATCAATAACTTTTAATGAGATCTGTTCTGGACAAGAACCCATCATCCACAAGCTTCATGGGTTTTTGTACAGCAGTTTTTATGTTCTTTTACTGACAAACCGACCAACAAACAAAAATGACGACAACATCATTGGTGAAGGTATTAAACGACTTGAATTGCAACCATAGATATAAAATGTATTAACTAGGACATTTTATATCTGTCTTCTACTCAAGTGTTAGGATTAGCACCATTTTCACAGATCATCCATCTCCTCAGTATTCAGTCTATAAATATGATAAAGTTGAGTCATAGTTCGACCTCTCATACAGTATTCCTACATTATATTGGTTCTACACTGCAGCACAAGAAATATTAGTTTCATGTCATCTTTACAGACAGAAATGTTGAATCTCAGTCTTTTAGCTCCAGTGACGTGCGGTCAGGGGAGGCAAGTGAGGCTGTGCCATCATAAAAGAAAAAAATGGAAAAAATTAATTAAATGGTTATATTTATCCAGTGACATGTATGATATAGTTATTTCCGTTTAACGTCACCAATTTTACATTATTTTTACTCAAAATCGCTGAATTTTCACATTTACCGCTGAAATACTGAGAAGGGACCTGCACTGCGGCACCAGCCAGCCGACCCTCACCATGGATTGCAACGACTCGGCTAGCTGTACTGGCATGCTATACAGTGAGACCGTAATGCTATCTCTCTATATATCGCTATTAAAATGTTCAAACACGTTTGCTATGAACTAAATTTCCGTAATCGAGCTAATGTATATAATGTACAGTATTTTTTGTCAACAACTGTATATGTGTAAGTTGAGTTGAGCGGTCCTGAAATCGATGGGAAAATGCACGAAGTGAGGCACGCAGTTCTCGTGCCTCATGGTAGAGGGCGCTGGTGATCCCAGGGATTCGGCCGAGGATTCTTCTTCCTCGGTCGTAGAAGAAGTGACAACAAACTACAATCTAGCGAGTCAATATAAAAATGTAGGATTACAATCTCAACTCAAAATTTTTTCGATGATTTTGTTCAGAAGGAGCTGCACATGTCCTTCATTTATAAGTAAACATTACATATAAAAAACATTTAGGTAACAACATAAGTTTTTTTCAATCAAATGTTACGATGAAGTCCGTGTCTCACCAGCTATGAACCTCACCACACGTCACTGTTTAGCACAATATGTTGTAGACGAGCAGGAAGAGTCAAAGTTAGTCGGTTGTTAACTGTTGATGTCATGACAGTAAAGAAAGAAGAAAAGGAGGGGAGGGTTCAATAAGTCAGGTTTGTGTAAAACTCTGCTTGAACGTTGATCATATGGTTTTGTGAGTAACAGGTGCATTATTAACATCAGGAATGTAAATAATCTACACTCGTGCACAATTTCCTCCTCTAGAGTCTTATTGTTTCTATGCTGTTTTATTGCTCATTTTATCTCCTACTTTTGTTTGTTTCAACTTTTCTTCCGTTGTTTCCTTGCTGTAAAACTAATTGCACTGCTGCTAGCAACCAAATTTCCCTGAAGGGAGCAACTAAATTTCATCTTAATCTTA
Organism: Antennarius maculatus; assembly: GCA_013358685.1. Lineage (NCBI taxonomy): Eukaryota > Metazoa > Chordata > Actinopteri > Lophiiformes > Antennariidae > Antennarius > Antennarius maculatus. The sequence continues at coordinate 3,461,453 of CM023626.1, read as the reverse complement.
TCTTTAATGACTCAGCTCACTTTGGTTTATTTCAACTTCTCTGTGTCTAGACAGGATTTCCCTCTTTTCATTGACTCAAATTGCTTTCTACTCTCACCGCTACTCCTCCAACGCTGTATCCCTGTGCGGTGGTGTGCTGCGCCCACGGCACCTCGACAGGTGCTCAGATAACTTCACATGAGGCGCTGCGCGCGAGATCACTGTGCGTGCTTTACAATGATTTGGATGCACGCTTGTTTCAGCGCTGACAGAAAGACAGCACTAGGTGGGTGGATGAGCGAGGACAAGAGAAGTAGAAATAAGGAGATGGGGAGAACAGATTGGAGAGATGAGCAGAGAAAAAGATGAACCTGTCTCATTCATTCCATGTCCAACAGAACCCGACCCGGGTATTTTCGGAATAACAAACATCCAACAAACACACGTGGCATGTAGACCACCTCTTTCTCTGGAGGCGGACAATATGTTTCCTTTGCATAGAAATCCAATCATTTAGAACAAAAAAAAAAAAAAAGACAAACCAGTAAAGGGGGGAAAACCCACTGAAGGAAGCTACCAGTATATAAAAAAAACTCAATCTCCATAGCAACCTTGGCTGAAGGAGGGAGGTATACTTGCAAAATGTAAGGAAAAGTTACTGAGAAAGAAAGCAGATGATAAACAAGAACAAAGGCAGTCAGAGACTGTAACATCCCTCGAAGGGTACGTCAGGGTACCCTGAAAGTAGTACCTAAGCTAGTGCATAGGTAGATCAATGTAAAAGCTTTGATCTATGGTCTTACTCACACTGGCCTTCTCCTTTGTCTTTCTATCTTATCCAGTTCCTGAGTGTACAAAAGTTAAAATTTGACCTTGACCTAGTTTTCTCAAGGTCAATGTCATCATCTCAATTTTATCCCCTTTACCGCCCGAGTAATCTGATTTTTGTTTCAATTTTGTTTCATCCCTCTATCTGCAACGGTTACAAAGATATTTGGTGGACATACTAACGGACGAACGAACGAACGGACGAACGGAAGAACACTGACAATTACATCACCGCTTTGAAGTGGGATGTAATAAATAAAGGGTGTCCAGAAAGACAAAACTGATCGGAGATTAAAATTTTATGCCTGACAAATGAAAAAATAATTGTAATGGATCAAGATGGAGGTGAGTCAAAGATGAAAAATGACCTCATGTGATGTCACTTGAGTCAGCAGCAGTAAGGTGGAGTCTATTGGGGTGGAGAAGTGGTCAAGGCTACATGAGAAACTAGCATTACCCAATCTAATCTCTGAACAGCAGTCAGCGGAGTTGTGGGTGATGTAGTCACAAGTTCAGCCAAGAATTTTAATAATCAATGAAATTAAAAAACACAAAACTCTGGTTCTGACAATCATAAATCCAAGTATATCAAAGAAGAGAAAAGGTGAATCTGTAAATCAGTGGACAATTTTGTGACATTAAATGATTTTGGCAGAGTTGGTATTCAGGAATACAGTGGTACCTCTACTTACGAATGTCTCTACATACGAAATTTCCTACTTATGAAACGCTCAACAGCAAAGTATTGCTTCTAGTTACGAAAGAATGTTCGAGTTACGAAAGGTAAAAATACAGTATGGGCTGATACTCGCAGCTCCCACAGGTTCCTGAACGCAACATTCTTATAGCTGCTCTGCCATTGGCTATTACCTATGATCCTGGCATCCCATTGGCTAAGAGGGACATCTGTGTGTAGTTAGATAGGTGTCTATGAAGCGTCCTCGTCATTCGGCTCTCGACCCATGAGGTGTTCTGATAGTTTTATGTAAATATATTAACTTTTTGAGTATTCGCTATGGACCCCAAGAAAGTGACGGTCAACAGAGGAAAAGAAAAGACAAAGAAAAGAGTTTTTTGTCCGTACAAACAAAGCAAGAGATAATAGACAAGCATGTAAAAGGGATGCGTTTGGTTGATCTCATCAAAGAATATGGCCGTAATGCATCTACAATCACCACGTTATTAAAACTAAAGGAAGTTTAAGGAGTTTAAGGCATGGCATGGGTGGTTGGAGAAGTTCAAAAGGAGGACTGGAATTCACCCTGTTGTTCAGGACAGCAGTTAAAAGGAAAATGACCATCATTTTTATTCTTTGTTTTTTACATTACACACAACTCTCATTTATTGTGTAATAATCTAATTGTAACATGTATTTGTTACATGTTTTGATGCATTTTTATGCTTTATAAAACGTTTAAGTCTGAATTTTGGGAGGCGTGGAACAGATTAGGGCATTTGTTTACATGTCTACTTACGAAATTTTCTACTTATGAAATTTCTTCCAGAACCAATTAATTTCGTAAGTAGAGGTAACACTGTAATGATTTCTAGCATGAATAATCCTGGTTGGAAGTTTTGTGGGGTTCAAAATAATTGGTGTTTTCATCAGTGTTTATCACTGCTAGAATAAAGATTCTGCTCATTAGAACATCAATTTGTTAAAGAGGACAAAGTTTGGATTGACAGCATTGCCATTCATTTTGAAAGTTATCATCACACTGGACAAACTAGAATGTTAAAATGGTGACTGCTGGAAGAAATGTTCATATCACAACCTTCATGAGGATTGATCATGTGGGTATTTTTAATGGATTCATCCCTAGGGAACCATTGGCTAATGAAGCAACAAGACATGGCTACAGCACAGCACTAGCATAGCAGAAATGAGAAAATCTATGGGATATAAAGGCTTTAATATCCACTGCCAACTTTAAAGTCATCCATCTTCAGAAAACTCAAAAACTCATTCCATCTCTCATCTTTCCTTCACTCTTTCCTGGCTCCCAGCTCCCTGTCTTGCAACCATATCTCAGTCTTTCCATCTCTCTTCTTTCATGCCCACTTTTTTTTTACTAGTTGTACCATTTAGTCATATCTTTTTCTTTTTCATCTCCCATTTCCTTGGGCTAAGGATGTGTTGAATAATTCAGAGGAGGGCCTTACTTATAAGAATACTTGTAGTCCTAGAAGTCTCAGGCTCACTCACATGTACGACCGTTCATTATAGCTCAAGACCGGCTAGGCGGGCAAATCTCCAAAGAAATGCCTCCCTTCCCGAACCGGTATACAATACCAACAAATGCATTTATGTAAAGGAGCCTCCTAGTGTGTAGCAGACCCTGGTCTGCCTTTTCATGTTATCGCTCTGAAACAGGCACATTTAATTTCAGAGACAAATAGCTCAAACCATTATTACTACTTAGAGAAAATATCCCAGCCATGAAAATGTATCTTAACACTTTTGCCACATGAAAACTATCAGGTAATCTGAACATTGAATGATATTTGTTGTTTGAAAAATGTACCACATCAAGTATGGGAGGAAAGATCATTACCCATTTCCCCCCCTCCCACCCATATTTTCCCAGGCCTGTCGATCAGAATGAGCCCCGTTCCAATCACAAACGCTCTCCTCCCAAACACCAGGGTAGACTTGTATTACAGACTGCCATTACACACTCCCATTTGATAGATCATTGCCCCAGGGAACCCTCATGTGGGCCAATTTGTGCTACTGGATTGAAACTGTCTGAGTTTAGTGCCAAATGATAATAGCAGCGGGAAGGAAACTTATGATTACAACAACCATTCTTCTGTAGTCATTAAATTGGATAATTTGCAGTTAATTGAAGTATAAGGAAAGTGAAAAATTGTTCATTATTCTGGGGCTTCCCCTGAAGTACCCCTGAGAATCTGAGGAATCTAAGAGACACTAATAAAAGCTGTGCAAATCCTGATAACATGCAAGAGGTGCAATTAAATGCATTTATGCAAATGTGTAATACAAAAGCATAGCTGTATGATGACCTGGAGAACACCCGGGAGCCTCTGTCTGTGCCATTGTCGAGATTTAAATAATCCTGCAACAATAGTTTATCAACTGAGCTGTGAAAGAAGAAAAGCTTGCATGTCAGTGTGCACGATGTGTGCACACTGACATGCTAGCTTTTGGAATGTCAACATTGTCATCAATTATAGTTTAATTGCCCCCAGAGCACGACGTTATGGTGATGTCATCACTTTATGTTTCGCGCTTCAGGGAAAATTACATTTGTCATCATTGATTTATGTGTTAAATAGAAATAAGATTTTTTTATTGGTACATCTGGATTTATTTCCCATCACAATATAAAAATAGTTCATACATTTCACAGAAATGCAAAATTCATCTGATTTGAATCTGTATGATCATAACTACATACTGGCAGCTGAGACTAGCAACTTTAATCTTGATCTGGATTGAATTTTGCATATTATCTGGATCGTAATATGACCAACCGGAGACAGACAACCAAAAGTAAAAAAATAAATGCATACATAAAGGTAATCATGGAGATAATCGGACCAAACTGGTTTAAAGGGGTGGCAGTGGCTCAGTGGTGGAGCACTGCCGATGCGCCGTTGAGCAAGGCGCCGTCCCCCTTATAAGTTGCTCATTTGGGCGCACCACAAAGGAGCTGCCCGCCACTCTACCACCCCCTGCATGCATACGGGCCCCTTGTGTGCGTTTGTGTGTTCAGGGCCTGTACACACTATACATATACTGTATATGCTTGTGTACTAACTAGAGTGTGCCACTAATTTCCCTGTGGGGATTAATTTGGGAAATTAAAAAGAAATGAAAAATACCATACGCATTTGATACTGAACAACCAAAAATCCCAGTCAGTCGCTGTCACTCCATCAAAGTGTGCAAGACCTAAAAATAGGTTTATATCTCCTTTTCTTTCAATCTGTTAACAGAGGTAATTTTAGAGATTGAAAAAATGAGATATAAAACATTAAGATGGTGCCAGTAAGTCATTTATGTCAGGGCGACTAGCCTGGTGCTCTCCAGAACTCGAGAGATCCACTGACAAACACTGGATTAACATACAATATATTTCATTGTGTACAAACAACAAAAGAAAACCAGATGTGTAAACTTGAAGTTTCCAGCCCTACACACATACACATGCCAGTATCTATTTTATTCAGGGTGTGTGTGTGTGTGTGTGTGTGTGTGTGTGTGTGTGTGTGTGTGTGTGTGTGTGTGTGTGTGTGTGTGTGTGTGTGTGTGTGTGTGTGTGTGTGTGTGTGTGTGTGTGTGTGTGTGTGTGTGTATGCATATAGCAGGTCAGGTCATCTGGTCATCACCCTAAGGTCAAAGTATCATGTTCAGTTCAAGAGGAAAGGCAGCACAGACTGGGTGTCACATGTCAAAGATGATACTTCCTGGGATAACAGACCCCCACAAAGCCTCCAGGGATGACATGTAGCCTGTCCAATTAGCTCTGCTGGATGGGGTCTAGTTCCTCAATAATAAAAACGCTCACACAAATGCTGGCCGGACTGGAGACAACCAGTGTCCTCATTAGCTTTGCTAAATCCTGCAAGCCGTGAACATGATCCCATCAAGCCAACATCATTAGGACACAACATAGACGTCACTTCAAGCTAGGGAATCAAGAACGTCCTTCAGGGGTAACATCGCAGGTGCTTATAGAAAAGATTTGCTCCCTTCACAGATGATCACCATGAGGGAATAAAAGCTAAAAGGGGATAAAAAAAAAAAACCAAATTAAAACAAGCAGAGCAGGTGATGTTTTCTGCACGCCAGGCTTCGTCTACCTCCTTCTAAACTTTCAGTCAAAGCTGTTATCACCAAAGCAGCTGTGGTTGCTGGCACAGCAGCTGAGCTACCAGGAAGGAGGAGGTTAAAGTCATGAAAGCGTTGCTGAAGGAATCAACCTGAGAGAATGATAGAAACAAAAGTCATGAGTCTGCGGGGACAGGTGTGCGCTATAGGGGGGTATGGATAGTAGATGCTTTCCAATGGGACAAGCCAAGGGAAATGAAACCACATGGTAGTTAATATGTAAGTCAAACCTTTTATAAGCCTTCTGGTTAACCATGCCCAGTTAACTAGTTTACACAAACCAGATCTCACCCGCTGCCTTTATAACTGGCATCCTATCCCTGCTTTCCCCTGCATTAACATCAGGAATGTAGACTCAGCATGTCCTCACACTGCATGCATGCTCAACCATCAGACCTCATGTTCATGTAGTAGTTGTGTAGAACAGACTCAGCTTTAGGGAAATTTTTTGCAAGTGGCACATTTGTGGAAATGCATCCCGGAGCGTGCCGAGCGCACAGCCATTCCTTCGCATCACAACTTGATACATCGCCACAAAGAATTGTTGACAAGTGTCCTGGATTAGCAAAAGGCAGACAGAAACAACATGTTTATCCCCTTTCATTCAGCAAACAGGAAAGATGGAACACAGTGAGCTGATCTAGCAATGGTTTATCAAAGTAATAGGGATTTACAGGAATTTTGTTTTTATTTTTAGAAACCTTACAGCACAGCAGCGGTTGGGTTATGCAGTGAGTAATATCAATGAATTTGAAATAAAGCCAGGATGATAAAAATTTAGGACACAAACAATGAGAAGAGAGAAATATGTCCACTAAAATTTGGCATCAGCTTCAGAAATTGTATGTAAATTTGTAATTACCGCACAGAAGTCCTTGGTAGACAGTGGTGCAAAGTGGGAATAGAACATGCAAGAACCTGGACTTGTCTTCAATGTAAGACTGACACAAAGCTGAAGTGAATTATTTTATCATTGATCAATTATCATTGTCATGATGATTGGAAAAAATGGAAATTGAAATTGAAAGAATTGAGGTAGTCAACCCCTTTCCTAATTTTTATTAGTTTCAATAAATTCAGAATAACTGACTCTGTTTTGTGCACGTAAGCATAATGTATCGATGTAATAACCCTGGTCATGTGACCTTTATTACAGGAAGAATCAATGACCAGGCAAGCTTTGTGGAAATATTCAATATCATCAATATGATGGAGTACTCAAATTTATTAACCATTCAGTTCTGTCTAGGATACATAATCAAATCTGTCATTTTACAAATTAGAATCATTCAATTTAACTGCTATTAACTCCAGTGTCACCATGCAGTATGTAGAGAGTATAGGTGAAGCAATTAAAAAGAAGCCAGCCTGCACGTTGCCCACCTTTAATTCATGATACTTTCTTTGATGAAAACCCATACCTTCCACAAAGCATGCTGTGAGTATAGTTACTGGGTTCACATTTTACACATTACAATCATCCAACACACACTATAAAATTACAAGTGGGATAACTAACAATGACTACGTGTAGACCCATGGCCTTCTGTGGAGAGAGGCAGGCTTTTGTACTCCACACACAAACACATGAGGGTAAAGACAATCAACTAGAGCTCCCCTGTGAGCCGCTGGCAAATGAATTTTTTTGTCTAATTTGTGTTTTTCTGCTCAGGCACAGATGGGAGTTAGGACCCGGAGGAGAACGGTCAGGGAGCACTTTTAAATTAAAAACAGACATATCTCTCTCTCCCTCTCCCTGTGTCTCTTTCTCTTTTTCAAAAGACAAATAGACAAGGAGAAAGTGAGTAGAGAGGAAATAAGAGAGAGAGATTTGATTTTTAGAGGGAGGGAGAGTGAGGGAGAGAGATTTTGATTTTTAATATCATGTTTATTCATAAAAATGGAATTACAAAATAATCCCCTTGACACAAAATCCAAGAGATTCACATAAAGATGATTTTTAATAGTACTGTACTGTGTGTTTTCTGAACAAAGAAACATCTAACCTTTTACTATTTATCAAACAGAGAGAGACAGAGGGGGGGGGGGATAGGGAGGGAGGTCTGGAACTTGTTGTGTAGCCACATCTTTTAGGAAATCCTGAACAGAGCACGTTAAAGAGGGATGCCAAAACCACGAGCGCCGAGGCTCCCCTCCCTGCAGTGTGTGTGTGTGTGCGCGTGTGTGTGTTTGTGTGTCTTTAAAAGTGTGTATCAGAACGTAAAGCAGCGCTCTCAGATAGACGTGGATCCTGTGAGTCACCACTGACAACCACGTGAACTGCAGATATGCTGAAGACACAAGCACACATGTGGCAATGAGTGGCAGCTACACAATGCATACATGCAATGTAAACACACTCACACTGGATTACATTACACACGCAGAGTACGAGCTTGTTTCACATCACTAACGGATACACATGGAGACAGACACACAATGCCAGACACACACCTCTCCAGGGACAGGACAGGGTTTCCCTCTCAGTCTACATCTGCAAACTGTATGGAGTTACCCAGGGATGATTGCAAAACTCGCACATACACACACAAACACACACACACACACACACACAACAGAGCAGCAAGACCTCCCTGTGTGCTTGTATATCAGGCCTCGCTATGCTATGTTGGCCTATATGAATACTAATAAAGAACAGACAAGTGTATGTAGTAGCATGCACACGTGTTAAACACACACCGCTGTGAACTGGGAACAGTGGAAATGAGGGAACAAGGGGACAATGTAGTTATAATAAGGAGGGAATATGAATCAGGACACAAAGCAGATCCGTTCCCGTTCACAAGAGGAACACATGCATTTTTCATTTAGAAACAACATTGTCACATTCAGGAATGTGTGGGAGCCTCTGAAGGCAGAGTGTGATGGAGAACGAAGAGCAGAGTGTGTTCAGGTGTCGGGTTCTCCGGCTTCCTCCCACCTCCAAAAACATGCGCTTCAGGTTAATTGGCTGATCCCAAATTGCCCGTAGGAGTGAGTGTGTGTGTGCGTGTTTGTGTGTATGTGTGTGTAGCTCCGTGGTGCACTGGCGTCACGCCCGGAGTTTACCCCGCCTCACATCCTATTTCATCTGGGTTAGGCTCCAGCTCCCCGTGACCCGCACAAGAGGATGCAGGTGGTAAGAAAATGAATGAATGAATGAATATCCAGTGAACTCCAGGCCTGTGTCACTCCACTCAAGGTTGGTTTTCATGACTCCACAAAAGACACAGCAAAAATGGTCAAGCGGTGAAAAGAAAGCCATTGCTAACCCAGAAGAATTTTATGACTTGTGTGAATTTTGCCACAATCCATGCTGCTGACCCTCACATCTTTTGAAAGATTGTTCTGTTCACTGGTTCATGCAGCAAGACTGCGATCCAAAGCACTTTTGGATGTCTCAAAAAGACTGGGATCATAGTTTTGTTGGAGTGGCCTTAAAAGAGCAGCTCATGCTTTCAAAATCTCCAAAGTGGCTGCACAAAAAGTTCTGCAAATAAGAGTGAGCCAAAATTCCACCAGAGCGATGTCAGAGACTAAACTCCAGTTATCAGATTCGTTTGGTTGCACTTTTGCTTGCTAAAGCTGGCGCAACCAGCTATTAAGTTAAATTCTCATTTAAAGCAGGCATTTTGTGTGTATTCAAGTTGTTTATGTTTATTTTTAATATTTTTTAAAGGTCAAACTCAGTTGAGAATGAAAAACATACAAAAGTAGAAGAAATCAGGAGATCTAAAAGTTTCCATCAGCTCTGTACAAACTTTGCCTAAGAACTTGAAGCCACCATATTTCTTTAAGAATCTGATAACCTGCTTGAATTCTACTTTCATATCACTTACTAGTCTTTATGTAATTTAATGTGTTTTGACTTAAAGTCATGCCATCAAATCAGCAAACTTCCTTCTATCTCTTGAAACTAGAACAGTAAAAAGGAGTTCAGTCATAATAGGTGTTATTATTAATCACACGTGTGCTTTTCGGCTTTGTTATAAAACTCCTGATTCAGTTCCTCTAAATTTACTTAACCTTTACAGGTTACCAAAAAATGACTTCAAATCCTAAAAATAACTTCCTCTTTCCATCATTTTGAAGTTAAAACTGCACCTGATAGCGATTACCTCCACACACAAATCTATTTGTTATGTTTTTCAATGTTCCCATAACTCTCTCAGCAGTTGTACAGTTTCAAAAGTTCTCCTGTTGAGAGCATGTTTCCATCCTCAGGTGGTAAAGTGCTGATCTGTGACCTTAGTCCAACACATTACACCTGTTTCATCTTGTCACTGCCTTTATATCTGCTAAGCCTTGGGCTCCTGGGACTTCCTCCTGTTCCCTTCTCAGTGGATCCCAGCACAGGTGTAACGGCTGCAAGTGTGCTGAGGCGCTGCACTCTGCGATCTGATTCTGGAGCAGCCACTAGCACACAGACACCCCTGAGACATTAAGCTCTAATGGCTGCAAAACTGTAAATGTCACAGTGATTTGGGCCAAGCGCCAAGGGTAGAAAGCCCTGTAGTTAGTTTGTGTGTGTGTGTGTGTGTGTGTGTGTGTGCGTGTCCATGTAAGTCACTGCATTATCCCATCATTGCTACCACCACATAGAGATAGCAGCAAAAGGATCCTGCGGTTAAGCTCAGCAATTAGTAATAAAAATATTACCATACATGCACATTGTCACATGAATTCGCTACACTGCCAAATATTTTTCCAAACACAAACAACATAATCATATTACAGTGATAACAGAGAAATATTTACAGCTAAAAGAAAAAAAAAAGAACAATATATGCTTGGTGTTTAAAAGATTTTGACAAAAGCTGGAATCCTATTTACCGACGGTGGTCTTCAAATTTCCTGCTAAAAAAAGACAGCTCATTACCCTGATATGAGACACATCCGGTTCCTACAAGCATTATCTCATTCTAAAAGACTGTGGTCAACATCTCCACAAGCTGAAATTGTATGTGTTTTGAATAAGGAAAAGTTTAAGATCAGATTTTTAATCGCAACAGTTTTGCTCACCGAGCTCACAAGTTAACATGACGACATCGTGACAGAGTTTTGACTGAAGTCGTACTTGAATTTTTGATTTATATATTGACATGCTAGCAACTAATACCAGCAGACCAGGAAATATCGGGACTGTCCTACCATGAACTTTGATTTTCATGTATTTTGACAACCTTGTGAAATCCAAAAATAATACTGCATAAAGTTTTCATTGATATTAGATTGTATAGCTGCTGGCTCAGTAGCGCAGTGGGTAGAACTGTTGCCTCACAGCAAGAACATTCTGGGATTGATTCCTTTTTGTGCAGAGTTTGTATGTTCTCCATGTCTGCGTGGGCTCTATCCAAGTTCTCCGGCTTCCTCCCACCTTCAAAAATATGAAGTTTAAATGAGCTGGTCGCACCAAATTGTCCACGGGGGCGAGTGTGTGTGTCAGTTTTTCATGTGACCCAGTGATGAGCTGGCATCCCATCCGGGGTGTACCCTGCTGAAAGGCTCTAGCAGAGCCATGAAAAGCAGCTGAAGACAAGATGATTACAATCGCAGAATATGAAGAGGTAGAATAGAATCGGACTATATCTCTCAGATTTCTATGTTTCAGCATGTAGAGGAAGTTTGACGTAAGACCAGGACTGGACAATCTCTGTTCGGAGGAGGGATTTGCCTTGCGATCGATTACAGATGAGTGTTCACTCATGCACACACAACACATGCTCATCAATACATGATCATATTTTAAAATATAATATTTCTTCCTTTTGTAGGCCTTTTCTTTAACACACACACCACAGGGTATTGGACACAACGGGCACCTATAATTACTGAAAACACAAACACACATGCTACTCAACACATACAAGCCTTCTGGTGGTCAGCCCACTAGCCAGGCTGCGCTGGTGAAGTTCATTAGCTTCTACTCAGCCTCTACTGTATCTTTACTAATTGGACCAAACCAGGCTTGCTGCATGTTATGCTGAACGATGCAGCAAGCTCCAGGCACATTGTGGAACCAGAACACTAATTGACTATCATGCAATTTTCTGCTTTATGACTATGCCTTGTAATAAATTGCACACACATTAATGGGAGGGATGTATTCATGCGGCGAACCTAGTGGAGCTAAAGATGAATAAATCTGTGAACCGGCCACACACGTGCACACACACATTCACAAGGGATCTTTTTGCACAGGAGGACTGTGAGGCCATTGGACGTATCATGACTCTTATATAAGCTTCCCAGCCTCAAAGGTATTTTTATACCTCGTTTGTTATCTGTAATAAGACATCTCTTTTTTCACACTCCTTCAGCAGACTTCCCTGTCCTGCTATAGGGAAAATCCTGATTAGTGTCCTGGTATCTTGACAGAGAGTGATCAAGATTGATACAGAAAGAGGCAAAGGGAAGGGGAAAAAAAGTGCAGAAAATAGAGAAATGTCTTTCTGTAGGTTGGTGCATGCGTGTGAATTATTGACAACACTGGCAATTCTGCAGTAGGCAAATCTGACGTTCGATTGGTTTAGCCCCCTGTAATGTTTTTTTCTTCAGGAGTGGGTGTGCATCGGTCCTGAGATAAGGCCAGTGGTCAAATCTGTTTTGTGTCAATGCCACCTGAGTCCCTAGTTAGCAACAAAACAAGAATACTTCAGTCAGACATGGCCTAGCCTGCTGTGCTGCTCGCTAACTTATCAAACTGTCTGAGGAGAGACAACTGCTAGACAGGAGGAGATTACTGGAACGACGAGCAGGAGGTGGAGAAACCGATTCCTCTTTTAGCTTCTCTGTGGTGAGATGGTTAATGGTACGGTGATTCAGGACCCCAGAGAGATTCTGCTGCGTAAGAGTTAGCGTATAGCTCAACTACCCCCATCCTCCACCTTCATCTGTACCCCACCCCCTCTGCCACTCTGTGCAGCCAAGCTCTAGTCTTCTACAGTACCCTAATGAGAAAAAGCTGGTAGGAAAATCCTGGAGAGAGTCCTACATAAACTGACAGCCCTCTCACAGAATAGCCCAGAGTGAGAGAGACAGAGAGGGGGGGGTAGAAATAAAGTTAAAAAAAAAAATCTTGCTGTTCCTTACATTATATTTCACATGTACAGGATGTTTAGTGATTCTTTAGAAATACACACTGTATGAAATGACACTACTGTTGTCTTCCCCAATGCATTAGTAGAGAATGTTTCGCTAGAAGTCTTCTCTGAGGCTGTAACATAGCCATGACCAAAACAGCAACTATACCTAAATCACCATTTGAGATGAGGCCACTAGCGAGTCCATCAATCCATCCATTTTTTTTGCATACATGAGTGAAAGGTGGGGTATATCCCGAACAAGGTGCCAGCTCATTGTGGGGCCACATGAAAGACAAACACATGTTCGAAGATACAGACAATTCAGGTTTTTTGGACGTAGGAGGAAAATGAAGAACCTTCTTGCTGTGAAGCAACAGCACTGCCCACTGTGTCACCGTGCCCCCCCTGTAGTGAGTCATTCCTCAAAATAAACTTACTAACTTTACAAAAAAAAAAATAGATTAACATACTTCATAAAGGACCTACAGTCTCTTGTAATGCAATCAGGTCTCATCCAAAATCAAACTCATAACCATGTAATCATAACTTAAGGTCAGTCAGATCCAGATTTTTTTTTGACTCCACATTAAATTACACTCACTCTTCAATATGCTGATATGATTGTTCTTTTTTTGTCAAGACCCATTATTAAAATCCGAATTTCCTGAGAAATTTAAGAAAAAATTTGAAAACCTCTTGAATGCACAATGTAATGAATCAAATGAATAAAAAATACTGGAGCTGCCCCTTTATGTAGGTCTGCACTAAATAACATCTTATTGAGTCTATTTTCAAATGTTTCACTTTGAGGCTTTTACTTGTATTAAAGCACTCTTTCAAGTTTTTAGTTTTAATATGGAAGGGTTAATAAAATCAGTTCAAACTCTCATCTTAATCCAACAAACCAACAACACAACCAGTTTACTAAACAACCTAAACAATCCAAACAGCAAACACACAAATGTACAAGGCCAATCAGAAAACCAAATCAGCCAATGGAACCAAATACTGGACGTACCATCAGGAAGCCAACATTTGGTAAGTCAACATCTTATAAGATCGTTATTCAAAGAATAAAAAAACAAAAGGATCAAAGCAACAACCCTGTTAAGAGTTATACAAACATCCAACCACAACACCAACCAACAACACTAAACATCAAGCCTTCAGCCAGTCATTAAACCAGACCCCCTCTGTCGATCAATAACTGCGCTAATAGTGACAGAATCCTTTTAATTAATTCATAAATATTAATCACGTAAAGGCACTTTCTGGAGTAGCTGTAAATAACCTCAGTTTTGCCTGCATGATTTGCTCACAATGTACAAATAATTTATTGAAAATCTTTGACAAATTTGACAAATATACACGAGGCTGCGTCTGAAATCAATACAGACAATACTGTACCTGGAGGCAATAGGAAATACAAGTGGGTGACACATACACACAGACACACAAACAAAGAGACACACTCACACAGACACACACACACACAAGTGATTTTACAGGGTCGCACATGAGTTCTTGACACAGCTCTTCTGTAGAAGCCAACCTTGTCATTTGTCCCTCTCCATTTCACCACCTCCTGTTATCAGACTCCTCTGATGTTCCTGTTGTTTTTTTTTTTTCTTCTCACTATCCTAATTCTTTCACCAATGGGGAACCAGCCTGTGGTTTTTACAGGGTTCACATTAATTTGTTAACTAGGCCACTTGAGCACAAGATTTGAGGACCACAACACAGTTTGAGTAGAGGAATTTAACTACACAACAAAATGCAAATGTCTAAAAGTAGGTTGTTCCCATCCTGCCCTCAATCAGAATCACCGGGGGGCATCAAAATAATGTGGGACATGAAGTTTTAATCATCTTTTGTCAAGTCCGGTTCTTTCTCACATACACACACCAACTCATCAATCCTCGTATGTAAACCAAGATGGATTCAGAAAAATCCGAAATGGTCTAAAAGGCAATCTCAGATTTTTGAAACTTCAGTGAGAATTATTTGTAAGTCATTTGCAATACCTAATCTTTCTTTTGCCTAATTATCAGAAATGTTAAGCAGTCAGGTCAGCCCTAAGCAAATTAATAAAGACAAAGAAACTAGAGAGACTGAAAGCGTGTCCTGCTGCCGTCTGGCAATCTGCTGTGGATTTTGTGGTTTGCCCCTGAATCACTGTGGTCAGAGTCTCAGCAGGTGTGTATCAAGTTAGCCGTTCCTCTCAGTGCCTGCAAACACACACACACGCACGCACGCACACACACACACACACACACAGTTATTAAGCCTGGACCACAATTTTTAAGTAACTTGCATACTCAGTGAACTTGGTTTAAGGTAAAGTAATTAGAGAAGACTTGATGGATTTACCAAAGAAACAACCATGAGCCCTTACTTCAGTCCACAGAGCACCACTGTGACTGCAGACACATTACTCAAATCCAAACTCCTGGTGTTTAGATTTGGTTGCTAAGGTTCCTTGCTGGTCAGACAGGCAGACACCTCAGAGAAATACTTCTTTCTTGGAGTCTGTTGAACGCTTCTATAGCAAATATAAAGGCATAAATATGTCTCAGATTATGTCTAACAAGACCGCACATTTGTGTGGATGGAAATACCTGCAGCCGACAGGAATATCTCAAATGCTATTTCAAACGTATAACACGTCGTTGCCACAGCTCTAATTCCTGAGCCATGTCGTACTCCCGTCTGCTCTCAGGTTCTCTTCTTTACAAAAGTCCTCGTCTCATACACTAATTGTTTCCAGTCCTTCCACTTTTGAATATCAGGCTATATCTAGTGTCAGTGAAAGTCAGTATTTTTTGTAGATATACACAAATACAACACCTATATAGGCTTTCATCATTACTATGTATGATATTTGTTTACAAATGAAAAAGTACAGTAAGTTTTCTTCCATTTGATATTAAGGCTAAATTCAATAAATCTATGGGGACTAACCTAATGGAACATCCAATGCTCCATCCATCCATCCTTATCTCCCTTGCGAGTCACGGTTCTGGTAGAGATCACCTCAGTTGGCTACAGATGAGAGGAATGTTACACCTCCAATGAGACGCCACTTAATTTGCGGGGGCCACTTAAAAAACAATGACAAACACTCACACCTACGGACAATTTGGTGTGACCAGTTCAATTAACCAGCATGTTTTTGGAGGTGGGAGGAAGCCGGAGAACCTGGAGAAAAACCCACACAGATATGGGGAGAACATATAAACTTCACACAGAAAGGAATCAATGCCAAACATTAAGATGCAAAAAGTGGTTTCAGACAAACTTCTATATGCAGTACTATGAGGTGAATATTCAAACAGAATATTTAAACCTTTCATTTTTCTTCAGTACTTAAGAGTTCCATGAGGAAGGATTCTTTTGCAGGAACTATGATCCTAAATGCAACAAGATCCTAAATGCAACATTCGTTCAAAACGTATTTATTTTTTAACATAGCCAGATGATAGCTTTCATAATAGGCAATAATGAATTCCTTCCTGCACAGCACATGGAGAAACCAAACACATGGCAGGTAGGTCAGAAACTGCAAAAGTTTTAAGAAACAGACCATCGGATAAAACTGCATAGCTGTAGCGATCAAAGAAAGTAGAAATATTAGTTACTGGCTGAACAGATAGAAGCATTTCCTAAATGTTCAGTCCTCCTTGCTGTTTAACAGTTTAAACAAAGCTCCTCATTAACAATAGACCTCATACTGTGGTGTCGGCTCACACCTTGCTGAAGCTTCGCTCCATTTCTCAAGCCATTCTCACTCTCCTGCCACCTCTTTCCGATTGCCGCTACCATTAGCCATTAATAATTGGCACGCTCAACATGGCGTTCCCTGAGTCACTGAGTTTCACACTCATACTGTATCATGTGTCAGGAGTTTGTCATTTTGAACTGATCTACCACTGTTTTAATTCAATCACTGATTGGAATGGGTTCAACTCATTATGCTAAAAGAACCCTTAATTTCTTTACACAACCTTGGTGACTGAGTTTGAATTGCGTGTGTACACAACAGAGGACAGTTGGATTTTAAGGTACGGGAATAAAATATATTGCTCAAAGAGATGGACAGCAAAACATAATTTACATTATTCTGCTGAATATTCCGGACGATATTTGGATTGATATTTGACAAGCATTGTCTCATTTCCTTCACTTGATGCCAAGACCAGAGGAGTAGTGACTAACAGCGATCAATCCCTACCAACTAAAATTACATTCAGACACTAACAAACATTTCCAAGCACGGTAACAAAGCCCTACACCCACACACACTCCTACATCAACACAGCTACAGTCAGTGTTTTTGACAGTAGCTGTGTTTTCATTCTCTTGTTGAAAAGTGTCATGTCCCCTCTTTACCTCTCAACTTATCAATAATTTCCTACGTTTCCCTCAGTGACTGATAAAAAAGTTGCATCAACTTGTATTTTTGTAATACCAATGGCTCAAATGAAAAAAATGGTAGCAAGATAAGATAAGATATACTTTATTTATCCCAAAATGGGAAATTTAAAACAGTGACCAAAAAATTATATTAAGCATTATTTGAGAACTTTTTTTGTAATGGTTTTGTCGCCCATCAACAGAACCAGGGAATAATGTGATAACAGCTGAGATCTTAATAAATTTGCCCATTTTTGAAATGTAATGTCCAATAGTGTAAGAAAAGTCCTGAACCAGTCACTCCTCTCCTCTTTCACTCCTCTCTCAAACTATCTGTCTTGCATATCCAAGATCTGAACATTGGTATCCTATTCAGATCTTCTTCTTCTTCCCCCAAACCCTAAACCTAACCTCTAATCCCTCACCCTAAATCCTAACATCTAATCCTAACACCTAACTAAAGTTTAACCTTAGCACCTAACCCTAACACCAACCTTTAAACCTAACCTTAACCCCTAAATCTAATACCTAAACCTAATCTCTAATTATTATGTTATTACCCAAAAGTTATTATGTTATCAGTTCAGAACTTTTATTAAATTATTGGCCAAGTACATTTCAAAAACTGGAAAATTTATTACGTTATTGGATGATATTACGTTATTGGCTTCTTCATGAGAGCAATGTCAAGCAATTCGATCCAGGTTAAAGTTGTTTTATACTACAGTTAACTCCTTCTACTTAACAATTGAATATCGTCTTCAGGAGGCGGTAGAAACCAAAAGGGGGGAAAAAAAACAATGAATAATGAACAGAAACATGACTCAATCTGATGCTAATGAAGCCTCGTATTTGCTGCAGGTCTGACCAGGTAACTTCTTGGCTATCAGCTAGTTCATGAGACTTCTAAATGGTCAACAATTCGTTCCAGCAACTAATTGTTGTCATATGAAGAGTTTTATGAAATATCAATGAAATATCAATGGGTTCTGATTCGTCAAAATATCAACCCACCCATTCAGTGTGCATGAACATTGTGACCCAACTTTATGAAAAAATAAAACCTAGCTTTTAAAAAACTTTGCACGTATGTTTTATTCACTAACTTTTGTGTGCTACACTCGAGTATACACACAAATTACTCACCAACAAAAATGCATATCTCTTCCAGCAAGCACTTTACATGCAAAATACATGCAAGTTATATCACATGCTCAGACACATGAAATGCAGACTGCAGACACCCTCCCACACACAAACACACACACTAAAAAGCCCTTTTGCATTGGCAAATGAATACTTCATGATGCATAATCTTTCAGTGCATGTGCAGAGTTCATGTCAGATTCCCTGCAAGTTAAAGTACAGGAAGTTCAGTTTGTATAAATGTATGAAACACGCAAACACACACTCAGAGCAAGAGAGAGAGAGCGTATGGGTCACCTAAAATGCCTACAGATGATCACACACACACATATGATAAAAGCTCAGATTGGATTCCACCAGGATCAAACTCAAGCTGCAAAAAAATTCGACAAGGAGCTGGAGGGTTGGGGGGTGCAGAGGGAGAAAATATGAAAGTGAAGTCAATGGTGGTACAGGCCAACTTTTTCACCTCTGAAAAATGCTACTTGAAATCGCTCTCAGCTCTCTAACAGACTTTTTTTTAAATTTTATTTTCTACATCTCCCCCTTGCTCTCTAATTTTCCTCTCCTGTTTTTCGGGAGGCTGTCAGAGATGGCACATGAACACACGCACACACCGACACACACTCTTCCTTGCTTTCAAAGTAAGGGGGTGTGTGTGTGTGTGTGTGTGTACATGTGTGTGCAAAAAAGGCTTGTACATGAATAAGGGGGAGAACTTGAAGGGGAATTCAGGAGACATTTTCTGCTGATTAAGTAAGAGTTTGCTTCAGCTTCCATTATTTGAAAGACACATCAGAACAACTGGCAACAAACGTGAAGCTCTGTTTGCTGAACCTTCAAACCGGAGCGCGAAACAGAAGGAAAAATATGTCAGTGGTATATTTCACCAAAATCCCTCCATTCTCTTGAGAGCAAGCACTTTTTCTCCTCTCCCAATGAGGCTACTTGGATGTGATGACAAACACCTCCTCTGGCCGGGTGCTCCCTCTCCCTGTTCTGGGCTCTGTAATCCTCTCTTAAATCGATGTCAGCGATAGAGAGAGCTGAACACTGTCCCATCCTCCCCTCCTCCTCCTCCTCCTCCTCCTCCTCCTCCGTCTTGGCACAGCATCCAGCCTCCCCACCACAGAGGAGACACGTACGGGAGTCCTACAAAGTGTGTGTCATTCACTTTCTCTCACGTACACAAACAGTCTCACCCTCAGATACACAGATTCTGCAGGAATCATTAGCAAAAGCAGCAGAAGGGATTTCACACAAGCCGGGCAAAACATCACTCAGAGCGTACGCCCCAGGGGTCTTCAATTAGAACCTAAATACCTCAGCTAGTATCCAGGGGTCCTAATTACTTTAGACTGCCGAATAATGCAGTAGGCTGCCTCAAACTGAGGGTACACCAAGGATGTGCCCGTTTATAAAAAAAAAAAGAGTCTGTTCAGGCCTGGACATCAGTCGGGTTTTCCTGAGTTGCCAGTGTGGAGCATCAGACAGAGGAAGCGCTCTCCGCATCACAGCCCATGCAGGCAGAGCTGGCTTCTGGTCCTGTGGGTGTATTTATAGCAAGAGAGAGAAAGTTGACTGCAGGATTAATTCTCTGTCATCAAAGCAGAAGGAGCCACGGGGAGATGGTGGTGGAGGAGAGCCACAGATCAAGCGAGAAACTGGTAAGAAAAAAAAAAAAAACAGCACTGCCTGGATGAGCGAGGTTCTGTGTAGATGCGGCGTTCAGGCACCTAAGTGCACACCGCAGTGGGAGGGGGGACTCAGACAGATTGATCTCAGGAACATTACAGTGCATTAGAGAAACTGTGACCTTTTCCTAAATTTGTACAGAGAGACATTAAAGGCCAAAAGAGAGGAGCGATGTTGTCTAACTACAATCCTTGCAGCCCTGGACACACAGGCTCACATGCATAACATTAAAATACCATCACTGCAGCTGTCACTATGTTATTCCAATCCTCCATCATAATGTAGACATTGTAAACTTTCATCACACTGATAGCACAGAAGGATTTGATCAGAATTAGACACCATCACAAATGATGGTGATGTTGGGTGTGGAGCTTCAAAGCTACGATGTACTAGAAATCAAATAAACGCACCCTGGAGATTTATCCAGTATCACAGCGAGCTATCATACTTCCAATCCAGACTGCGGGCCGCCCACACGTTTCACAGTACAGCCACACAATCGGCTGCAACTTCAGGTCAGCTGCACAAGTTTCTCGTACTGCTTGTGGTGACGGCAGCAGCTTCTCAATATCCAGATCCTGGATCAGGTTTTTATTGATGTATTATTGGCATACAGGTGTCAGTTTGACAAACCAATGATCAGTTCAATGACACGCAACGAGTCAAGGTTTCAAATAATCAGTTAATCGTCAAGTACATTATTTTATTTTGTCTGGATAATGAAAATTGCTCATGTGATTGATGATCATGAATCGATCAAACAACTGATTAACAATTTATTAACTGTGAAGGAAAATTATCTTAAACAACTTGGTTTGATAATTATTACACACCAAGTCACACCGTTATCCCCTCACGATTGGTTGGAGATTTCAAGTTGAGCTTCTTATTTACAGGAAAAAAGGTGAACAATGGTGGTTTCTTATTACTGTGTGGGTGGCAATAAAAGTGGCCTAAAAATAAGAGATCTCCACTTTGTGAAGCCATTCCTGAATCATTCCAACTGGAATCCTTTGCTTGAGAGCTGCAGGAAGTTGAGCAGTGAAACTAAATGAGAAATTATTCCATATAAATTATTCTCCTGATGAAGTAAGTTCCATCACATATTCAGCTGAGAGCTTTGTCCCTTTCAGATAGGAAGGTTTCAGATTCTGGGTTAAGGCTCAGGTTGATTACTATCTCAAAATTCACCAAAACCATTTTACCAGTTTAGATTTTTTTTACATATTTTATGTCAAGTATTCTATATGTCAAATATACACCTCCCTCCAGGTTCTACACTGCGTACGGTTCTGTTGATACCAGACAGACCTTCAAATGAAGGACAACACACAAGTTATCAGATCCTCAAGTCTTTTTCCCCTTACTTGTGTTCTTGCACAAATGACAACAAATTATAACAGGAAGATCATCTTAATGCAGCATTTCTGTTACTATCTAGAGACACCCCTGACTTGTGTATATGCAGTTGTAACATGGTTGGAATGTAAAATTATATCCCCCTCTCAAAAAAAAAAAAAAAAAGGTACTGAATATCTTATTGTAAATGCAATCCTGAAAAGCTCTGAATACTATATTAAAATATAAATTCAAAAAAATATATATCTGAGAACCTCTGGTTGGGACAATAGATTCAAGGATGTCCTTTATTCCCTCAGACTTGTGTTCCCCTGCTGAAAACATAAGTCAATTTGTAAGACCTTTAAAGATCTGACATTTGCAGACATGGAAATCAGCTGCCATCCACTGGGGGAAGGAATAAAGACGGAAAAGAAAGATGGAGGGAGGACAACAGAAGAAAATTAGTGGGAGTGGGGGTAAAAGAGCTGCATCTCAGCCTGTGCTCCCAGAGGAGAGAAGAGGAGGAAGGTCTTACTCAGCATCTCCATTAAAATAGTGACAAATGAAGAAGGAGGGGGCATTAAGATGTAAAGATGAGGCAAAGCGGAGGGTATGGATGAAAGGATGGAGGGGGGAGGAGGAGGAAGAGGAGGAGTGCGGAGTGGAGATAATAAAAATGACATTAAGGCACACACTGCACCTACATATGAAGTTGTGGAATCTCCAAGCAGATTCAGGGTAGCACCCCCCCCCACACACACACACACACACAACCTCAGAACCTCTCTCACACACACACACTTACAGCAAGACTGATATAATAAATATCTCCCTGTCCCACATACCCGTATGGATCAATAACGCACGTCAGTAGCAGGAGCCATTCAATAAGTCTGTCACTTGAATGAACCCCCCGCAACGCGCCCACTCCACACGCCCACTCTCCAGGTATAGTATCAATAAACCAATTATAACACACAGCCTGTCTTTACAAGCAATCATGTCAGGTCAGTAGGTTTTCATCAGGGGCTCACCTGACGCACAATCGATCAGAAACTAACACCCGTTTAGAGGAATGGGGGCTGAAGATGAGGACGTGGATTTGAAGAAAAACAGACACCCACGTTCGGTCCCTGCAGGGTGGGGGGTGGGGGGTGGGGTGGGGTGTCTGATCGGGTGTAGCTGAGATGGGACACAAACACACATCAGAGTCGAGCATACCTGAGATCAGTTCTCCTGTAGCTCTGTTTTTTTCACTCCACATCTCGCGGGGCCGCGCACGGCGCGCGGCCGAGCAGGTGTTTCTTACCTGCTACAGGCGGAAGCGCGCGCACGTGCGCGTGAGCAGAATCACAAATGTAAGGAAAAAAAAAAAAAAAAGGATATGGGTTGCAGACCATCTTGAGACACCAGCTCCGAGGCCGGGTGGTTTGTTTCAGGTAGAAGAAGACCACGGGGGCCAGGGTGGGGTAGGGCAGGTTCTCCTCGCCGCTCACCGAGCCGTCTTCCCCGCCCGTGGAGATCCCGTCGGGCGCGGGGGACGCCGGCTCCACCACCACCTCGGGGCGTTCTCCTCCTCCTACCCCAAACCCGGACAGGTCGTTGAGCCGGATAAACGTCCTAGGCAGAGAGGAGCGACCCTCCGAGCCCCTGGCGTCGGGGGCCCCTGACAGATTTCCCCCATCCTCTGCCATCATTCACCTCCTGCAGGCAAAAGGCGAACATGAACGTGATTAGATGCTGGAAAAAAATAGCTGACAACCATGGAAATTACTGCAATTGCCACAGCAGAACATATTTTTGAGACTCTGCAAAATGCGCAGACGTGTATATCTCATGATTTTTTATATTGGAATTAGATCTAGTCTCTAAAGTTTATATTTAATGAACAACATCCCGATGCGCATTCGATCTAATTAAATCTCAATATTGTAGGAGTAGGCAGTGATGGAGCAGGAGCAGTGGTTATATAGTCGAGGCGCACATCTCGTCACAAACCAATTTGTTTTTGTTTTTACATAAAAGTCTAAATTGATTTTTAAAAAGGATGGACATCAACTTTTTTATATACTTCTATAAACTGGTAGATAAAATCGAGCTCCTAACGATCCTCCTGAAATTTACCGAGGGCTCGCATTCCTTTTCATCACAAACAATGCCAAAATTTCTCTTTCATTGCAACAAAAGCCTTCAACTGGTCTAATTCATCCCCAAACTTCAACGGAATCCCCGAGCTGTCAACAGCACATTCAGTTTAAAGTCATCTACAGCAATTAATTGTCAAAAAAAAATGAGCGCAGGACCATCTTTCGGATCGATTTTATTACCTGTAATGGACTCTGTATGTGCCCAAAGCGCGCTCAGTCATCGCATGATCAGTTGTTGCCTTGGCTGTAAAGTCCACAACAGCCTGAAGGAAAAAAAAAAAAAAAGAACCGCGAGGAATAAAGAAGAAGCGACGAGAGGGGAAAATTTTCAGAAGAGAGGAGTGAGAAGGAGACGGGAGATGAGGAGAGGGTCTTGTGGCTTTGGTGCGTCTGACGGAACGTGTAGTTTCCAGGTGGTGCGCTGCTGCGCGGGTCCGTCTCGAGGGACGCGGAGCGCCCAGGCCCCGGTCCACGCTTCTCCAAGGGCTTCAGCAACACTTCACCACGACCCCCCGAGAAATAAAGATGAAGCTTGAGATGTTTCTACTTTTGCGCTTTGCAGCTGAAGGGAAAAAAATGTGTCTTAACGCCGTGCATAAACTTCTTGATGCCCCCCCCCCTTCCTGGGATGATGAACAAACCCAAAAGAGAGAAATAAGAATAATTCGTACTGTTCGTTTTCTGTTCCGTTCCTCTGGCGTTCTCCCTCTTGAATTAAGAATCCAATACTTTTCGATGTATTAACAGGCAGTTTTCAGCGCATATCCCGCATCAGTGTTTTAAAGATCCATGGAGATGCTGCTGCACATCCTGTCGCTGAACGCAAACAGGCGTTAAAAAAAAAAAAAAAGAAAAGAAAAAAAAGATCGCTGGTATTTTCTAAATATCACCCAACTCCATTGCTCTCTTGAAGGTCCAGCCGCTCCTGCTCTCACTCTTCTCTCCTCCAGACTGTAGTCTATTCGGTCGGTTCCGTCCATCAGCACAGCTCGCACAGCTGGATTGGGGGATTCTAACTTCTCTTTCCACGCCCAACGAGAGAACGCTCTGCGCCAATCACAGCGCGGCCTGAATGGGCGCCCCCTTCTCACCGGCTGGGCAAGACGTCAATCGGAGCTGTGCAGCAGGGAAGGAGGGAGTGAAACACCTGGAATCTTATTGTCAGCTGTCAGCCAATAAGAAGCGAGACAGCGTTTGTATCCAGCAGGACTGCTCTGTGATTGGTGGAAGATTTATGATAGGGAGTTCTGAGGGGAAAGTTGTCGGACCATCTACTGTAGTGGGGCTGTGAAATAACAGCTAGTGTTAGTTTTCGGTCATCGTAGCAAAAAAGGATAAATAAAAAAATGGAACGTAAAATAGTAGCTTTTTTTTTTTTTAAATATTTTTTTTTTTTACTTGGGGATGTTAGGTTGTATAATAATCTGTTAGTGCTTTGGCATAGTGGTGGCCACTAGGGGAAGATGTTTCCCCAGGCTTTTTACCCCCCCCGCCCCCCACACTCACACACACACACGCACGCACACACACACAGAGAGAGAGAGAGAGTTGGTTAATATAACTTCAGGTAAGACAGAAGTGTAGTGTACGTATGGCATACTGTCTCTACATTAGAAGAATGTCCTTATTTGCACTTAATCTCACATACAGTGAAACAAATACTGCCTCAGCACTTTACCATTTTACAATTTTCACTACAATGTATGATCATTGATCCGTGAAAAGAATCAGATCAATAAGAATGCAGGATTTTTTTATTTTTTTTACATAGTGTGTGTTGCGACCCATGTAGTGCAGTAGATATTAATCACCGGGGCTTCTCGCTGCTCACTGTGGGAGCATGAAGACCGAGATCAAACGGTGCATGCGTGACCTGAAAAAAACACCTGTATGTGCACACAGGGAGCTGAAAGAGAGAGGAATAGAGAACATGGAACGCTTTAAAGCAGGGCTGCCAGAAGGTTTTCGTTGTCCAGCTGCTACCTTCATGTTATTTTGTAGGGTAGAATTGCTCTATAAGAGACTGGGATCTCTAAATATTTATCATTTTTCATATTGTAAGCACTGCAGCCATGGTGCAGTGCAGTGCAGCAGGAGGCTTGGGACCCCTGCCTCTCAGCCTCTATCAATAGACCTTGTTTGAGCTGATTACTTAATTTTGTACTGCTTTAACAGAGTCCCCATTAAAACATATTGATCTGGCACGGCTTGTATCTATTAAGCAAGAACAAATCACTTTTTCGTTATAAATTAGAGAAAAATAAAACACAATATCAGATTTTGGGTTAGGCACACCAAAATGTGCAATTGCAACTTTCATTATTAATAAGCAATACAATTAGACATCTATTATTCTTAAAATGTAATAAGGCTGTCAACACCTTGTGCCCATGAACACTTCTCAAGGCACACTTTAACAAGTGTTTGATGAATGATGTTTTGTTAATGCTGCCCAGTTTGAGCCAGGACCTTAATTTGTCAGAGCGAGGGATCTCTCCAGAGGAAAGTGCCTGTGGTCACACCTCAGGCCTCCTGACCAGCAGCTCTGTTTGCACAAACATGCAGATCATGCATTATGTAGCTCACCCTCATATAGTGACAGGCTTCATGCAGAGAAAAATCCTGACATAGGAGGTTCATAAAGCTGGGAGTTGTCTCTCTTCAGTCAAACAGGAGTCTCTGGTCCATACCTGCAACGTTATGAAGACTTCTGATCTGGAGAGACACACACATGACTGAGGAAGGAAAAGACAGGTGACAAAGAAATGGCATCATTGGCTGACAGATTCTGTTTTGATGAGTCTTTGAAGAAGCTCGAGGGATCCAATGTCAGTCTGTTGTTTTGTCAATTTGTGTCGATTACGTCTACGTTTTTGTTACTTGATGGATGCTTGTATCCAAAGCAACATACAAACATGGTCACATGATTTCTGCAGACATTTAAGGTCTTGATTAAATGAATCCTTATGACCTCCAGGTGTGTTTCTTTTGTCAGTAACAGGTGGAAATGTTTGGGTTTTTGAAAAGATCCCTGGGACTGGATGGATGAAATGTGAACAAAGCTGCAGTTTTAAGATATTCTGAATCCTTCAGGTTTCAATGGATGGGAATCGACAGCTATGGGATTGTGGGAACGCAGTGTATGGAGAAGAGATCTACTTTCCATTCTAGAAACAATGTCACATAACACAAACCTAGACAATTCCTGGAACTGTTGCAAAGTGTATTCTTTGACTGAGGAAAAACTTTGAATAATATGGAAAAAGTTGAATCATCCCAAGAAAGTTAAAGGTTTGTGAACATTCAAAGTTTGAATAGATTTTCCTGCTGATAGAATGTGTAGGAAATGACTAAAAGATGGAAATGTCAGATTTTGAATACATTGGCTGCATGTTTGAATGGAAAAGGTTAGATGTAAACTGTAGAATAGTTCTGACAGTTTGGTCAAAAACGGCATCTGACCAGCTTATGCTTGATGTGTTGGTCAACTTCCATGATTAAATGTTGAACAGTTTTTGTGCTGTGAACCAAACAAAAATGGACTGACAGATAGATAGTACTAGCTTTTAGTGCTTTCCTAAAAAATAAAATAAAAAAAATGCTAAAAATACTACTCAACACTTAGATTTAAATTTAGAAAGCCACTAGTAAAAGAAAATTCTGCAGCACATTTATCCAATTAGGGAATATATTTTCCAGATTGGGACAACACACTAGTGCCACCCTCACAACAAGAATTTATTTGGAATAGCAGCTATGATATGCCCATTTTTCCCAGCAATTGGCTGGGTTGTCATGATGGTGGGTGAGATGTCTTTAATCTTGCAGGTTGAATCAAAATAATATAAAATAATGTATTAAAATAAAATAAAATAATACAATCCCATTACCCGAAAGGATCAAGATCAATCATTCCTATCCCAAACTTTATCCAACACCGGAGCATCCTCTTAAGTTTCCTCAGTGTTACTGATGAATCTTTGTGTTCTGGAATAAAAACAAGCATTAACGTTGAATCTCTGACCTTTCCAGACATCGACAACCAAATGGATGGTCACGGTTATTATGAATATACAGATATAATCACTAACTTATTGCTATTCGAGTGAAGATGATGCATAGTTGTGTGTGAGTCGTTTGCGATTGCATTCGATTCATGTTGTTGAACCGTCATTAGTCACCCCTCCCACAGGCTCTAGAACTGAGAATTGTGCAGAAGTCATTACAATACTGATCACTCAGTTATTTCATCTTTTTATTTTCACCACTGCTCCTTCAGTTCCCCCTTTACACCACAAAGCTGTCCAATGATATAAAATTTCTCTGTTATATTTTTCAATTTATTCCTGTAGTCGTGGTGGATATAACCAGTAGACACAAACCAGTGATTGGTGGTAGGTGAAAAGACATCAACGTGGAATTGGAAGCAAACCCTTACTCCTAACTGAAAGTGATGGACTTAAATCAATGTGAGGGTTGGATGAGTTTTAATCTTAATCAAACCAACAAACAATCCCACATCATGTTTAACTATTGCAACATGTCTGTTTAATTTAGATTTGGGAATGGTGAGATCAATATTATCTTTGGACAATCAACGACATGATAATTAAATTTCTTTCTGGTTAAATTTGAAAAAGGTGGCTCCAGTTGGTTACGTGTTTTGCGCTTGCAGCTTTCCAGTTACTAGAAAGTACATACAGAATATGTAGTTAAATTGCATGAGGAGTTGGCATGGAGAATAACTTTTACAAGAGATATTTAGTAAAGACTACTTTCCAGGGCAGGAGAAGATATCAACATTTCAAAAAGCAAATGAGGACAAAAAACATTTCAATTTAACTGACAGTATGTTGACGTCTGTGAAGCTGGTTCTATTTAATCAATAAGATCAGCTGAGGTTAAATATGATCTCTGTGGTCGCTGTGAAATCCAGGAAGTTGTTATTCACATATGCTGCTTGGCTTTGAGGTATTCGTGCTCCGGAGAGTCAGCCCATTCTTATACTTAGTGCCAGCAAATCTGCACTCATTTAGAGCTTGCAGCCTCATAAGAGGTGGAGAATCTCCATCTGATGTCTCCTGAGTACATGCAAACGCAACGGATCCACAGGCATTACTGCTCAAATGTACGTATAACTCGATAATGATATGCAGTTCTTCTTCCTCTGGTGTTTTTAGCAGTTGCAGGTGTATCACCACCTCCTTCTTAACTGAAGAGGGCTGACTCCAATTTTACAAAGATAGATTGTAATGACACAAGGCTGCAGAAATGTTGATAAGGCAATACATGATCTGACTGCCCCTCAATAATTAGTTATGCTTGACATGTTAGATGCACAGATCACCAAACAAAGTTGCAGAACAGGAAAGGATTGCACTGACAAACATCGCGCGACACGACTGCCTGTAGTCTCACTTTTCTATTTATCTGCCGAATGATAAATAGAAGAAAACGAGCATGTCTGTTTATTTTAGCCCACATGCAATCCAAAACGGTCGAGTAATTCAGTGTGACTCATGCGGCATATCCATGTGTGCGTTGGCATGTTATGGGAGTCCAAAGAGGGTCAACAACAATATCATTCATTTATAAACAAAAATCACTTCTAATTGAAAAATGTTAAACACAAGAATCCAGACTATACAAAGCTACAAGGTTTTCCATCCCTTCTTCCCTACCTAAAAATCACACATGATTTCAGTAATACTGATTCACATGTTGGTAACCTTGGTTACAGAGAGGAGCAGACTGGAGAGGAACATTTTCAACACTTCATAAATTATATGCCTCTAAATGACATGGAGGCAAAACAGGGTGGAAAGAGAGGAGACTGCAGGGGGAGACATGAACGTGAAGAATTGAAAGAGATAAAGCAGAAGAAGGAGAGGAAATAAATAGGATAGGATGGGAAATGATGGTACATGAAGAGACGAGGAGCAAAGGGACTGAAATATGGGAAAGGGAGGAGAATGGAGGTGCAGAGAGACTGATGTAGGATGGAGAGGCAGAGAGAATCAGATGGAGGGCGATCAGGAGGAGAAAAGCAGGAAGTAGTTCATCAGCGCTGCGATGATGACTGATGGAAGCCGTGACTGGAAATCCACACTCTAGTTTTCCCTTTGATTCCCTCACCCTTCCCCTCTCTGAGCCTAATTAAGACAGTTTTTATTTATTTCTTTTTAAAAAGCTAAATTGATAACATGAAGTTATTGTTGCAACACAACAAAACAGAGACAGGAATGAGGAAAAGCTGAGATGAGCAAGAGGCAGACACAGAAGAGGCCCACAGCACTTCCTCCTTTTCATCTTTTCTCCTCTTTGAGCGTACTCCAGCTCCGGCGTCTCCCACAGAGCTCCTAACGGCGGTCCTCTGCAGTCATCCCAGGACGAGTTGCTGTCCCCAAGGTGAAGCAGGCCAATCTGTTGTCTGGGATTTTAGTGAGCAATGTGACAAAATGTTGGGTATAGTGTAGAAGATCACACCATCATGATATTAATAGTAGGGATTGGTTTATGTGTATGTTTGTGCATGCATTCAAACGATTTATGTAGAAGATCTAAATGTTATGGATGTATTTTAGTGACTGCTGTCATGGACGTCTCCAGATATGAAGTTTTTATTTCTTTAAATCTTGTTTAACTATGTTAGTGCATAAGCCGAATATTAATGTGGACATTATATATATATACAGTATATCCTAAAGATGGAACATGTATCCCAGTTATGCAGTTACTGCATTACAGATTCTTATAATTGCTCTATTATTCATTTTCTGGGAATAATGTGAACCTTTAACAGAACATGAATGGAGCCCCAAAGGAACCAGGCAGGAAAACACAGTCGCTAACGCAGCAATCCCAACATCAGTGTGGGGGATGATGAAGACAACGCTAGCAGCTCCAGTGTAGCATGTTAGCATGCTAATGAAAGAAAGAAAAAAAAAGAAATAGTGGTAGAGACATAGATAGAGGTAGGTAGGTAGGTAGGTAGGTAGGTAGGTAGGTAGGTAGGTAGGTAGGTAGATAGAGACTGTCCAACAGGCAGAGTATGAAATCCATGTGTGGGGATGATCCGCTCAGACTGATGGCTGGAGCCTATGTGGGTTAAAAGCTTGCGTCGTCTATTCACACAGGAAGGAAAGCAATCACAGCCATCGATCACTCCCACAATGCAAAGCCATCGGCAGACACACACAAAGACTGGACACACATTTCTTTAAATACACAGAAAACACACACCACTGTGTTATCCTGACTTCTCTCTGAGGATGAAGGACAACTTTGCTCCAACTTTAAGGGCTTACACTTCTATCCACCAAAGTTTTGTTTTAGGTTTTGTAAAGTCACCCGTCCAATCAGAGACCCATTTGGATTCTTTCATTGCCGGGGCGGTCCTAATAAGGTGGTCTGACATCTTACGTGTGGGGGCGTTTGCTCTAAACCTGTGACCTCAGAGCTGATGTACAGCTGCTACCTGCCAATTCCGTCTGACAAGAAGTCTGTTCACCTGCGTATTGCACACTCCCACACAGATAGACGAACACACACACAGCCAGACATCATCAGACACCAACACAGACACACAACTCCAGGAAAGTCTCCACACAGATAGACGACAGAACAGGATACATTGCATACAAACTACTCCTACACAGTTTAGAGCAAACAGAAAACACAGTCTGTGATCATGTGAGCGGACTTTCCTCGGTTTGCCTCAGCCAGAGAGACAGGCCAATTCCTCTTCATCATGCGAGGAAGGAAAACAAGATGAAGGTTTACATTCTGTACATGATTGAACACGCGGCACTCCCTACAGTTTGACCAAATGTTCATGTTTCCAACCCACACGATAAAAAAAAAAGAGGGCAGCCTTGTGAGTATTTATTACCACGCGAAGATTAAATTTATAAAAGAAACTTGGGTTTTCGCATTTGTCTCAGGCCATTCCATCAACCGAAATGAACGACTAATCAATATTTCCATTCACGTGATTGCACAGGCAGGTGTTTTGAATTACTCAAACGATGAAAAACTGTAAAACTTAGGTAGGGAGGGGGAGGCTTCTTATGTCACACACATCCCTGTTGGTAGTGGATGTGTACACCTTTTGAATTCCCATGTGTCACAACTTTAGTTTACCAGGGTCATCACAGTGAAATTCAGCAATCCCCCTACGTGACCATTTTCTTACCACTGTAATTTGGTTTATCAAAAAGAAGAGAAACTATTAATCCCAGACTTTCTGAAGTTTATATCACATGCACTGTGAAGTGGAAGTTGGCTTGACTTAAAAAAAAAAAAAGGAAAAAAACAATAAACTGCTTCAAATTGCACAAGTTAATGGATAATTAATTTTCAGTTAACTCAAATAATTACTGAGACAATTACAAACTACGAGCGGAAACCCATGGAAATTCCATGATAAAACAATAATATCAGACTTTATACCAAAAATATGAAAACAATACATAGCTACCTTGTTCTATGGAGTAAGATAGACAGTAAATAAAAATGGTAAAATGCCTATCGGCTGATAGGCTTTAACCCACTGAAAGTATAGCATACTTTTTGTATACCCCACCTTTCTTTTTCTTGGCGATTTTACTTTTGTGCTTGGCGTTCATTGGCTCTGACTAAGTAGTACTTCTCTTTTTGTGACGCAATCCTTTCCTCTCTTTCAGTCGGAGTTTCACTCAGAATTTGTTGCCGGTTTCTGTCTCGTTCCTGCTGTTTGGACTTTCTGCTCAAAAACATGAAAATTGTTGGAACAGTTATGACACTAAATTATGTTAACTGGGAAGTCAATGTATAGTTATTTTTTCTCCTAACATAGCAGATGCCTTACGTCATATTGTCCACGTGATTCCTTCTGGCAAATGCAGTGTGATTGGTTGATCACTTGACTGACAGGTAGTGGGTGGAGTTGGTGACAGCATGACAGCGTGAGACTTTTTCAAGTGAGTTTATTCAAATATATAGGATGGGAGATACTGGTTTTTAGTATTTATTTTTATCAAATGTGTTGTGTCTGATTGTGAGACAGTGGTTGTTTTTGTCTTTCATATGGTCCCATGATGAACTGGCGTCTTTCCCAGGGTGTACCCTACCTGTAGCCTGTAGCAGACTACGATTGACACCGGCAGACCCATGACCCACAAATCGGATAAGCAGCTTCAGAGGATGGATTTGTAACCAGGAGGAGGAAGAAGCATAAAATGAGATTATATGGAGCCTGAAACAGAAACCCAATCAGCTGAAAAAAAAAATTTACTGAAAAAAACAGGTTTGGAGTTTCATATGGCAAAAAGAATAACTTGACTATAGGCGGGTTAGTTAATGTTGAAAGAAATGGATTGATGATTGCCTTGTGTGTGTCAAAGGTGCCAGTGAAGAAATCCTAGGAAGTAACTGTGAGGTGTTGGTGTGTTTCCCACCTACTGAAAGAGTTCCAGTGAACGGTGTTGTAGATGGAGTGTCATACGTGGGGAAGGAAGTCGATTTATAGGATGTAACAGAGCTGTTGACAGTCGCATGATGTTCAAGATGAGTGATGGAGAAAGATTTGAAGCTCTTACATTGCATTTCCACTGCCAGACACCATGTTCCTGGATCACATAAGTCACCCATTGAAGTCTTTTATTCACACAACCAAACATGATAGACATTTTTGGAATTCTGTGCACACTACACTTGTGTGAAGGCATAATTTTAGGATATCAGGCAAAAGTGGAGAAGATACATGTGACAGAAAATGTGCAGGAGAGCCAAATGATCAGACTGCCAAAAAGAAAACAGGAAATAGAAGCCATAAGGATCAAGTCCAACAGACAATAGAGTCATGTGGAAGCTGGTAGGAAATATTGGGTTTCAAGAAGTGAGGGAGAGCACGTCAGGTAGGAAGACTGATGTATTATGTTCTATCAAAAGTAAGATTACATTCTTGGCATTTCTAGCCGTGGCAATTAAGTGTACTGCTGAAATAAACAGGGAATCTGAGAAAATAGAAAAAAAAATTATGATTGCTGTGAAAAACTTTTTTGACATGGCAAAGTGCAAGTTTCCAGCGGATGCAAAGCCCCTTTCAAGACAAACAACAACAACTTAACAATTACCTCACGTAACCTGAACAACGAACTGAATGATCCGTGTATTCATTGCTGCTTCATTTCATCTGTGTTTCACAAATCAGTAGTTGGTAAAAGTTACCACTTTCAACACCTTAAGAGTTAATGTTATATGGAAAATTGTCAGAAAGAAGGTGTGAGTGTTTTTAGATTCAGGCTCCCACACATAATTAATCTCACAGGAAACAGTTATTTTGTTGGATGCTTTACATGTGTCATATGTGGGGAAGGAAGTCAATTTAAAGGGTATATATTGTGAAACAAAGTTTCTAAAGTGTTTATACTGTAAAAGTTGTAGCTGAATGTTATGGTGATATCTGGTTATTGTCAAATGGTGACATGTTGAAATTAATTTATATTTTTGTTGGTGTGGAAGTGGCGATCAAGTAAGTGTATATTTCCAGAATTATGGCATAAGGAATTGCTTTTTTGAAATGCAGTTCAATATGACGGTGATATGCACTACCTATACCTTTATAGTAGCCCTGATACACTTTTACAAAAGTGATACAGAGTGTATTCGAATGTTGTTTTAAGTATGAAACTTGTATGATGTGTTTGTGCTGTGTTTGTGATTAACAGATTTTTGGATGTTTATCGCACTTAACCACTTCAAATGGACTGAAATGGAAACTGACAGCCAGAGGAATGTAATGTATTGTTTTATTGTGAATTTTTTGAATACAGACGTAACCTGAACAACAAACCGAGTGATCCGTGTCTTCATTGCTGCTGCATTTCATCTGTGTTTCACAGATTAGTACTTTGTTGCTCGGGCACCATACTCTGGGACCCGTAACAAATTCTGGGGGCTCGTCTGGGATCTGCCTCCAGCGGAATCGTCGAGGGGAGCAGATCCACTGATACCAGAATCACAAGGCCAAAGTGACATGACATGACGACGGCCAGTGGATGTCCATGAGGGGAGATCGGAACCAGAAGACGGCCTTCATTCTTCAAAAGGTACCGCACTGTTGATTTATCAGACCAACTCACGTCTTGACAATGTCCATAGCACACCAACAGCTCGTGTGGAGCATCAACAATAACTTGTACAAGCTATCAGGAAGCAAAGCGTACCAGCTTGCAAGAGACATCGCAACTGACAATCAAAGTGGTGATGACTTCGAATCTACAGATGAAGAAGCTTGTGTGGACTGAACTACATGCAGTCCGATACCTTACTTAGTTCTGAGGATGAAGGCGTGAGCCAGTTACTAATGTTTAATAATTTGTTTTGTAATATCATTGATAATTGTGACTCAGCTGTCAACATAAATGGTGTAGCAGAGGATCACGAACTACTTGCAACCACACCAGTCAGAGAAGCAGACTACACTACACTACCATGTGCTAACAGTGACACATCACCTGCCAGACATGGTATAGTGGTACCTCTACTTACGAATGTCTCCACTTACGAAATTTTCTACTTACGAAACTTCTCAGCAGGAAAATATCACCTCGAGTTACGAAAGAAATTTCGACTTACGAAAGGTTAAAATACAGTGTGGGCTGATACTCGTAGCTCCCACAGGTTCCTGAACGCAACATTCTCATAGCTGCTCTGCCATTGGCTATTACCTATTATCTTGCTGGCATCCCATTGGCTAAGAGGGACCTCTGTGTGGAGCTAGATAGGTTTTTATGCAGCGTCCACGTCATCCGGCTCTCAACCCACGACGTGTTCTGATATTTTTATCAGAACACGTCGTGGTATTCACTATGGAACCCATGAAATTGATGAAGAGGAAAAGAAAAGATGAAGTAAAGAGTTTTTTTGTCCGTACAAACAAAGCAAGAGATAATAGAAAAGCATGAAAAAGGGATGCGTTTGGTTGATCTCGCCAAGGAATACGGCCGTAATGCATCTACAATCACCACGTTATTAAAACAAAAGGAAGTTTGAGGAGTTTAAGGCATTGCGTGGGTGGTTGGAGAAGTTCAAAAGGAGGACTGGAATTAACTCTATTGTTCGGCATCGTTAGGCAAGAGCGCATGAACCAAAGAGGGCAAAAAACAATGAGGACAGCAGTTAAAAGGCCATCATTTTTATTCTCTATTCTTTGTTTTTTACATTACGCACAATTCTCATTTATTGTGTAATAATCTAATCGTAACATGTATTTGTTACATGTTTTGAATCATTTTTATGCTGTCGGAATTTTTTGGGGCTTGGAACGGATTAGGGCATTTGCATGGAAAACACGTCTCTACTTACGTAATTTTCTACTTACGTAATTTCTTCCGGAACCGATTAATTTCATAAGTAGAGATACCACTGTACTAGATTTCCAAAAGAGATTATTACAGTTCGTAACACACAACAGCATACTAACCTCAACACAGGCATTACCATTCAAAGTGTAGGCCAGCTCCAGGCAATGCATGAAGAGCTAGGCAAGAAGCTGCAATACTGTAAAGATATGACCAATGCAAGACACATATCAGCCACCACGTTACGCATCCTTAAGGGTCGAACCAGGGCAAATGTTTCCCTTTAAG
Organism: Antennarius maculatus; assembly: GCA_013358685.1. Taxonomy (NCBI): domain Eukaryota; kingdom Metazoa; phylum Chordata; class Actinopteri; order Lophiiformes; family Antennariidae; genus Antennarius; species Antennarius maculatus. The sequence goes on along the minus strand of CM023626.1, from coordinate 3,425,326 downwards.
GATCTCCCTTATCTCCAGCGTAGGGAATTTGAGGAACACGGGGGACAAATTGGGGACCAAAACTCTGAAATCACATATAGCACTATTTGTAAGCAGATAGAGGGAGTCAGGGAGGGCTTCACAGAGGCAGAGGTTATCTGAGATGTGCTGAAGATCATCAAGCCAGGTGCTTTAAAGGACATGCTCACTAGTAAGATGAAAAAAACCACCTGTGTACTCAAGGGTTTCCTCAGATCTCATCTTAGTGAAAAAGCAAGCACAGAACTGTTCCAGTAACTAATGTGTGCAAAGCAGAATGAACAAGAACCCCCCCAGCAGTTTGTGCATCGCATGATTGGACTCAAACAGAGAATCCTCTTCCGGTCAAAGCAGGCCAACAGACATTCGTTATGACCCAAAAACCATCCAGGAGGTTTTCCTCCATACCACCTACTAGGGCCTAGGGTCCAAGCATACTGACATCAGACAGCAACTGAGGCCACTCCTTTCCAACAGCCAAGTGAATGATGAGGAAATAGTCAGCCAAGTAACTAAAATAATCACTGATGGAAATGAACACCAGCAAAGGCTGATCTGGAGGTATAACTCCAGACAGGAAACAACACATACCCACAGTATTTGCATGGATGGTGGAAACCCACCTGTGGACAAGAAAGAAAATCAAACAATACAAATCAGCGCTCAGGTAGAGGCCTTAACAAACATGGTTGCAGCTTTAATGGACTAGCAAGCAGCAGTCATACAACCTCAATAACAATGGATCCTTCCAGAAAAGAAAACATCATTGCATGGGACGAGTGGATGACCAAATCTATGTCATTGACCGAGAAACACAAAGAAGGATGTAAGGTGAAGGATGTCATGTTCTTTTTGATAAGAGTCATACCTCAACTGAAAAGCTGGTAGAGCTCACTCAGGACCACCTCCCCAAATTCTCCAGACATTTATATAATATTAGGCACCACTTTGAAAGACTGAGGAGCTTCAGAGAGACCCTGACTCAAAAAAAGATAATTGTTCACATAGACTAAGCAAGAACTACACTTGCAAATACATCAGGGAAATAAAATAAGTCATTTTGGACGTGGTAATCAACTGGTTATTCTCCAGACTGGAGTTCTGTATCTTGCGTCAATCTCAGCGTGTCTGCAGCATGATGCCACAGCCACATGGGCTCACCTTGACCCAGTACTGAGTGCAGGTAATGCCACATCATCAGCACAGCTCTTCTGTGTGTTACCTGAGATCTGGACAAAGTACTCAGAGAACATGTGTAGAACTCTATACTGTACTGAAATCAGCGGTGACTGAGTGGAGTTGGCAGCCCATACTACCTGTGTATTTTAAGAACATAATTTCAAGTACAGTAGCTGTGCATGACTGTTAAAAATCAACTTTGAAAATTTTGAAAAATAATTGGTTTTGTTTATGGCATAGATGTTTTCAGTCCATTGCGGTAATGAGATTTTTAAGGACTTGTTTTGGAAAATATGTTCAAAAATGTCTTAAATTGTTAGAAAATATTTTTTAATTAACCAACATAAATACTTGAGACTTTGTTATTGATGCCTGTAAAGAAATTTGTTGATACAGATATTTTTCAAAGTTCCAATCTTTGAAACCAAGATTTCGTGAGAATGACCCGACTACTGAAAAAGCTCCTTGAGGGGAAAGCCTCGACCTGCACGCTGCCAATTGACAAACAATCCCATACGATGGATGGGTGCAGCTGAAAGTAAACCTACCAGGGAATGACAATCCAGACTTTGCAATACGGGTCCCCTTCCTGGTCAGCCAGCTTCCCCTCCCTCAGCCTCTATTAGGATCTAATGGTCAATGGGCCACAGTCATCTGATGATACAGTTGCCATGGTTACTGGTCTCCTTCAACAAGCACTTGGCGTGCAAGAGGACCAAGCAAAAGCTTTAGCTAACTTCACCCAGGTCCAAAAGATACCAAATGACAGAGGATGTGTGTATCCCAGCTGGGAAGACAGCGCATGTGAGGTGCAGAGTACCACCTACCTTTGACATGACCGACCCTGTGGTCCTATATGAACCTGTAGAAGAGAGCTTAACCTTAGAACAGCTGGGTGATGGGGAGGGCCTCTTAGAGATCAATAAGAACAGGTGGCCAACTATCAACATGCCCATTTCAAATCACACTAAGCATGAAATAACTCTCCCAAAGAGAACCCAATTGGGCTCCATTCAGTACATAGCAATAGTAATTGAAATGAGAGATACAGAGGCACAACAGAGTGAGATGCCACGAGATCCAACAGTCATGGTGGAAGTCAACAACGTCACCACTCCAGTGACTCCCCCAGCTGAGCCTTGGCAGCCACCTATTGACCTAAGTCATCTTAACCCAGAACAACAACGGCTAGGAAAATGCTAGGAATGCTAGGAAATGCTTTATAAAGAATCTGCAGCATTCACCCGTGACTGCAGTGATATCGGGTGTATTATCATCATTTAAGACTAGACTTAGAACATTTCTTTTTCAAAATTATTACAATTAAGGCAACTTGGGCTGCTAAGTGTTTCTTTTTTTTTTTTCATATAGACCTACACTGCTGGAGACTCAACATCCAGACTCACTGAGCTCCTCTCTCCTTCTCTCTGACCCTCTCTGTTACTCCTCCTCCTCTCCGACCTCTCTCTCCTAGTCTCCAATCACACCCTACTAACTTAACTTCTTCCCTGGAGTCTCTGCGCTCTCTGTTCTCACAGGTTTTCTCAGGTTCACCCCTCATCCGCTCATCCAACGTGGACCTGCTCCTCCCATTTCACCAGTGTCACCCCTCACCTAACCATCGGCTGGGTCCTGCTGCCTTTCTTCCTCCATGCCACCGTACTGTTCCACTCCCCATCCGCCCTTCCGCTGTGGATGATCCACTGTGGACCTGCTCCTCCAAGCCCTCCAGTAACACCCTTCATCTATCCATTGGCTGGGTCCTGCTGCCTTTCTTCCTCCGTGCCGCCATACAGTCATCCATGCAACTGCAATTGTGCCTTGAATTTACCAACTACATGATGGGTAACATGTATTGAAGGCAACAACTCGTCCCCAGTGCAACGCCTGCATCAAATCGTCTTAACTATAACCATAAAGACATAGACTCTGTCTAGCCTATCTACCACTCTCTCTCTCTGTCTCTCTTTCTCTTACCCTGTCCTTATCTTCATTTTATTTCTTTTCCACCCAACCAGTCAAGGTGGATGGCCCAAAAGAGTCTGGGTCCTGCCCGGAGTTTCTGTCACATCTCTGTACCATTTTATCCTGTTTCCTGTTACTAATATGTCATGTCATTTCAGATCCGGTCCCTCTTGGAATCAGTTCATTCCCTGCACCTGCCTTCCCTTTGCTCACCTGCAGCCACTCCCTTAATCAGCTCCACTCCTCATAAACCAGCTCAGTCCTCAGTTCTCTGCCAGATTGTTAGTGTTCGTCCTGACCTTCCAGCCATTGTATCCTGCCGTACCATTTGACCTTGTTTCGACCCTGCTAGTTTCTTGGACCCTGCCTTTTATAACCCCTCTTTGCATTTGTCTGCTCAGTTTGTCAGATTGCCTTTAGTGTATGACTCGCCTAATTATTGGACTCTGTCTGATTCGTCTGCTGTCTGGACTGATTCCCTGGTACCAGAACCCTGCCTGTCCAATAAACCCTGTTTTGAGACTTGACCGCCTCCTTCACTGTCGTGCTTTTGGGTTCTCACCACCAGTCTTGTTCAAGCCCTGACAGTTTCTTCCTCAACAAGGGAGTTTTTCCCCAACACTGTCGCTTAATGCTTGCTCTGGAGGGTTCACTTGGGTTTTTCTGTCACTTAAAGTGCTTTGAAATGTCGGTTGCCATGATTAAGCACTATATAAATAAAACTTGATTGAACTTGATTTAACTCAATGGGAATGTGGAAGACAACCCTCGAGACCAACTCCAAGCCAATTGCCCAAATTAACATCAAGTGCGGCATACACCAAGGGGATGCACTATCACCACTGCTGTTCTGCATAGGCCTGAACCCTCTCAGTCACATCATCACAAAGAGTGGTTACGAATACCGATTCCGAAGCGGGACAACAAGCAGCCATCTCCTCTACATGGATGATATCAATGTATGCCAGGAATGAGGGAGAAATCGACTCAAGATCCACACCACCAGGATCTACAGTGACGACATAGAGATATCATTCGTATTAGACAAATGTGTCCGGATGGTATTGGGAAGAAGCGACATGATCAGAACTGAAGGGGTTGACCTACCAGGGGGCAGGACAGGAAACATCAAGGACAGTTACAAATACCTTGGGATCCCACAGGTTAATGGAAATCATGAGGAGGCTACAAGGAAGTCAGCCACAGCAGAGCAATGGAGAGTGTGGAAAAGAAGTGAAGAAGCGTGTACAGGCGGGATGGAACGGGTGGAGGAAAGTGTCAGGTGTGATAGAAGAGTTTCAGCTAAATTGAAAGAAAATGTGTACAAAACTGTGGTGAGACCAGCAATGTTGTTTGGTCTAGAGACAGTGTCAATGAGGAAAAGACAGGAGACAGAGCTGGAGGTAGCAGAGATGAAGATGCTGAGGTTCTCTCTGGGAGTGACCAGGAAGGATAGGATCAGGAATGAGTACATCAGAGGGACAGCACATGTTAGAGGTTTTGGAGATAAAGTCAGAGAGGTTATAAACTGAGATGGTTTGGACATGTCCAGAGAAGAGATGGTGAAATATTGGTAGTAGGATGCTGAGAGTTAAACTGCCAGGCAGGAGGCCTAGAGGAAGACCAAAGAGGATGTAGTGAATGTATGAAAGAGTGAAAGAGGACATGAAGGTAGTTGGTGTGAGAGAAGAGGATGCAGAAGACAGGGTTAGATAGAGGTAACTGATTTGCTGTGGTGACCCCTGAAGGGCAAAGCTGAAAGGTAAAAAAAGAAAAACACCAGAAATGTTAGCCAAGTACTCTGACGGCACTTGGCTAACATTTCTGGTGTAGAAGTCCATATTTTTGATGATGGTAGTGCTCTGTAAAGCAAATATCAATACTCAAAAGATTGGGAATCAATTCTGACTTTTTATCTATAAGAAAGCTTCTCAGGACCCATGTGAGGGAAACTGAACTTGATGCCAGTGCAAGACAGAAGGTCAGAGTTTCCCTAACATTTTTCTCCACGCATCTGGGGTCTGGAAACCTCTTTGGTCCAACATCCATGTAATGAAGTGCCGTGTGATTTCAGTGAAGACAATAATTTTTCCCTGGGGATGAAGCTTATGACTTTGGTGATCCTACAAATCCCTTTAGCACCATGACACTATTGACTTTTAAAATTTATTCCAAACAATTATTGGATGGTTTCTCACAAAATTCAACTCAAAACTACACATGTCAAGAAAATCCCTGTCAATGAGGTTTCATTCACCACCAGCATATCACTCATTCAGTGAAAAAGAAAATAAATGATTTTATATTTTCAGACATTGTAATTTAAGGATTTGTCCCTGTAGCCCCCAGTCAGATGTTGGAAGATGGTGAGGAGCCCATACGCTGATACCAACTTTGTACAGTACTGTGGAGCAGGCAACCCCTTTCATTCTCACTCTCAGTCTTTCCATTGTTATTTCTTTGTGTGTATGTCAATGAGCTTCAATTGTTTATCTGGGTTGAGCAATTGGGGTTAAGTATCTTGTTGAACTTTAACTAGTTAACCATAAATTACATACAAATAAAACATGATAAATGACCAAAATGCACCAGATACGGTCAACATATACAGTATATCCATTTACCTGCAATAGACCTCATAAAGATATGCTGAAGACTTTATTTTGATTTAATGACAGACATGTCCCATGTGCGCCTGATTCAAGGGGTGACCAGTGAACAGCTACAGCTTAAGCACCCATCCTATGTTCAGACACCCCTGATGCTCACATGATTGTTGCATCATGTGTCCTTGTTACTCCTAACGAATCAAAGGTTGTTTCAGAGTTCAGATGGTTCAGGAGTTTATATGGCTTTCCTTTCATTCCTGTGCTCTAAGCCCAAGAAATATTATGTAAATGAGACTGTTTTATTCATTATGGGATTGCGATGAAGCTGGCCAGACGGGAATGTCATCTGGATGAAGATCAGAGGAAAGGAAGGGAGTGGTACAAGAGGAACAGATGTACTATCATAGGTAGGAAAGCATTACCATAAGCCACTGAAAATTTGGACCCGTGGTCCACACATGCTCCAGGACACATGCCATCAGATCAGAGGAATGAATCAATGCATTACTGGATTTCTTACTTTGTACCGGTGGAATTGTGACGGCTGTAATCACCTCCTCAATGGTTTCTCTGAGCAGGTCTCCACTGTCAGAGCAGTCACGCTTCATCAACCTGAAAGACAAAGACGAATGTGTGTGTGTGATGGCAAGTTGGCCGATCCTGTGTGTCTTTCTCAAACAGTCTGGAGAGAGTTACGGCCACAACAGTGAGAAGCCACGCAAGTGCTCGCTCTCCATTGCAAAATGTCCAAGAGAAAAATGATATGCAGCTTTTATCCATGTTCCTTGTGGTCACAGCACTGTTTGGAGTTCTGATGTCTCATCAAAAAAGAATTCGGCTTCTACTTTATCAATCTTATTTCTAGGGACTGGGAGGCTGTGGATGAGCCTACAGACGTGACATATCTGCTGAGGTTTAAGCCTCAGTTCCATCATTAATTCAAGCAGATATGTGGTGGGTTATGGGCGAAATCATGAGTATATGTTGGTGGAACAGTGAAAAGGAATAATACCCAAAATTTATTTGAGGCTAAATCAAGTTTATTTTAATTTCCTTTAGACCATTTCTTTGACTCATAAAGTCTCATGGAGATCACTTTACAAATTTGTAGGATTTGTGTTATATTTAAGAAACTAAACTTACTCCTTACATCAGGTGAGCTCTTCTCACAGTCCTGTTGTACTACCCATTATGACTTGTTTGTAAAATTCTTGTTGCTAGACTGCTGGGAATCATAAAGGACATCAATACTGGGACTCTAGCGCCACAGGAGTTCTCATATTTCTTATAATGTGTTTTGTTGCCATGGTGGAAAAACATTCCTATCGAGTGAACCAGCTGAAAACGTCTCCTGGTGTCTTAACTGAACTGGATTAATCATCACTGTTGTGATCACGAGGCACAAGTCAGAGAGCTGCTAATGGCCAGGCTACAACTACTAGCCTGGCAAAGTGATGTGATTGATTGATACACCGTCCATTCACATTTAACCTGTATGTCCATCAGCTGGCTAGTAATCAGTGTGTAAAGAGGATTATTTTTCCCAATATTCAGCTAATGTCATTGTTTTATCTCTGAGCTTGTCCTACTGCCCCCTAGTGGCTGTGTCTTGTCAAAATGAATACTTTGTACTTTAATTCAAATGACTCTATTCTTTATATTCTCTATATGCAGACAACTCAGCACATACACAGCAGCACTGTTTCTAAAATAAACAGTCCAATTGATATTTGCAATAAAGCCTGAATTATTGCATCCTATGTATGTTGAGAGGGAAACCTCTGGTGAACCCTCAGCAATGAAGTGAATGTATCTGCAGGGCTACAGTACGTGTCTTCTTATTTCAGTGTTCATCCCAGCTGTACAGCCAGACAATGGAAACGCAGGTGTACTCACATCACCAATACATCATGCATTGTTTGCAGAATATCAAAGTTTATTTTTTATGAGTTTGAATTAATGCAGAAAATCACAAGGGATTTTCTTTTAATGATAATTTGTTAGTTCGGTCTGCACAATGCAATCCTATCATATTCTGCAAAGAGTTCAAAGCTCCTGAAATCATTTGCACTTAAATGGATCGTTCTCAAGGGGTTGCTGCTAGCACTGACTTTGCGGCATATTCAATCCTTAATATCGACTTTGCATAGGTCACACAGTACGCCAGTATGTTCTTTATTTAGAGCTCACTTAAGCATAAATGTTCTGCTTTTTATTTTATTGGTACATATTATCTGGGCATTCAATCATTTATTAACCTTCCATATGCTTTTGCCTTTCAGTCCCCCTGACAATGTATGTCAAGGGGAAACAGGTTCACTGAAAAAGACAAGCAGCTTTATTTCTGATCAGATTTCCTTGACTATCTGACAAGTTCTTTTGCAAAGGAACTCTCTGCAGCCGGTGGCACTGGGACAGATGGTACGGAAGTACCTGGTGCTTTCTTGGCAGGTCGCTTCCCGAGAATGGCCTCCCAATGTATTTTCATGGAATGGAAAGGCCTCATTAGCAATGAAGACATGTGGCGGAGGTCCTCATGTTCAGCTGCTTGTAATGGCAGCTCAAAAGACACTTGGAGGATGCCAAACAACAGGGTTTGACCAGAAGCTGAGTTTCTCCCATTGACCCTGAGACAGTATTGGGTTTGCACTACTCTAAAAAAAAGAAACCTCAAATGAGTAAACCCAACAGTTAAGAGTCTTAGCCATGCTAGCATGTACAGCTGTTATTTGGGCCTCAATGTCACCATTAAAATCCACACACTGCAAAGAAGAAGAGAGAAAATCGAATTGGAAAAAATGGTTGAATGTTCATGAAATTATGTGTTCATACTGCAAAATAATTCCATGAGGCAAGAAAGTTAAAGCAAGTCATAATATCACTAAAAAAATGGAATGTCTGATTGTAACTTGTCGTTCAAATTAATCCAGTAGTAGAGTTTAAGATTAAATCTCAAATATGAACAGACCAAAGTTGTAGTATAGGAAAACAATCCAATCCAATCCACTTTATTTATATAGCACAATTTATTTAAACACAAGGTTTCCAAAGTGCTGCACAGTCAATAGGTAAAAACACAACAACAACAACATAAAACCATGAACATAGTGCAGTTAAATAAAATATCAAATAAAGAAAAAAAAAACTTAAAATAAGTTAAAAGCGGAAATTAAAATAATTTGAAATAATATACAAAACGCTCTAAATGGTGTCAAATGCCAGGGAAAAGAGGTGGGTTTTGAGATTAGATTTAAAATGCAACAGTGAAGAAGCCTGCCTGATGTGCAGCAGGAGCCCATTCCATAGTTTAGGAGCTGATACCGAAAATGTGCGTTCCTCTCTGAGCTTCAGCCTGACTTTAGGCTGTGTGAGGAGCAGCTGGTCAGCTGACCTGAGAGCAGCTGGGATGAACACGTGAAGTAGCTCAGAGAGGTAGGCTGGAACGAGGCCATTTATGGCTTCAAAAGCAAATAAAAGGATTTTAAAATGAATCCTAAAATGGATGGGCAGCCAGTGCAGTGAAGCTAAAATCGGTGGATGTGCTCGTACTTTCTTGTTCCTGTTAAAAGACGTGCAGCAGCATTCTGGTCCAGTTGAAGGTGGGCAATGGAGGACCCACATAACACCCACATAAAGTCCGTTACAGTAATCCAGTGGTCACAAAGTCATGAATTCTGTCTCAAAATGTTTTTTCCCTAACATTGGTTTAATTTTTGCCAACTGCCTCAACTGGAAAAAGCTTGACTTCACCACTGCTTTAATCTGGATGTCAAATTTAAGCTCCTTATCCACTTTTTCCCCCAAGTTGTTCACAACTGTCTTGTTGTATGTTGTCACCCAATCAAGATCTATTACAGGAGTTTCAGAAGTGCTGCAAAAAATCAGGACTTCAGTCTTTTTTTGATTAAAATTGGGAAAATTCAGTGACATCCATATTTGAATGTAACATAAACAATCGAGGAGCGGCTTTAGACTGTAGAAGTCTGACTTCTTAAGAGGGACATATATCTGACTATCATCAGCATAACAATGAACACAAATGCCATGTTTTGTTATAATTGCACCGAGTGGGAGTAAGTGTAGGGAAAACAAAAGACGGCCAAGCACAGAACCCTGGGGTACCCCACACGAGAGAGGGGCAGTGGAGGACACACAATCATCAAGACTGACACAGAATGTTCGCTGAGATAAATAGGATTTAAACCATTTGAGTGCTGTGCCACAAATTCAGTGCTGTGCAATGGCTTAAAACCAGATTGGACAATCTCTAAAACATGATCATTTAAAAAGTCCATAAGCTGGGAGTACACGATCTTTTCTAAAATTTGAGAAAGGAAATGCAGTTTTGAGATGGGTCTAAAATTTGTCGTTATTGTGGGATCTAGCCCAGATTTTTTAAGCAGGGGTTGGACAACAGCATGTGTAAAATTGGCAGGGACCACTCCAGATGACAAACTGCTATTAATAACTGCAAGAAAAGATGGACCAACAGCCTGGAAAAAACTTTAAAAAGTCAACCAGAGGCCTTCAAGGATTAGCAACCTCCTGTACAAAGGGCAGGGTTACAGCCTCAATTGTGTTGAACACTGTAGTGCAGGGGACTGAGACTGACGGGACAGTGGATGGCGGAGGAACCAGAGCTCTGGCAGAAAACACTTTACCAATGAAAAAGCTATGAAATGTTTCACACAGTGCAGAAGAGGCATCTGTTCCAACAGTCTTTGGTGGATTCAGAGCAGAGTTGATAACTTTAAACAACACAAGAGGTGTGTGTGTGTGTGTGTGTGTGTGAGGAGAAGCCACATTTATTTGAATCAGGAGAGACAGGTGAATGATGTAAGGATGAGTGTTCATTACAGCAGATGATATGTGACATATAATCTGATAGAATAACACTATCTGTCAGATGTTTGTTGTCGGATCACATTTTACAGACACCCCATCATTCTGTTGCATCATTGTTTCTTCTCGCCATATCTGAGCTCTGCTAAGCTAAACCTCATTAATCTGATGAGTGGGTGTGAAGCTGTTTTAAGTTTTTGACAATGCTCAGCCCTTCTATTGGTCTTTCATTCAGTTATAGCAGGATTTCAATCACAATGCACCATATGCTAATAATAATCATACATCAGACAGCTGTCATGCAAAATCTCTTAATATCACTTCCATCAGAGGCCTGGTTGTGATTTTGCCATCACTGTTGGAGGAAGTTTTGAAAGAAACGTCACTTTGATGGGATTTGTTGCCGATAAGAAATCATTTGTGGGGATTGCATGCAAAGCTATGGTACATTAAATTCTCCACAATTAAATAAATTCTCCAATGAAAAGTCTAACAATGCTGGACTGTGTGTGTGTGTGTGTGTGTGTGTGTGTGTGTGTGTGTGTGTGTGTGTGTGTGTGTGTGTGTGTGTGTGTGTGTGTGTGTGTGTGTGTGTGTGTGTGTGTTTCATGGCCGTCGTGGCTTATTCTTCCATTGTCTTCTCTTCATTCAGGCATTACTGTTTGGAACATTTACTTGCTTACACATCATTATTTGAAAAGGCAACTATTCTTCATAATTTCATCAGTTACATAAAATCCTTTTCGTTTAGTGATTGAATTTATGGTGTGCTATGACTTGGAGTTCAACTATGAAAGTGATAAACTCTTTCAGATTACTCAGTGTTGCCCTGACGGATGGAAATAAATAGTTTCTCAATCAAATTTGATGTTTGGGTTAATGTTACAGTTTATAAAAGTATGGAGGCCATGATTGGACATGGGAAGACAAAACTTTAATTTTATTATATCATTTAGAACACAGCAAAACTTTGCATGAAATTCTGAGGCTAGCCAACATTATCTGGAGTCAAAAATGGCAAAAGCTATAATAATGCTACAAGATGAAGAACCAGCTGGTTCAGCATTCCCTTCTGTGCCTAAGATAGTGAGTTTTGTTTTTTTAAATGATGAATTATTTCAAATTCTTCAGGGTTTCTGAAATGGTTTAGATAATGTTTTTGAACTAATGGATTGAAAGCCTGTTTTCTTACTTCAAAAAGGAGCTTCATAAACATTCATTTAATTGGGTGCCTTTTGTCTTTTTTTTTTTTTTTTTTTTTTTATCCCCTGTTATAGTTGTTATTGGCTGCTGATGTTTCCAGACTGCTGTCAACCATATCTGACCAGTCAATTGCAGCAGAATGTGGGATTGTATCATCTATATTGGATAATTTCAGACTTTTCCCTCTTTTATTACTTTTGTCTTTATTTGATTAAAATGTAGCTGCAAAACATGATTTTCAGGGCTTAAATGAAAGACTTAGTGATCCCCATTAAAGAGTGAGTATCCAGTACATTGTGTCTATAATGTCATGGAGCGGTTCCTCCCTGAAGCACTCTGACTCTGAGGCATGACCCAGCAGCAGTGACCACTGTAATCCTGTCCCACAGAGCCCTTGTCCTCGGTGCTGGAGCCACGGCAGCAGATGGCCAGAGTCTGTTGACATTTGACCACAACTTTACTCCTTCCTTTCTTGATAAACTGTCACTTCTTCTTGTTTACATGTGTCCATAAATGCCACCAAATGTCAAGGAAATGTCAAGGACTCAGACATGAAGACAGCTGATTACTTGGAGTCTGTGTGTGTGTGTGTGTGTGTGTGTGCAGGCAATTTGTGTGAGCGTTCAAGCCACACAACTTCCTAGTTTCTCTGCTGCAATGAAAAAATGGACCGTAATAACAGATATTTTACGATAATGCACTTTAGGAAATGAACAACAATAATACAAAAGAGAGAAAGACTTGCCATAAAAAGGTCAGTTTATGGAACTTTCAGTCGGCAAATAGCGAATGAATAATGATCATGTGAGAATTAAAGAAGAGACTTTCAACTTTCCACCAGTATTGATGATTATGAAAAGACAAAAGCAGCAGGAAGGATATAATTATGTTGTTTTCTTGAGCTACTTTGCTCCAAAAGCTTGACGCAAAATGGTGACACTAAGTAAGAGAGGAAAAGAAACAAGGAAATGTGGAGTTTGGGTAGAGGAAAAGGAAGGACTTAATGAGCATCTCCCTCCCTCTGCTTTCATATAACTAGGCTAACATGATGAACTAGTCGCCCTGTTCCCCCTCAGCCTCCATCGCTCTAGTTACCTCCCAATCCACCACACAAACCGGGTCTGGCAATGCATGATGAATCTATGAGGATAGCAGAAGTGAGGGAGATGAAGAGCTTAGTCACTCTGTTGTGCTGATAAATTGCTGATTAGTTCATGTTTTTTTTCCACCCACTTTCTCTCTTTATGTCTTTTTCCTTCACCAACCAAGTGGGTATTAGTGACTTCTGCCTTTACTGCTCGGTAAAAAACAATAAAGTAAAATGTGGATAATGATGATGATGATGATGATGATGATACAGTTAAAGCACCATTCCAGTAAAGCTCTGCTACAGTCGTGTTTTTCCTCCTGGAAATAATAAATCTTAGAGGTTGATGCATTTGTTTGTCATGGTGAATGAAAAAATAATTAGATCAATTACCTATCTTGATAATGTTTTAAAATTTCATAACACTCATTTAGCTCACTCTTATAAAAAGTGCCTCAAAGTGAAGCTGAATTACATGAATATAATTTTCCCATTATAAATATTACAAGTAATTTCCAGTCAAAACAAACCCTAATCAATAGTAGCCCTGATTTGATTTACCTGTCATAAGATGACTGAGTCATTACAGCTGAAATTACCTTCAAAGCAAACCCAACATTGTATAACGTAGTGCAGATGACCCAATAACAAAAAAAAAAAAAAAATCAAGAGTAAAGATAAGAACAAAGAAAAGAGATTAATCACTTTTTTGTAGTGAGTTAGATAACTGATGCCACTATCATATCTGTATCCAGGGGGCAATTTGCTGGGGGGATAGGGAGGGATCACCCCCACTCTCTGGCTTTTACATCTCCACCTCTGTTGATTGAGTTTTGTCTTTGGGGAGTGTAGAGACTAAGCCAAGAGTTATTCAGGGTGGCAGGGTCTCAGTGGTAGAGCGGCCGGTAGAGCCGGTCGTCAACCGTTTCAAGATTGTTGGTCTGATTCCCGCTCCCACCCAAAAAAACACTTGGAGTTTGAGCTGACAGTGGGAGGTGTCAGCTCACCTCTGGAGCACTGCTGAGGCATCCTTGAGCAAGGCGCTGCCCCCCCCCCCCACAAGTTACTCGTTTGGGTGCACCAAGCAGGAGCTGCCTGCCACTCTACCTCCCACTGCATGCAAACAGGCCCCTCGTGTGTCTTTGTGTGTTCAGGGCCTGTACACACTAATTTATGCGTGAATTACAAACACGAGTGTGCACTAATTTCCACTAGGGGATCATTATAGCATATAAAATTTAAAAAAAAAAAATTCCACCACGCTACATGAATGACACGCTGATGCACTTTCTTAGTGACTCCATGACACTGAGAAAGAAAGGTGCCAAACATAAACATTGGATCCATTTCTTTTCTCGTCACCAATGGGCTTCCATACAGCCTAGAGAGGTTGCTTTCCTCTTTAAAAAAAAAACTGCAACAAGAACAATAATCATCTGGGTTGTCTGTGCAGCTCTTATTGCGACAAATAAATTAATTTATGTGTACTGTTAGGTGGCAACCTCTAGTGGATGTAGCAACCATCACAGAAGCAAAGGAGGAAGTTGTGTCTCCTGTGAAACCAAATGTCAGTATTAATGTGTTTTGGCTTAGTATTTAGAAATGGAAGAAGCCTATAACCAAAATAGTCTTCTATTTGATTATTGTGTTACTAATGGTGGAACAACAGAGAAAAATTAATTCAGTTAGCTGGGGACACCCTCAAGGATGCCCAGGGGATCCTTGGAGGAACCCACTTTGAAAACCAATTAAGTTAATTTTTGCATGGTAACCCGCACTCACAGTAATAAATGGGCAAAATAATACAGGTGTTAAAAAGAATCTATGAACTTTGACTTTTTGCATTACTGAATTTCTACAGTAAGCCTGTTTCTGATTCTAATGTGTCCATTCAGGAGTTATGAGCCAGCAAAATGTCATTCCAGAATAACGACAAATATAAAACACCAACAAAAAAACACCTGTGTGAGACTTTGTGCTGTGATTTATGGTCTGTTATAATGTTTCTGAGACAGTCTTAGTACCCTCATGAAGGAGAAGGAATCTCTGCTCACTTTGTTTACTAAAGCTCTCCACTGGAGTGTACTTTATACCCACTGGGTAGCTCCGTGTTGTTGTGCAGCAGCTGGGAAAAGGCAGCGCAGCAACAGAGGGGTGGTGATAATGTTCCCTTAGAGTCCCTGAAAGAAGCAATAAAAGAAGATGCAGCAGCTTCCATCTCCCCAGCCAGTATTCTAAAGAGCATTAAAACCAATAATATAAAAGAGAAATAATGTAATAAAATTCCACACAGGGCTTTCTCTAAATATTATAACTGACCTCTTTCTCCCTTCATTTTGCCTCATTCCTCTCTGTCTTCCCATCTCTATGCATGTTATTACTACTCGCCCTCATATCAAACAGTGCTGAACATGAACTGAGGAGTCATCAGGTCAATGGAAGTTCCTACGTAAGGTAAAAAAAAAAAAAATAGAAAGAAAATACACTTTCTGTGAGATAGACAAGAAACAAGTCCTATTCTTGCATGACTTCACAAAACAACAATAGAACAACTTAGAAGACTTGCAACACCAGCACAACCACACATAAAACTACTCCACTGAATGTAATAGAATGAATACATGAACACAATCCATTGTCAGAGACCTCCTCTGGACTATGATGATGACTATATCACCTGCGCACCTCATCTTTGTACTTCAGTGGGTCCGACAGTGTCAGGATGGATCCACTCTGTTGCTCATGACTACTCCTGACATTCTGCTGCAACTGATTTATTCTGTGCCAGGATCCAGCGCCGGTGCAGCTCGGTTATGTACGTACAGTGTTGGCAAAAATGTCACAGAACAGAGAGCTAGACGAGAATGGGGACAGACATTAGGACATACAAACACAGCAGCAGACCGTTAATGTTATGTAACGTATGTGTTTGTGTGTGTGTGTGTGTGTGTGTGTGTGTGTGTGTGTGTGTGTGTGTGTGTGTGTGTGTGTGTGTGTGTGTGTGTGTAATGTGTTCATGTGTGTTTTTTTTCCATCCGTCAAATCCTCCGCTGAGTCCAAAGAAAGATGAATTTGGATAGACGGATCAGCTATCGCCTGGCTTTTCTGATAAACTGTGATCTCAGTGAACTTGAGGTGATCAATATTGGCATTTGGCAAACACTGAAAAAGAAAATAAGAACTCCAACTTTCTTTTTTTGAAGACTGCTGATTAAAGTGGGATGAAATTGCTGCATCTCAAGGTATCAGCAGAATCCCATCAATCCTTTCAATAAAATAATGGAATAATTCCACTCCAACAATGTGCAAAACCAGCAGTTGTTCTTTCCAGAAAGTGTTTTTGATGACCAGCCCAAAGTGTTGGCAGCGACAGGTTTGTGCTAGAGGAACAGTCACATGGGATATTGACAATTATGTCATTTAGATCGCAGGCTGCGACCTGTCCACAAATATGATCACATGACTGCATTTCCACTCATCTCTGCACAGCGTTTTAGTGTCTTTCTGCACATTGTCTTGTTTCCACTCACTTAAAGTGTTAAGTGGTATTTAGACATTGCAGCTTCTTAGCATGTCCTGTCTGTCCCTAGAGCTCTAACTATCTATGGTCCCATTAAAGTTGGAAGACAGACGGCCTCGTTTGGGTATGGCGAGGGTGCAGTGAAGTGCCTCCCCAACCACAAAGATTTTTTTTTCACATGGGTGATTTGTTCTTATTCCACTGCGGCAACACTATCACAAATGTTTATACTGTCCATCCATCCATCACCATGCTCACTTATTCAAGGTTAGAATCCAGAGGACGCAGTGCACTGGCGATGTAACTGGGGTGTTACCCCCCCTCATTCTGTAGACAGATAGGATACATTCTATGAATGGGTGGATGGATGGATGGATGGATGGATGGATAGATGGATGGATGGATGGATGGATGGATGGATGGATGGATGGATGGATGGATGGATGGATGGATGGATGGATGGATGGATGGATCACCTCACCTTTTCAATGCAATGTACTGTAGCAGCGGCGCTAATCCAATTTCCCTATGGATGTTCAGGTTCCTTTCTTTTGTCTCTGAGAATGAGTCAAGGTTGAGTGGGCTTGGTGATGAGAAAATGGAGCAGGAGATAAACAGACATTTCAGTGCATTATCAGAAGTAACGCTGTTATAATACTAAAAGGAACTGAGCCACAGCTCAATGTTTGGGTTTACCAGGCAGTTCTTCCAGAACTCACTATGGTCACATACTCTGAGTGGTGACCAACAGATTTACAGATTTAAATTACGTACACACACACACACACACACACACACACACACACACACACATACACACACACACACACACACACACACACACACACACACACAAGGCACAAACTCAGGCTGGGTTGCTCCATTTACTCTTTGAAAGAGCGTTTAAGTTACTATTTTTATTATATATTGTTGTTTGTGTTTACTGGTTCAGTCAAACACCTTTATTGGCAACAGCAAATGAGGCACTATAATAGAGTCAAAGAGACGAGACAGGGTGTTTCTTTATGAAACTTTCCATCTTCCACAATAACTCCTCCTGTCTGTGATCTTGCAGTCTAACCTATGACAAATGATAATTTAGCAGTGAATGTCAAGCATCCAATTCACCTCTGTTATTTCTCTGCTTAAGTCTTTAAATGACATAATTAATAATATGACCGAGTCCTGATAATGGCGATCAAGTATTTATTTAAGTGGTAAAAACGTTATTAGACATTTTATTACATGACGTTTTATAGCAATTTTCAAGTGCACATTTGATTAAAGTTTTATTACATTACTGGGTGCTGCAAGGAGACACTTATAGGACGAGGGCTACATGCATTGCATACAATGAAAACAATTAATTCCTTTTCTTGTCTGAAGATGATTTTCATTCCAGGAGCATCATGTCTGTTGGCTCAGGCTGATATGAAGTCTCATCCAAGTATGAAGACGTGTGTTGATGGAAAGAGGTGCTGACCTCGTCTCGGTCATTTCCATTAGGAGATTATGATAAACAAAGACATCTGGATTCAAAGACTCTCTAACTTTTTTGTGTATTTGTACTGATATATAACCACAATGCACTTTTTTAAATAAATCGGAAGATGTTTTATCAAGAATTACATTTTTTTCTGTATTTAAAAAAATTCTCAATGAAACCTGTTCCAGAAGACAGCAACACAGCAAAGCTATATTGAGGATCCATCTGGTCATTCAGTTCAGTGATAGAGCACAAACACCCTCTGCCTATGAATGTGTCTTTTCTCCACGTTGGTGTGTCGCTGTTCTCAGCCCCCTGTGGCCTCATTATCACTGCAGACTGAAACATCAGCATCATCTGACAGCGAGTCCAATCGTACACACACACAATCCCGCAGCCTCCGCCCTGCCTTTTCTGAAACTTTCACCCACAACATAGATCATTGAGCACACTCACTCAGATTGTGCATGACTAAACTGCAAGAAGCTGAATTCTTTTCCCGCCTGTGTCAAATAACTGTTGCAGTAAAATCATTTCTAACACTATGAGGAAACAAAGAATTCCACTCAGGTCATAACAAACTGCCTGATGATATCACTTGATTCAGATGCATATCAGTTTCACTTATTTCTCTTTCCTTCTCTTTTGCCATAGTGTGACCCAAAACATGTTTTACCCCCTACAAATGTGTTTCAATATCCAAAACCAGTCAACAGTACATCATTGAGACATCATATTTTCTGGTTCACTACTTTTCATGATTCTGTAAGAATGTAGAATCTCGCAATAAAGAAGACACACAGAACCAGCAGCCGTACCTAACTCTTCATCAAAGTGTGACCAGTTCCTCCTTAATCCTTTATGTTCTAATTTTTTTTTAGATGCCTAGCGAAGACTGACATTATACACTCAGCAAAGTAAACAACAAGTCTTACCTTAACCAAATGCAGAACCGTTCAAACTATAGTGTAGTATATATATTTAAAAAAAAACTTCAAATGCAACATTAAGAACAGAGCTGAGTCTCATACTTAACTACTGAAACACACATCATGGGGATAAATATTGAATTTACTACCTTATATGTCTTTTCTTGAGAACTTTATTATGGAGTACCTCAAGGGTTAATGTTCCTCACTCCAGTTTTCCCTATTTACGTGTTTCTCCTCAGTTGCATAATTTATTGCAGATGAACCATTTTAAACAATGAATATCATATTTATATCATAAGAGTTAATATTTAACAGTTAAAAATTCTAGTGGGTCATTCACTCATCAGAAGTCCAGTTTATTAGATATGTTGCTCTGGCTGCCCCCGAAAGATAACTACTGTAACCTGGAGATGCACTTTGCATAAGAGCTTCAATCACTGGTGCATGAATGTGGGGGTGAATGCTGATTTTTAATATGCATTTGGTACTCAATAAGGCTACAAATATGTATGAATGCTGGTGAAACAACGGTGTCCAGTAAGTGTATTTATTGGAGTACTGTAATTGGATTCAAACCAGCAGTCTGATAATCAAGTTAGTGCCAAGGTGTGGAAGGAAACTTGAAAATTGTTAATTTGCATTTGGAGTGAAGTTACAAATACAAATACACATTACTGAGTGATACTGAAATATGAACAGGAATTCAAAAATATTGAAGAATTACTTTAAAATGATAAGCAGTTAAAGAAAATACTGGATCACAGATCAGTAACATTAGACAAATAATCAAATACATATAGGTCCAATCTACACAGTTACTATGACGTACTTTGTTATCTGACTATTTGGCACACAAATTTATTTAAATTCATATCAGGGTAAAATCTAATTACCCGTTGTTCCCTTTGTATCTGTTTGATAAGTTTGTATCTGTCAATATAATTTCATCCAAAAATTTAGTAAATGCCTCCAAAACTAATGGATTTCACATTAGCCTCAGGCTAATCCGGGGATTAGTGTTCCGTTGAAAAGCATGCCAACACACTTCATGGTGAGAAAGTTGGTGTAGTTACATACAGAAAAGTACGACTGTGGCCAAGTACAACCTCATAGACCAATTAGAATGAAGCTCAATCTGTACTCTAAATCACATCCAACTGATCCTGAATATTCAAATTCTTGTTAGTTTGTAAAAGACACAAATTGTCTTATAGTGCTCAAATGCAGCAAGATTCCAACCTTTAAAGAGAAGCTCCAAGAGGAAACATTACCCTATACTAGTGTACCATTAGTGGCTTCTTATCACTGATAGAATAGTTTGAAATTAAATATCCAATCCAATTCCACACCAATTATCTATAAGGCTTTAAATGATTCCACTCTACCCTATTCAGTCCATACGTACAGAGGCTCATAAGAGAGATAGGTCACCTACTTCTGTGATTTGACATTGAATCAGTAGTACAGACCAACATCCATCCATCCATCCATCCATCCATCCATTTTCAACCGCCTCATCCGCTGTGGCGGGTCGTGGGGAGCTGGAGCCTATCCCAGCTGACTGAGGTCGTGAGGCGGGGGAAACTCTGTGGCGTGACACCAGTCCACCGCCGAGAGAGTGCCATAGCTTCTCATAATACACATTTACATGACTACACTGCTATGCTTTTATTTACCTGGTTTCTTCTTAAGTTGATTGCTTTATTAGATTTTCCAGTCTTATGTGTCCCCCCCCCCTGAAGTAATAAGATTTGTGTTTGTGTGCTACTTCAGGAAATGCCACACAAACAGTTTCTCATCGTTTTTCTGTGGCGTTTACGTAACAGCTCCATGAATGGCGGGGCCAACAGGTTCACTGGGGTCGAGCGCTAATCTCAACGCTAATTAAAATTTAGCTTGTGCAGCTCATCAGAACAATTAGTGCAGAACAATAATGAGAGGAGTGATGGAATTCTAGAAGGAGGGGGTTAACAAACAGTGCATGTGAGGAGAGGGAGCAAACAAAGAAGACAGCGGTTTTATTAAGTCTATGATAGTGAAACATGAAATACTGAGAGGGGGAGACATGAGTGTGTCTGTAAACTAACCTGGTAGAAAGTGATAGGGTGAGACACACAGGGAGGGAGGGAAGGTGACGACGAGGGAGAATCTGAAGGATGTGCATGGAAAGAAGCCCTTAAGTGCCAAAAAAATTTGACGGGTTGAGAAAAATAATGTCAAGACGCAACAGTACAAACTTGTTTCTCACCAAATTCTTTCAAAACATATTCCCTCGTCCTTCCTTGATAGGGAGAGGAGAGAAAATCGAATAAGTGCAGAGTCAAGGTGTTTTTGGAAGAGATGGCGAGTTATTTCACATCAAGAGAGGCGCCGGACACAAAGCTACTGTGGAGTCATGTTGGAAATGTTACATCAGCTGCATTTCTTCTCCAATCTTCCCTTTGTCTACAGAGCTGGGAGTAAGGCCCTCTGAGACTAAACCCGCTCCTCTCAACATCCGTCCATCCGTCCACACACGCAGACACACACTCACCTTCATCCAGCCTGCCTCGGGGAAAGGATGAGGAAACGAATACACAGCAGTGGCTTCTCCTCTGATGTGTACAATGAATATTTATAGCACAAAAGAAGAGAAAAGCTCACTTCTTTCTTGCTTGGCTAGTCTCATCTTTGATTGAAAAGAAACATAAGTAAAAAATAAAATAAAATCCACATATAATAAAAGTTTTTGTAAAATCTGAATCTATGGGAAAGAAAAAAAGTCTTTCAGTGTTGTTTAAAGCAAAGTTTTATTTCTATTTATCGCTGCATCCTTTGGCAAAAAATTAATTATACAGCACATATGTTTATTTATGTGTACAGTTGTGTATTTAGGTTTAATGCAAAAGCAATGAAAACACACCAGAGAGGAATCTTCAGATTCAATCTCACATCAGGGGCAAACGAGGGTGAAATGATGAATGAAGGATCATAAGAGAGGGTTTTGTTTTTGCTGACACATGATAAACTTTTAAAATGTACTCAGATACAGTCAGATCACAGTGACTCTTAGGTCATAGCATAGTGCAAGGCAGTAGTATTTTTCAAACAAGACAGGGAGGACATTTTTATATTAATAGTACGTTGCCACTTCTGCGTTAATTAGTTATTGATTTTAGAACATTTATAAACTTGAATTTCATTATGGCTCTACCGATAACCTGCCTCTGAGAGTCTGCTAAAAGATATATTTGAGTTGATATTTTGGGTTTTGCTGATGAACACTCTGGAGTTACAGGTTTAGCAGTCCAAGTTCGAATGACAAAGTCAGAAACCAAAGCCAGCGAAAACTACGATCATCTCTGCCAACGACTATTTAGATTTCCTGACAAGCTCCGTCGTCAATGGAAAAGCAGAAACAAACACATATAAATACTGTAATTGAAGAATCAGGTCAGGGTTACGTATGTGTGTGACGTTCAGAAATATCCTGTCAAACTTCAGTCAGTTTTTTTGGGCCTCGGTCTGAGAGAATCCGTCAAGCAGGAGCCTCCGTAGCTCCTGCGGGTCAGTGACAGGAAGCGAACAGGTGAAGTCCTGACAGACGTACGCTGTGGCTACACCACCCTGCTGGCACATGGAGGACAGGACGGGCAGACGCTGGCTCAGGAAACCATCTCCGTCTTTGTCGATGAGCATCAGGACCTGAAGAGAGGGAGGAGGATGCAAGAAAAATAAAGATCCTTTTATTTCACTTTTGTCATTTTTCCACCATTTGACGTTTGCCGATCATTCATGACATCATCTTACTGCTCTTATTCTACTCTTAGCGGGGAATTAAATTAACCTTAAGAGCCACTGACTGTTTATCTCTTGAGGCGCTTGAATTCTCAATGAGCATCTATTGATGTGAACATCATGGTTAATTTAGTAGTGGAGCCAAACACAGAGGCACCGCTGTGGGAACATGAGTTTGAAGCCAAATGAAAAAGGACAGCAAAATAACTTGGAGGAAACGATTTGTCGAATATGCAGCAAAAATACCACAATGTCAGACAACAAACCATCTAACATTGATCATCCCACCCTACTCTAACTATGTGGTGTCTTATCCAAGCATAATACCCTCCTAAAAATAATGCTCACACCACTGCTGCCCTTTCACACCAAACACGTGATTTATTTTGTTGCTTCAGTTCATGGTGGTGTGTGTGTATCGGCTGGTGTTCAATGTTGCTCTAATGTTGCTGTGATATTTAATAATTTATAAATTTATAAATTAAATCATTTGCTTCATTTTTTTGTACATGATATGTCAAAATAGGAATTTTGCAAGAAATTCCAATTCAAAAACCAAAAGAATGACTCCTAACCTTTTAACATTCTTATAAGAGTATAAACAACAATTACATCCTTTAAAGCTGCACCAATCTATAGAAAAATGGGCCCAGTTAACAAGTGAGAAATGGGAGGAAGTTTCATGTTGTCCATATAGTCCTCTTTGAAACCTGAATTTCAACTATCGGACAACTTTGTCCATTTGAGCAGACACTCGCTCCTTTGTTTCCCTTTGGACTGCCATTTATTCATTCACCGTCGCCTAAAACCATCGGCATCATCTCCATTCTGCCATAAGCCGTATGTTTCCTTAAGTGAACGCCTAAAGTGATCCATTCAACCATTAGGAATATATTGGTGGATGTCGCCATCTGCAGCTTTAATTAATGCCAGGAAACTATCAGAACTCATCTCTCACCAGTGAAAAACATCTCCACGCCACTCTTTTTCTAAACATCCTGCCTGGTAAAGATAAATCCTCATTATGGGACAATGCAGTGATATTGTTAGTTTGTTGTGTTCTTCTTCACAGAGATACTGTGATACCTGTCAGACACAGTTCAGGGCATATATAACGTCAAACACAGGACTCAAGACAGGGCTGTAGGGAGTTGGCTGTAAATATCATGGATCCTCATACACACATAAGGGAAGACTCAGGCTAAGAGGTGTGATGGACTGTGGTCATTATAGTGTGACTGTTGCTATGGAGACAGGAGGAGGATTTCCCCATGAAGGCAAACCTATTCCTCTCTTGTCAGGACTCGTCTTTTTTTTTCTTGTCAACCTCACACAATCGCTCTCCGGATTGAGATCACATGCAGACGTGACCTCAGCTTTGAGGTCAACGCTGTAGCCTGTCTATGTCACAGATGTACGCCTGGGGACCGGACACCACGGAGCATGTGTTTGTTGGACGGATGCTGAAAGTGAGCAAAGGATGAGACAGTTTGTGTCTATGTATATACAAGGCTTGTGAACGCGAGGCAGTGAAATGCCAAGTGTGTAGTTGTAGGACAGCTGGCTACACATGACAGCATGGTGAAAGTCCCACAGGGTTAATTCCTTCATACAGTGTGCAACCCTGAAACAAACACATCAAAACACACACACACACACACACACACACACACACACACACACACACACACACACACACAAAATGTCCCTATCCTGACAGCTCCCTCCCACTCTTCCTCTCTCACTCTGCCAAACTGGACGAGCTCAGACGCTTTAAAAGAACAGAGTGTACCTGGGCTGACTATAACACACAATCACACACACACGTCTACACACACACACACACACACACACACACACACACACACACACACACACACATCTTCAGAAACACTTTGAATGTTTCCCTTTCCTCTGATTTGGTTCCAGCTGGACTCCTAGGCCGCCCACCATCAACGAAGTGGAGCCTATAAAAAAAAAACCACCACAGCAACACACCAAACACACACACACACACACTTTGGAGAGACTCTGTCATACCTGAGGAAGAGCGATGATGGTGGCCGTGAAGATTGCCACACACAACCAAGCATGAGGAGATTTACCTCCTCCATCTTCTCACTATTTTGTCTGCCTCGAACGCAGGCAAACGACGGGACCCACTCGGTCATCATAACAACCTCCCATCTGGACCGCCCCGGGACAAAAGCAGACACACGTTTACACTCGGACAAATGGAGGGAGGTGATGCTTTCAGGGCCACATGCGGCGCACACGTTTTCAGTCATGCAGCAACACTGACTCCAACATCAGATGCATTTGTTCGTCTTAATATTGGCCAGGGGGAGGGGGTACAGGGAGATGAGGAAGAAGAAGAAAAAAACTGGGATGGATGGAGAGATTTTATGAGATTTTCTGCCTGTCAGCAAACAATTTTGTCTTTTTGTCCATGAATTATTTTTCCAGATTTCGGTGTTAGTTTTGTCTATTTTAATGGGACTAATAAGAATATCATGATGGATTAAACAGATTATTTCTCACTCATAATTCAAGTACTTTGTGCAAATATGATGACAACGGTGGTGAAAATAAGAATGTAATTGAAATGACACTTCCAAGAATGAACTTTTGCATGCGTTAACTCTTTGCATCTCATTACACAGCTCATGAATAAGTGGACTGAATAACACATTTACATTTTTGTGGTGTTTTGTCCACCTGTATGTCGAATTAAGGAGGTCTTTTGTCCAGACGTCCCTGTGATATTTTGTCTCGCTAATGAAAAACAAAAATTCAAAACCACACTGCAGTTATTGTTGAACATAAAATGTCAAATGCCCCTGCAACTCAGAAACACTTTGTTAGAAATAATTAAATAAAGGAATAGATGAACAAAAAGATACAGGCTGCAGTCCCTCCTGACCTGAGTGGGTGAGCCTGTTATAGCTGTTTCTTCGGCGTGCACATAACAAATGGTGCGCTTTGTGTGCTTTGCATGCTGAGCTTCGGTTTTTCAGCTGGCAACTAAATCACCAGCATCCGTAGTGACATGCGAGGATGCCAACATGCCTCAGGAGATTTAACAGTTTCCGTCTGCAATCATGCCCCGACACCAACAGCACACTTCATCAGCTCATGTTGCATGTCCAATGAAAGGGGACTTTAATTTGTAATAAATGTCAAATGAGCTTAAAACACTACGGAGATCAACTAAATGCTTATTCACTTAGAGAAATTGCTTTGCTTCTGTTTTAGTCGGTCAGTCGGGGTCACGCTTCGGAAGGCTGATGAACACTAATGACCCCAGAGACCCACCATCAGGCATCTGAACTTGTCAGATCACAGACTTCCTGATGCCACGAGAGGTGCTTCATTAGCTTTTAGTCACTCAGCAGGTATGGAAGTGAGAGAGGCTGAAAAAAAAAATCTGCTTTCTTTCTATTCATCACAGGAAACTGTAAACTTAGGCGCAGAGACGCCGAGTCCCAAGTCATGTGTGAAACAGTGATGAGCTGGAACATGAGGGCTGTTAGATCATACTGTGGAGTCATATGTGCATTCACCCGTACTGTTTTGTGCAATGGTAATTAATTTACAGACAGATTAGCGGGAACCTGTGGAAATTCCACAATAAAACAATAATATCAGACTTTGTTTGTTTTCTTTATTCTTCTTCACCGTCACAAGAAAACAAACTGCTGTGTCCGAAGAAGGCGTAACGGATCCGTGTTTGTGGGACGGACGAAGATGAAGGCCGCTTCGGCATTACCGTCCAGCCATCTGGGTAGACGCCGGCTTCAGGGTTCCCCACAGGGTTCCCCACATGACAACGTGAGGTCCGTCGCAATCAAAGAATATAAACCACTATGTTTGACGAAGCCAAAACGGCTCCGTAAAAGTGAGAGACATGGACAAATGTGAAGACCAGCGCTAACTCGGCTAGCGGCCCGAACTTCCAGATAGACGCCGGAAGCGTGACAGCGTGAGGTTTTCAAGTGAGCTTATTTAAATATATAGGTGGAGATAGGTGTAATCATATATTAAATTCCAAAACAGAACAGGAAAGACAACTCTGCCAGAGGAAATGTCACAGACCAGCTGGAGATTCAGTGTTATATCATCTGGATATTTTCTCCATTTAAGCTGTATTTTTTAGGACAAATTGCAACATCAGCATCAGCTTTGAAATATTCCTTCAGATAGTAATTACTTATCTGAATTTTCTGGAGGGATTACATACAGTAGCTCTTCTGGCCTAGGAACGCCTCCGGATTGCCCAGGATGGGCAGTAAAAGTGTTGCCTGTGGAGAGGGATGCCTGGAATACCCTGCTTGTCCTACTGCCATGACAACCAAATGCTGGAGCAGTGGAAGAAAATGAATGGATTCAGAACAAGGTCATTGATTGAGATGCACGGATGTTGTGTAAGCAGCAAATGCATTTGTGTCCAGCCTCAGAAAAAATGAGTGTTGTAAGCGACTACACCTGACCTACAAACCCTGGTCTAAAGTCAGTGATTCACAGAATCAGGTGTGAATCATCCAAATCTAATCCATCTGCGAACTTGACAAATGATTTTTATGAAGATTGGTTTTTATGAGAGGGATAACTCCTGTGTAACCCCAGTACCTGTAGTGTATTATGGTAACATATTGTACACACATGCAGCCCCATTCAATTCACACAATCTTTATGATTCATTATAAATGCAAAGTCCTTCATTGGTTTGGTTGGGTGAGATGGATGTCATTGACAACCTGCAAACAGCAGTATCTATAAAACAATAAACTCTGTAAACTCCCATCTTATTTCAGCTCCACTCTATTACTACACAACATAGATATGGAACAACTTAGAAAACACTGGTAACAAAGAGTGTGTGTTTTCCTTCAGATGCCACAATGTGTAACTATTTTGTTGTACTGAGGATTTTTGTAAAACAATTATATTTGTAGAATTTTAACATGTGGGATCTGTTACAACCTTCACCAGATTTTTCCTATCACTTGTTCTAGTCACAAAAGTTAAATGAATTTGAAGTAAAAACAATAAACAAACTTTTACTAGTGTATTAATTAAAGTTTGTGGTTTTTCGTCCACCAAATATCTTCACAAGAGTTGCAGATAGAAAGATGAAAGAAAAAGCACATTACTCGGGCGGCAAAGAGGAAACCTTGACCTTGAGGAAAGTAGGTCAAGGTCAAATTTTAACTTTTGTACACTAAGGGACCGGATAAAATAGAAAGCCCAGTATGAGTAAGACCACAGATTAAAGCTAGTGCTTTGATCTATGAAAGTAGGACAGAGCACTAGCTTTGATCTTTGACTTATGCAAGTAGGTCAGGGTAAAATTTTGAATTCAAGGTTGTCGCGGGATTTTGCAATCTGTGACTACCTTGTTTATTATTGATTCTGAACGATGTTTTGTTTTAAAATGAACAAATTCTCGCCTCCACATCTGTCTATGAGTCACTCTTGGACGCGTGTCTAGATGCTTGCCCCGGTCACATAACTGCCTTCTTAAAGGGGCCGATCCGGCCGCCAACACGGAATACGGTACTGCCAAATTGAAACTCTCAAACTAGCAAAACCAACAAAAAACAAATGTTGGTGCAATGTTACGAGGACACTGTTAATAAAGTCGATACACATTGGATTCACATTTATTACTATATTTAGAAAAAAAAAAAGTTTTAATACTGGTCGGATCATTTTATCTCGTTGTATTTATCCACAATACCTTAAAGGCCGGTCCGTGAAAACTGTGTCTGACGTTAAACTGGTCCATGGCGCAAAAAAGGTTGAAGACCACTGGTCTACACAACTGACATTGGTGTTTGCATCCTGAGAGATTTACAGGGTTTGAATGCTGCCACAGGAGACCACCCATAGAGTGTCTGTAGTTTCACCAGTGGCCAATGACTGGGGATTTGACTATAATTTTGTACTTAAAAACGTAAAGTGTACAGCCTGGGATAAAAAAAAAGTAAACATCTTGTGTGGTAGAATACAGAGAGAAAGATCTGGATGGGTTGAGTGAAGATGAGAAAGATGTGCTTTAAACTTGTTTTGGTTACTTTAAGGAGAAATAATTGGAAAGTCAGAAAAAATGTGATGAACAGCGTGGTCTTCGATGGAGCAGTCTCCACTGTGTATAAATGAAAACTAAATCCTGGCATTACCGATGAGCAAAACCTCAGAACTGTGTTTCTTACTTTCGCCTGCCAAATGAGATTTTGGCTGAGTGTTTCTACTCTTTATGAACGTTCAAACTGGTTGGATAAGTTTTTTAAATTGTTCTTTTAAAAAGTTTATACGACATATTCAGACTGCTCTTGTTTTTTAAGGTTTTTCTGCAATGTCTTTCCTTTTGTTACGGCCTACAGTACAAACAATGTATTAAGGAAGACAAAAATTGGGAGATATAAAATAAAAAACAACAACTTGACAACTATGAAAATGTAACTCCGTGCTCCTTCATGTCTGAAGATATTCTTCCAAGGGAAACAAAACAAAATTTTTTAAAAAATGGAGAAGGAAATACCTGACAGGATCATTCCAAGGTAATGAATGATAAGCCTCATGAATGCCATGACCAGGTATGAAAAGAGAATGTTTGAATAGTCTGATCGTTTACCAACATGGATTAATGATCCTTTGTGAAACACTTGATTATAAAAGACTTACTATCACACAAACCTGCTCGCAAACAATTTGCTTATTTCTCTGACCAATGTTTCCTGAAACAATAAACAGATGAAGAGAGTAACAGCGTGATGACAACATCATCATCAGTAAACGAGAGAAAACAAGATGCAAGCAGAGGGATTTACTGACAATTAACTGAAACATACTCTCTCCACATGCACTACCTCTATAGTAGGAAACACCAGCACCACAGCCGTCACACAAACGAATGAGGTTAAAGCAAGAACTAAATGGAATTATATGTAAAAATTCGAATTGACAAATTCTATTTTCTAACACATTTTGATGCACTATGGTGTGCAGTGTGTGTAGAATGTATTACAATCTGCAGGCAGGTATCAGCTGGGATCTCTCCCGCAGCTGTCAGTCACCCTGGGTTCTGTTCTCATTTCCTGGGAAAGGTGAATCAATTCCTAGAAGACACCTACAATTATCCCGTGATAAAAGAAAAGGATTGTGATGAAGGAAAGATGGGAGAAAAAGCCTGGACCGAGAGTTCAAAAGGTCACTGAGGAGGTCAGTTAGGCTGCCTGACTTATATCCTGCACTGGAGTTGGCATGAGCAGTTGTTAGCTCCAGATGAAGCGCCATGTCTTTTTCTCCTTCCTCCAGTCCTTCAGCCTGCCCTTCCCTCACCCCGCCAACTCTTTCCGTCGTCTCTAAGGTCTTGTTAGGGATTCGCCGTCGTATCGCTTCAGAAGGACTATCAAAGCGGCCCGCTCTCTTCTTAAAGGACATGGGCCACCCTTAATTCTCTTCTCTCATTTATCGTCTATCTCTTCCAGCACAATTTTGTTCTTTCTCACTTGGGAATGTGATCAGACAATGTAGAAGGGCACCGAAGCTGGAATAAATGAGAAACTTGTCTACTTCCACTTATCCCCTCGTTTCCCATAGCATATCAGATGTGGTTTTAATCTTTGCACCAGGGCAGTGCTGACTTGTGTGTACCCGCTACTTATAGCATTTAGGCTACGAGTCGATTTGTCAACAATATGCATGTGAATGGGAAGCTGATACCAAATGAGAAGGCACTGAATGAATACATCTACAAGGGATGTGACAACATCTTTCGTAGAGATGGAGACAGATGATAAAAGGAGATCTGCTATGGTGACACCTAACAGAGGAGGCAAGAAATATGAGGAGGAGGAGAAGTACAAGAAGATCTACATCTGATGTGACAGTTGAGCTCCTGTATGACATGAGCTCACACAAACACTTGCCAACACTCTCCTTTCCACATAACATCCACTCACTGCAGTTCCTCTAATGCTGGACTCTGCTAACAAAGACAAGAAGACCTACTCAAATTGTTTTTGGGGGTAAAAACAGCTGAGGCTGATTAACAAAAAATGCATACAAAAGAGAATTCACAACATGAATCACATCATTCATACATTCATTTTCTGAACCACTTTATCCGCTGTAGCGGGTCATGGGAAGTTGGGACCTATCCCAGCTGTCTTAGGGCGTAAGGAGTTTGCCTCAAAGTTTGCCACACAAAGACAGACAACCATGCATGGTCACACTCACTCCTATGGGCAATTTCGAACGGCCAATTAACCTGAAGCGCATGTTTTTGGAGGTGGGAGGAAGCCGAAGAACCCGGAGAGAACCCACGCAGACATGGGGAGAACATGCAAACTCCGCATATAGCAGGACTCGAACCCGGAACAGCCTTGCTGTGCGACGACAGCGCTACTTACTGCGCCACTGTGCCGCCACATGAATTACAGTTCTTGTAAAATATTATAAAACTCATAAGGCACCAAACACATAAATCTTACGCTGACGGGAATCCATTCTTTGAAAGACCAGTTAAACTGCTTTGCTTCTGCCAAGATTGTGCGTTGTGTTTGCACCAGAACAACCTTGAGAACAAAACATCATCGCCCTTCATGCAGCACGTTTAGAATATAATCTTTTTTTTTTTTTTTACAGAATTAGCATGAATATTCTTAATTCAAATTGGAAAAATATCTCCTCGCCATGCAGCCTCAATAAGAATGCAGAATATATTTTTTAAGGTAGATATCATATCATGAACTACAGCAGAGTGTTTAGCTTGGGTGGGGGAGGCCACGAAAAACTGCATCTCAAGCTGGGGTTCTCTCACAAATGAATACTATCAAACTTTGATCCCACTCTAATCAAACTGGGTTTCTATGTAAAAAAGAAATTAATTAGAATTTATTGCAGCAATTCTAATTACTGACAACGTTTAAGCATGATTGTCAGAGCTAGAATTGATTCATGTAAGATAAAGAGCTGGAATGAATCGGGATGCGCCAAGTGTTGTGTTGACTTGAAGTGGTAAATAAATTAAGTGAAGAACTTAGTATGTGTGTGCATGTGTGTGTGTGTGTGTGTTTGTGTGTGTGGCTGAGAGAGAGACTCTCATTCTGCTCAATTAGAGCATATTGGCCTTGAACCACAGATTCAAATTAGATATATATCTGCTCTTAGCTACCTAATGTTTGGCAGAGCAATATCCTCTTCTTCAGTCTTACTTTTACATCTTCCATTTATCTCAATGAACATTCTTTGATTCTCACCCTTAGTGCTTCTATATGTTGCCCTCATGATTCTACTTTAAACATAATCCTTTATCTTTCTCATACTGATTCCCATTCTACACGAGTCTTTGTTGTTTTTCATCTGTCAACTAAAAGCCTTGTTTGGATTTAAACCAGGAACTAATCACCAGTTGTACAGAAAAAAAAAATTCTTTTAATTTTATATACTAATCTGATCCCCGAAGGGAAATTAAGTGCCCACTCTGGTTAGTAAATACCTCAAATGCATGCAAGCATGTTAGTGTGTATAGGCCCCTGTAGCACACACATACCCACACACACATTGGGGGGCCTGTAGGCATGCAGGGGGAGGTAGAGTGGTGGGCAGCTCCATCATAGTGCGCCCAAAATGAGCAACTTGTAAAGGGGGATGGCCCCTTGCTCAAGGGTGCCTCGGCAGTGCTCCAAAGTGAGCTGACACCTCCCACTCAGCTCACACTCTGGGTGTTTTTGGTCGGGAGCGGGAATCAAACCGCCGATTTTAAGAGCATTGGACGACCCGCTCTATCGCCTGCTCTACCACTGAGCCACTGCAGCCCCAAATAGGAATAGGATATCTCAATCAATTTTTGTGCATTAAAGTGTGGAAATCATCAAAAGGCCAAATAACAAATAATTCAATCTATTTTTGTTGAACGGTAAAATAACCAAAAGAGATCCAGAAAATAAATGCTCATTAATTGGAACGCTTTTCTGTAAATGTTTAAAGCCTCTAACAGTTCCCTAAATTCCATCACCATCGGTTGACCAATCAAGCTTAGCAAAACTATCAGTAGACATTTCAGGGTTATGAAATGGAGTTCATACAACACAACAGAATACTGTTTTGGTAGCACTGTAGGATTCACCATGGTACGAGATGGATGAATATCATGAATTTATACTTGTTCACTACCAACTGATTAAAAATGTAGACTGTAGCCACACTGAGATGGTTTGGACATGTCCAGAGGAGAGATAGTGATTATATATTTGTAGAAGGATGCTGAGTTTTTAACTGCCAGGCAGGAGGCCAAGAGGAAGACCAAAGAAGAGATTTACGGATGCAGTGAAAGAGGACATGAAGGTAGTTGGTGTGAGAGAAGAGGATGCAGAAGACAGAGTTAGATGGAGGCAATTGATTCGCTGTGGCAACCTATGAAAGGAAAAGTCAAAAGGAGAAGAAGACTACCGACTGATTAAAATGAAGGGATGAAAGAACTAGCATGTCTTTGTCCTTGATTACACTAAACCAGTTGTTTAGAAATGTAAGCGAGAAGCTGGTAGAGGAAAAAACACATCCAACTCATCCATACCCATCATCAGAACATCATCCCTGTCCTCAGATCAAGTTGTTGTTCATTCTGATGTGATATGGGTCAAACTCTCACCTCACAGTAAGGTCGAGAGTTCTCTGTTTCTGTTCATGTTCTATACGTCTGTGTGGATTCTCTTCGGGTTCCCTGACTTCCTCACAGCACCTGGGACAGTTGTGAAAGAGAGCTCAAAGTCCATTCCAACCAAGATTTAAATAACTGGCAGGCCATTCCCATGCCCCTTTCTCTCATGAAGAAAGTTCTGTTTGCATTTTTCCCTGAAAGAGCCACTTTTTATTTATGCTTTCTGAAGATGTTCATTTTATTTACTTGAAATCTAAGCCTCAAGTTCTTTAGGCTGATTTTATATGGTCATAATATGTAGTACAAAGAATAAAGGAATATAAAAGACAAAATATGAGATAACTTATATACATTATTCTAACATAGGCTGGGACCTCTTTATGAGAAAAAAGGGTTATTTAGCTCTGTTTGCACTTTATTTTTAATTCTGAGGTTTGTGTGTGCTCTTCAATCTTACATAAAGGCTTTAAATTTATTTGCCTGCGTCTACTTTTATTTATGGTAAAAGAGCAAGTTTTGCACTCAGTTAAATAATAATCTGCATTGAAAATGGATAATAACTGAAAATGTGGACATAGGGGCTGGCTACAAGACACAAACTGGACTTGGGTTTGGACCTTATACTAAGAGGAAATTTTAATAACTGGACCTCTGTGACTTTTAATTGAATACCCCTGCTATAGAGTTTATATTGATGATGAACTGTTTTTAAAATTGGGCGATGACATCTCCTAGTCATGTGACTGCGCCAGAGAATAAAGTGAAACAAACCCTGTGACATCATTTTGGAAATCTTTCTTACAGACTTCAACAACTGAGCATTCCCTGTGACCAAGAGACAGTAACGGGCTGATTCTGGTCTTAGCTTGGGGTGATGGGAGATAACTTACACCCCCCTTAAAAATTGATCCCTCTTGGTAATGGCTCTATCTGCTCCTTGTCTCTCCAGTGGGATCTGGAATGGTCTGCATATTGCTACATCCACCACCTGATAATGCACTACTCATCTATATTTCAATAGGGCAATGTTGTTTGTTTGTATCTGCGTGTATCTGTGTGTGTGTGTGTGTGTCTGAGCGAGTAAACCAATGAGTAACAGCGCAAAGGGAGAGATGGAGTGTTGCTGGATGAATGCTACTTTAATTTACTGATCTAATTTGTTCTACAAACTGGCAACATAAACAGAACTCAGTAAGCAATCTCACAAGCTATGTGTGTGTGTGCATTCTGTTTTAATCACGTCTGTATGAATTGGTGTGTTTTCGCATGTCTTACTTGTGCTGACACGTTTTATTCTGTAGAACAACGCTGTGTTTTCCTCTAAATCATTCTTAGGGGAGAATTCACCAGGTTATTCCAGGATGAGAGGAAGCCTCTTCTCAAGCATCTTTGAAATGTTAACAATGAGAATGGGAATTTTTAAAAAGAAAAAGTAAGTCTATGAACATGTTTGTTCAATTTGTTTGGAATAGCCTGATACTCATTTAAGGGACAGTAAAGTCAAAGTGAACCGTCTGTATTTGAAGTACATAATTAAACAAAAGGGTTGGTGGCATTTTTATTTTTTTATGAGCATGGGGACTTAGAAAAACAAAATTACTTAAGTTATGGAATGCCATGACAGCAGAAGTGACGCAATCATAGACATCGCGGTGAATCCATATCAGCGCCGTTATATAAATATTATACAGCAAGCCACAACGTAACGAGCCTACAGTATCACAATTGTTTATCAGGATATCATCTAAAATCATGTCATCATCATCAGACACTGAGGACAATGTAGCCTCAAGAGAGCACAAGCCAGTGTCTTAATGTGACTGTCCCAAGTCCTGATGAATACAGAGGGTTGTGTCAGGAAAGGCATCCGACGTAAAACATTTGCAAAATCAAACATGCAAATCAAATCTATGACTTCCATACTGGATCAGTCGAGGCCCGGGTTAACAATGACCGCCATCGGTACTTTTCACCTATAGAGTGCCGGTGGAAATTGGACTACTGTTGGTCGAAGAAGTAGAGGAGGACAGTGTGTTCATAGGGAGAGAAAAGGAACACCACTGAAGAGTACAGAACTGAGAGTAGGGACGTTGAATGTTGGAACTATGACAGGAAAAGGTAGAGAGTTGTTTGACATGATGCAGAGAAGGAAGGTAGACATACTGTGTGTCCAGGAGACCAGGTGGAAAGGTAGCAAGGCTAGAAGTTTAAGAGTAGGGTTCAAGTTGTTCTATCATGGTGTAGATCGGAAAGAAATGGAGTAGGAGTTATCTTGAAGGAGGAATTTGTTAGGAATGCCCTGGAGGTAAAAAGAGTGTCAGATAGAGTGATGAGTCTAAAGCAAGAAATCGAAGGTGTGATGTTCAATGTTGTTAGTGGGTATGCTCCACAGGTAGGATGTGA
The DNA here is from genome assembly GCA_013358685.1 of Antennarius maculatus. Lineage (NCBI taxonomy): Eukaryota > Metazoa > Chordata > Actinopteri > Lophiiformes > Antennariidae > Antennarius > Antennarius maculatus. The sequence continues at coordinate 3,389,639 of CM023626.1, read as the reverse complement.
GCTTGAGGAGAAGGAGAAATTCTGGTTGGACTTTGATGAAGTGATGCATAGCATACCTAGAAGTGAGAGAGTTGTCATTGGTGCAGAATTCAGTGGACATGTTGGTGCAGGTAACAGAGGCAATGAGGAGGTAATGGGCAAACTTTAGTATCCAGGAGAGGATTGCAGAAGGACAGATGGTGGTTGACTTTGCAAAAAGGATGGAAATGGCTATGTGAATACTTTCTTCCAGAAGAGGCAGGAACATAGGGTGACCTATAAGAGTGGTGGTAGGTGCTCACAGGTAGACTACATCTTGTGTAGACGGTGTAACCTGAAGGAGATCAGTGACTGCAAAGTAGTGGTAGGCGATAGTGTAGCCAAACGGAAGGAGTTATGACAGGCTCTGGTTGGTCAGGAGGTGCTTCCAGATGACTGAACAACTACAGCTAATGTTATCAGGGAGACAGGTAGGAGAGTAATTGGTGTGTCATCTGGAAAGAAAGTAGATAAGGAGACTTGGAAGTGGAATGAGGAGGTACAGGAGTGTATACAGAGAAAGAAGTTAGCTAAGAAGAAGTGGGACACTGAGAGGACTGAGGAGCATAGACAGGAGTACAGGGAAATGCAGCGTAAGGTGAGAGTAGATGTAGCAAAGGCCAAACAAGGGGCTTATGATGACTTGTATGCTAGGTTGGACAGTAAGGAGTGGGAGACTGATCAATACAGGTTGGCAAGACAGAGAGACAGAGATGGGAAGGACGTGCAGCAGGTTAGGGTGATTACGGATAGGAATGGAAGTCTGTTGACAGGTGCCAGTAGTGTGATGGGAAGATGGAAAGAGTACTTTGAGGAGTTGATGAACGTGGAAAATGAGAGAAAACAAAGACTACAAGACGTGGCTGTTGTGGACTAGGAAGTAGCAAAGACTAGTAAGGATGAAGTGAGTAGGGCATTGAAGAGGATGAAAATTGAAAAGGAACTCGGTCCTGATGATATACCTGTGGAGGTATGGAAGTGTCTAGGAGAGGTGGCAGTAGAGTTTTTGACTGGGTTGTTCAGCAGGATCTTAGATAGTGAGAAGATGCCTGAGGAATGGAGAAGTGTGCTGGTGTCCATTTTTAAGAACAAAGGACATGTGCAGAGTTGTGGCAACTGCAGAGGAATAAAGCTGATGAGTCATACAATGAAGTTATGGGAAAGAGTAGTTGCAGCAAGACTAAGGACAGAAGTGAGCATTTGTGAGCAGCAGATTCTTGCTAAAAAAAGAGTAGTACCGATGCAGTATTTGCTTTGAGGATGTTGATAGAGAAGTATAGAGAAGGCCAGAGGGTGCTGCATTGTGTTTTTGTAGATCTGGAGAAAGCTTATGACAGGGTGCCCAGAGAGGAACTGTGGTATTGTATGAGGAAGTCTGGGGTGGCAGAGAAGTATGTTAGAGCGGTGCAGGACATGTATGAGGACTGTAAGACAGTGGTGAGGTGTGCTGTAGGTGTGACAGAGGAGTTCAAGGTGGAGGTGGGACTTAATCAGGGATCAGCTCTGAGCCCCTTCTTGTTCGCTATGGTGATGGACAGGCTGACAGATGAGGTTAGACAGGAATCTCCATGGACTATGATGTTTGCAGATGACATTGTGATCTGCAGTGAGAAGAGAGAACAGGTGAAAGAGAAGCTAGAGAGGTGGAGGTTTGTCCTGGAAAGAAGAGCAATGAAGGTTAGCCGCAGTAAGACAGAATACAAATGTGTGAATGAGAATGACCCAGGTGGAAGAGTGAGGTTACAGGGAGAAGAGATCAAGAAGGTAGAGGATCTTAAGTACTTACGGTCAACAGTCCAGAGCAATGGAGAGTGTGGAAAAGAGGTGAAGAAGCGTGTACAGGCAGGATGGAATGGGTGGAGAAAAGTGTCAGGTGTGATGTGTGATAGAAGAGTTCCAGCTAAAATGAAAGGAAAGGTACAAAACTGTGGTGAAACCAGCGATGTTTGATCTAGAGACAGTGTCACTGAGGAAAGGAGAGGAGACAGAGCTGGAGGTGGCAGAGATGAAGATGCTGAGGTTCTCTTTGGGAGTGACCAGGATGGTTAGGATCAGGAATGAGTACATCAGAGGGACAGCACATGTTAGAGGTTTTGGAGATAAAGTCAGAGAGGCCAGACTGAGATGGTTTGGACATGTCCGGAGGAGATAGTGAATATATTGGTAGAAGGAGGCTGAGTTTTAAACTGCCAGGCAGGGGACCTAGAGGAAGATCAAAGAAGTTTATGGATGTAGTGAAAGAGGACATGAAGGTAGTTGGTGTGAGAGGAGGATGCAGACGACAGGGTTAGATGGAGGCAATTGATTTGCTTGGTGACCCCAGAAGGGAAAAGCCGAAAAGAAAAGAAGGATCATCAGATACTGAGGACGAGTTCCCTGTGAACCCACCTGGGGTTGTAATTATCCCGTATAATTATCACCGGATGTATGTGGAGGATGAGAGTTTGCCGACATCTAGCAACTAATCCCAGGTGAAATCATCTGAATCAGATTCTGACAGAGATATCAAAGTAGTTATAATGTCCTGTTTTGGTTTACTGTGTAAAAGTTAATCACGCTATCGATGCTAACGCTTTAGCCCGTCAGTGGGATTTTCTATGTTCGCATTGAGCTAACCACCATTCGTTACTGTTGGACTGTGTGGAGTTAATATCAACTCGTTTATATTAATATGTCTTTTATTTATGAATGTATCAGGAGCAGGACCTGGCATGCTGTTTTTGTATGTTTTATTTCAGTTTCACAGATATTCTCAGTAAAATGACCTGTCTATCACTTTTGACATTGTTTACTTTTCGCGAGTGCCATACTTGCATGATAATCTGGTAAAAAAAAATGTATACGGTATCTCCAGTAGCTCCAGATGTGAATTAATTATCCACTAAACCTTGGCCTTAAGCCTTAAGAATGTGGGAGGGTAAACTCTGACTGTTATTTGTGCAGTCTACATTGTCCTCTTTTTAAAAAGGGGGGCCAGAGGGTGTGTGCCAATTGCACCACACTCCTCAGCCTACCTGGGAAAGTTTACTCCAAGGTGCTGGAAAAGAGGGTCCGGCTGATTGTCGAACCTCAGATTGAATAGGAACAATGGACAACGGACAAGGTTTTTACTTTCGCAGGAATCCTAGAAGGGTCTTGAGAGTATGCCAATCCAGTCTACATGTGTTTTGTGGACTTGGAGAAGGCGTACGATCCGGTCCTCAGGGAAATACTGTGGGAGGTCCTGAGGGAGTATGGGGTGAGGGGGCCTCTCCTCAGGGCCATCCAATCCCTGTACGCTCAAAGTGAGAGCTGCATTCAAGTTCTCCGCAGTAAGTCGGACTTGTTCCGAGTAGCTGTTGGCCTTCGCCACAGCTGCGCTTTATTACCAATTCTGTTTGTGATCTTCATGGACAGGATAACGAGGCATAGTTGTGGTGAGGGGGATTTACAGTTTGGTGGGCTGAGGATTGCATCGCTGCTTTTTGCAGATGATGTGGTCCTGCTCGCGTCATTGGCCTGTGACCTGCAGCACTCACTGGTCTGGTTTGCAGCCGAGTGTGAAGCGGCGGGGATGAGGATCAGCACCTCCAAATCTGAGGCTATGGTCCTTAGCAGGAAGCCGGTGGATTGCCTTCTCCGAGTGGGGAATAAGGTCCTTCCACAAGTGAAGGAGTTTAAGTATGTTGGGGTCTTGTTCACGTGTGAGGGAACAATGGAGCGTGAGATTGGACGGAAAAAAGGGGGCCAGCAGGAGCGGTATTGCCGTCGCTTTACCGAACTGTTGTCACAAAGAGGGAGCTAAGCTGAGAGGCAAAGCTCTCTATCTACCGTTCAGTCTTCGTTCCTACCCCCACCTATGGTCATAAGCGATGGGTCATGACCAAAAGAACGAGATCGCAGATACAAGCAGTGGAAATGGGCTTTATCATGCAGATAGCAGTGAGAAACACTGCTATTCGCGAGGGGTTCAGAGTAGAGCTGCTGCTCCTTCGTGTGGAGTCAGCTGAGGAGGTTTGGGCATCTGGTGCGGATGCGTCAGGGGCGCCTCCCTAGGGAGGTGTTCCTGGCCCGTCAGCTGCGAGGAGGCCTCAGGGCAGACCCAGGACAAGGTGGAGGGATTATATCGCCACACTGGCCTTGGGATCCCTCAGTCAGAGCTGGTGGATGTTGATAGGGAAAGGGATGATTGGGGCTCCCTGTTGAAGCTGCTGTCTCCTCGACCCGACTCTGGATAAGCGGTAGAAGATGGATGGATGGATAAACCTTGGGAATTCTGAATAAAAACTATGGATTGTCCGAAAATCAGATTTCCAAATCTCTTTGGAAATCATCCGGGTTTAGGTGCTCATAGTAGATTCTCAGATCTTTGGTAATTTTTACCCTGTTTATCCTCGCTTTCTATTTCTTTCCAAACTTTCCAGAAGATATTTTGAAGAAAGATAGGTTCCTATCTTTGCGTCTAACTCCTGTGGTGTTGGAACAACCATTCACCTCACAGGTAACCATGACTTTATTGGGTTTATCACTTCAGTGATCGTATTGTGGTGTAATGGCTGCCCTGACTGATGGAAGCGACGGGTGTTACTGATGACGTATGACTCCCACATGACCACTGGATATGGAAGCTGCTGCAGCGCAGATTTCAAGGTCTCCTGACCCCAGGGATGATGCCAGACATAATTTTTTTTCTTCCATTTTTCATAATGATAAACAAAATGTGTCACTTAAAAAATGAGTTTACTATATCTTTAACTTAATCTAACCAGTTGAGCAAATATAATCTCAAATCGTGGCCCAGGTCTCCATTAAGTCAATGAGCTTTAATGTGCAGAAAAATAGTTGGAATGCCATTCCAACAAAGACCATACCATCCATTTTCCTCACATTGTCCAAAAAATTAACAAACTGTCCAAACTTACGATTCTCCAGCTGGACAGAACCATTTTTATTTGATTTCACAAAAGTGTCCTGGTTACTTTCCTGCTTGGCTTTTCTGTGATCATTAGCCATTCTGACATGACTTGATCTTTATTTTTCAGGACTGCTTCAATGACCAATGACACTTTTTTTGTTGTCAGGATAAAGCATTACCTGCTGACACACACTTACCTTATGTGGTAGGAAGAGGGAGTTGACTGCTGTTAGAAGACTCGTGGTATCCGGGGAATCCCTCTGTCCACAGATCACAATCTAAAGAAGAGGTGGATGAAGGGAAGATAGAAAATATTGGAGAAAGATAGAGATAACCAGATGAGTATATGAAGAGAGTAAAATAAGAAGGGCAAGGCAGCATGTAAAAGGAGCGGAGAGGAGAAGAAAGAGCTGGAGGTCAGTGCTGTATTTGTAGTAGTAACAAGGGAGGCAGGTGTTTTCTTGGGGATTGCCTCACCCCCTCTCACCCCTGAGCTTGTTACTGTACTCCTGTAGCCTTTGCAGGTCATACATGATGGACAGGAGGATAACTATCCCACCCCTCTCTCTGGTTCGACTGACGTTATTTCGTTCTTTGATTGCGGAGCAAAGCAAAGTTTTCTGAGGATGTCAGAAAAACTTTGTGCTGAACTTTGCTGGCATGCTGGTTTCAGTGGTTTCAGGCTAACTGAGACTGCTAATATTTCAAAGCCGATTATGTAACTCAGACTGAACAGCTCATATAAGCCATTAATGCATGACGGCTGTTAAAAAAAAAAAAAAAAAAAAAAAACAGACGAAAAGATTCTGAGAGTCAGTGTGTCCAGAGATTAAATGTGCATGTATGCAGAGCTCAGATAAAGCTCTTTCCCCAAGTGACCTATGGTACTAATATTGAAATGTGCTAAAACAATTACCTTTATGTTTCAACATATGATGGTACTTTAAACCGGTAATTCACATTAATGTGTCAAGATAATTTGACCTGTATTTATAAATCACAAATGATCGAAGTATAGAAAATAATTATAATTAAAGCAGGTCACAAACCAAACATTACAACCATTTACACCAAAGTTAGCAATTCCCTGTAGTATTTCTGTTTAGGGACTGCTTACAGATATTTTTGCATCTCCATCCTGTCAGTTTGAACCAGTCCGATTGTTTAGTAGATAAACTACTACTTTTTTGCAAATAAAATATCAAAAATGTACTTGAATGTTGTTTTCTGTAACAGCTGGAGTGATTTCATTTCTCAGCAGTGAGAAGAATTTCCAATGTCTCATACAGTATGTTCCATCTCTAAATAAGGAAATAAACAAAAACATGCCACCCCAGAGATAAAACCAACGTGTTGGTTTCAAATACTTTGAATAATTGTTCTAATTGCAGAAAAAGATTTTTCTCATATTTACTGAGTGAAAATGCAACGTTTCCCTGGTACAAGAAAACAATTTTCAGGATCACTGCGGGGGGCTGTAACGGTCTTCTCCACTTGCATTGCTGCCTTTCACGTCAGTACAAACACTCTGTAACAAAGTTAATTCAAAAAAGTTAAGTATGAGATGTGTAACCTGTTTCAGGGTGTAGTGCTGGGCCATGAGAGCCCGGACCATTTCCGGAAGCGCAATGGGAGCCATTGACAGACGATCGGAGAAGGCGGCCAGCAGTCGTTCACACCTGTGGAGCCACTCCTGTTTGCCGGTGTAGTGGGACAGACGCAGGAGATTGGATGCAGAAACGGAGTTAGCGCTGGGCTCGGCTCCATCCTGATCTGATCAGCATAAGCAGAAAGACACACAATAGTTTTATGACAACACCGTTTTATTCTGTTCCCCACACAGCTCAACACCCCACCTGTCGAGAGCCTTTGTCTGCCTTATTTTGTTGATCTGAATGGATTTTGGGTCTGATTTAAAAGAAAAATTATCAGATTTTATGCAATGTCTGTATCTGACTTCCTTCCCAGACTCATCTGGTTGGCAGAGCTTGGCAAAGCTCTCATCACAAATAGGACGGGCACATACTGTATTTTAAAACTGAATGGAGAATAATTGTTTCTGAAATACAACTGTGTGCCAGGTGGAATCAAGCCTTTAGGCTGGGAGTTATCAACAGAGAATCTACCTTTACAATGTGGCAAAACATTTCAAAAAACTACTTGCTACCATTTCACATGGTGTGATTCAAAAAAGACAACACATCATGTCTTTCGTGCCACACATATCTTTAGACAACTGCTCCATCTGGTCTAAACCATTTCATTTTCCATTTCTTTCACTACACAACCATGTCAGAGTGTTTCAGTGTGTGGTGTGATGTGATGGGACTAACAGATGAGCTCATGACTCAGGCCTCTTAAGTGACTGGTCCTTATCTGTTATCAGTGTCCAATAAGAGCCTGGAGGTGATCTTCTTGTAACCTCTGACCTCATTATACTCTGTTCTCAGCTTTGGTGTTTTTGTCTATGAACGTAACAGTGCAGCAAGCAAGTGTGTGTTTGTGTAAACAAGGGGGAATTTGTTTTCATTACACATCTACTACGTAGCAAAAATACAAAATGTATGCATTTAAAATTATGTGAATGCAGCATGCAAGTGTGTGGGTCCATGTGAGAGTGTCTGAAAGAAGAGAGGAATTACATGTTCATTATTAGATAAAGAAGTTACAAAATCAGTTATTACATTAATAGAAAAAAAATAACAAAATAATAATATATAACAACAGCAATATTTCTCATATTTTTTTCTTGAATATTGTATCAATCCATCAATAGAACATGTTTAATTCATTACAAAAAAGCTGTTAGATTTCTGGAAAGTACCAATGCAAAAAAATCTGTTAAAAAGAAAAATAAATAGTTTTAAAAATGACATATTGAAAAAAAATCTAAATTTATTTTTGAAAACTGGCAAAATTTATATAGAAAGCTTACAAAACTTTCTTTCAAATGACATGAATTGAACTTTCCACCCATCCACCCATTTTCTTATGCAGCCACTTCTTCCACTTTGCGGGTCACGGGTGTTGCTGGAGCCAATCCCAGCTGACTACAGGCGAGAGGCAGGGTAAGCTCCGGGTGCATGGCAAAGCCATGTGAAAGGCAATCAATCAATTAATCAACTTTTATTTGTAAAGCACTTAATCACATCAACAGACATTTCGAAGCGCTTTTTCAGAAATAGAACCCCAACATAATCTTCCAAAGCAAGTGGAAGTGACAGTGGCGGGGAAAAACTCCCTCACAGGTAACCAGTTACACCTACAGTTAATTTATAACTCAGCACTTCACCGAAGCTGCATGTTTCTGAAGGTGAGAGAACCTGGAGAGAACCCACACGGACATGGGAAGAACATACAAACTCAACACTGAAAGGACTGGAACCCGGATGTCACACTGTTCCGCCAAATTGAACCAAAAGTTCATATTTTTTAAATGATAAAAGTGAAATAAAATTATCAAAATACATTTTAAAATTTGACATAGAAAAAATATTCTAACAAACAGCTGATTTGTTCTGCTGCCAAATGTGGTACTGTACATCATTTTAACCCTACTGGTTGAGATAAAGCAGACACAAGTCAGGCTGTGCTGGGGTAATCCGTCTTGTGGTGACAGGCGTCCACAGTGCTGCGGTCGTAGCATCAATAATGGGTTTCAACCTTACAGGAGCTGGCACCATAATGGCATAGTCAATCCTTTCAGATGAGAAACTTCTCACACGTCAGCTCTGATAAACACACACTGGTGTAGCAATGTAGGTAGCAAACACACACACACACACACACACACACACATCATCTTTGATCTGTCAGCAGTTCTTGTAATTATGTTTTTTCTATGTTCCACACTCCATCTGTGGTGTCTTAGCCTCCTATCTGTTCAAAAAAAGAAACTATATATCCTATGTTGCCAAAAGTATTCGCTCATCTGCCTTCACACATGTGAAGTTAACTTGAGTGGCATCCTGTTCTAAAATGTTATCATTAATATGATGTCAGTCCTCCCTTTGCAGCTTTAACAGCTCCAACTCTTCTCGGAAGGTTTTCCACAAGGTTTATGAGGGGTTTATGAGAATATTTGATTATTCTTCCAGAAGGGTATTTGTGAGATCAGATGCTGATATTGCACAAGAAGTGACCATGTCCAAACTTGTCCCAAAAATTTGGGAGTATGAAATTGTCCTGAATGTCTAGGTATGCTGAAGCATTCAGAGTTCCTCTGACTGGATCTAGGGGGGCAACCCAACCAGAGAGAAACCCATTCTCTCATAGATGTGTACAACTTTTTTTCTTCATTTTTATTACTTTCTATATTGTAATGCTTACTGAAGACATCACAACTATGAAGTGAGATATTACATAGCAAACAGATATTGTGAGAGAACTAATCCCACCCCTACCTCTAACGCTTTTCTTTGATTACAGCTCTGCAAACCCTTGGCCTTCTCTCAATGAGCTTCATGAGGTAGTCACCTAAAATAGTTTCTGCAAGGGAGTCATTTATGGATTTTCTTGCCTTCTTCATGGAGTTGGGATCACTGGTTTTGTTGTGAAGAAGTCAGGTAGGTTACACAGTTGAAAAACCCATTATAACTGTTAGGGTTGAGTCGGACACTCGTTTCATACAAGTATCCGGTACAGATAATGCATTTTTGACAAATACGAGTACGATACGAATAAAACCCATTAATACTCGTGATCGGACTGAAGGAAAATCCTCCTGTTTTCACACTCTGTGATTGGCCAGTCACACATACTTCCCGCCCCTCCCTACAGACTGCAGTTAGAGCGGAGTTTGTCCCTGTCCCTGCGCGCATACACACACACACACACACACACGCACACGCACACGCAGCGCAATCATCATTGTTTTTTATGTGAAAAAAAAATGGCAAAAACATTAGGTGCTAAAAATAATTGAAAAAAAGTTTAATTATAAAAAAAATTTAACTGAAAAAGAAGAAAAAAAATTAAAAGTTTTGAAAAGTATAACAGTTCTTGTTCATGCATACTTTGTAGTTGATAATTTCCTATTGCATGCACTTCATTAATGCACTTTGTGTTTACTTGTTCTATATATAGTTCCTTTACTATTGTGATCAAAAGCGTTGAATCTCAATTCTGAGGCTCTTCGGTAAATATTCATTCATAGACTTAAGAATATTCATGTTCTGACTCAGTTCCATAAAAAACTTGTTCTGTAAATAGTTCTTACGTTTTTGATCAAAAACATTGATTTGAATCTCGAGGCTGTTCTGTAAATAGTTTTAAAATATAGCAACTTGTGATCAATCCATATCAATTTCAGACTTAAAATAATGTAGCGATTTAAGCCCCACCCCTTTCCGGTCAAACCACACCCACTTCCAGTTTAAACCCCGCCCATTCCGAGTACAGATATGGATACAGATAATCTAGTTGAACAGATACAGATAGTGGTGTACTCGCTCATCCCTACTAACTGTTAGAATCCATATTATGCAATAATCAATCAGCCAAGTAAAGAGAAATGATAGTCCAACATTACAGGTACTTTAAGAACTGAAAGTGTCACGGCTCGAACACGACTGGCAGGGGGAACCCAAAAGCACGACAGAGTAGCAAGCGGGGTCAAGTCTTAGAAAAGGTTTAATTGTACAGGCAGGGTTCTGGTACCAGAGAATCAGTCCAAACAGCAGATGAATCAGACAAACGTCAAGCAAACAGGCAGAGTCCAATAATCAGGCAGGTCATACACAAAGGGCAATCCTACAAACCAGGTAGACAAATCTGAGTAGGGGTTATAAAAGGCAGTGTCCGAGAAACTTGCAGGGTCGAAGCAAGGTCAAAGGGTGAGGCAGGATACAATGGCTGGAAGGTCAGGACGAACACTAACAATCAGGCAGACAGCTGAGGGCTGAGCTGGTTTATGAAGAGTGGTGGCCGATTAGGGGAGTGGCTGCAGGTGAACAAAGGGAAGGCAGGTGCAGGGAATGAGATGATTGCAAGAGGGACCGGATCCGGAATGACAGATATGTAAGTAAAGAGAAAACAAACTGAATAGTAATTGTCAAGAGACGTGTCAGAAAGTCAGTCTGTCTGGAGAAGTGTAAAAAGTTTGAATGGATCCCAGAGTCCAGTTGCAGAAACCATCAAATGCCATGATGAAACTGGCTCACATGAGGACCACTCCAGATACAGAACCAAGGGTTTCCTCTGCTGCTGAGGAGAAGTTCGTCCGAGTCATCAGGAATCAAAAGATAACAACATCTCAGATTAGAACCCAGATTGATGACTCACACACTTCTAGTATGAAGAGCCTATTTCTTTTGTAAAGCCTGTAAAAACTCTGAGCAAAGGAAGAGCTAAAGCCTAAAATTCAAACATAAGATTTTAATATGAAATATCAGCTGATGCAGGGGTGACATCTAAAAGTACATTTTGCATAACAACTACTAAATGGATTCAGGCAGAAAGTTTTTTTTCTCCATTAGTTTGGATCCAAATCCCATAAAAACCCAAATTAAAGCCAATTGTCCTGCACTTAAAAGAAAAGAGATGCAGTATGCAAATGAGGAAAAGATGGGCCTAACAACACAGTATGTATTATTCGTCTAACCCAGAGCACAGATGAGAAGAGCATATAAAAACAAATTGGAGAGGCAAGCTGTTAAAACAAATGGCAGCTGTCAGATGGATTACCTCAAGAGAAAAAAAACAAAACAAAACACAGCAGTCGCCTGTGGATCCAGAATGGAAACTGGTCTGAAGAATCAAAAGTAAATGCCTGCATCTCTATGAGCTGTCTGCTCCTCTGAACCACCAACCTCCATCAGTAAAGGAAGTGAGGCTATGTGCACTTCAAGGTCAGACCCAGACCCTATACAGTATTTATATCCTGTTTGTACCACAAACAATATTTTTTATCAGACATGGAAAGCATATGCCTCTAAGCTCTAGCATAATAATAACATGAAACTTTAGAGCTATGGTATCTTAGCTGCTCTAAGAATGTTTACCATCGAAATTTGTGTTTTAATCTCAAACTGGCCTATCTGCCACTCTCTCACTCTCTCCCTCTGTCTCTCTTTGACCTATCTCTTTCCCCAATGTATTTCTCTTTCCCAACCAACAGATCAAGGCGGATGACCGCCCTCCAGAGCGTGGGTCCTACCCGGAGATTCTTCCTCACTGAGGGAATTTTTCCCCGACACCGTCGCTTATGCTTGCTCTGGAGGGCATTGTTGGCTTTCTATATGTAAAGCGCTTTGAAATGTCTTCAGATGTGATTAAGCTCTATATAAATAAAAGTTGATTGATTAATTGATTGATTGATTGATAGCATGCTAAAATTTTATAATTAGCACTGAAGACAAGGTATGGCTGAGATGATAGTGATTGTGTAGGTGTAAACATACAGAGGGATAGATATAACTCAAAATACAGTGCAGATTTTGCTCATGAAATGTTAAGAATTCATTTATCCTCATTCACTCATTTGGTCTTAAATTTCTCCTGACTACAGGGAAATTAAGAATTGCCACTACAAATAGAATTAATCTCACGGAGAACATGAATGAGAAAAAAAGAATGAGAATGAGATTAAACCAGTCCATCCAACAAACGATCCACTGTTTTTGTTAATGATAAAATACACATGAAGAAATTCTTCTGTTGCATTATAATACTCAGGTTCTGATCAACAGACTCCATTTGTGCCTTACGTAGATTACGATTGTTGTTGATTTGTTTTTCTTTTACATTTTATTGTACAGTATTTAAATTATTACTGTAGCTCTTAGTTTTTACATTTTTGGATTAGAGAGAAATGCAAATTCAGTTCTACGTATGTGTATGCATGAAAAATAACTGATAATAAAGCTGACTTTAAACTTTGATACTTGATACTAGGTTTTGTGTATTTTAACAAAATACACAAAGATGGAAAATTCAGCAAGTAAATAAAAAGACTGCATTAAGCTTTAAGTGAAATGACAGGAGGCAGAGGCAGGAAGCAGATGTCAGATTTCCTCCATACACCGTGTGTATAGTTTCAATCTGTTGAAGGCAGATGAAGTGAGAGACAGAAGAGAGACAGGTTTGATGGGTGCAGTGATCAAAGTGGCTGAAAAAAATAACAGCAAGAGTCTGAGTGCTTTTAATAGAGCGGCGGCTAAACTTGAGTGAGAGACTGATGCATTTCACTGGAGGTAGATATGGGAGGTCAATATTCTTCTACTCTTATCTCATCCTCTATCAATTCATCTATTATATCCATCTATGTCAAACTTTTCTGTGGTTCAAGTGTAGAAAACTGGCAGTGATATTAAAGCAACTTCCCCTGGAACAAAAATTACGAGAAAAGTATAGACTTCAGATTTCCAGCCACCACTTGTCAGCAGCAGGACTGAAACAAAGTCAGAGACATGATGGTGGCGAGAAAACCCCTCTATCACAGCTATCATTCATTTAAGCCAAATGTTTTGGACAGTAGAAAAATCACTGCATCATGGACTTTCCCAGAAGCCTCTGCTGTAATCATTATTACTGCTCAATAGTGATTAGTCTCCCGAACTGACAGGAATTAATAACAAAACTAGAACCAAGGCAGTCACAGACTGCAACATCCCGTAATGCCCCTGAATTCAAAATTTTACCCTGACCTACTTTCATAGGTCAAAGATCAAAGCTAGTGCTCTGACCTACTGTCACTGATTAAAGCACTAGCTTTGATCTATGATCTTACTCACACTTGCCTTCTCCCTCGTCTTTCTATCTTATCCGGTTCCTGTGTGTACAAAGGTTGAAATTTGACCTTTGCCTAGTTTTCTCAAGGTCATCATCTCATTTTCATCCCCTTTGCCACCCGAGTAAAGTGCTTTTCATTTCACCTTTCTATTTGCAACAGTTGCGAAGATATTTGGTGGACTAACAGACGAACGAATGGACGGACGATCACAAAACCAATGACAATTACAATACATCACCGCTTCGAAGCGGGATGTAATGATTGCTAATTAGTAAAAAGGGTTTTGTAGAAGGGAGAAAACAGCTATGGACACATATTTTCGTGTGAAAGGAAAACACAATTCAATGTCAAATAGTAAGATGGAGAGATGCCCTGTGGCTGCAAATTAAGTGGGAACAAAACAATCAATCTGAAGCAACACTTGAAGGTGGACATCCTGTTCCGTGCACACGCGCTCTTTGTATGATTGTGACTTCACACATTACTAAAATCACATGATGGCAACACGTCCGGGGTGTACCCCAACTCTTGTCCAAAGCCAGCTGGGATAGGCAGAACTGTGATCCACATGGCAGATATGCGGCTGACGACAAGACGATTGCAGTAATAAAAATGAATGAAGTATTTCAAATACATTCACACTTCCTCTAATATTTAGAAAGTTACATAAGTTTAACCTTTAGGATTTAAATTTAGAAGATTTTAGAACAAAGTAAAATTGATGACAATGAGAACATATACCAAGAAATTGTAGTTTGTCAGCTTGGTTGGAAGACTGTTAAATAATCAGTTGAATTCATTGCATTGATTGAGTCTTAAACAGGGGACAGTAATATCAGTAGCAACCATTTGAGTCAGGGTTATTTTTAATGGTCTAGACGGCGTTCATCCCCAACCTTCTTTCAGTTGCAGCAGCACAGTGTTGTCATTGGGGTCGCTGCAGAAGTAGCCTCCACCATGTTCATCCCAGAACAACTCATCCTGTCTGAGCTGCAGCTCCTCAGCCCACTGCAACCACTCGGTCTCCAGGGTGGCCTCGTAGAGGTCCAACAAACCACCAGTGACGAAAGCGTAGTCATCGAGGAAGCCAGAGATGGGGGGAGATCTGAAGACAAACGAGCAGCAAGAGGGAAATGAAAAATCAGAGAAAAAAGAATGAGGACATTTTCATGAAATATTAATTGGAAGATCGGTGTGACGAGTTCAGAAGCAGGTTCTTGTTCTTAAACTAGTTCAGCTTGTTCAGCTCATGTTTTATAGACCAAATACTTGATTTTGCCCAAAGATCACAGATGGAAGAAATGCTAAAAAGATGAAAGACAAGCCAGAATTATTTATATGTATATACAGAACTATATTTCTATTACCATGTATAGATTACATGTAGAGGTATTTATATATGCACACATAACTGAGTACAGTCTGCCACTGACGTTTTCAGTGATTCAGTACATTAATAAATAACGGGATCTCTCCCTTCACCTGTCTGTTCCAGGTAACTGCTGTACAATCTAAAAATGTACAACATCTTCTCATTTATTCTCACAACCTCTTCTGTTTCATTGGTCTTCACATCCAAATAACAGGACTTCTCTGGTCTCTCCACATCATTTACACCCCCTCCAAATCCCACGACGACACCCCATCAGGGTCAGTGTCGCAGGACAGATGGTGACAGAAAGTCAGATAGAGCTACGCCAGGCGAAGTTGGCAGTCAAGAGGCTGAAGGAGGAGGAAGCTTTGGAGGAGATGAAATGCATGAGGACTTTGAGAGGTTGTGTGGAGGTGAGGACCCATATCTGGACTTTGTATCTTTCCCAGACAGACCGACAGAAGTAAACTCAAGAGTCAATAAGCATAAGCAGACAGCCAGCACTCATCTACTTCAGAGTGATATCTGCCTTGTAAATCCAGAGCAGCAAACAGATTTGAAATTTGTGATCAGGATAAATAAGGTTAGGGAGAAAGTCTGACATGACAGTTGGCCTCTTTTCCACACACACACACACACACACACACACACACATATATATATATATATATATATATATATATATATATATATATATATATATATATATATATTTTTTTTTTTTTTTTTTTTTTTTTTTTTTGGTGGATATCCTTAAGACCCAATTAATATACAGAATTTATATAACCTAACTCAATTTTGGTGATCTTAAGAGGGCCTCTATGCAATTATAGAGGCCCTCTTAAGAAATAAACTGAGAAACTTTGTATCCAAGGACACAGATGCTCCCTCGACTATCACAGGTGAATGTTAGTAAACTGAAATAAACATGTAAACATGGGAAACATGAAGAAACAAATTATAAGATCCACGTCTTGACAGTGTATGCAAAGCCTTTGTGAAATGCCACTGAATTCTGTGTATAAGTTTTTGAAGAGTTGTGGATAAATTGCTCACCATAGGGTACAAACATACAGAACAGGGACATCCTATTTACCACCTTTAATAGTCCGTAAAAACAACAGGGATTTCCCACCAACACCTGGAAAATTTAACATTTTAGATATTGGTGTAATTGTGCTCTCATATTTATCATTTTATATTATTTTAGAGTTGCTTTGAGTTAGTCTATTGTAACTTTATTCATTTTTTAATTCTAATGCTAATGTCTGAATCTTGAGAAATTGTAACAATAATTATCTTAACTCTTTGAAAGGGTGTGCTTGAATTAAGATGCTTTCGCATAATCATTCAGCACCAAGACAAAAGAAAACACTATAACTATTATTTCTCAGACAATATATATCATTCAACAAAAACAAGTTAAATTTATAAATTTAGGGCTCAAATAGGACAAATTAAAAGAGAAATTTCAGGGGGCATCAGCTGACCAACCAGTTAGTATTTTCTCTTTAGGTCTAATCCAGGCTGCTTCGGATGAGCATGAGCATTCTGTGCTGCTTATCCAAGTGAATTTCTGAGCGGTGGTCTGTATTCCAACCTGCAACCGGCTTATTAGTGTTCCCACATGGTCAGAAGCCAGGAAACAGCAACCACACCAGTAGCTGCTGAGAATTGCAGTCAAAGCCGTGAGTTGCACTGAGGTTTCAGAAGAGTTTTGATATTTCTACAGGAGTAAAACTGTCTTATTTCTGGTACTGGGAAGTCTCAAACAAACACATCGTCTGACAGAGGTGACTCCAGCCACAAGGAGGGCAACAAGAGACAAGAGTTCAAGAGGGCATCACTGACTCACAGAAATGTAAAAGCCTCTTCACTCACACCTTCAACAGTGCGTGTTAAATGACTCATTTCCCTGGGAGCAGAGATAAAACACCTTGTCAGTCTCGACTATCATAGCCCTGTGAGACAGCTTTATAATAATAGCTTCATAATCTGCTCCTACACTAACTACTTCACTTCTGCCTAAATAACGCTCCAAGGAAGAAACCCATTGGGGTGATACGGGTCGCACAAACACATCGACTCCCATCATCTTTACAACAGTAGCGACCTTTACACTAGGGAATAAATTAAAACGCCGGCTCATTGTACGGAACATAGTGTTTGACTCTAACAGAGACTCATTCCAGATAAAACAACACAATAATGCTGCCTGGAAAAAAAAGAAAAGCAGCACTATTGGAAACAGAAGGAGAAACATATATCATCCATCCATCCTAAATATCCCCTTCTCTGTCTTGTTGGTCCTTGGACCTTTGCATGTTTTGACATCAGAGGTAAATAATAATTTAATCTAATGATTCAATTGCAATCAGCAAATACACAAACAACTGAGTATAATTTGTATAAAACGACATAAACAATGCATTTCTATTTTGAGCCTTATGATTTTGTCCTTTCAAACTTTTCAATGCCACCATGCACAAAGCCGGATCTATTTTGCTGATCTGTTACCGGATGAATTGTAATGACATCATCAGTGATGACCTCATCAATGCTTGATACTGACAACTGACCATGATGCCCAGTGAGGACGAGTCAGCCTCACCAGTGTCCCCCTCAGACCCTCCCACCCTCTTGCTGACATTCTCACGCCTCCTTGTGGTCCAGGAGGACGCCCTGAGTCTCAATCATCTGCTGGCGGCAGCAGCCACAGAAAATGTACGGCATCAGCTCCTCACAGCCAATTAACCTAGTTTGTTTCACCTCACATTCCTCCTGACCAATGAGCCCACGGCTCATATGTGTTTCACCCATGTATGGCAACTGAACCAGGCTTGAGAAAATGGTCTTGGTAAGCATTCTCCGTGCTGAACCCGGCCTGACTTGGACAAATATGAATGAGACGGAAGTCGTGGTTTAAGGCCAGTGTGTATCTGTTCATTCCCATGGGTGTGCATTTCATCGTGAATGTTTTGGGTCCTCTGCTTATCTTTATGCTGATTCAGGAGGATTTAGCAATCGCTCATTCACAGTAAGTAGGGCGTGGGGCTGGTCAACAGAACGAGGACACCTGTGGCGGTGGTGTACGATCAACAAGGTGCTGTGTTTGTGTGTGTGTGTGTTTATGCTCTGAAGAGTCCCAATTGCCGCCACCACCAGCCGCCCAGTTACTGGTGGCGGTGTGGAGTAACCCATCTACTTACATGTCATGTAAATGAGAAATTAATTTAGGAAACCTATTAAGTTACGATGGCCACATTTCTGCTGGATGACCCCATTTTCACAGAAATTTCCAGGTCAACCTAAAGCTAAACTAAATCTACAGTAAATTCGTAAATATACCTTTCCGTGATTGGTCTCTTATTTTTCTGACAAAAAGGAAAAATAGAAGTTTTTCCTTTTTGTACTTGGCCAATCTTGTTTCAGATATGTAATTTGATAGATGCTACAGAAGACATTAAATGACTGACACACACATATAAGACTGTTTCATCATAACCAGGTGACAGCAATGCATGTCACCATATTCTTTTTCATCAGACCTTCATCAGTATTAAAGAAACATAGCTGACTGAGAAATAAGAGCTTCTAAATCTCAACAGCAACATTATCAAAACTCTCTCCTTACATCTGCTGCACCTCCATTTCGTCCCCTCGGTAACAGGATCGGAGGATGGTCTTCTGCTCAGCATCCCACAGGTGCTTCTTTAAAAAGTTACCGGCCTGCACCGCCCTCTCCAGCAGGAACTTGTCCCCCAGTGCAGCTCCAACGCAGGCATAGGCTGAGAGCATCAGACCTGCCGGGATGAGTAGGATGATAAGGTGTAAAATTACTGTCACTCATCTAAAAGACTCACATCCTCTCTGAGGTAGCCACACAGCAGTTCCAGCTTAGTGACTTTCACACTCTTTGAAGCCTTTTTTTTTTTCCACTCATTCCTTTGCCCTTTCCTCTCCATTTCCATTTCGTCCTCATTTTTTTCCTCCATCTCTCTTTCAAGTGGAGAATCAAAGTCTGCGGAGCGCACAGCCTGATCTTCAAAGTGTTGGCAAGAAACAGAGGTGATTAATGGCAAGGTTTCTTCATTAGAAAGGAGAAGGAGAGCCTTGTGTCTAAATGGAAAGTTATTGGGATCTCAGAGGCTCATTACCTCACTAACAAACTCTGCCTTGAGACATCAATCCTAGGAACAACCGTTGTGGTTGCGTGAGTCTGTTTGTGTATTTGTGGTGGGTTCTTTGTTCTTATAATGAACCACATCTGAAACAACCAACGTGACAGTCGGGGGTTGATCAAATTGGCATCACGTTAATAAGAAGTGACAAGTAGTGTCTCTATAGTAATCTGCACACATTGTGTATTGTAATGATGATGAAGTCCACATAAATCTTTGCGTAGGCAGAAACCTGACCAACAGCCTCCAGACTACATTATGCTACTAACTAATCTCCTTTGGTGGGGGCAGGAGACAGGAAGAAACTCGGGTTAACTTTTATTAAGCTATAAGATATAGTACATAAAAAGTATTTATATTAAACCTGGGGTCTACAATTATACATTAAAAATGTAAACATTTTTATTATTCGGGATTGGGGATTATTACCAAATTGCAACTAGCTACAACAAAAAAACTCAACTACAAGTTTATCACCAGTGAATGTCAGTCAAAAAAAAAAAATCACTAAGTTAAGGATGTCTCCAGCACCTACCACCTACGTCCCCATACCATTAAACACCCCGAATACATAAGATGACAGTAGGATAACAGTTCTATGACTTCCGTATACGTCACCGTTCCAGGAAGCCAGCATTTTGGAGTCCAGGTGAGGTCGTGGTCGATGCTTCCTCACTTCTGCCAGTCTGGCTCTGGCAGAGGCCAACAGCTCGTCGACTTTCTCAACACTGATTCCAAAGTGAGCAGCCGTTAACTCTGCCGAGTAACGCACGATCAGCACATTCTGGCCCTGCAGCTCCCCGTGGGGGTCCTGGCAGCAAACAGTACCGTGGACAAGAGGGTGTTCACAGAAATGAACTCATACTGGCTGCAACAGATGTCATGTTTAATGCCTTAATGGACTAGGTTTAATAACTCCAATTATTTTCAGTATTAAATTAAAAAGTCATTGAAGAGTCTGTTTTACGGTTTTATCTACACAATTATATCGATTAGAGTTTGAATAATCGTCCACACAAGCTCCATGACAGTGTTGAGTTTCTCTGAATTTTTAAAAAGCATTTTTACAACTATAATTTTTCCCTCCAACCTTTTCAATCCCATCAAGACCAGAAAGGTTGCACAGGGTAAGAATGTACCTGTTCTGGAGCGACATTGCCCGGCACCTTTACCCCGTAGTGGTGCATGAAGACGTCTGCCTGCGTGGCAGAGCTGGTGGCTCCCTCCACCACGTCTGGCAGCAGCTCCCTGACCTCTGAGGCCGTCCACACGCAGAAGGCACCTTCACGCTTTTCTGGTCCCCCAGATGCCGGGACAGAATCTGCATCCTCTGCACTGTAGAAACCCCCCGACTGGTTCACCCACCAGACCAGAATGAGGAGACAGCAACGAAGAGAAGAAGACGTGAAATAAGTGACAGACTTATTATGTATACAGAAAATAGAAAAGGGATGTACAGCAATGCCAGCATTGACTATGACAGTATCAGTGGAAACATTCCACCAGGTTCTTTGTTTAATTCACATCAATTTGTATGCAACCGATGAGCAACCTTATAAGATTAGATTATAGATGATATCGAAATCCTGTCAGGATCTGTATAAACAGAATTTTTATAGTTCATGAAGATAATTTGAAGAGTCCGCCAAAGACACGAGATCCATTACTGTACCAATAAAAATACAAATTAGACAGGCCCTTGTAAATTATCCTTGCAGAATTTATGCATTAGTACATAATTAAGCAATAAATCTTGGGGAATATAATGATTATGACAACTTTTGCTTTCATTGTGTGCCTTGGTTGCTGCTGTCGACTCATTAATCAAAAGGAAAAACGGATTGACCCTCAGAGGGGAGCAAGGGTTTAAGAGCCTATTTGTCAACGGGGTCCCATCCCTTGCCCTCAAGGATGTATGATTGTAAACGTGAACACACACACCTCCACATACTATGACTTGGAATTTACAGCCAGCGTTTGTGCTTAGATATTTGCTATCACCATACAAATTATTTACACTGCTCTATTCTTAAATATTTTTATAGTGTTGCACTGAAAACCAAAACCCTTATTTTATATAAATAGCAATATCTTACTTAGTTTATAAAATTACACCTTCGTACTGCAATGAGGATATCAAGCCCCCGCAAAACCAGTAAACTAACACAAAAAAATCAACTAATGTCTAAGTTGTCTTAAGTTGGCTGTAGACAATTCACCTCATCACTCAAGTCTCTGGAGACGTAGAGCAGTATGTCCTTAGCCACATCTGAAAAGAGCTCCTCACCTGATACCTGAAAAAAAAAGAAAAGGCCAAACACACGGATTGTGGTTAAGGATATCGGCATGTAATTCGTATGCAGGTAATTTTATGCAAATCACAAGGTAGACGCTACATCATCATCAAACACACACACACACACACGAGTGGGTGGCGTGTCAGGATTTTATTCTGCTCACATTTTGCATTTCCTAATTTTGTTCCTGTCTCAATCACAAAATCACTTAAGTTACTAATTGCTGCATCTTAATTCAACACTGTCCAGTGGAGGGGAGGCGATCAATTTGGATTGATCGTCTTTAAAAAAAAAATAGCACATTTTCAGTGACTTCTGGTAAAACCTGTAAAAAATACTCCTTACAAATTGCCCAGCTGCAATATGTTTGAGTGTGTGTGTGTGTGTGTGTGTGTGTGTGTATGTGTATGTGTGTGTGTGTGTTTGTGTATGTGTGTACTACTACACTTGTCAGGAGTGTTTTACTGTGGAGCAAAACAAATGTTTGCCAAGTCTCACGTCCATGATTTCCACTGAATGGATAACGTGGCAATAAATTACTTCAATAGGAGGGAGTCAGCATGATTGAGGGATCCCCTGAACTGTACACAAGAAAAGACACACACACATCCACACACCTGAGACGCAGTTATGTACGCTACAGCCAGCTGAGCCTGGTCGTACAACATCTTCTCAAAGTGAGGAACATGCCAGGAGGAATCTGTGGAGTAACGATGGAAACCCTGCAAAGGAGAGATGTGAAGACAGACATGGAAACAGACATGGAGACAGACATGAAGACAGATATGGAGACAGAGAGAGAGACAGACATGTTATTAACCAATAATAAACACCACACCTGTCACAGAAGCATTTCTCCTGTCACGTACAACTTGAACAATCAGTACATACAACGTACGTCAATGTGAACGTTTCTGAACTCAATATTTACTCTTCTTACTGTTTCTGATATCTACAACCTTTTTTAATTAATTAAAATGTTTTTGACTTGATGTCAGAAAACTTTAACATAGCCTCCAGCAACTCAGTCCTGTATGAACCTGTGCCACGTGGTCGTGGATGCCTCCCAGCGCCATCATACGGAGTGTGTGCAGGGCCATCTGAAGAGCCTCAGCTCCATCTGAGGTGGAGCGGTTCACACACCAGTAGGTCATGAGGAACATCAGGTTCACTGTGGGGGGAGGGAAGGATCAATAGAGGGACTAAGGTAAAGAACACTCAGTCACATGTCCACTGTAGCGCCTGAGAAATCCACCTGGTGTGGGGAACTTGGGAGCGTCTCTAAAGCCACCATACTCTTCCTCATAGGAACTGATCAACTGCTGCAAACAGCGATTAGCGACATCTGAGGCTCGTGGGGGACTCGATCCAGGGTTGGCAGAGACAGCAGTGCCTTTCTTCAGAGCGTCCATGATCCGCTCTCCGCTGGACTCCAAAGCAAGACGATTATTTTGCCACTGCAGATCACATAAATTCTGATTGTCTCGTGCAGGGATGACAAATTGCTCAAATAAAACACCGCCTGCACCAAAGTTATCAAAACTTAAGCAAATGGAAATCAGCTTCTAGACCAAGCAATTATTTGAACCAGAGCCACACTGAAGCATATAGATAAAATAAATATGCCTGGTTTATCTTAATTGACACCAATAGGTTATTATTTGTTAAGAAATCCCTGGACAATTTGATGATCTGCATGAATAAACAGTATATAATCAACTTCTTTGACCCAAAGCTGAAGTAATGCACAAAATCAAACAAACATGGGGCAGCCAATTTTAGTCAGGAAACTGTAAACCAATTACTCAGATTGAACACTTGACCTCAATTCAATTCTTGCAGTTGTTTTTTGTACTAATTTAAAAATTCAAGGAATTTCAACAGGTTAACGATGTTGGAATTTGTAAAGAAAACGGTTGATTTTTGCTTTGTTTTCTTTTTCTACCCTCCAACTGTAAAATTACAGGAAGATGGGAGTTACTGGTATCTGCAGCTGATCAATCAGCACAAATCATTTTTGCTCATACAGTATCTAGTAAACTCTTCACTGTAGCTTAAGCAAAATAAGTAGACATTTTAAAAATAGTAAGTAGTAGTGTCCGTTTACATTAACTTAATTTTTTATGTGTTTCAATGTGAGTTTGAAGGCTGGTTGTCTTTCGAGCACATTTACCAAACTACCCATCCCAGCTTTGGCAAACTTTAAATTCATATGAAATAGTTGTGCTCTTTCATGTATGAATATTATATTTTGCCGTTTTCATAAAAAAAACTATTGATTTGGAGGCCTCAGACAGATGGTGAACTTCACATTCAAGCTTTAGCAAACGTCACACATAAAGTTTCAAGCCTACAAATGCTAATCTACAGTATGAGAGTAGTAATGGATAAAACATATTAGAACAAATGAAATCCTGTTCGAGCTAAAACTGATGACTGATACCTGATCCATGATTCTGGTGAGAACTGTTTTGAACCCAGGTCTTCTTCCTTGGTCTCTGGGAGGGAAGTACGTTCCTCCAATGAATGGTCGAAGGTCAGGGGTCAACCACACACTCATAGGCCAACCTCCACCTCCGCTTGTTGCCTGTTACCAATATTTATTCATGAAGGCATATTGGCAGAGGAGAAAAACTATCAGAGGTTGGTGTGAAGGGTCTAAAAATAATAAAGAGAACACCCACCTGTACAAAGGTCATGTAGACCTTATCCACGTCAGGTCTCTCTTCTCTGTCCAGCTTAATGCTGACAAAGTTGTCACTTAGGATTTTCCCAATTTCGTCATCTTCAAAAGACTCTCTCTCCATGACATGGCACCAATGACACGTTGAGTATCCCACTGAGAGTCAGAGAAAAACCAAATGTTTCAGTCCAAACAAATGAGAATGCCTCAATGAAATTCCTGTTACCACCAGGTGAAGTGGAAACGTCACACCTGACAAAAAGATTGGTTTGTCTTCTTTCTTTGCTTTGTCAAAAGCCTCTTGTCCCCATGGATACCTGAAAGCAATACGACAATTAAAATAACATTACACTATTTTGCATGTGACATTCTATGAGCTTTCAGAATTCTGTAGGGTAAAGACACTCACCAGTCAACAGGGTTGTGTGCATGTTGTAGAAGGTAGGGAGATCTCTCATTGGCTAACCTGTTTGTGTGCCTATGAGGGGGGGCTGATGGTCCGTCGCCCCCCGATGCCATGCTCATAAAGGCAGATGGACTGGGCAAACAAATATATTTATAATTTTAGTCACTGATTGCTGGAAACATTTTAAAATTAAGAAGTCTTCAAAAGTCATTTTTTGTTTTCTTAGTCCTTTAAGACAATGCATGGATTGTTCTTTGTGTTAATTTTGTGTGTCTTTTCTCATTCATTCATTTTACTAATGGAGTATTGATTCCCTGAAAGGCGTGTTAAGCTTCATTACTATTGAACACATCAGTCAATTGCAGAAATACTGTTGCTGTGCAGCCAATCAGATGCTGAGAAAGGTTGTGAGACCAAGAGCACGACTAACACCATCACCTCACAGACCAAGGCTTTCATATGAATACGTCTTGTCTTGCAAAAAGGTAAAACACAGTGGTAAGAATGGCCAGAGTCTTTTTTGTTTTGAATGAAAAAATGTTCAGCCCCCATTGTTCGTATATTACTTTTATTGGCAGCCTGTTTGCACACAAAAACCAAGTTCTATAAAACAATACAATGGTCATTAGAAGTGTTTTCAATGACACAAAATGCTTCACTTCGGACTCTAAACGATTCATTTGTTTAGTGACTGGTATTTCACGTATTTTGTAGACAATTCCGTCGCTATGACCTGCTTTAACATGATGCATATCCAGACACTAGCTTGTGGCATATTTCCTGAGGCCCATTCTACAGGGACAAAAGCTTCCAGGACTGGAATATTCTGTGGTTTATGCACTGCGACCTGCTTTGTCAACTCCGACCAGGGAATTTTTATTTGATTTAAGTCAAGCGACTCAGGTGCAATCATAGAATAACAAAGAAATATTTAATTGATGGAATGAACAGCATTCCAAATCATTTATGTCTTATCTAGATGATTTTGACCTACTAGATCTGACTTTTCATTGCTTATACTCTTCTTTTCAGACAGCAGTGATGAACATCGTGAGTTCAGACATGAAGCCCTGATGTTGATTTACAGTGAAACGTTTGGACTCTATTGAAATGTCAGTGAGTGTTTTAACTGCATGTAATTTGCAAAAATGTGGCTAATGATGGATTTTATTCAGCAGGTAATAAACTTTGATAAAGTTCAAGAAAGCAACTTTTTTTGTTGAATGAGGGACAAAATGTAAATTGAGTAACCTAAAGTGTTCCTGTGTGCTTTGGTTCTTGCAGATGGTTAAACAATGCGTGGGGGTTGAATTATTTTGTTTCCAATTATTTTGGTATTCCATGTTTTTACTGGAATAATTTACTGGAGTGCTGTCATTAACAGAATTTGAGCATCTGTTTTTGGTCACTGTGAAAATGTTTAGACTTGGTGCTTTCATTCTCAAAAAATAAAACTCCCTCACATTCCCCAAGAATTTAAATTTCACATCCGTTTTAGAACAGTGCGATTCCCGAAAGATGCATTCCGTTCAGATAAAATCCGTGAAATTTCATTCATTAAACATTACTCAAAATAAATGTAATGCTGTTATGAATTATCTAATTTTTGCCTAACCAAATATGAAGCAAATATGTGAACGTTTGTGCAACGTGAAACGTAATCCACTGATATGCTTCGAGGTGAGCTCTCTTGTTTTGCGTACTTGATAAGTGTTCACTGTGGGTAACTATAAATAATGCATTGTCCGTACATTGATCCACGGTGATCATTGTTGTTGTGAGCCGTGGCAAATAAAAACAATTGACTCGAAAACAAATCGTTTTTATTTGCCACGGCTAACAACAACAATGATCACCGTGGAATCACCGTCTGGCTTTCTTGTGCGTGTACAGCTGTGATTCATGGAATTAGCTCTAGCATTGCAGCGGGACCAAACGCCCCTTGCACGTTACGTCACGCTAAAACTGTATATAACTCATAAAGACGCAGCTGACGCAGGCGCCGTCGGCTGTCAGCCATTGGTCCGCCGTGCCGGATTCTACTTGAATATTTACTGATTTCATGATAAACTTACGATACAATTTCCATGCCTCTAGAAAAACAAAAACAATAACAGTTTACAACATTTTAGACCAAACAGTGAAATTCGGCCACAACAGCTAACTGCAGGGACACGTGACTTTTTGTTTACTGATAAGATTTATCACATCCGCATCCGGTGGTTACCAAACAGTGAGTTAGCAAACCAGGGATTTTTTTTATTTTTTTTTATCAGACGTTCTCTTTACATGCTGGCTTTAAACCCATGCCGAATTGAAACATGAGTAATTAAAACTTTACTGATGTCTCTTATCTCACAGCATGTGAATTAATAATAGTTTTTATCGGATAGATGTTTATTTAGTGAGATTCTGTCATTGAGTTTCGCCTAACCTCTGAATTCATGGGACATGAGCTACTGGCGAGGACTCATTTCGGCGCTTAACGTGCAGCGAGTGTTAGCTTAGCTTGCTCACTGCAGTACACGGCTAGCGTTAGCTTTAGCAGCTGCAACCTGCCAGCCGTGTTGACGTTACCTGAGGTCGTGGGCCTGGTGTGGACGTTGTACGAGCGTTGATTTGACGCTCGGTGGGTGGAGAATTCGTCTAAAGCGCCTCCTTTGATCCTTGAAGTTCTGATGTGGACTGTCCGGTCCGAAAAACGCTGCAGGTAGTCGGGCTGTAGGCTCCAGGCGGTTGTATCTAGACGTGGACTGACGCAATGCAAGTCTTAGCATCCTAATCTGGGAAGTGGCACTGACTTATTTCGGCGTGCTAACATTAGCCACCTGGTTGGCCAGCCAAAAACTGTCATGACGTGAACATTTTACTGTAATACCTGAAATCAACACATGATGGCGCACCAGCGGGACAGAAAACAAAGTTTGCAGTAATACATCACGATTGGTTTATTAGACGCTTTTAAAAATCTTTTTAAAAAAACATGGAAAACAGAGATTCGTGCTGATTTTAACAAATAATAATAATGTGACTTAAAATGACGAGAAGATAAAAATAAAAAAAAGATCAAGCAGCAGAAGCTAGTGAAATGATTGTGGTTGTGTCATAAGCAAACCCACTCAAGCTAAACTACAATTATAAAATGCAATGAAAGACATCTGTCACACGCTTAATCAAAACAGGGAACGCAATTATTGATGAAGTGATTGGAACTCAATGTGCAGAAGACATGCTAAAACTCTCATTCATAATTTTTCTTCACCTCAAATAAAACATGAAATAGTCTGAATATTGGAACCATTGCTGGAGATTGTGCGATCACATGCGTTTTTTGGTGAAAACGTTTCTGGACAGTGTGAAGGGAACTTCACACTGGTACAATTCTTGGGGACACCTGACGCGGTGATTGAAAAGAAGGACATCTACCACTTTCAAATTTTGCAAAGTGGACTTTTTTTTTTTTTTTAGAAAGGGAAAAACTAATCAGCAAATGACTGTTTATTAAAAAAGGGAGTCTGAGCAGTGTTTCCATTAGATGGTGCTTTTATGCTTGCTTTGAAATATTGAGCTGGACAACAGTTGCGACAAACTGGTCACGAGTCGCCATGTCCGATGCGATAATGTTCATTGGTGTTTTGCTAGCTTGCTCTTTTATCCACTGCAGCAGTCGTGGGAGACTTCTGTGTATGACATTGGGGAAATTGTCACAAAGACGAAGGATGTATTTAAGTATCCCGATGTTTTCTGGTAGAGTCAAGTTCAAGCCACAAACAAAGAAACCTGCAGATTTTAAGAGATAAAATAAAGATCATTATTTCACTGGATAAAACATATTTAGAATGTCTCTGCCCTAGAATGATCATGGAGTAGATCACGCATGTTCTTGTTTCATCACTAAATATGATGATGAATTAACAAAAATAGAAATCAAACGTTAACCAACTGTTTTGGAACAGAGGAACTCACTTTTAAAAGGCTTTGGTGTTTTTTCCAATTCCTGACAAAGTTTTGTTTCCACATTTATTGGGTTCATAGTGTTGCCATAGTAATACTTTATTTTCCCCCACAGCTCAGGATAATGATTGAACCGATAATCATATGAAACTATGACGTTTTTCTTTTTTTCCCAGCAATACTTCAACGTCGGGGTGCCCTACATGCAATAAAAACACGTTACAGGTTAATGCATGAGACTCTTATTGTATATTGTACTTGATCAAAAGTCGTCACACTTTTACTTACTTTTCTAGGGACAAGTTTGGATCCAAACAAGGACTTGATGGAGGACATTAGATGGGCGTGGAGCTGCTTTTCAATGTTTTTATCAAACCCTTTGAAGTGGGACAAAGCCAGGATGAGGATCTCTTTGGGATGCCCCTCTGCCCAGTCGTTGATGTTGCTGAGAACAGTCTGATCACAGTAACAGTTGTTCTGAGTTGTCAATGTTAAATAAGGATAAGTTTACCTCTGTCTCTGAGTGATCATGTGTGCACATAGTAAGAATTTAAAGTATGGTCAAATATAGACTAATTAATTTCTCTGATTTGATTTGACATGTTGTAAATGTGCATGATGTTTGCTTCAACATTTTTTACCAACGGTTAATGAAAAGAAGCATTGGTTATATGTGACAATCCCATCTTCACCTTCACGTCCGTCCTAGTGTACAGCCCATGATGAAAATAAAGCCTTGTGGGGTCTGTGTCATTTGGTTTACGAGCAATCCTCAGATCAAAGTAGCGTACCCCCGAATCCAGCTGCTTGGTGATGTTCTCCTCCTGCACCACAGGCCAGTAGACTGTCAATCAAACACCCTCCTCCCCATCTCACTTGTGTTTAAGTACATTCTATAGTCATTGAGGTTCTAAACACCACTTACCTGTGTGATTGCCCATTTGAGCACAATTTTACGTGCACAGTAGATCCTGCTGAATTTCTTTAGTCTATCAGGCTCCAGTATCGATGAGTTGATGTCCAAGTCGTAACTCATGGAGTCATGGCTGCCTAGGGTCGACCAAACAGACACACATTAACAACTTAAAGCCATTTTAGCTATCTGTCCATTTATCGATGTATAATTAACCCCATAATAATTTATATTTGATATGCTATTCAATTTTTAACATTCTAAATGCACCACCAGAGTTCATGGGCCACAGTCCAACACTTAAAAAAAAGTTCTGTTGTAGGTGATAGTTTTTTGACATCTAAAATCAAATGTCTTCCAACAAGGCACAAAAGGTCACCCAGACATCTGTGGTGTCAGGAGAATTAATACTGGTAACCGTGGTTAGTGTCTGACTTTTCTCTAACCACATCATGTCAAATTATAAAGTTGTCCACTACTTGTCTTTATGACTAAATCCATTTAAATTATTGCTATTCACTATTAACTACCATGATGTAGATGCTCAGGTCTCTCTCTGTGAGTTTTTTGAAATCAGTGATCATTTGAACTTTTGATGACATGTTGATCAGGTCAAAACACAGATTTTCCAGCTCTGGTCAAAACAAATGTAAAGATAATCCTATCCACATCAGAGTATTTTGTGCTTATGGCTACTTAGCATGTTAGCTATTGTTAAGACACACCACAGCCCTTCTACATACACCCTGTCCACTCCCTATTAAATTCATTGTACCAAAAGGAGATATCAATGAATGGGAGCAAATAGAGCCAAATAGTTCAAATAATTATTTCACCTAATTATAGGAAAAAAAGAATGTTGTGAAAATAAATAGAAACTGTTTCTCTCTATATAAACACACAGACAACCATTCATTTTTGGATGACTTAACAGGAACCTTCTACTCAACCCACAAGTTCTGAGTGACAAAACTGTTAGCATACAGCTCAAAGAAGAGCTGTGCCTCCTAAGACTCACTCCCTGATTTATAACTCAACAACATTTATTTACAAGCTAAATAAATGCATTGAATGTTGGACGTGAATAGATGAGAAACAAACATTCAAGGTGCTGCTTACTGAATCGATGCAGTTTCATTGTAAGAAGCTACTACTGTATATGACTTCAGCTTCATACCTGGTATGCTCAGATGAAAAAGAGGAATGCTGTGAAGCTCGGAGGGTAATTGAGACATCCATTCTTTGTATCCTGTGGCTTCTCTTTTCCTTCTGCCTTTCCCTGGAAACATTGTCATCTCAAATTGTACAATAAACAACAAAGTCAAGCTCAGTAAAGTCAAAGCTCAGCGTCAGACCAAAACACTAACTACTGAACAGATGTTCAATTAAGAAAATCATAGATGAATGTGAAAAGCTTAGATTAACACAGTTTATCCTGCCCACTTACCTGCTGATTACCAGAGTTGGCCGTTCACAAGTGATCAAAGGACTGACACTGTCAGTAAGAAAGGATGAACAATTATGCGGTCAAACAGGTTTTTGTCACCAGGAAGAGCATTGTATGACTTCCTCATTCCATCAATATTACTACATTAAATATACAACAGTGAGGAAAACAAAAAATTATCGTACTTGTAACTGTCAGTCAGGCTTCACTGGTGAACCGTTTAGTCCCCGAACAGGTTTTGGTTAACTGACATTTTAGTGACAAGTAAGTCCAGTATGGAACTCCTTCTCCCAGTTTAAAACATCCACCCCAGCAACCGCCTGACCCCCCCTCCCCTCCCGCCCAACAATGCTGCAGAACAGAAGTATACACCTTCAGTGTGACAAGTGTGTTAGTTCTCACACTCCCACAAATACTCTAGTGGATTCTTTATTATTTACTCATCAGTTCATACATGTATTTTGTAAATAGCAAAAATGGATGACAACAAAGTTAAGGTGAAACTCTATGTTATATAGTTAAAAATTAATTTGGAATTAAATTGAAACCTAAACATTCAGAATATAATACTTAAACCTGCAGGAATAAATCTATTTCTGATGGCGATTAGAGTTTAATACAAAATAAATAGTTGCACAGGGTGTGTGACAATCTGAACTGGTGAATATTCATCATGTGCACTTGATTGTGTGTGTGTGTGTGTGTGTGTGTGTGTGTGTGTGTGTGTGTGTGTGTGTGTGTGTGTGTACGCACGCACATACATGTGTGTGTGTGTGTGTTTTTGTGTGAGAAGAAACTGAACAATCATTGTCAAACGAATAAAAATAAAATATTTTTTACTTTTCCTTGCCACTTTTTATCTCACAATTTACAAAGCGATGGAGTGCTCAGGGAATTTTTTTTTTAAACTACTGAACTTGAAGTTTAGTGTCTCATTTAACATATTTTCAAAAGTAAATGAATAAAAATACCCTTTGTTAAATATTGCTTTTCTGAAATAACTATTGTACTAATGATGATATTAATGTGATTCCTGATTCTAGAGGCTAGAGTCCAACCAGATCTGACTTTGTTCCTGATATTGCATATTTAGTATGTTAATGCATTCACAAAGTGTCTTAGGATCTACTATTAACCAACGATTAATAATTTCCTTACAACATATTCAATTTATGCATGAAAATCTACAAATTATGGCCTTTGGTTTGAAGATTCTGCATTATAGATATAGCAATATGCTAAACTTTTAATATATAAAAATACTTTCTCAACTAGATGTTTGTTTTTCATTGAGATGTCATCTTAAAGAAAAATGTTTTTGTAGTTTAAGGTGGAGCATTTTGTGTATCTGATAGAAATTCATAAACAACTGTCAAATTGATTTAATAGCTTTTATTGGATTTAATTTGCAGGAAAAGGACATGATTGGATTCTCAAGCATCATCCGTCATCCATCATAGACAAAATGAAATTCTAATATTTACTAATATATATTATAATTGCAAATGTTCTCGCAAAAGTTTGCCTCAGGTTTATTATCTAGCCTTGGCCAGGCCCACCATGTTCTGTCCCCTGTTGAAGATGGAATAGTACTGCCTGATGAAGACGTCACCCAGGATCCACAGGCTGCCACCTCCGCTGCTGAAGCCAGTACGGCAGCCGTAGTAGTTAGACTGTAGTAGGGATTTAGGAGAAGATTTTCAGATTAAGGAAACTCGCGTTTGGATGACAAAATACAAGATGAAGTAGTGAAGGTAAAAACATACCTGACGGACGTAAGCAGAAGCTGGGATTGTGAACTCCTGTCCGTGGATGTGGAAGGTCACAGCAGGCATGCTGGAAATCTGGCTGCAGGAGACAACAGCCTGAAAGCAGAGGGACGAAAGATATATAAAGAATTCTGTTTAACCCCTCCATTTTCAACTCAGTGTAGCCTTTGGTTCAACATTAAACTACTATAAATATTTTTTTTAAACAGAATTTGTTTGGTACTCACGTCTCCATTCTGGACTCTAGCTCCAATGCCACCATTGATGCCACTGATGCTTCCTTGGGGTCCAATGATGAGAGAGGTGCCAGTGTCCACAATAGCCTGGCACCCACCATTGCAAGCCACAACTTGACCATTCACAGTCACACTGAAAGGGATGTACAGTACAGCATGCATGAGACACAAATCGCACTTTTGCATCTGCTATCATTCTGGCTTGGGTACATTTCACAGGAGAGGCACCGTTTCCCACAAATTACCCTGAACGTGGCAGGTTTAACAAGAGTTTGTAGGAAGCAACATAGTCTCACAGGATAGCATAATAGCATTAACTACTATTGTTATGGTGTATGGTGTTTTGAGTAGTTGCTGCATCAATGTTTTTGTTAACTTTATGATCTACTCTATTGCCAGTTTGTTGAAATGTTTCCTCAGGTGTTCCATCCCCTTAAGGGTTTGAGGTCCTGCCACCATAGTCTGTTTGTGTGTCTTTACCTGTCCACTGTGATCTGCCAGTACAACTCATTGGAGAGGGGAATCCAGGTGATGGAACCAGTGTAGTGGTTGGTGTCAATGCCACCAAAGGTCACCACACTGCCTTGCTCAGTGTTACTGCAGAAGTAAGCAAGAACGGAGTCATTAGCATAATAAAATGCTGCAGATTATTTATTTTCTTCTTATAAAGTGGGCCCTCGCGCATTCGTGCGCGAGGGCCCACAACTCCACCTCATCCCGGATTTTTGGTCGGCAGTCACGTGATACCGTACACGCATTCTATTGGCTGACAATATCTAGAAGTGGGCTCCATTCCGTCAGTCTCGGACTTTTGTGAGACACAAAAGGGCTTTAAACAGTCGATAAGAGTGTGGAAAAAGGTAATATAGACAGAAGGTGGTTTAATATCAATATGGGGAGGGTTCATAAACGTTTAAATTACCAAAAATTTGGATCATGGATTCCTTAATCGCGTGTGGTTCCTGGAACTTATTAACCGCAAAGAAAGAGGGCACACTGTAGTTCTTCTTGCTAGGCATAATATAACAAAGCTTTTATTATCATTACCTGCTCAGGTACACAGAGAAGAGATCCTGATTGACCAGGCCTTCCTTCATCATGTTGTCAAAGACAGGTGTAGCTCCAGAAGCAGACAGGCGAGGGTATGCCAGGCCCAGAATACCATCAGCACGCATGTACTTCATGAAGGTAGCCTCAGTTATGCTCATGCCGAAGATTTGGTTTTTCACAGCAAGTCCACCCACCTGTTGGACAAACAGAGGTGTGGCTGAGTTATAATAATACATGAACACCGTCCAGTTCAAAACAGTACCATATGCTTATATTTCCCACCGTCACAGTGTCATAGCCAAGGAATCCAGTCATGCTACCAGTGCCGTACTGGATGCTGAGAGAACGGCCACTGTGCTTGTAGGTGGTGCTGGAGCCTGGGTTGTATCTGTCGTGGTTGTCTGGGAAAATCAATCAAACAACCATTCATCAAATTTTTATTTGTAGCTCCCTTCAACAAGAGAGACAAATAATAATACCCTCAGCAGTCTAGGCCTATAGCAGCTCATCTAACGGAATCTGTATTGTTACTAATTGTAAGCTTAACATAATCTAATAACAGAAAATAAAATTTGCTGACTTGAGTTGATTATATAGGGCTTTTTTATAAGTAGAAGTAAACATAAATGGGAAAGAATGCAACTGGAATTTTAAAAAAAAGTGAAAGCAAGGTAGAGAATGGGATCCCACAGCCTCCAACAAAGGTTTTTTGCATCCGTCAGTCCACCTTTTGCAAACTCAGGGATTGTATTCCCTCACAGAGGACTATCTTG
This sequence comes from Antennarius maculatus, assembly GCA_013358685.1. NCBI lineage: Eukaryota > Metazoa > Chordata > Actinopteri > Lophiiformes > Antennariidae > Antennarius > Antennarius maculatus. Next base: position 3,354,915 of record CM023626.1, on the reverse strand, counting down.
TGCCATCCAACAGATCACTTCTCCTTACTCAGTGGTTTATCTTATTAACAGGGCAGCTGTACATATCACATGTGTTTCTGTGTTTAAGTTGACAGGAAAACACTAACATTTTATAACTTAACAATGCAAATCGGGATAACTTTGAAAATAATCTCTAAACCTGAGTTTTGCTACCTAAGATCTATTTAAAGAGTGGAAGTTTACACGTATGCATAGGTTTACATACAGCAAGCTGGACTTCCACAGTAGACGGAGGGCACCCAGAGGTTGGATGAGCCAGTGTCAAAGATGACCTTGAAGGACTGAGGAGGAGTTCCAATGGAGATGACTCCATAGTAGGCCAACTGGAGATGAAAAAGAGACAATCATGACCAAAATGAATAGTTTTTCAATGTGCCCTTCATCAGTCTCCAAAGTTGCTACTCACATCAGCATCGTTGGTCATTGGCTGCTCGCCCACAGCAAAACTGGCATCAAACTTGGCCATAGGGTTGTATGGGTACTTGAGCCTCATCTCCTCCCACAGACCCTGCTCCTCCAGGAGCTCCCTGGCTGTCTTACCCTTCTCCAGATGGATCCTAGGATTCACAAAAGGAGCAACTTTTTTCTTTTCAGCCTCATTTTGACCTGTAAATCACTTTTTCCGTATATGTAGTTCATTTTAAACCAATCAATGCTTGTAAAATTTTGATTTACTCATGAGGGCACAATATAGACAGATATCTTAAGGATGGTATGTCTGCAGTTGTTTCTCGGTCCAATTAGCTTAAGTTACACCTTATGTATGTTTAATTTTGAGCGTTAAAAAAAATATAAAATAAAGCCACTAGAAGTTAATGTATGTAATGTGAGAAATTACTTACTGGAAGTGACACTCAGACAGCGCCACCATGGCGCACAAAACAAAAACCAACTTCATTGTCTCTGTTGAACCGTCAACTGTGGGAAGAAATCAATTCAGTCTGGCAGAATCAAACTTTCTCAATTTTGGTCATTGACATTACAGAAAAAATCCTAATGGCTATGTGAGAAATAAGTTCTTCTAATGGTTCTGCTGTATACTCACATGTAGAGTCCAAAACCTGAGTGCCTACAGACAGTCAGGCATCCCCTTTTATACAGGTGGGCAAAGATTTCACCGTTACATAAAGATAAGTAACGCATACACATTCAAGCGATAAGATAAGTAATGGACCAAATAATCACTGACCTTATAACAATGTCAATTGTATTATTGAAAGAAGGGAAGCACATTTTTGAAAAAAAAGTTTGCATAACTACAGAATGGAGTTCTGTTTGTGTCCGTGTTGAATGGTTGACCAATAATAGCATTCATAAAGGTTCTTCTGGCAAAGTCAAAAGGTGACATGAATTGTTTAAATAAAAATTCATGCTCCAGTATAAATAAATCTGCCAATTTTGCATTTTTTCTCCTCTAATTTTTCCTTTTACAGCTATATTTATGTCATATGCACTGTGAAACACACTAGTGCTTTATTATCAAATATTTGTGATTTCGTTTTCAGGAATTTGCCATAATATTATGTGATAGTGTTATGATAGTCTGAAATTAGGTCTGCACATTTAAATATTGGCCATTGGCTATTATTTTTGTTGTCAAAAAATAAAAATGGTGCCAATAAACTGAGCTGATATTGCAATTTACTTTCATTGACTTAAAATAGTTACTCCCAGAGGGTAGGTTGTAGTTTTCAACATACAACTTCCTTGAAGTTTGCCATTAAAGGAAGCGGAAGAAAAATCAGAAATAATATGAAAGATGAAGTGCAACATGTTCATTGTTCAGAGGAAGAAACCACTATCGTATTTTAGAATATATTTTCCTCTGGATTTTGCAGTATAAAAAAACAAACAAATAAAAAACAAATAAAAAAAAAACACTACCAGACTGACATGATATTCAGCTTCCATACTTTTGCAGTATGAAGTGAAGAATCCATGTAGAATCAATGTCTGTATCAGATTTTGAATTGTACGTCTACATTATCGTGAATGTATAAAAAAAATCTATCTGCAATCAACCAAGGCAAAATTATTTAATTTGCTCGACCTACTGTACATTCTAGCTGTCTATGAGCAAGAGGAGGGGAACACTGTGGATGACACACCAGTTCATTGTAGGGCATAACATTCACTACGTTTTAAGTTGTTTGGAGGTCGGAGAAAGCCCGAGTACCTGAACCCACGTAGACATCAAGAGAACATGTCAAAGTCCACAAAGAAAGGCCTCAGGTGGGATTGAACCCAAGACCTTCTTGCTGTGAGACAAACACCGGTACCCATGGTCCTGGTCTTGCCATTGACCAGGACCATCAGGGGCATTCTACCCAGTTGTCCATGACACTCCTGACTGCTGCCAGTTTATCACTAATAAATAATGTTTGTCAAATCTAAACACTGGCATTATTGTACAAAACATTCCCATGATCATCACAGCATGAAAAGCATGCTCACAGCATGCTCTAGTCTAAACCATCATTGTCAATGAATTACCCCATAAAATCCATTTTAATAATCATGCGAAAAATTTGAACTGGTTTACTTTTGTGGCACATGCGTTTTACAGTATTATAATTTTTTTCACATTTTGGAACGATTTGAGAAAAGTCATTTAGGGTGCTACTGCTGTTAACTGTCAAACTTGACTTGAACAATGTTAATAACTATTGAACGTTAATATATCTTTATTCATTATCTTGGATCCTTTTGTGCCCTCAGGTGAGTGTTAGCGCAGGGTTTAAGTTATCTTATCAGCAGGTCATGAAGACCTGACAATCAACATCATTATCAACTGGAAAAAAAATGTAACTGAAACTGAGTACAGGTATGCCTTTGACATTTCTATACATTTTCCATGTGCATTAAAGTCAAACATATCACACATGAAAATGTGTTTTAATCTTAAATGGAATCCTAATCAGTCACCTTTGCATGTGCCTTGGTGATTAAAGTGTTTGCTGCTAATATCATGTGTTTATTCTTAAATCAAGGTCTTTTCCTTTAGATATCAACTAAAAAACAGCTGGAATGTGCACCGTTGTGCTATCTGAAGTAAACATATTAAAAATAACAAACATCATTGGGACTATATGAAGGATTTTCTGTTCTAAATTAAATGTGAAGAAATGAAATTAACAACAATTTTCTGACAATATTGTCAGTTGTCAGCTTTATGCATTTATTTAGTAAAAACATCCACAGGGTCCTGGTAAAAACATTAACATTACATAACTGCTTTTACAAACTGCCGGCATGCTCAGGAACATTTCAAGCAAAAGGACGTAAGTCTCTGATATCAGATTACAGTAGAGCCAAAGCAATTTTTCCTGAAAAAATTAATTAGCTGCTGTTTCCATGAATTGAACATAACATTTGGCATTTTATGTGATCATATTATGTATCTTTATGAAAACAATTAAGAACACTTCAGATTAAAAATATGCATTAAATATTTTTCAGTCACAACAAATGACTTAAACCACTAAAGAATTTTTCTGTCACTCATTCAGCATATGCTTAAGCATATGTTGACAAACTAAATTCATTTATAGCTCAACAAGCAGTTAAAAACAATTATTTTATCAGCCATGATGAGAATGTCACATGCACTCATGTGAATTTTTATGGTAAATATAAACAAAAACTAAAAAAACTAAAGAATTGATGCTTTTTATTTTACATCAAATGTTTTTAGGGCTTAGTATTCTAGGTATGTAGTAAAGCAGCTCGTTGCTTTAAGATCTAACGTGACATTCCCCGCCTCACGCCCTAAGTCAGCTGGGATAGGCTCCAGCCCCCTGTGACCCGCGACAGTGGATAAAGCAGTGATTACAAGATGGATGGATGGATGGATGGATTCTATTTTGACCCTTGACTGGCAAGACCACTTTTCTGCCTTGCCAGTCAAGTAGTCAATCATAACTGGGCGAGAGGCATTTTTTTCTCCACTTTTAGTCAAATTTATTGAAATGTTTTCTGCTGTTAAGTATGCAGTTTTAATGACTCAAGCATTTTAATGAATAAGAGATCTATTAAGTTGATTACTCCTTCTTTCTTCTTTGTATTTTTTGTATTTAGTTGTACTTGTTCAGTGCCTAAATGCAATAAAAGCACTTGTGCATCTTTTATTATGCAAGTTTTTATTATATTTATGTGTTGTCATTTTATTTGTGCCATCTTGGAACCAAAAAGACCTCACTGAAAGCTATCATCTGATGTATAACACAAAACCAGGGAAGTTAGTTTTGTAAATTGTAAATAAAAACAGAATATAGTGATTTACAAATCCCTTTGAACCTATATTCAATTGGATAAACACAGTAAAGACAAGATACGTAATGTTTGAACTGGTATACTTTGTTATTATTTGCAAATATTAGCTCATTTAGAATTTGATGCCTGGAACATGTTTCAAAAAAGGTGACACGAGTGGCAAGAAAGACTGAGAAAGATGAGGAATGCTCATCAAACACTTATTTGGAACGTCCCAAAGATGAATAGGCTACTTGGGAACATGTGGTGCCATGATTGGACATAAAGGCAGCTTCCCTGAAATGCTCAGTCATTCACAAACAAGGATGGGGCGAGGGCCACCATTTGGAGAACAAATGCGTGAGCAAATTGTCAATAAGTTTAAGAACAAAATTTCTCAATGTTTTTATTTACGATTTACACAATGTGCCAACTTCCTTGGTTATGGGTTTTGAAGATACTGTATATTCAGATAAATACTTCAAACCCATGTAATGACTGCATCTATGCTAAAGTCATTAATTTTCCATTTTTCTTTTTCCAAAAAAAAACAATTCCTCAAGGGGATGACTGAAGTATGTTCCTTCTTCTTTCTTTTTATTCTTCATATATTTCTACAAGTCTTACTCTCTTATTAATTCACATAAACTTAAAGAATATGTGCTGCCGCAGTAAGACAGAGTACATGTATGTGAATGAGACTGACCCAAATAGAAGAGTGAGGTTACAGGGAGAAGAGATCAAGAAGGTGGAGGATTTTAAGTACTTAGGGTTAACAGTCCAGAGTAATAGAGAGTGTGGAAAAGAGGTGAAGAAGCGTGTACAGGCAGGATGGAAAGGGTGGAGAAAAGTGTCAGGTGTGATGTGTGATAGAAGAGTTTCAGCTAAAATGAAAGAAAAAGTGTACAAAACTGTGGTGAGACCAGCGATGTTGTTTGGTCTAGAGACAGTGTCACTGAGGAAAAGACAGGAGGCAGAGCTGGAGGTAGCAGAGATGAAGATGCTGAGGTTCTCTTTGGGAGTGACCAGGAAGGATAGGATCAGGAATGAGTACATCAGAGGGACAGCACATGTTAGAGGTTTTGGAGATAAAGTCAGAGAGGTTATAGACTGGGATGGTTTGGACATGTCCAGAGAAGAGATAGTGAATATATTGGTAGAAGGATGCTGAGCGTTAAACTGCCAGGCAGGAGGCCTAGAGGAAGACCAAAGTGGAGGTTTATGGATGTAGTGAAAGAGGACATGAAGGAAGTTGGTGTGAGAGAAGAGGATGCAGAAGACAGGGTTAGATGGAGGCAACTGATTCACCGTGGCGACCCCTGAAGGGAAAAGCCAAAAGGAAAAGAAGAAGAGTAGAGGAGTGATGTGATGAATGGAGGGGATTTTGGTGATTATATGAGCTGCAGAGTTATGAACCAGTTGAAGTTCATGGGAAGATTTGTGAAGGAGACCAAAAATAATCTTTCTCTCTGTTTTCCCTGACTTCTAAATACCACATCTTTCTGATTACACAAGTTTGAAAAGCTTGTTTTAATGGTTTTTAGTTCCAAACCCAAGACAAGATTCCTCTGATGACATCACTTGATCTGTTTTCATGGACATTCAAAGACTAAATGTTACCTACTAACAAACTGTATGATCTCACCAAACCTGGGTTACATTATGCTTTGCCAACATGTGCAGTCCAGCTGTACAATAGTATATACTGTAGTTATCTCCATCCAGACAAAGTTATGCTGTAAATAAATTAGCAGGATCAAGTTAACGTCCAGTACAAACTCATGGTTAGTCTTGTTCAGTCTCTGATCCTTCAGCGATCCAAGCCTTCCTCTTCACAGGGACTCCATCACTAATACACCTCCTCACCCCTTCTACACTCAATGGTCTGGTGTTAATACATGCAATACTTTCACCACCATTACCACAAGCAGCAAGTCCGCCTTGAGCCAATAACATCCTCTGAGCTGCATCAGCTGAATGAGAGCTCCCAGAATGCCAAGCTCTTCTCCTAGGGAACCTTCCAAATGAAGGAGATCCTGCAGGATGCAAACCATGAATCTCAGACACATGCTTGACACAAGTGTTATTGTTGCTGGATATCTGTCGCTGGAGTGATGCTAATTCTGACTCTGAGTGGGTGCGACATGAATGAGGAGCGATGCAGAGTGATGCAGGAGAGATGTTAAGTGTGGTAGGAGTGAAAGAAAATGATGACGGAAGTGAGACTCGTGGCTTTGGGTAAAGAAAACTTGTTTTCCTGTTTCTAACATCTTCTGATTCCCTTTCTTCCCCTACATGTTCCTTGGAATTTGTTCGCCCTCCTAAGCTTGTTGCATATTTGTCCTTTTTGCTGATCCTCCTCTTCTTTCTTATTGTCTGAGCTTCTTCCAGTTTCATTTCCAGGTTGTGAATCTCCTCGATAACCTGATTGACTTCATCAAAATGAGATAGCAGTGTGGTGACACTGGGAAGGAGGCGGTCCAGGTAGGGCTGGACGTCAAACCCAGACTCAGGCTCAGACACTGATGAGTCTTCAGACTTCACAGAGAGAGCAGAGGACAGGGGGCGCGGAGATAAAACTGTGGACGACAGGGAAGAAGAGTGGGAAGAGGGGAAGGTGGAAGGCAAAGTGGAGAGGATGGATTCTTGTGAAGACCTAGAAGGGGGGATGTCCATTCCTTCAAACTTCACCCTGTGTCTGAACTACAAAGAAAATATGTGAAATCAGCAGCAGCTATTGACTTGCAATTTTCTCATTGGCTGTGGTCTTCCAATGACACGGTACCTCTTTAGCTTTGGTGAGTCCCATCCACAGTTTGAGTCTCTTGATAAAGAATTCCACCATCTCATAGTCCTGAGGTTCAGCTGCTGGACAGTACAGCGCCGCTTGCTCTGCCCTTAAAATAAAGCAATAGTTGGGATGGAACCTCCTTTATTCAAAATTAAAAGCTCTTGAAAATAAGTAATAATAACGAATTTAACATAATCATTGGAAAAAAGATGGAATCGCTACATTTTAGCCCCGAAAGTGGGAGGGCAAGATGCAGATAAAACCATTACAAGACATTACATTTAGAACCAATGGTGAATGTTTCATGTCATAGTACTTGAGGGATGGCTGCCAGTGTGAATGTCAGCTAGCCTACCATCACTTTAGTCCACACTGAACATCTGATAAGTTGTTTGATAGATTTCTCTGGGTGCACAGAAGATGATCATCCTTTGACTTGCAGCAAGCCACAGTAAATCCATTGATGTTTGGTAAAACTGTTGGTGATCCCTACTGGCAAATGTGAATTTTTTTGTCAGATAACACTCTCATTTTCGTTACACCCTTATTTCTAATAGCACCCCAACTTAAACATAATTATTCATCCAGTTGATTTGTGGCACGATTGTACGGAGCTTAGCACTGTTGCCTAACAGTGAGAGGAGTTCAAATCCCCATGAGGACCTGGGATTGTCTGTGTGGTGTTTTCATGGGCTCCCCCCTGGTCTTGTAAACATTCGCCCACCACCAAAAAAATTACCATGTAGTTGTGTATTAATTTTGATTGCATTTCAGTCAAACTTTCTTGGACTTTTTTCACATCTTCAGGTTAGCAGAGCCACTGTTCCAACTATTCTCCTGTATGAAATACGACTAAATACAACAAGAAACTAATCTTGGTGCCCAATAATTGATGTATAGGTCACATAAATTCATATAAATATGTAACAGACATGTTATATAAATATAAGAATTTTACTGGCGGGAACTCGTGGGAATTCCACGATAAACCAATAATATTAGACTTTATACAAAAACATATGAAAAAAAAATTATTGGGATTATAAGCCAAGCGCACCCAACATAGTAGAAAATAAACGTGGTGTCGTAACAACTCTGCACTGGGCGGGCATTGCAAAGCCGTAGATGAATGTTAGCAGGTTAACTGGAGAAAGAAAGATAACTAATGGTGAGATTTTCTTCCTCATCGAGGGAGTTTTTCCCCACCACTGTAGCCTATGCTTGCTCTGGAGGGTTCAGTTGGGTTTCTCTGTCTGTTAAAGTGCTTTGAAATGTCTGTTGCCATGATTTAGCACTATATAAATAAAACTTAATTGATTGATTGATTGGGAAAAGAGCTAACGTTAACGGAAAAGCACCTGTCAAAAGAGCAAGTGGAAATTTTTTTTTAAAGAAGTAATAGTTCTGTCAGCTGACTACATGAACACAACTGTATGTAGTTACTTAAAGAGCGTTTTTGTCAGATGCCCGAGGAGTATTTTGGAAACTACATCGATTGTCCCATTCCAAATGGAAACCATAGCTGGACAGACTGTTCGTGCTACCAGCTAGTTTTCAGTGTGACAGCGTGAGACTTTTCAAGTGAGCTTATTCAAATATATAGGTGGGGATATTAATATGTCATTATATTTCATGATATATGACATATATCAATGACATGCAACAGATCTGGTACCACACACATTCACAAACATGTTGTACCTGTATGTATAGATAAGAACAGCTCCACAGAACCTGGCCAAGAGCCAAACACTCCCCCCCATCAGCAGCAGCCCGTAGAGAGGGCCCAGGTATGGATGGACCTGGCACACTCTTCGGAGAACCGTCCGACCACTCAGCATGGAAAACACCGAGACACCCGTCTGACGTAATGACAGGAAACCGTCCACTGATTGCGAAAAGAGCTGGAACAAAGGCAGAAACCAGTCAAATACATTTAACATTAATGCATTTATCTTAAATGTAATTGTTTTATCCATATGATCTTTCTCCTCATACCACATTTCCAAGGTGAATGCAGAGCAGCAGAAGCATCAGCAGCAGGAGAGTAAGGGCCCATAGCTCCCTCCAAGCTCTCTGCAGCATTCTACTGAAGACTACCCATTTTCGAACAAACCTCAAGGTTCTCAGCAACTGGAACACACACTGACACATCAATTGAAATGAATTCACATTGAAAAAATCGGTATAATATAAACTAGAGCTTTACTCCACCTTTAGAGCCTGCAGAGTGAGCAGAATAGCTGCACACTGAGAACATTTCTGTGCCAGAACGGCAGCTCTATGGAAGTGGGTACTGTTGTCTGGGTCCGATCGAAGCTAAATGGCACAGACACAAATAAACTGCAGTCAGTACCTAAAGAGCATGAGCCATAACATCTGCTAGACTCAATGTAGACTTTTTCATACATTCTTTTTCTTAACAGCTCATTCTGTAGCTATAGAGCCTAACATTTCTGCCACTGAGCATGATACAAGTACGTACCCTGGTATGTTTGTCATGGGGTGACATGAAAGAAAAACAACCAGTCACACTTACATTCATGTCTATATGCAATTTAGAGTCACCAATACTTAATACTGTATGTTTTTGGAGGCAGGTGGAAGCCCACGCACACTCCAGGAGAACATACAAACTCCACACTTAAAAGCTCCAGGCAGATTTGAACCCATCTAACACAAAGCCAGAGCTATATTTTCTTACCATGGAAATACACAAAGCAGCTTGGGACAGAAAGCAGATCTGCAGGATAGCCGTCGCCAGAGTCAAGAAGGCCAAGAGAAGCTGAAACCAGTGTTTCCATTGATAAAGATATTTGGAGCGCTCAGCTGCCATCACACATAATTCTCCAAACATAATGAGGAGAACGGAGATGAGAAGAAGGACCTGCCGTGTAAAGAAAGAACATTTCAAAGATAAAATGGATCCCATTCTTTGCGAGAAGAAACATATTAACTTCTATTGTTTAAAGGATGAGCGATCGTTACCGTAAGCGCCACCTGCAGATCCAGTCCAGAGAAGGATGAAGGAATGTGAAGTGGACGTATGGAGAGAAAGGGGGTGACTGTCTGCGTCTGTACCCAACGCATTTTTATGGACAGACACACAAATAAACCAGACTCTCTGTGGTAGTGTGTGAAGTCAATAGAAATAGATTTGTACCTGGAATGAAAATGAAATTAAAAACACACACAAACAAAATATTATTCTTGATTTAAAATGAATTTTCATAAAGCACTGCAGTATTCTGTGTTTTAAAGAATATAAAATGAATATTGTGACTTCTGAAAGTCATTATGTTACCTCAATATGTTACTTGATTTTTGAGAATTTTAATGGACAGCACACCTCATTATTGGAGTTATTCCAATCGACCACAGAAGAATTGAGGTATTAAACATTTAGTTGACCCACTTACTGCTGCGTACTCCAGTCTGCCATGTGCAGGTCAGTCAAGAGCTGCTGTGTTGTTGCTGCGCTGTCTCCCAGGAAGATGCTCGTCACAGGACGGACCGTTTGTGTGTACTGCAGCCGCGGCAGACCAACAACATGCAATGTTGGGCTTTGGTATAGGTGTGGAACCAAGATACGACTGATCCACAGCTCTGCATCGGACCAGCTGAGGGAGAGTCGACATAAGCCCAGGAATGACATTCGATGCACAAAATGATCTTTTTTTTACTTCTCTACAGGAGTTCTTCTTTGAACTTGGAAAATTAAATGTGTTTCTATAGCAAAATCAGTCATGCACAGATATCACAGTCATGACATTTTGTTTGTTTTGTTAACATGCGGATGCTTTAACATGATTATTTTTGTGCATCAAGTTTCTGATAAGTGGACTACACCAATGTTATAACTCATCATATTCATGGAACTTATTGGGTGCATCAGCATAGTAGAGTATTCGGTCCCTATCAATTTAAACATTACATCTTTGTGCTAGTGATAGAATGTAGATTTTCCCCAGAATAAACTTTGCTTTAATTTTAAAAATTTTCTGTTCTACAAAAAAAATAAAAGTCACAACCAGTGTAGCTTTTGTTTGGTGACTTTTGTTCCTTTTTATCTGAAGAATACGACTTACTACATTTTACATTTATCAAAAAGCTCCACCTCCAGCAATTTAGATATTACACTATGCTGCATCTTGAAAATACTCAGCTGATTATGTTTTTTCTTCTCCACATCTCCTTTGACTTCAGATCTGCACAGAGCTGAAGTCAAAGGAAAACACAAGAGAATACAGCAAGATTTGATAGATTTGTAACCAGATTGAAAATCTATTAGTACGATTCTGGATGGTGCACACCGCTGTTGTTGATGTTGCACAGTGAATTTATAGTATATGTGCAAAATAATCCAATTAACCCTAATCTGCATCTGAAAACCGTCCATCCATTCTTGCAGAAAGACCTATAGCCTCTCATGTGCCTTGCCGGTCACGGGTCTGCTGGAGCCTATCTCAACTGGTTACAGGCCAAAGGTACGGTACACCCCAGATGAGACAGCAGCTTATCACTGGTACACATGAAGGACAAACAACCACACGCACTCACACCTATGGACAATTTGGAGAGATCAATTCACCTAAAAAGCATGTTTTTGGAGATGGGAGGAAAACGAAGGGAAAGAAAAGCCACACAGACGCGGGGAGAACATAAAAATGCCAAACAAGAACGATTCAAACCTGGAAGCACATGTGCCGCCAATCTGAAAACCATTTTAATGTCAACAACATATACATATATGTTGTTGCCTTTAAAATGGTTTTCAGATTGATTTTCAGATTGGAGGTCACTGCTTCTGGATTTCTCTCCAGTGTGTGTCTGCATTAGTTACCCTGAATTGCTTTGGCATTAAGGAGGATGAGTGGTGTCCTTACTCTGTGAGTGAGGTGAGGTTATGGACTCCCATGGGTGCTGTGTGAAGGCTGCGTCTGACAGCAGAGTGCAGCAGCCTGCCTTGACTCTGCTCTACGCTGTCGTGATAGTTTACCATCAGTAACAGCAGCAGGAATAACAGCTGGCACACACAGTGCTGCAGAAAAGATGGAGAAGTTATTTCACAAAAAAAAAAAAAGAACTAAAACTGCCACAAGTTTGTGTTTTTATTCTCACCCTCATAAGCGATCGCAGAGCCCTGACTTTTCGAGCCTCTTCTATGGCATGTAGCAGCCCATACCCACATGGTGGACGAACGTTTTTGCCTCGCTCTCCGAATGTCCTCACGACATTAGTCTCCATCGCCAGCTGGTCCTCCACCTCTGGGTCCACAGGCCTCCATAGTGTTGTGTATATTAAGGCCTGCACAAACACCTGAAATAGGTAGATGTGTATAAATTATACAAGTACAAGGAAATATGTTTAACTGGATAAAAAAGACTTGGTGACTTGTCTCAATCCACCTTGAGAGGCTCCAGAAGCAGAGTGGAGGTGATAAAGGCAGAGAGGGATGATATCAGCCACATGAGGACCACCGCTCTGGACAGGACGCTCCCGTAGAGTCCCACCACAGTCAGACAGGCTCCTAACAACACAGCCACCAGGAGGTAGATCACACGCACTGTCCAGGGCGGGAGCAGCCAGCTGGTCTGACTCCGGGTGACTCCTGAGTTGGAATAGCAACTTATAATTACAGCAAATTACTAAAAACAGATAGAAGAGCCACTTGGTATTTACTCTGTTTTAACCCCATGGTTTAGTACAGTGAAGGTAAATGCATCCTGGGGTTAGTGTGATGGTGTTTACGGGATCTCAAGTACAGTAATAAATACAACATAAATTCCGATTGCAATTTTATGGCTCCATGTGTTGAAACTGCAGCACTTTAAAAAGTTAGTTGTAAAAATAATGCACATTAAAATACTGTAGTGAAAATTGTAGAAAAAATCTGAAAATAGTGATTATATGATGTAATACCTAAATTAGTAGACAGTACCATTCAAATCATACATTCATTCACTTATATTCCATACTGTTTCCTCCAGTTTCATGGGTCACAGGGGTTGCTGGAGCCTATCTCAGCAGACTACAGGCATGTTGCCAGCGCATCGCAAAACCACACAAAAGATGAAAAACCACTCACGCACACACTCACCCCCTAGGGACAATTTTGAACCATCTAATCTACCTGAAATGCATGTTTTTTGAGAAACTACGCAGATACGTGGAGAACGTAGCTCCACACAAAACAGGACTCAAACCCAGAACCATCTTACTGTGAGGCAACAGTGCTACCCACTGCAGCACCATGCTACCTGGTTTAAATTAATCAATATCCAAAAATAATGTAATATAAAGGGTATTAATTGTTAAAGTGACGGATGAATAGCTTTAGAGCTTTAAAAAGCTCTAAAGGTAGAGCTTTTATTGTAACTTTAATATGATGGTTTAGTACCGATACGTGTGGTGGAGGAGGAGCGGGTGGATTCAAGAGAAGGGCATGGCAGGAACGTGCTGGCCATCGAGTCTATGGATAACACAGAGGGACACTTGCTGAGTCCTACTTCATGCAGGGGGGTGCAGGACTGTAGGTCTGCCAGGGACTTATCGTCACTCTGCTCCGTCCAGCTGCTGCAGGAGGAGCTTCTGCTTAAAATCACAGGGAGAATTTTAAACAACACAGTCATGCATTACAAACAATTTATCTGTTTCACAGAAGTTTACCTGCTCGAGAACGAGGAGGTGGTTTTAGGAGAATCTCGACCGCTGTCTGAGTTGCTTTTGGTTGTGTTTGGTTTGTCCTCTGCTACCGCAGCTGCTATAGACATCAGCAGATCTTCCTCTGGAGCGCAAACAATCATAATCAGAAAACACATAATATCTCCCCATTTGACCACTGTACTATGATGTATTGTAATTTCTTTTCAGGAAGAACACTGTCACTGCATATTTTAAGTTTTAAAGTTAAATTGAGGATTTTCTCACCGGACAGAGTCAGAAGTGTTGTCAGGTTGTGTTTGTGGTCTTGTGTAACTTGTGACTGGTGACAACTGGAAACATCTTTTGGTGAAGTCTGTATGCAACGGGGAGAGAGGAGTGGTTTGGGGGGGCCTGTGGAGGAGGGTGAAGCCAGATGGAGCTGCATCAATGCCTTTTTTCTCCTCAGTTGGCGAACTGGACCGAGACCAGACGCAGACTTGCACACATTGGGGACTGGGGTCATGTTGATGAGGCATGGACCTCTTGGAAGATTGAGGAGGCTGTCACAGGATGGCCATACTCTCATAGTCTCCTCTTGACATGCTGCGTCTGCCTGAGGAACCAATCCGGAAGCAGCCCAAAAATCCAGAATACTGGAGTCCACCGCCTTGCTTTCTACTAACTACAGAGTACAGAAGTTATTTCAGACGGAGGAATATCACTAATTTATGTTATTGTGGATGTGTGCTCTCACAGAAGAAGGACTGTCCCAAACAGAGCTGGAGGAATTTGACAGGGACAAGAAATGATTGCCAGAGAGCTCCGATTGGCCAAGGTAGACATCCATCTCCACGGAGTGACAAACAGGAGACGGAGCCAGAATGTCCACCGCTATCTGTGTTTGCACACACAGAAACACACACCGCCTGGGCAATTAGACAGAAATGGAAACGCTCACTTGTTCCCATACTGAGATAAGACTGTTTGACAGGCAAAGATTGGGCGCACGTCTAACATATCACTCTAATGACATCTAATCAGCAACACACTGAAGGCACAACAGAAAAAAAAAACACAGAACACAGAACTTTTATGAACCTCTTGAAAATAAACTGGTTAGCATATCTAAAGGAAGTCATATCTAACTAATTCAATATGAGAATGTTTTTGTGACAGCAGTCACATGTTTCATACAAGTGGCTTCACTCCGTCTCAGATTACCTGATTACAAGCATTCTGAAAGATAAAACAGAGGAAACACTGGAGAGGAAACACCAGTACTGCAACAATCATTCCCACGGCAACGGTCTCCAGGTTAACCAGCATCCAGGCCGACACTGCTCCACTGGTGGCAAAAGGAGACAAATTAGTGTCATCCCGTTAATCCTGGATAATTTAATACTAGATTATTTTTTTTAGAAATTCTAAATATTAAATGTTATGCATTGACTGAAACAATGGATGTTAGATATTTAAATAATAAGAGGAAAATTTTTGCTAAATCATCCTACCTCTGGCTCTGTGTGCCAACAGCCCCGTACCACAGAGCTCCCAGTGCAAGGTAGAGGTTTAAAATGAGGGCGCTGCATGTCACCCTCTGACCCCTGGTGAAGCGACTGTGAGCAGGACGCTCCCATAGTGACACCCAAAGGTGGTGTTCAACTAACCCAAACATCAGCTGAGAGGTGAAGACCCGACGGAACTGGGAAAGCTCATCTGGACCTGGTGAAGACAGAGAGGTTGGACAACATCATCAGGAAAACATCCCATACAGCCGACACATTGTATTATTAATAAAAAGATAATGTATTTGAAATTGCAGGTTGTCCCCAAAATATGAACATTATGTGAACAAATACGTGCCGCTATATCTGACTATTGTCCTGCAATTCCACTTTCTGTCACAACCCCCTCTGAGCAGCACCTCTGCATTTACACGCTCCAACACTCGTCTCCCCCTGATGTTGTTGTTTGTTGACTCTGTGAGGATCTCAGAGCGTCAGGTGTCGTACCTTTGATACTTCACTATTTATCATGGATGATAAAGCAAAGGCTAGTGAAGATTTTGGCCGTGGTGACTATCTCTGATAATAACTCTGCCTCTGATCACAACTACCCCCTCCTCCTTCTCTTCATTCCTAAGTCACATGCTACATGCTACATGCTACAGTACCGTACAGTGGATTTGTCAACATCAGCATCTAACTCTGGCTGTTGTTGTTGGATGTGCTTATTGAACAACAATAAGCACAACAATATTCAATAACAATTATTGAAGTGTTTTCTTCTTCTCCTCAAGAATTAAATTATAAGAAGCAATTGTTTACTGCATGTGAACTAATCTGAATTGAAAGCCATCGTGTGACTCATGATTGATGCTTAACAGCAGATATTTGAACGATACCTGTGTATTTTAATATAATTATATATTTTTATTCTTATTTATTGTACAGTAACATAATTTCATAAGATATTTACAGTTTTCTAGTTATTTCAAGAGTCCAATATTGGTGATGTACAGTTCTTAAGTCAAGTAAAATGACGTAAACTTGATTGTGATTTTTCCGTGTATTTTTATTTTAAAACCAATGTATAATTGAGAACGACTTAACTCGAAATGACCTGTACCGGTACAGTATTTTATTTTATTATGCATTTTTTTTATGTCCTTTAATTGTTTGTGTTAAGTCTTAGGGAATAGTACTTGCATAGTGAGAGTAGTCATCACATTTAAATGAAATGGAGATTGTAGATTGAAATGTCATACGTAATGACTTACAAATAATTCAACATATGAACCTCCTCTCAGAACCAATTTTGTTAGTATGTTGAGGACTACCTGTATACCATTTTAATGGTGGTTTGGTGAATTATTTATTCAAAAAATATGAAACAACTTTTTAACTCCAACCTTGACACATGAAAAACATGCTGTACTGTACATTTAAATGAAAGTTAACTTTCATTCAGCAAGTCATTTTTCCAGAAAAATGCAGCAGTTATTTCTTGTTGAACATTAAATGTAGTGACCTGAATACATAAATGTGTCCCTTGTGTGTCACTGATGTAATATTTAGAAGCTTACATGAGGCAAGAACTTCCTTCTCCACTGTGCCGTTCTTTGGGTTTTCCACAGAGAGCCAATCCTCCAGCAGGAAGAAGAACATGTGGTCTGTCTGAGGGTCCCAAATCACCACATGATGAACGTACCAGGACGGGTCCAAACCTACATTTACATCATGATGCTTAGAAGTATAGAGAGAAAATCTGGACCTAAAGGATGAGGTTTTACTTTATTCCAATGCAGATCTACATGACTTCAGTTATTATTTAGGAATATCCTATCTGGCAGAAAAACCGGGTCTATTGCTATCCAGCAGCATCAGCTTTATAGACATGCCCCCATTATGTCAATGCAGTGTATGTTTTAACAAAAACCACGTAGATATCGGTACAGTAAAAATCTGCTACCCTGAAGATTATATACAGTATGTCCAGTTTTCTGTTAACCCACTGAAACAGTTTTGGAATTGTATAAATTTGGCAAGACTGGAACTAAAACCTGCCAGATTAATCATTGACAAATCAGATAATTATTAGGATAATATGATCCCCTCTGAAGTAACCATTTAATATTTTGAACCTTGACTAAATGATCAAACCTACATTAAGATAAGAGAATTGGTATTACCTGTAATTTTCACAACACATAAACTAAAGAGGAATTATGACACTGAATGCTTCTGAGAGAGTTTCTGTTCAACTCCCAGACCAGACATTCATTGAATTACTCAACAACATCTGACAACTCTAATAGAAATGTCCAAGTTTGTAAAAACTTAAATGCAAGTATGACAGCACTGATTTGCTTTGACAATCATTGAGGTCTTGTATTTTAATGTTATACTTTAGAGAAAATCCTGATCATTGAATCAATTGTGGAAAGTACAACTTGTTAATGTCAGCAACACGTTTTTATGTAACAAATGGTACCAATCCAAGATGGATTTTTATATTTATATATAAAGATTTCATGCAGTATTCTTGAACCTGTGTTATCGTGCCAGATGCGAATTTTCCAAATTTCGCCCAGGTTGTCGTCCGTCTCCAAGTGAAACTGGTCCAGGTTGCCTCGTTGAAAGGCTCCATCCCTCTGCAGATGACGAGACCCGCTCTTGTTCATGCCATACAGACTGATGCCAACATGTGCTGTGGTGCCTGGTAGAATAAATCAAAGCATTAATCATCTCTATCATTTACAGCTAGAGGATTCATGGACAAAATAAAAAAAATTTCCCTATAATCTTATCTTCAATTTTACATCCACACTCTCCTGTCTTATCTTTGGATCACCTGCTCCTCGCCTCCGGCCAGTTTTGACCAACACCCTGTAGTGATACAGCCCTGGTCGTCCACACAGGGGAACCTGACCCAGTCTCAGGCTGTCCAAGTGGTCCAGTTTATAGGCGATAAGGCCCAGCACCAGATGGATCAGAACAAGCATAGCACACACTATCGCCACCACCATATTACGAACGGGACCGCCTGACTGAGAAGACAACACAATGATGGAGGTGATGATGAATGCCTTTATTTTTTTAATGAAAAAATCTTTTATTTTTAATGAAAAAATATGTTTGAAAAACCAATTAGACATTTATTATAATTCTTATAAAATAATATGTATCAATATGCTTCTTTGTCGCGTACTGGTGGCAGCAGGACCACGGCCCCAGGATGGATGAACATGCTGGCTCCAAACATGGTGAGGTGCTGGGTGAGGCAGCGCGCTTCACTGAGGGTGCTGCCCTCTAGCGGCCACAGACCCTCACTGCTCCAGCGACCCTCTTTCACACTGAAGTACCGGCACAGAGAGCTGAAGGCGCACACTGACACACGGACAGGGCCTCCGTCCACCAGACAGGAGGACAAGCTGACAGAAATAGGCTTGTCTGTCCCTTGTAAACTGGGTTGAAGGAACAGATCAGATTCGGAAACATTTCTTTATTTGTCTGAATACACCGTTAAATAGAAAACAGCTGTGACTCACAGTGGTGACAGAAAGATGGCATCCATCACGGAGGTGTTCTGAGCAGAGAGATTGAGAACCCACTCTCTCACTAGGGAAACCTTGGAGGCATCAGTCTGTGGTAGCATAGAGCTCACTTCTATCCTGACATGTCCAAGACTCACAGGACTACCTCCTAGGTGTCCAGAATACAGATTGAAAGCAGCATTTTTCACTTAGAATTCATGCAAAAATCCAGACAGACAGTAGGAGTAAGGAATAATTAGGCAAGCACTGCATAGTCAACTTTAACGATCACCCTGTCACTCTGAAATGCGCACAAAAACTTAGCACAACTCTCATAATGTCTGTTAATTACAAATGAAAATGTAATCTTTGGTGGCAGATAGGTGCTGAAGTGCAAAACTTTCAATTGTATTCTAATTATTGCATGTATTATATGATAGAAACCTACAGTACATTCAGATAAATATGATTATATTCTCACCATGATGAAATTAGACCAGTAAGCAAAGCTTCCCCAGTAAAATATATGAATTAATACGGATAGATATTGTCATGAGCATAATCTCAAAATTTTAGATCAATAAAAACTAGGCTAGGTCCAGAAAATGATGTGTCAGCTACTGTACCTTGGCCTAGGCTGAAGTTGAAGGAGATGTATAAACCGGCCTTTTCATCAAGTCCATCTACTGGTTTCACCGTGAGGTTCAAGCTTCCATCATTGGGCAGAGTTACAGTGAGACAGGTGGTGTTCCCAGTTAATCCATCTCCACTGTCAGTGTCCAGCCCTACTGGGTGCTTGTTTGGCAGATTGACCTGTATGCCCTGTTCAAGATCTAGGTCCTGGATGTTTATAGGCTTCCCCTGAGCTGTAGCTAGCTCCATGGCAACCAGAGTGGTGGAAATTGGTGGGTCAGCATCCATCAGCAAAGAGTTGTCTCTCAAATCTGCATCCATATCGAACAGCACCTGTGTAACCTCTGACCTCTGACTCTTCAGGTGAGCAGTTAGGGAGGCGGGGATAAGAAACTGACATGGGGGAGAACTCTTTAATTCACCAGTCGATAAGGACTGAAAGGTTTGGTTTTGGTTCGACTGGTGAGTGCAGAGGAGGTTGGAGGGGTCTCCGTGGAAGCCTGCCGTATTGATGTAAGGGGTAGACAGCGAAAGGGGTGCCTCACTGTGAACATGAGATCTTATTAGACAGCGCATTAGGGCCCCCGTGTGACCCAGTGCTGACACAGCAGGGCTTAAGGAGGCTGGGCGAGAAGCGGAAACACTGAGGGTTTCTGACAAAGCAGCCAGGGTGTTGCCTGTAGGCACAAAAGAAATAAAATGACGATTCATTCACATGTTGAGTTAAGCGTACAATACAGATGAGACTGTTGAATGGAAGACATAAAGGTCGACTGCACCTATGATGTTCAGAATGTTCCTTCCTGTTTCAACGGTTTCAACACCAGGACCCATCTGTTCCTCCATGACATGGATCATCTTCCCCACTGTTTGCAGAACCTTTTCCTGGCAGTTTTCACATACCATTTCCCTGGGAACAGCCTTAATAACACAGATATGAGCATTCTTTCATTTAATAAAAATGCTTGAAAGATTGAAGATGATGTGATTTTTGGAAAGTATGAAGTTATGTTCTGGTGGAAAAGATTGCATGTTGGTACCAAAGGTAAAAAAACAACAACCCTCTTTTCTTTTCAAGTTTGAGGTTGAATTAATTTTGAAATAAAATGATGAGGGAATAAACTAGCTGATTACTTACAGTAGACATTAACAATGCAGAGCTTATCTGCTCAACATCTAGCATGGAGGACAAAGGCAGAGAGATGAGGGCTTCGGTCACCGTTTTCCGGATCTCCCTTCTGTCCATGAGCTCCTTGGCTGTCCGCTCCAGCTCCATCTGCAGGTTCAAAGTCATCAAACCACAATCTCTGCAAATCCAGACCTATCCAGTCTGACAAATGCACTGGGCTTGACAAAATTAGTTGTGTTTTTTGTGAAGTTTCATTTCACACACTGGCAAATGAGATGCAATGCTGGCATACAACCTGATTCAGTTGGCTGGTGAGGGCAATGGAATAAGGGACGATCTCTTGAGGGTTGCCATGTTGGACCAAAGTCCACAACTCAGTCTTGATCTTTTTTCTGAGCCACTGACTGGTAATTTCATTCCTCACCGGACTTTTAACTGATAGTGTCCTGTAGACAGAATAAAATAGCAATCATAGTCAGTATTGTCATGCTTAACTTTGACTAAAACATAAACTTATGTGAAGGTATAAAATTAAAAAAAACAACAACTTAAGCCGAAACCCTAACGTTTAGCCCATTCTGTAACCATCTGTGCTCTCCCAAAGAAATTTGAACAAAATATTTAGAAAAAAGACAGTGTTTGAAAGAGAAACAGATGGAAGGATCTAAACTATACTCTTAAGGGAGATATTCAAGATTTTTTTCTTTTACAAAACTGGCCAAAACAGTCCAATGATGTAATAAGATCGGATCAATTTTCAAGGTGGTAGGATTAAGCAAACCATCCATCGTCATCACCATTACCTGTTCAAAGCAACGACATTTGCCTCAAGATGGTTTTCAACCAACAATAGAATTCTGATAACTGTCAAATTTCTTTCTGGACCAGGACTCCCCATTGGAACCAGGCTCCCAAACGATGAACGAGTTCCTCTACGGACATAAATTTATAAATTAAACATAACTGTTTTTTGACAGAAAGGAACTTCAGTTTGTAGTTTTTCATTCATGTTTTTCTTTAAATTAAGGTCATGCCAGTACGTTTTTATCTGTTAGTATTTGCACGTTGAGTCTTGCATTTACCTATACAGAGTGAGCAGAGGGCAAATCATGCCAACAACTTGGCATGGTGCTACCTGTAAGGTGTAGATTAACTGAGAGGTCCTGTTTTCATCATCTTGCCAGCCTGATAAAAGACAACATATCGTCTCATCAAAGCAAAAGATTTGCCACATTTTCACCATATATTGCCACACACATTATATATATATATATATATATATATATATATATATATATATATATATATATATATATATATATATATATATATATATATATATATAAACACACACACACACACACACACACAATCAAAACGACTTTGACATATACCAAAGCATTACCTGAGCAGTTGTAGGTGACGACTGTATTAAGCAGATGTGTATCTGACTGTGGACTGAGATCACATATGCCTCCATGTGGAGGACTAACAGGTCGTATCGTCAGGCTGGCACTGCCCCACTGCCTTCTATCATGCTGGGACACATTGACAGTGAGGGTGTAACTGTGGCCCGCCTGCAGGACACCTGAACGCACTACAAACTTTGAAGAGTTGCTCCCTGTGGAGATGGTGACCCCATTAAGGTCAAGGCCTATGCCATTCTGGTCCACAGCGTCCCATTTGTACTATAAAAAGCCATAGAGGGGAAGAATTAACAATTATCTTGACTGTCCGATTGTCTGTGAACAATCTCATATTTTTGTTACAAATTATAAATAATTGTATTTATGCAATTAAAACTGAAAATAAATCAAACTGTCCAATCACAATTTAATAGCATCTTATCTATGATAGTATTACTTTTTGAAACCACTATTTTACAAACCACTTTTTAACAAAACTCAATGAAGTTTCACTTCTTAAAACAAATGTCTGTGTTCATATCGAAGTTGTTACCTGAGCATGGTGGTCACACTGCCCACATTGCCCAGAGAGGACGACGGGGGTGGTGTAACTCACATGATGAGGCGTCGACAGGGTGGAGCAGGATATACATTTCACAGTCACAGGAAGCAGAGGAGCATCGCACACAGTCACCTAAAGATAAGAGACAAAAGTATATACTGCATGATATGACATTGTAGTAGTTTGCCTATCTTAGTATCCAAAACTATTTAGAGCTGGCAAAATCAAACGTTTGTGAAAGTTAATTTTCAAGTTATAAAACACAAATTTGTCAAATGGAGGCAAATTATCAGTAATGCTCACTGTCTGGTTGACAGAGACGGGCTTCCTCCTTGCTTTGTGAACAGTCAGAGTGAAAACATAGACAGTGTCTGGGTGCATTTGTGTGCCGAGTATAACCAGTCTACTGCTGTTGTTACTGATGGGCTGCTGGAGAACAGGACTCTTGGTGGAGTTCTGAAAATGTAAACAACCAGATATTGGTGAGAAGTTAACATAAATCTATTGCCATTGATTTTATGGCACATAATAGAATTAATCCTTTTATTAGATTATTTTACTTATTTTTTTATCTTGAATTTACACATCATTGCTTATAATCAGGAAACCTTTACCAGTGTCATTACGGCCCAGTGATACTGCAGGGTATCTTCCGTTCCTGGGTCTTTATCTGGGTCTTGGGAGGCAGATCCATCCAGGATGAGGTCAGTCAGTCTTGGCCAGATTCTGTGTGAGCCTCCCGTGATGAAAGCTACTAGCTGGGAGTGAACAACAGTCAAGGTGGTTCTTTGCTGGACAAGTAGAGGAGTTCCCTTGAGGAAAACTGTGAATACCAGGCAATACTGTCCAATGTCCAGAGAATGCTTTGGGAGTAAGAGATTAGGTGAAGCTACATTGACTTGATTTCCAAGACTGACTTCATTGGGGAAGAACTTGGAGTTGGTATTAGTACAATTGGGTTCTCTCAGTATTTTCCATAAATACATGGTTTTGTAAGCAGAGCAATTACTGTCAATGCTTGCTTCAAAGAAACTTGGTTGAGACTTGAAGATAGTCGATGGGCTCTGGATTAGAAAAGCTTCAGGGCTGGGACACCGGAGTTCCTCCACATTTATGTACAGCTGGGTAGACGCATGGCTGACACTGTTGAGAACTTTCAACATAATTCTGTATTTTCCAGGAATTTGATAAGTATGATTGATTGTGCTTAAGTCTGTCATTAAAACTTCGGTGGAATCTCCAAAATCCCAGAAGAATTTGAGGTTACTTCCTCCATTTACAAGAGCAGAAAACATGACATCATGTCCAACAAATATTCTTTCAGACTGATGGACAAGCTTGACCCTCTCGACAGGCCATTCAACTGTCACAGAACCATTTTGTGTCTTAGAGCAGTCTCCGTTTGTGACTATCACACTAACAGACAATGGACCACTATGTGGTGGAGTATAGATAACCTCTTGTCCCATTATCCATGTGGGCTCAAACCCAACCACATGAAACATCCAGGTGTAGTTTACAGGAAGTCCATTTTCAATGTCTGCCTTGAACTTGGTTTCTTTCAGAGCCTCAATAGCAGCAGAACAACAGTTTACAAGCTGCAAACCTTGAATATTCTCACGCACAACAATCCTTGTAGAGATCTCTGCAGTGCTAACCTGGTTCCAAGCTTTCAATGTGACAGCGTACGTTCCTGTTGGAAGGTTTGAGGTATTGAACTGCCCATCAAGAATGGCCTGACTATAAACCCAGTCCTTGTTTCTTAACGTTATCACAAAGCTTCCATTGCTTCCGCTTGAGATTGTTGCACTAAAACTGACCTGTTCTCCTGTGCATGAAGAATATTTAGAGATATTCAGTATTAGATCACTGATTGCATCCTGGACCGTAACACTATGTGAAACCATCTTCCAGTTTATCCCATTAGAGACATTCAAAGACACCTGATAGATGCCTGCACATGGAAAGGAGTAGAAAATGTTTTGCTTTGTGATGTTAAAAGCTTCATCTTTAATCCGGCTTACTTTCCAGTTCCAGTTCAGGTCGCTACCCTTCAATATGATCCCATTGAGTGGAACAACATTTCCTGTGGTGACATAAAATGGATAGGTCTTCCCCTCAATTTCAAAGTCCACTTCTTCAACCTCCTCCTGTACATTAAACTCTTTAGTGACATTGCTCTGCCCAAGGACATTCTGAACCGAAACTTTAACAAGACAATGACCCAGATTTGTGAAGGTGTGGAGAAGAAAGGGTTCATTTGTCTGCAGGGGTGAAAGATCAGATTTTACATACCAAAAGAACTGCAGATCTGACCCAGTAATCACAGAGACAGATATATTTACTACTCTCCCCAATTCCACAATGTTTGATTGTGTTGCTATGTTTGCACGTGTTACTCGTTGAACTGCAAATAAAGTAGCACTGCTGGTGGTCTCACCCAACTTGTTCGATGCTGTTAGATGAACAAAAATCTCACCAGGAGTTTCAGCAAACAAATGAAAAATCTTCCCTTCACCTGTAATTTGTTGGTTTATTCCACTCTTTGTAGCAAGCCAATGATAAGTGACATTGGAACCCTTGACAAGTGATGCGACAAACTGCAGTTCCTCTTCGGTCGGTACATATTTCATGTTAGTCAAGCTCTGACATTTAATTTGAAGACCCTCTAATCTTTCAAATACCTCAATTAAAACAGCTGCCTCTTCTGTGGTGGCAAAATCCTGTGCTACAACCCTCACTTTATGCATTCCTGGTTTGAGGAAAGTAAATCTGAACTCTGAAGTCCCTTGTTTGGTTGAGGCCATGCCATCCACAGTCCAGTAGTAGCTAGTGCTACTGACTGCACCACTGATTGCTGAGATATGAGTTTCTTCTCCTACTACAGCATATGGCTGACTGGTGTGAAGCACGAGATCTGAAACATGAGATAAAACATTCACCTTAAGCGTCACAGAATCATGGCTAACAGAGTTAACTGCGGTGGCAGTGACCATGAACTGGCCAGTGGAGGTGAAGACGTGTGAAACGTTTTGGCTCTGCTCCACTGCAGAACCATCTCCAAAGTCCCACAACACTGACACATTGCTGCCAATACAACTCACAACCCAAAAGGATGCCGAGGTGTTTACCATTAGTGTGTCACTTTGACTACCATGTCCCACAGAAAGTTTACCGACTGGGTTTTGAATGGTAATACTAACTTTGGCCATTTGGTTGCTGACCTTGTTACTTGCCATCACTGACACTTCTTCAATTCCTTCATCTTTAAAGATAAAACACTTCTGAGTATTTTTTGTCCTGGTAATAAGACTAGCGGAGCTACTGATCCAGTTCAACTCGTAACTGGTCATCTGCCTTGGGAAAACTATCCCTCTGAAGCATACCTCATCTCCCACCGCCACTACTTCCTGGGATACGTCTACTGTTATGTTTATTATTTCTGTTTCAACACAGATGGTTGTGTTAAATGAGTCATATGTAACAGAACTAGATACAGTCAAACTAGGATGAAAAATCCCATGATTTTTAAATTTGTGCATGGCTGTTGATCGTCCCCTCACCAAAATCGGAGGTGAGCCATCTCCCATCAACCAATGGAAATCCAGTGTGGATATGTTTCCATTCACCAAAGCACTAAACTGCACGTCTCTTCCACCTATAACACACCCTGTTGGAAGGATTGCCCTCACAGCCAATTTATAGACTTCTACACTGACAGACTGATGAGCTTGGCTGACAGAATTCCAGACAGTTACATCTACTGTATAATTCCCTGGTGATTTATAAATGTGGGAGATTGAACCATCTGTGAGGTTTGCCTGCAGGCATCCATCACCAAAGTCAAAATTCCAAATGAGATTACTTCCGGCGGTCACTGAAGCTCTGAATACTGTAGCAGAGTTTAGTTCCTTGGGTCCACCGCAGCAAACTGTTATTCCAGATATCTTCTCGATAACTTCCACCATGACCCATGTGGTCAGAACTGTGAGAGTGTTGTTTGCACAAACTGTGATATTATAAACACCAGCAGATTCAAATGTATGGCTGACTTTACAGAGGGTGTCTGAGATAACTTCAGAACCATCACCAAAATTCCATGTGTAGACAACATAGTTGGAAAGTTCTGTGGAAGTTTTAAGAAATAGGGTTTGTTTGACAAGGGGCATAGGAGGGGAGAAGGAAACAAAGAGGTGATTTAATTCAGGGCAAACCCTTATCTTAATGGAAGAGTCAGTGCTGTCATATTGGTTTGAGACTTGGACATGAAGTGTATAGTCATCTGGATTAAAAAAACAAAACACAAAAAAATTGTGGGGATAGTAAGTACAAAGCATTTTATACGTTACACATTATTAATGAAATATAAAATACATTTGTTTAGCACTTTTAAGTTTTGGAGGTTGTGTTTACCTGGAATGGAATACATGTAATTCACTGAGTCCTGGATGTAAACCTGCTTCTCTTCTCCCTCCATAAACCATTCCATCCCCTGACATGGGGCAGGCTGAGCGTGGATCACTTTACTACTGCCATCCCCAAAATCCCATCTACACGACACAAATCATGTGGCAACATAGAATAGTTTTATATAAAGAAGCACATAAGTAATTTTCAATAAATAGCCTCAAGTGACGGAAACAGTATATCCCAATGTGTTGATTTGGTTTTCTATGGATTTTGTTTTACCTGAAGACGACCGGCAGGGAGATGTCCACTTTGACCCTGACGGTATAGAGGTGTGTTGCATCTACTGCCACGACATTCCTGAACAACAGGAACTCTGGCTCAACCAATGGGATCATTTCATCAGCTGTCAGGAGGATCTGCTGACTCTGGGAGCTCACTGGGTTGGAAGCTGTTACCTAGCAGAAGATTAGCTAGATACTTTACTCTTTGTCGGACCTGCTGATCGATATGGTTATGAAGTGACCAAGTGATGAAGTTATGTGATTGATGGTGCTGGTTGAATGTTTCCTCAATGGAATCATGCACTTCTAAAAAAAAAGTATTTATTTTACGGTTATATATTCTACTTTCATTGATAGTTGTCTTAGCAACTGTTATTTAAGAGATTAAAAAAAAGACAGACAAAAATAACCATACCTTGAGTTTATACTCAGCAGGCCTCTTGAAAACAATGCTGTAAGATTCCCCTTCATGGGAAAACTTGTCCAGGTTGTCAATCACCCATGTGAATTTTACAGAGGAACCGCTTTCCACTTCAGCTGTAAATGACTAAAAGGTAAGAAAAATGATTTCTTCATATTATTTGAAATAATAATAATAATAATAATAATAATAATAATAATAATAATAATAATAATAATAATAATAATAATTTATAATAATAAATATTATTAGAGATGGGTTCAAACCTCTCTCTAACCACCCCTCTCTAGTACTAGGTGGTGATTAGAGAGGGGTTTGAACAATTTGTGCTTACAATAACAAAAAGTAAGTGCTCATATATGTACGTATACTGACCTCAGTGAAGGCTCACACTAATGTTTTTGTTCATAGTGCAAGCATCAACCATGTTCACTATCTTAACATGTTAACACTTTTCCTTGAATCTAACAGTGAAGCTTGTTTTCAATGTTAAAATTCAAATTGCAATTCTTCAGAAAAAAGAAATGGACTGCTTAATTTTCATTGCCATCCCAGTAATCTAGCGCCACCGTGGTATCACTGTATGTAAAATCCATCCATCTTCTTCAGTTTATCAGTGGTCGGGTTGCGATGTATGTAAAATATTTTTGTTTTTTTTTTCAGAAAAATTTGACTATGTTAAATATTTTTCATAATTCTATATTTTAGAATCCTCACCTGTGGAGTTTCTACGAGCATCCTTGGACATCCGTGTGGCTTGATACTAAGCCCTGTCACTGCCTCATAACCCCAAACCCTCAGACTCATGCTCAGAGACCTCACTGCATCCGTCACACTGATGTTCAGTAATTCAGAGCCCACTGAAGGCAACATCAGAGTTACAGAGGAGAACCAGAACTCAGGGGAGTCTCTCTCACAGCCAGACCAAAACTGAGTCACCTGTTCCGGGCAAAATGGAAAGAAGGGGACTCCACTCTGAAGAACGGGGCCCGACCATGAGCTCCTGGCTTTCTGGCCAGACAGGACCTTGATGACAATAAGTGTCTCGACATTGGTTTGCACGTGAATCTGATTCTTTTCATCTGGCATGGGGTGGATGACTTCAATCCCAGGTTCAGATCTTGGACCAGCAGGGTCAGTTGTCAGGGGCAGGACATCTGGAGCTGTGGTTGTCTCTTGGGGGGTGAAGTCAAAGTTGTCATCATACTCGTTACCGCTTTGGTGATCCATATACAGCATCTTCAGATCACACACCACCTCATCCACCCACTGGCCATCAGGGGGCACAAAGGTGAGGCCTCCCTCCCACCAGCCTCCCCACTCTGCCCCCATAAGAGACAGGTAAGTCTGGCGCCAAGGGGAATTTATAGAGGTACCACTGGTCAGACAATGCAGGAAATTTCCAGGTTTGCGGGTGTGCTGTATAGATACTATATCATCAGGGAACACCATGATGGCTCGATCTGGAAGAAGCAGCTGTCAGAAGGAAAAATAGGAAACTTATTTAAAAATAATTTGTATTCCAACTTCATAATGAATGCAGCAAAAATAAAATGTAATCAACCTACACTTAGAGTATTTAACTCAGAGCCTGGGTTTATTCTCAGAGGCATGTCTGCCACCAGGTGGTAGAAAGGTGGAACTGCTGTGTATCTGGGAGGTAAAGCAAATCCACGGACCGCTGCTGCTGAGTCGTAGGGGCTGCAGGGACTGGTGTTGCCCACACAGGCCTCCAGTAGGTGGCACCAGTACTGCCCCACTCTGCAGCCCCCTGTGGTGTTACACAGTGGGACTGCCGAGCAGCAGCTGAATGGATTAATCAAAGAGCTGCAACCTGAGGAGCAAAGAGATTGTTTCCTCCTGTGCAGAACGAATAGGAGGTTTCAGAAAACTTCCACAGCCGCTTTGTAGTGTACCTGGAGGTATGAGATGGTGGTTGGGGTTGCAGTAAGGTCTTAGGATTTGGACACGGGCCACAGAGGACTCTGGGCTTGGCTGGACCACCAGTTCTACTGATAACAGCTGACCCGCATGACTGAACCACATTCCTGGGAACAGGAGCATCTGTGTGTCAAGAAACAGAAATGAGTGTCAGTATTATAGACTTCTTACCTTTCCAAACAAATATTTCAACACGTCACCCGACTGACCTCCACTCTGACTTGTCCGATGTCTGGCACCATGGAAATGGGCTGAATCTGGGTCTGAGTGTAGACGCCAGTCATATGAGCCAATCCGGTCACGTAAAAATCCACAGTGGGTAAAGACTCTGCAAGAAGAGACGTCAAACACATCTCTGCTTTCTGTCAACACTTTAACAAATGTTTAATATTCATGTGTTCCTTCCTGTCTCACCGGTAACTTCCTTTTCACAGAGGAACATGTGATGTCCAGCACAATGAGCCTTCCTCCATTGTCCAAGTGTCCCCAATGCCATCTGAGTGCAAACCCCCGGACCCTCATGGGCTCCAGCCCCCGATGCAGGACTCACTGGTTCCCCCACCCGGTCAGATCCTCCTTCATCCCTTGACCCCTTCATCCACACCCAGACCGTGTTCTTTCTGAACCAACGTGAAAACAAATGAGGAAAGACATTTTAATAAATGATAGCATACAAAGTCACATAGAAGGAGACATTTTAAAGGCTGTTTTCTAAACTCACACTGGGAAGGAGGAATGGATGAAGCTTTGTAGCTCTTGGCTATCTGAAGATGCCAGATCTCCTCCTGGAGTTTCTCTGCATGAATCTTCTGCCTCAGGCCACGATGATGTCACTTCAGACAGCCAATAGCATCTCCAGCTGCCCAGGTGGATCTGACCACCTTTTGGACACCGAGTGTCCTCTGATAAGAATGGAAAATATAGAAACGAGATGTCAGAGTCAGTTCAAAGAGTAAGAGCTAGACATATGCATTTAGAGTAATTTGACTGCCTTCTTCTTCTCGAAATTCGTCTACGGTGCTGGGTACAATAAATCGAATCAAAGAAAGTGGCAGCTTTTAAACTTTATCTCTGGAGAAGCAAAACTCGCAATTTACGTGACCAGGAAGAGGAGAATTTAAAACAGTACTGTTCAAGAAGCAGCTACTGTTTTTTGCTGTAACATCAGATGTCGCTTAAAACTAGAATTTGATTTCTATAAAATGACAAAAGACCTAAATAACTTTAGGAAAACCTGGTGTCACAAAAATGTCCTATGCACTTTAATTGATGATCAACTCAATTTTGCAAACTTCCTGATATAATGCACTGATTTTAGATTGTATTTCCTCTTACTTATTGGTTTTTAGTGTTTTTCAAGCTCTTTAGTGTTTTTCATCTAATGTAAAATTGTAAAATGTTTTGAATGTGATTAAAGTGTTTTTGCAAAAATCAAAAAAAAAAAAAATCTTCTTCTTCTTTCGGCTTTTCCCTTCAGGGGTCGCCACAGCGAATCAGTTGCCTTCATCTAACCTTGTCTTCTGCATCCTCTTCTCTCAAACCAACTACCTTCATGTCCTCTTTCACTACATCCATAAACCTCCTCTTTGGTCTTCCTCTAGCCCTCCTGCCTGGCAGTTCAAAACTCAGCATCCTTCTACCAATATATTCACTATCTCTCCTCTGGACATGTCCAAACCATCTCAGTCTGGCCTCTCTGACTTTATCTCCAAAACCTCTGACTCATTTCTGATCCTGTCCTATTTGACTGCCTTCGTATGAGCTAAACATTTTGTTTTCCTTTTATTTCAGCGCTCATGGTGTCATTTTGTGATATCAATGAAATCAGGAGAGGTGATAAGTCATTTGGGTTACCTAATTTATTTTCACTAATTAAGATTTCTTCATTGCAGAAATTACAGGGTAATAGTACCATGATACAAGTAAAATTTAAACATTGAAATTGTTCTTATGTACAAGAATAGCACAATTTTCAGCTAAATGTTCTTATTATCTACTTCTATTGGAAATTACATTGGCGTGAAATCAGGATTTTATTGTTGCAGCTTTTATGAGATGTATTTTGCTGGTAGTTTTGTTGTTCCATAGTAATAGATATCAAACTGAAATGATCTTTTTTTAAAAATTTTAATTTCAAAATAAATGAACTGGTTATGGGTATTATTTATTTATTAACTGTAAGTTCATATAAAAGACATTTAGAGATTAAAAAAGTAAATTAGTTCACAATTGTATTTAACACTCAAGTAAATGTTATTGTATTTCTGTTGCTGATTATTATCAAAGTTAAACCATGAATACAACCATAGCAAAATAAGCTACGAGGAAAAAAAAATTGAAAAAACAAAACAAAACATAAAAGTCGACCAATAAAAATTTGTTTCTCGTATCTACCATGACATGGACAACTGAGAATGTTCACAAATTGACTTAACGATCAGAGATGGACTCAAAAAAGCTAGAACTAAACTGTATACATATTGAAAATGCATCAGTGCTGTTTACAAAGTAAAAATGGTGAATACAATTATTCATATGCTGAAACATCTGTGCAAACTGATGAATCCTTCTCCAACCTCACCTTTCTGAAAGATGAATGTCCCAAAATAAAACATCAGTATTAGTATCTCAAGCTAATTAAAAATCAAACGTCTCACCTCCAGCTACAGAGATCAAAGCTGCATAAAGTATCCATAGTTTGTGATCTTGTGACCCTTGTGCCATCTTGAATGGAGCATCACATCCTCCTGAAGGCTAAGTCAGGCGCTCCTATTACCAAATATGAAGCTGCTTTTCCCTGTCACTGTGAGAGTACTCTCTCCTTATCTTCAATGTCCTTCTACAAGACTTTTGCAATCCTTCCTACCTTACAACTAACTAATTTCCCTCCAGAAAATGACCCCCACTCCTTGTCCCTTGGACACACAATGAATTATGGTGGTGTCACCGTTCCAAGGGCTTCTTCTCCTCTCTCTGAGGGCTTGGATGACTTCTATGTTTCTCAGCAACAGCCATGGAAGCGGAGTGGACAGAAGAGGCCGGCGCTGCTCATTACCATGTTGTAAACCCCCTGGCACATAATAGGAGCAGCCAGATCCACTGAGGCAGGACACAACCAGGGGTCCCGAGAGAAACAAGTTCCAGAGACCCCAGAGTCAGTGCCGTGTCGGCGTTGTCTGGCAACAAAAGCTTTCTCTTTGTATGTTTTAGGATTTAAGTGTCTTCTCAGAATTCAGTGGGTTTTCATTCCAAGCCCTGTTTTTTTTTTTTTTTTAAATAGATGTTTCACTCCAAGTAGTTTCTGCTGCTTTGTGCCCACAGCCTGTTGACCAAATGCTAACACCAAGACTTCATCAGCAACCAAACAATGGCTCTGTGACGCACATCCCAAGGAAATAGAGCTAGTTTGAAGAGAAAGGATGCCATCTCGGTTGCCTAGTGAGGGAACAGATAAAGCTGGGGGGGCTGTGACACTGCAGCTACAGCTGAGCACCTTCAGTCTGTCTGTATAGAGGTAATTATGTTGCTTGCATCAAGGTATTTCCCTTCACAGTAGGAACAGATTCAGATGGAGGACGTTTTGATTGGTTAGACCAAATAGACCATCAGTGTCAAGTGTTTATTAGATTTGATTTATATCACTATGAGACTTTTCAGTATTTTCATTCTATACTACGTATGTTTTGAATAAGCAACCTTCAATAATCCCTGTGGGGAAATTATTTTTTCCTAATTTATACTTGGTTGTTATATTTTTCTCCTAAATTATTTTCTTATGTTTTCTCTATTTCATAGGACATCTATTTATTAACACACATAACATCTTATAGGGAGGATCTGCAGCCATGCTCCTAGCTATGGCACAGTCAGAGAAAAGGGCACAGCTAATAATGTAAGGGTCATGAGTATTTAAGCAACAATCTATTTATTTATTTACTTCCACTGACGAGATTATGTATTCACCCATGTGCCTTTGTATGCTGTATTGTTGGAAAACAAATGTTAAAACTAATAAACTAATTTCTATGAAACTCAATGGGAGGATGGGTCTTGGTTTATGTTATACATTTTATAATATAAATACAAAAAATTCTAATTAAATGGGAAAAATTCTACCATAAATGGGGAAAAATCATCAATAACTAGCCATTTCCAAATTTACCCCCCATAGGAGTGGGGCGGCAGTGGCTCAGCGGTAGAGCAGATGCCTTGAAGACGGATCGCCCAGCCATCGGTGGCTCAAATCTCGCTCCCGCCAGGACATCCCCCAGAGTGTGAGCTGACGGTGGGAGACGTCAGCTCACCCTCCAGCCACCGCCGAGGCGCCCTTGAGCAAGGCGCCGTCCCCCCCACAAGCTGCTCATTTGGGGCATGACCCCCTGTGCGCGACCCATCACTCTGCCTCCCCCCACTGTTTGTGTGATGTGTTACTAATTGCATGCCTACAGACCCCCAGTGTGTTGTGTTCAGGGGCCTGTATTCAAAAACTATATGTGTATGCATGACTAACAAAAGACTGTAACCACATGCAAGAAGAGTGTGAAGATAATTTCCCCACATGTGGATGAATAAAGTAGATTTGATTTAATTTAATTGTGTGGTCTCTGATATATCATCTTGTCATCTTGAGATATCTGCCTTTTGAACAACCTATTAATGCACTGATTACATCACAAAATTTTTATCTTGTGATAACAATCGATAATAACAACAAAAACAAACAAACAACAACAAATACTACCAATACTACTACTACTACTACTAATACAGTAATAATATAGGATTCTGTTATTACAGATAGGAACACTAGGGGGCAGCAGTTCATCTCGACAGTAAATGACGCCCAAAGACAACACGAAGAAGAAAAACCGGAAGTTGAAGACGTCAGCTGATCGTGACAGATTCGAGGTAACGCTGCTAGCCTGGGTTTACGATGACATTACCTGTTTTACCTTGTAACTTAACTTCATTTTAAAACAAGGGCACATGAGATTGGTAATGATAAATTCGAAGTTAAAATGTTAACTTAGAAGTTTCATGTGTAAGCCGACATATTTTATGACAAAGAAGTGGGAATATTCGTCTCGTATGAAGGGGGATTTCGTGACGTGACAGGACTAGCTAGCAGCTAATGTTTACTACCGTACACATCTTCACATTCATTACCATTCAAGTGTAATTGGGTCATTGTTGAATATTTAATCCCCATGTGTATTTTTTTTAAGTATTATTTAGTAATTGATATTACATCTAGCAAAATGTTCAGTGTCGTCATGTTTGCCAGTGCAGTTCTCTCCTAGCTACAGAAGCGGATGTTTCATGTCCTTCGATGATGGTTTTTCTGTTTGTTCACATTTTCAGCAAACTCTATGATACAGCTAAGAACCTCAGAAGAAGAACAAAGAAGTTGTGAAATTTCCCAGCTCAGAAAAGCAGTGTTACAAAACAATGACAGACTCCTTAATGAGATGCTTTGTCAAGAAATCTACAAGAAAGTCATCAACTGTAGAGGTGGCTGGGGCATCGCAGGGACGCCTCTTCATGCTGCAGTGTCCAAAGGCCATCTCAGCTGTCTGCAGGTACTCTTAGCCCATGGGGCCCTGGTCGACTGCGTTGATGTCAAAGCCCAGACGCCTCTATTTGCAGCCGTTCGTGGGAAATATCTGGAATGTGTCTTAACGCTCCTTAGAGCTGGGGCAAACCCTGATGGAAGCTCAAACAATAACTGCTCCCCTGTTCTCACTGCTGCGAGGGAGGGCGATGTGGAGATATTGAAGGAACTGCTTCAGCATGGTGCAGAAGTCAACTCCCGCTCGAAAGTCTTGCTCTGGACTTCCAGCTCGAGGGTGTCCAGCGGGCCGCTTTACCTGGCTGCTGTTTACGGACACATGGAGAGTTTCAAACTGCTGCTTCTCTACGGGGCAGATCCAGATTACAACTGTACAGATGCAAAGCTCCTGAGTAGCATCAAGCAGCCCAAAACTGTACTTGAAATGTGCCTCAGGCATGGCTGTGGCGTGGAGTACATCCAGCTTCTGATCGACTTTGGCGCAAACGTCTACCTCCCCACGCTGATCATCGAGAAGTCCACCAAGCAGAATGAGGCAGTGGAGCTGCTTCTGCAGGAGCGAGGTACGGAGCCAGTCAAGTTAACACAACGTGATGATGCTTTCTAACAATGCTGTCCCAAATAAAGTTATTGCTCTGCTTTGATACATAAATTTCAGTACAAATATGGAAAGTTACTTTCCACAAACAAATAGCAATTCAATATGTACTTCCTTTTAAATTGAACTCATTTTTCATCTAAAATGTCTCAAATTATTCGATTATTCCTGGGAACCTTTACATGGAGCCCTATTTCATCCCCAGATGATTAGATTCTGACATTCTGGTACATGTTCTGTGCTTCACAAGGTTTCCTTCCTGCATCTGGATAGAGGTCAGCCAGAAAAGCCAAAATGTCCCTTGTGCCAGTGAATAAAATATTGAGATGTGACAAGCTGGGAATGAGAATGTGTTAACCTCTGTACGCTGCTGGTGGCTGAACACAGTGGTTGTTTTCAAGGGATCTCGAAGCGATCATTGAATTAAAGATGACACAATCACGTTTTTTAGATGTCTGATCTGACATTTGCATTGATGAACATTAAAGAAATCCCCTCTTGCGATCATCTCTCCCCCACTGCTGTTCAGGATTGCATTTTCAGTGTTCTAGGTGTGAGCATGAATATATGTTCAACTCTCCATTAACTGCTTTGGAAATCATTCCGTTTGTTAAATCCAATCATTAATCACCACCTGAACTGAAATTAGTTCTTTTTATTATCTTGTGCAACAGGAAACCCAAAAGCCTTGACATCCCTGTGCCGACTTGCTGTCCGAAAACACCTCAGGAAGATCAACAGGATCCATTGTATCGACCAGCTGGAAATGCCAACGAGTGTCATTAACTTCCTGCAGCACAAACCTGTGGGACTTCCTGTCCTGTAGATACTAGACGTGTTACATGGTTGTACATTTTGTTTGAGCTACAGCTAGTTTGATTGACAGGCCGTGGGCTACCTTCAGCGTTCTTAATGTGTGTGTGTTGTTCTCCTAAGACTGATCAGTCCAAGCAGTAAATGTGTCGGTAAGTGGAGTGAACCTGTGTTTAATTATTTGTACCAATCCTAGGGCTGTCGTACGACCTCTGTGAGGGAAGCACTTTCAGTCACTTGAATATCACAAGTTAGTCACAGTATTTGTTCCTATGGAAACTAGAAGGTTCACATCGGTCCAGTGAAATCATAAGCTCACACATTAGTAGAGCAGGAGAAGAACATAGATGAAAAAACTGAAATATATAAAATAACTCCAACCATAAATTTATTGTTTTCGTAACGCTAAGAATACAAGAAATATTACATTAATTTATCCAGTTGAGAATGTGCAAATTCACACAAGTATATACTTGTTGGTTTTGTTTTTTTTGCCTACAGCCATGCTAGGTGTGAAGCTTCAGAGCTCTGCTTTGAGTCGAATGCTACGCAGGGCAAATCTGTTAAGTGAATTTATCAGGCACAAGTCAGCAGGGTTCATCCAGTGGGGACTATGAATGTCCAATAAAAGTGTTTGGAAAAATCAGAGCTATGTGCAATGAGAGGAAAAAAATGATAAATGAGTTGTTTGTTCAATAACATCTGTAAATAAATAATCAACTGACTTTTCTGTTAAAGGCAGGCTGTTAAAATGTCTGGCCACCTTAAAAATGACAAGATAAAGAAAACTGAGGATCACTTGTTTAATTATATAAATAGTTAACATACACCTTAAACTTCATCTGCATTTCAATAATTAGTCAAAGTCAACATTCTTCAGGTTTGTGCCCTAAAAACACAAAAGGCACTACATCTGTTTGGACATGGCCATCATTTGGACAGAAGCTTTTGAAGAAAATTTATAACAGTAGAATATGCCTGGAATGAGTGGATCTAACAAAAAGCAGAATTTGTAGGTGCGTCACAAGAATCATTCTATGACGTGAGATGATGCAGGGTCGGGTCTGAATGAGGTTTGTTTTTTGCAACAAAGAAATCACTTCCAGCATGGAAATAAAGTACAACGAACACGACGACTCAGCTTCATTTTGCAAAAAAAAAAAAAAAAAGTTATGTGTTTCAGTTGTAAATTTCAAGTAGCAACATTTCAAAAACAATTATTAACAGTGTTTCAGAAAAAACAAACACTTCAATTGGTCCCCTTTTTAAAACCGCTGGATGACATCCCGACCGTTGGTTCTATTGATGCGGCGACCTCAGCCCAGCCCCACATCGAGTGACATCATCACGATGAAGCCCAGGATGGCGGTCCAGGAAGCCAGCTTCCCATTTCCACTGGTGGAGACACAATGCAGCCATTAGACAACGACAACAATCACTCTTCAATATGGTTTTAATAAAGACCCGTCCTCCTCTCCTCACCTGACTTGAGCCTCGGGTATGATGTCATCCACCACCACATAGACCATCGCCCCGGCCGCGAACGCCAACGCATACGGCAGCAGTGGTTCTGCCAAGACGACGGCAAAGGCACCCAGCAACCCAGCGACAGGCTCCACCATGCCGCTCAGCTGGCCGTACCTGAGGGGAAGTGGTTCCAGTTAAAACAGCTGCTAAAATACAAAGTGTGTCTGACACACATCCCATCATACCAGAAGGCTGTCCACGTCGACACCCCTGAACCTCGAAGCGGCAGACTCACTGCCAAACCTTCTGGGAAATTCTGGATGCCGATACCGATGGCGAGATTTCTAAAGGGGAGCAAGAACAAAAAGCAAATACGAGGCTGACAACACATCTTCACCTCAATGGACCTCAATGGAGTTTTGTTTTGCAGATTCTTCAAAACAGATTTACTGTTGCAAGTTTAGTCAGCTAATAATCATTGAAAATATAACATTAGACGTACATTCATGAATCAGGAGTTACAAATTAAAGATGACATCTTCAGCTATGCTACCATCTCTGTGAGTAATACTAATAATAATGATAATAATGCAGTGGCATAATATATCCACCAGATGTCACAACAGAGCAGAAGACTACAGAGAGAGTTCACTGTTGATTCTCCATAAAATAAAGATGGCAGATGCATGTCTTCAAATAGAAATGTGGGTAAATGGAGGGATTAAAGAACGATCATTAATAGATCAAATGAACAGCTCCACCGTCATAAAAGTTGGAAACAAACTCATTAGTCAGGTTTAGCAGGATGGATTCTAGCTCCCGAGGCTAGATGGCACCGTTTCCTGTTCCTCTAGTCCGGTGGTGCTGATCTTGAACTGCAGATTCTAAACCACAGATGGCCATTTGACACATAAGTGATGACACCAGTTCAGAAAAAAGAAAATGATGACGTTTATTGCCTCCAGATGGAGATGCTTTGGTCAGACATGGATGTCCGTCCAACTAGCTGCCACCAGTCACGAATCTGTCTCCAGTAACACTGTGAAGACTATAGATGTCAGGAGCACACAACACCAGACCGCTGCATTCTGCTATTTTAATTGTGCCACAGATGGAAAGCCTGCTGTCAAGGCTGGATTTCAACTACCTCAAGCCTTAAACTGAAAAAAAAAAAATCTTCTGACTGGTTTCAGGTATGGAAAACCTATTAAAGCCCCTCCAGCAAAATCATCCTGGTGGGATTCATGATTTTATATCCAGCTGTGATGCTGAGGAGAATGTCTGCATTTTTCCGTATTTAACAGCAATATGAAATACTGAATCTACCTAGCGCAGAAATCAGCCCTCTTTCTTTCCTATTCCTGAGCAGAGACATGTGACAGTCTGGATAAATGATGTGTTATGTATGTATACAGTGTATATGTATTCGCCTGGAGACCATTCTTACCTGGCGCTTTCAAAAGTAGCAGATGAAGTCTTTCCTACAGCCCCAAATCCAACGCCCACAGCTAAGCCCTCTGCAGAAAATACAAAAAACCCAGACGGATAGTACTTGTTAGTTCATCGTGACTCTTTTCCTGCATTTAAAGCACTCTGAAAAACAAGATTTTAAGAACACGTTTAAATTCGGAACGTGAAACAGGGGAACAAGGCAAAGGGCTAACAATTAGACGGTAAATGAAGAGAATGATGATTGGAAACATCAAGTGGGTATAAATAATAAAAAAAAAACCTGCTATGAGCCTGTGGTTTTAGGGCAGAGAGCACTGATGGCTTCGCTGTGTTCTCTCAGAAAGAACACTGCGATCTCCTAACAACAACAGTCCATGAGGTCAATACTCGAGGAGGGACTGCATCGTGTGTTCCTGTCTTATTTTCAAAATCGTGTTTTTTCTGATGCAACTGTTGAGGTTTTCATTGCCTCGGCCGTTCCTGCAGACGAAGCCATTTATGTGCAGCCAACTCCTTTTTCAAAAACACACATCGCCTTGACTGCTGATGGATAACGGCGTGGACACCATAGGCTGCTACAGCTGCAACCACTCTGATCCAACATGAGAACGGATCCCTCCATTCGTGACCACTTCATGGAGCCTCTCTCTCAGTTCTCTTTGCATTCTCTGCACACACTCCAGCAGCATCCCTCTCCTCTGTTGTCCCATTTGTCTCAATTGAAATGCCTGTCATGCGTATTTAGAGCAAACACAATTTAAATTGAAAGTGAAAAGGACACTGCTTGATATATCTATGTGTGTATTTGTGTGTGTATTTTTGTGTAGATCCGTTTACCATTTTGTACAAAAGAGTCAGAAACACTTTGCGGTCACGACCAACCACTGCCGGGCATTACTTAAGCTAAACCATGCTAAAGTTTAGCTTCTGATCAGACTGTTAAACTCACTGATCAAACAGAAGATATTATCTCTCCATTTCCCTAATGAGGTGCTCATTAATGTTTCTTTAGTTTCTTACGATCTGAATGTAGTCCTGGCATCAGATTTAATCACTAACACGTCTGTAGAGCTCAGCTCAAGATGTACGACTCTGAGGGGCCAATGATGATAAACTACGGAGGCCATGAGAGGTAAACGCACTGCAGCTAAAGAGAATACACGACTTAATGAGCAAATTATAAAGAAAACTCTTCATCTATAGGGAAAAAGGGGCGCAGCCTTTTGGAAATACACTGCTAATAAACAAAACCAACCACATTACAATAAATTACACCCCACAAATCCAAGAAAAAAAAAGACAACAGTTTATTAATAAGTTAAACTGTGGCATAAAAACAGAACCAAGCTGCGTTCAGCAGCAGGTCGGCAGCTGACTTAGTCCGTGGATTTATTTGAAGCACATTTGAAAAATGCTGCACATTTGCCTTTGTCTTTTTGTACGATTTCTCTTCAAAAAGATGAGGCTGCCCTGCAAAGGTGAAGCACTCCGTCTGCAAATTTGTTGAATAAATTTCCCTTTTAACCAATAAAGTGAATTGAAATTGCCATGTCCTCTCAATCTGTCAGTGACATTTTCTAGATGACTGATGCTTTGTGAGAGAAAAACCTCCACATTGATGTTCGGTTTAGGTACTGTACTTTGGCCTTGCTGGCATAATAATCTAGATAGTTTTGAAGTGAAGTGCAGAGATTTGGCAAAATTTATTAAGATATCAATATTCTGACAAAAATGGAGAATGTATATGGAAATAACAAGGCAGTCACAGACTATGACATCCTGATCAAAGCACTAGTTTGATCTACAGTCTTACTCACACTGGCCTTCTCCCTCGTCTTTCCATCTTATCTGGTTCCTGAGTGTACAAAAGTTGAAATTTGACCTTGACCTAGTTTTCTCAAGGTCATCATCTCATTTTCATCCCCTTGCCACCCAACACACGAACACTGACTTCACCGCTTTGAAGCGGGATGTAATAATCCTCAGTGTACTAAAACTACAATTTTTTTGTCTATCTTAGTGTGAATTCACCTTGTTTGCTTTATTTCTGTGTACCCCTCCCTTCTCATCTTCTCACTAGGTCGTAATAACTCAGGCTTGATCAAGCAAATCAAGAATAGGTGATACAGTTTAAAATAACAGAAGGACAGAATAAGAAAAATAGAAATAAAAGAAAGAGTGGAATAAGGAACACTGGCATTTATCGGCCCAGGGGCGTTATAATCTGCAGACTGGTTCTAATCACACTCCCACCAGCTCTGTACTGGCAGGAAAACTGTAGCACCACTGTGGGTCCATTTTTACTGTTCATCATAGTCCTCTGGCACCATCTGACTTTGAATAAAACATAAGATGCACCATTGGTTGGTGCAGTTGGAAATAGGCCTGGAGCAGACGAGGAGTTCAGCTTTTAACTGCCATGAAAAATACAATGCCACAACGATGAGCTCCGAAGGTGGTCATGTTCAATTTATTTGGTATCTCTACGCTTATTTCTTGTGTAGTGCTCTAGTATCACTTGGAAACTGGAAACATCTGTAGGAAAACTATTGATACTACCTTTTGGATCAAGAATTCGGTGTTTATTCCAGTCCCAGTTCACCTGTAACACCGCCGCACAGCTGGAAATATAAGCTGGGAGGTTGGGAGTGTTTTGTACAACAAACTATCTGAAAGTTTTTGTTCCAAAACAGAGACCAGAACTCGTCGGAGAGCGCTAAAAGCCCACACGCCTGTCAGATTTTACTTATGAGACTCGTGTTTCAGCGTCCTTGCATCCCTCTCATGGCTGCTGAATGAAATTTTCATGGGTTGTTATGTTGTTCTGGAAAGCAGCGAGAATGCTGCGGAGAGCCGCGCTACGTTCCACCGCCAAGAAACGGTGTCGATGTGACCAGAGTGATCAGAGTCCAAAAAAATGCCAGAATTCCCTCTTCAAATACTGCAGATTTTTTGGTCTTATTTTTGGAGGAAGGGAATTTTTTTATTCCTTCATCGTTATTCACAGTGTGGCTGTTTGACAGTCCATCAGATTGACGTAACAACAGTTGGATTGACTGCCGTAACTTGTTTCCCAGAGGAGTCAAAGTTGTTTTCCTTCCTTTAATTGCAATAGTTTCACGTGCTTCATGTGAATTACCTCATCAAGTTCTTGGAAAGAATTTAGTTAAAACCACTGCGACTCCTGTCAGGATGGATTCTATCATTTTATTTTGTTCCGTTCTGTGGTTACAACCAAATATCTGCTAAACTCATGACAGTCCAATCACGTTCAGCTGAATCGTGGTGAATGCTGTTTGAAAACGTTAACGTGTTATTCAAAAGGAGCGATAATCACATTGACACCATTATGTTAGCATTGCTAACTTGCTAGCATAGCAGTCGACTCCTACCCTCCATGAAGACCAGGCAAAGCGAAACTCAGCTCCTGTGTGGCTGCATAGCAGAAAAAGATTGTATGAAAAAATTATTTCTTTACTAAACCTTGGAGGATAATCAGAGTATATATTCTCATTTAAACAAGCACTGAAGCTGAATATCTCCATTCGGTTGATTGTATTTATTATGTAATTTGTGTCTGAAGCATCACTTCCCCATCAATACAAGCCTTTGCGTCGTTTTAGAGCAGCACTTCTTTTTTTTTTTTTTATCTCAAAATTAGGTTACTC
Organism: Antennarius maculatus; assembly: GCA_013358685.1. Classification (NCBI taxonomy): domain Eukaryota; kingdom Metazoa; phylum Chordata; class Actinopteri; order Lophiiformes; family Antennariidae; genus Antennarius; species Antennarius maculatus. The sequence continues at coordinate 3,311,822 of CM023626.1, read as the reverse complement.
CTGTCTCCTTTCCAGTTCAATGCTGCCTTCTGACTGAAGCTACAGCTCACAAAATCAGCTTTCGTTATGCTCAGGTCTGCACAAAGCATTACGATTTGACAGGTTGCCTGTGAAGCCTGTGATCACTTTAACCATAGATGTTAAGATGTTTCTGATATTGTCTGAAGATTTCATATCAAAATCAGACATGACAATAATAAAGTGCAACAAAAGGATCAGAGTGACTAACTTTATTTTTTATGACCTTTCTCCATCCACAGTGAACGTGTTACTAATTAGGATGAAAGTGGACTCAAACCCTCCGGTCTCTGTTAGGTAATGCAGCTCATCACAAAAGATCAAGTCTAAATGAGGAAGAATCTCTCAGGAAAACGGTTTCTCTAACTGAGTTTCACAAACTTAGAGGATAATTGTCAAGAAACACTGAAGCGTTTAGGGAAAGAACCTTATCCATTTAAATTACAGTACGCTATAAATGAGTGATAAAGCTGAGATTTAAAAAAAAAAAAAAAAAGTCAGGGAATTTGACAACCAGTATTCCCGAAAGTGTTTTTCATCCATCAGAAAGTTTCATGAAAACTCACACAATTAAAGTCAGAATAGAAATTTAGAATATCTAAAAGTCATAGTTTTCATTGTAAATCTGTTGCTATGACATTTTATATAGTGGACTAGAGGGATATTAGATTTGAGAACACAGTTGTGTTTTCTAGCTCACAACAGTCATGCAGTTTTGATAGCATTATGCTAAAGAGATGCTAATTTTAAAAAGTCAAAAAGACTTTTTGAAGTAGTTTTGATCATACAGTAATTTAATAAATATAGAGATAATGTGCCAAAATTACAGAATTTCCTATCTACCTATCTCTCTCTCTTTCTAATAATGATCTTACCGAGCTGCAAACTTCGATGAGGAAGCACACACGGAGTTTGTGGGGGTAGTTCCTGCGAATCTAGTCCTGTCTAGTCCTGACATGGTCGTCCAACTCTTCTGGGGCAAAACTGTCAGGCGTTTCCTGTGAATGTGATGAATCTTTGCTAACGTTCGGATTTATTCTTTTAAATTTCTCAGTTTGGGATAAATAAAGTATATCTCATGTTATCTTGTGTTTGGTTAGCATCCTGTTCTCTCCAATCGGTGTGTAATGTTCTATGCTCTTTTAAGGGAGTCTAACTGTATTACTGCTGACTCCCCATTGTTCTAGCAGCCACTCATTTCCATCAGATTTCCCTTTAACCTCCTCTCCTCTCCCATCTACACTCTCCTTCTTCCACTCATTCTTTTCTCACCCATCTCCTTCTCCCTTTTTACTCCTGCAGAACTGTCATTTGGAATAAAATTAGTGTTATCTTACCTCTGAGATTCAGGGTAACTCCTTGAAACACTTGGTAGTAAAAAAATATTACAGCTTGTGCTTCTTGTGTTGGGTCTTGATGGAAATGTAAAACCAGAAGTAGTCAAATATCGTCTCTTATCCTTTTTAAAAGTTATAGCCTGCATTAAATGTAGACTTTCATTAGAGCATAGCTGATGTGTGACTGACATCAAGGGTGGAAAAAGCCATTCCTTAGTCTTAAAGGAAATTTAGAAACCCTGGATCTTTATCTGGAACTACTCCAAAAGTTAATGGGTTTGTTCTGATCTCCCCGCCAAGTTTCAGAACAATATATAAGGTAGCTTTGGTGTAATCTGCTCAGATACAAGATGAAACAATGACAGATAGTAAAAGTTTAGGTTTGTCCAAAGTTAGGGTTTGGTTTTTGACGCTGAACGCATGTTGCAGGTACTTCCTTTTCCAGCACAAGCTAAAAATAAAAATAAATAGTTCAAAGTATGACAGGGTAAAAGTGAAAAATAAATGACTCTTTCTCTCTCAAAAAAAAAACAACAACAGAAATTTAATTTGATGGGTCACGTCTTTAAAGTAAAATTTTGTTTTAAACTTGTCAGGTATTCATGTTTTTTAAACATTTAATACCTTTTGCTATATAATGTATTTAGATGTAATCTAGACACAGAAGGAAAACTACAACCAGAGGATATTGATGAAGATGATTTACGGTATGTGAGTGTGTGCGTGTGTGTTTGTCTGCATCTCTGTGGCGCACTGGCGTTGTGCCCGGAGTGTCCCCCGCCTCACAGTCAAGCTAGCTGGCAGAGGCACCAGCTCCCTGCGATAGCGGAGGAAAGCGGTTAAAAAATGGATGGACGGACGATTAATATTGTTGTAACTGAACAATTAATCCACTACCTTTCAGCTTCAATGCTTGTGGGTTTAAATAACATGCATTTATAGGATTATTTAATTATTCATTTTCTCTTGTCCTCAGCGCTCACTGCTTGATAATCAGTCACCTCAGTTTGATAGACCTTCACTAAACGAGCATCACGGATCTGCGTCCACTGGATTGTCACAAACCAGCACATGACCAGGCTGTTCAAGAAGAGCAATGCACCAACACCTCCACACCCAGGCCTTCATCTTCCAACAGAATGGCTAGTTAAAAAAAAAAAAAAAAACCAACTGCACTTATCATATTCTGAGAAATGACTTCAATGTCAGCATTAAAGCTGAACCAGAACTTGTTGATATAGTAGACCTCTTTCATCAGCCTGAGTCAAAAAATGATTTTATGACGGAGAGGAGCTTTGCAGGATTAGAATGTCGGCAGTTATTAGCTGATGTGAAATGACGTGATTACCGGGTGAACAAGCACTTTGGATGCGCCAAACAGGCACCTTTTACTGCAAAGTGAGGGCACAAAATGACACAGAACCCCAGAACACAAAACAACACAACGTGTCCAACTCAAAAAAGAAAGTGAGGAGAGCATGACTATAAAAGGATGTTATGTGTCCGTCTGTTTGTTTGTTAGCAGGGTTAAGCCACTGCTTTTAAACTTTCAAGAAGAGTGTCAACAGAGTAATGAAGAGATTATTCATTCATTCATTCATTTTCCTACCCGCTTCGCCAGTGAAGAATCAGATTGTTGTGACAACGATACTCTCGTGACCTTCTTATGCCTGTTAATAACCTTCTTTGCCCTCACCTATATATATTCAGTATTAATATGTGATCACATTGACTTTTGTTCTGTTAGAAATACAGCTGACGTTCTGGCATCATTCTAGATTTCTGAAAAAAGTATTCCTAAACATTTAAATCACAAATTACTTCAAGATGTTGAAACTTTTTTAAACCCCTTGCTGTTTAATTCTTTGATTATGTCTGAAAGCACAAGCAGCAAAAACTTTACTGGACATTTTCAGACCACAGATTGCTTCTGTTATAATGCATTTTTTAAATTGTAATTAAGTTTATGTAATTAAGTTAAATTAAAGTGACAAATAAAAGGTGAAATGTATTTGTATAAACATCGATTTTAAACATATCTCTCCAAAATAATCTTCTGAGTGCTGCACAACTCTACGAAAGATTAATAGTAAACTGAAAGTCATCCTTCAATTAACAAAAAAAAAACACATCTGTCAATCTTTTTAATGATTTTAGGTGGAAAACGGGTGAAGCCATTATGATTCATCCTCTATGGATGTCTGTAAAACATTTAATGGAATACATTAAGAACCAAGTTGATGCTTTGATGTCCCAAATGTCAGACCGAAATCTTGGTAGCCATGCTGCTGCTAGCGCCGCTGAAAACGCTCCTTAAATCAAACTTCCAATTGAGTCTGCGCAAACAAAATGCACACAACCATCTGTCCTCCAGAATTCCTAAATTTTATCAGGTGACTTTTATCACTCTTTGCTATTTAAAGAATTTCGTCAGCATTCCAATAATCCAAACTAAAATCACTAAAACCCTTTATGCGTGACAAACTTTTATGTTTCATTCAGACCTGGGATGTTGTGGATGGTGATGGCGAGGATGAGGAGAAGAATTCGCCGCCAGCTGCTTCCTGTTCTTCCGACCTCTCCATGTTGTTTACTTCCTGTTTCCTGACCATCTGAGCTTCCTGAATAAGGTCCTTTTCTCCTCTGGTACACATCTCCATTTTCTATTTTATCTGAATTGAAAAACAGGAAAAAACAAAGTTGTGCAAATATTAGTCAACATTTAAACACATACCGACACAGACAAATCATTTTTGAATAAAGAAATGGCATTCCATCAAAAATGTAACAAACGTACACCTGAGTGACAAATGTAATTTCCCCGAGGGGATTAATAAAGTATATCTTCTTCTTCTTCTTCTTGATGCTCACTTTAGGGAGTTGTGAACGTAGCTTCCATCACAACTTCCTACTTCCATCACAATTCATATGTGTAACTTTGATACCACATAACACCTGTGAACGTCTTGCAGAGGCCTTGTAGACCTGCTGGGTGGTACCTCAAACTATTCAACATTCAAGGTTGAAATCAATGAGTGATGGAGCTTTTGCTGTTCATTCATCCATGAATAATTTTCACCAAATATTTGTATATTCAAATAATAAGCTTTTCTAGTTCAGACATAAGCATCACCTGTCTTCATTTTTATAAACTGGATCCAGACGGCAAACAAAAAGAAACATTGTAAAAACAGTTTTTTCACTCTGAAGAAAAAAAGATAACAATGCATTTACATTTGTCTTTACATTAAAAAATGCCATTCAAAAGAATATATTGATGTGCAACAAAAAAGAAACCTGCACTGAGTTTTCATTTCACAATTGGGCTTTCAAGCAAAACCTGTAGTGCTGTGTTCTACTGAGGGTCTCTTAGGTTCTAATTATTTTCGCTGTGATGAATCTAAAGTTTTTGAAAAGACACAACATAAGAGACAACACCATAATCCCTGTTCCACTGCAACTACACTGCAAAAACATAAAAAATTCAAAGATTGTGACACTGAGGAGACAGGATGATGGAACCAGAGGGAAGTGATAACAGTAGGCTTTTAGTCCTGCGATTGAGGACGACACAAAACAAGCCTCACTTTTGTCGTTAGATGACCACTGCATGTTGAAAGTATGACAGTAGGAAAGCATCTGAAATTATTTGATAGAAAATATGTCAAGAGGAGACCAAAACAGAAACAATCAATACTGCGAAAATCATGCTGATTTGCTCGAAGGCTGCTTGAAGATAACTCAAACAGAAACTCCCCCAAAAGGTTAACACATCAAAGCCACATGAAAATAGAACCTTGTCTTCAATCACCTGAGTTCCACTTACACAAAGATGACTTACTGTCAAGCAGTCACTTAAGGATTACCTCCAACATACATGAATCAAAAAGAAACTCAACAGGCAAACTGGTTTATTACAGAGGAACTAGGTTTCCTGTTGTCTTCTTCATCTCTAATTAACATGACTGATTATGGTTTTATTTGCTGCTTGAGTGGCTCAGTGCTACAATTATCAATGACAATGAAAGATGCCCTGGTTATGTCTCTTCATCAATACAATTATTAGCATGGCGATCTCTCTTAATGACGTTAAGACAAAGGCAACAGCTCAAGTCACTGTAATTAGCACAAACCCCCTGCTGAAGGTTGAGACATTTTTACACCTGCTTGAATAAAATAAACTTTATTTTACATCTGATAAGAGGAATTAATGGCAGCACCTATAAAGGTTTAATTTATTTTCATATCTTACATTTAACTTACTCATTCCATGGGGGAAAAAAAGAAAAAGCTTACACGTGATAAATGAATTGAAAAAAAAAAAAAATCACTAGACTTGACCATTGCTGGAATAAGATCCACAGTTTTAAACCCATCGTCTATTCCTTTGGCTTTAGAGTGACATTTTCACAGTATACTGCTGCTTGTGGAAGCAAATATCCATCGATGAATCCAAGGATGAGGCCAGAGGGGCACCAGGCCCAGCTGGAATCTGATTGGCCCCTGAAGTTCCCCCTGTCACTTTTCACAATGATGTAATAAAGTATGGTGATGCTACATTATTATTTACTGTGGCTAATGTTGCTGGCTAACACTTTAGTTCATTACAGTCGATGGTTCTGACAGTCTCAAGACTTCACACTCCAGCTCACCATGTGAAAAGTTCTTATTTGCAAAATAATGTTTCAGTCACGCTTTATCCATTGCTCAGCAAATTGATGATGATGATGGGAGTGAGTCCTGGCTTGAATTTAACACCTCATTAACAATAATGCATTAATACTGAGAGTTAAGTCAGAATCTTTTTCTCCTTCTCTTCATTTTGTGTATCTCTCTCATAAACAAAAAGGACAATTAGCTCTATTAATTGTAAAAGTGTCTTGATTTGTTACGTAAGCAGCTGTAAATTGCATTATTGTTCAAAGGTTACATGATCTACACTGTTCCTCAGGACACTCTGAATTCTCACACAAAAGACCCTGAATCATTTTCCTTATTTTATGGTTGTTGATAAAAGCAAAAGCTTCTGAATTGACTGTACAGTTCAATCATCATCTTTGATAATACTTGTCTCAGGGCTGCTATGAAGGTTTGGTTTGGACCTTCAAGCCTCTGACCTTTTATACTGCTTTATTAAGAACTCAGGGTCGGCAAGAAGCATAAATGGATAGTCTTATCAGTATTGTTAAATTATTTATGATATTGCAGTTAAAATGAGACCCAAGGGAATAAAAGCATCAGCAAGAAGATTTAACAACTTTAATTGGACAAACTAGTTGCACTTTTAAATCACATTTTGACAGCTTATTTAAAACAGAGGCTAGAATAAACCACAAAATGTAGATGTGTGCTTTAGATGATACAGTGACAAACTCATTCGTCTCTAAAGGATGTCTTGACAGCACTAATGTGGATAAATGACAACTTGACAAATTTGGTCTGATTTGGAAAATAGTTGGGGGCAAAAAATTTTGGTTTTAACTGGGCGTAATTCAAATGTCAGCCTGACGCAGAGGACATCACTTTTAAGATTTATATTTTTAACATATTTGATCTTTTTCTTCTTTACTTTTTGGCGTTTCCCGTTAGGGCTCGCCACAGTGTGTCATCCTTTTCAACATGTTTGATTAAGTATTGAATATTAAATTGGTTGATTGCAACAGCAGTTTTATCCATTTAGCTAAAATGCTTCCAAAATGCTGGCAAATCAAAGTATGACCTTTTTAATTATGTGCCCTTACTGTACATAATTCCTTAGGCTGAGTTTGAGTTAACTGTAACCGCCAAAGTCCAAAATGAGAACTGAAAAGCAAGCAAGGCCCCTTTGTTTGACATGCAAACATTCACATTTTGATCATTCACATATCCACTGCATTCAGCAGAATCTCACCTTAAATAATCTTCCAATTTCAACAAAACCTGGCTGTGTAATTTGGTACAAATACAAAAAGAGGAGACTATTCTCCACAGCAGCAAACATACTGATGGCCCTCACCAGATATGAGGTTTAGCCAATTAAAAAAAGAAAGAATTTGAGCTCTACTAAAATGTTTGCATGCTGTAAATATCTTGATCAACAATTTCACTATTTGGACTCCAGCATTTCTAGCTTGCTGAGGAAAACATTTCCAGCCGAGCGTGGAGCAATAAAATCAGCGGTGACTTGCAAGAGCCAGCAGGTGATACGATTAAAATTCAAAGGCACCCAATGAGAAGTTAGCATGCATGTTGATTTAGTGCCATATGAAATACATTATTTTGTGTGCTTTCAGTTTGGATTGACAGCATTGTCATTTGTAGAGTAGACTGTCAGGGTTATACATATTAGCATATTGGTTTTAAACTGTGTGGAAGAAGAATAAATATTTCGTTTGTTTACCTTATTTCTAAAGCTCGTGGTGGTACTCGAAGAACAGTCAGGAACATCGACATTATTTGGATTTCCCCATGGGATGTGTGTCCATATAAAGTATGGTAATCTATCTGGCAATGGTTGAGTAACTAACAATGTTATCATAAAGCTAGGATCACCCAAAAGGTTTTCTTGAATTCTAATCTCAGAGATACATGACATGGTCCGATGCCCTCTCACTGCAGGAGCTTTAGTTTCTATAATAAGGTAAAGACACAGACGGTTCATTTAAGAGACTGAAGAGAAAGCACCACAGTGTCTTAGCAACAGTCCTACATGCAAAGCAATTCGATAAGAACAAAATAAATTATATTGAAAAAATGAAACAATGCAAAATCATCACGCGTGTCACGTGCCGATAAAAACAGATTATTCCTTTTTATGATTTGTGTTTCAGATTCTATTCATTTGGCTGCTCGATCACGCCAACTCACAACTAATGATGTGAGCAAATGTAAAAATACTGAAAAAAGATCACAAACAAACCGAGGTGCTGTGAATGACAAAAAGAGAATATGTGCATATGACAAGTGAATATGTGCAAATGTATGGACATGAGCCTTTGCCATCAGTCCATCGATGTGAAAAAAAAAAGCATGAATAATAAATACTATTAAAGAACAATAATAGATCTGCAATGAAAGTCAATCTGAATAATGATAGACATGCATGATAAGAGACACATCTGAGAAAGGTTGCTGGAGGAACGTATAGCATATTCATGGTGATGAAACAATCCTCAAAGATATGAACACCAATATGTCAGGGAATAACTAGAAATTCACATCTTATTACTTTTAAAACCTCATTTCAAAAAGTTTCTGGACTACATCACGAAAGCATTCAGTTCAGTTGGAAACTAAAGTTGTAATTCATCACCAACCTTGAATTTTGGAAATAAAACCATATTCTACACTTCACGTCAATACATTTCAAAGGAGTCAAGAAAGGAGTTAGAAAAAGACTGGAAAAGTTCTGAATGCTCGAAAACTGCTGATTGGACCATTCTACAGGGATAGATACTCACAGACAGCAGCTGACAGTATAAAACCTGAATCTATGAAGTATACCAACCTTGTCTTTAAACACGGTTGCCGCATCTATAAATCCTAAAACTCTATGAGGAGCACAAATCATATAACATCACGCACAAACACGGCTGACTTATTGGGTGTCTGAGATTGAAAACATTTTTGCAAATCATGGACCTTCTTTTAACCTTGTTATGTACTTTTAGTCTAGTGTTCTGTTACGACTAAGAAAGAAAGGATTTCTTCAAAACTCTGCTCTGCATCAATTTGAAGCTGTCAGTCATCTGCCATTCTCCAAAACAGGCCCAGACGATAAGTTTCACCCTCTTACTACGACATTGTATTTTTATGCTACTGATGACACCAATGCATGTAAAAGTAAATGGATGCTTTTCTTTGCTACTATAAGACAAGGCCAACGATAGTTTGAAGTACTGCAGTCTTTGACTGGCGCTGCTGTATTTCCAACCATGTCTGGTAGGTGAATGCTGGAGGTAAATGAGAGGACGACACATCCCACCGCTGCTGGACAGCTTGTTATTGATGCCAGTCTGGACATTTGATTTATTATCTTTTCACCTTGTTTAAATAAATCAGATGATTGGAAATGGGAAGTGTGTGGAACGATCTTGAGTGCTGCTCAGTGCAGCATGCACAGCAAACATTTGTATTGAACGGAGCAGTATTTGTACTTCTGCTAATGTTTCATTGGGTTTATACTGGAATTTTTCTTTATCCTCAATTTGGTCAGAAAGTCTATTAATTGACACTTTAAGGTTTGTTCTGTTGGTCTGTTTTCAACTGAGATGCCACGACGTGCTTTGAATGTGTCTTCTGGTTGGGTGCCTGTTGAGAATCATCAGGAAGTGGGTTCATGTAGCAACGACGTACAAGATACTTAGAGGATTGAGAAGATGATGTTCCTTTTGGTGGTACGTGTGATGGGGGGTGGTGGGGGGGTGGTGTTATTCTACTCTGTTTAAGATGCCGAGGCACAACCAGAGCAAGATGTTTGCTTTGTTTCAGGCTGCATGCAACAATAAAAACCTCATTTGTTACTTCAGCCCATGGGCACAATTACTTTGATTCATTGCAGAGCAGCACACTTTAATGGGTGAGTAGGTTAACGGCTGTTAAAGAATTTTGATCAGTTTTCCCATCAATTCTCGTTATAGTGATAGTACTTCTGTCAACACAGAGAAGAGACTGAACACCTTAAGAGATTATTTCTAATTTGTGTTGCAACCAGTTCTGGGCCATTTCCTTTAAAAACACAATTATTCATTATGTATGACTAAAACAGCATTTACACTACTAACTCTGCTAGTGACCATTAAATGTCTCTAAATACTGTATAAAGTATCATAACTTCATTACTCAACATGTACCAGTCGATGTATAGCACAATTGCCTTTGCATAGATTCATTTGATGGAGGACATTACTGTAGTCTCACGTTTATGTGGTTGTTAGATGAAATATAGTGAGTGGCAGGTGAACTGCAAATTTCAAAACTGAATAGTAATCATAAAATAGAACTGCGAATTAGTATGAAAAAATTGACTGCATTATTCTTCGTATTTTTACGTTTAAACTATTCAGTCAGTTTTTATTGTTGACTTTTTCACTGTCTCCACTTTAACCTCAGTGTATGTATGAAAGATACATAATAAGGGAACACTGTTTTTAGTGCGTGAAGTACTTGTGTTGCTTTATCCTCGCATGGTGTTTGATAAAAATTGATTGATTGATCGATATTCACACAAAAATGAAGGAAAGGTACTCAGCAAGTCATAAACAAATGAGATGCAGATTTTTTTTATTGGATGTTGTTGGAAAAAGAAACTGAATTGTGCCAGTCCCAAGCTCGGATAAATACAGAGGGTTGTGTCAGGAAGGGCACCCGACATAAAACTTTGCCAAATCAAAAATGCAAATCAAATCTATGACTTCCATACCGCATCGGTTGAGGCCCGGGTTAACAACGACCGCCATCGGTGCTGTTCACATACAGGGGGGGCGTCTCCCTGTGTGTGACCCACGTCTACATGTACACATGTAGACGTACAGTATAACACCTCCATGTCGAAGACGCGTTGATAAACATGCTTGACATTTGGATATTTGTTTGTCTGTTTCTTTCTTTATGAGTCTTCACGTTTATATATTTGTTCATTCATTCATTCACGTTCCTCGCCAAAGATGCCAACGCCAGTTCTGGGTCAGACTGGGATGCGCTGCCTGCTGGTGGGAGAACTCTGTGATGGGTGCGCTTGGTTTATAATACCAATACATTTGTTTTCATATGTTTGGTATGAAGTCTGATATTATTGTTTTGTCGTGGAATTTCCACGGGTTCCTGCTCGTATACATATACATGTATTATATATGTATATTAGCAGTAAGCTTTCACAATTATAACCATAACCCAGATCTTGATCTCTATAATTTGTGTTCATTAAGTAATTAACAATACTTTTAGTATGATGCTTTTCTCACATATCCACAACACACTTCTTCTGTAAATATTTGGATTTGCTTACTTAACAAATCAATCGCAAGTTTCCTGGAAGGAAACTTGTATGATGAGATGCAGTCAGTCAAAAACATCAGTTTGATCGGCAAGTTAGAAGAAACTTATGTGAGACGAGTACTTCCCACTTTCATGTCTCTGCAAATCACACATTCTGCTTCTCATACACTCGGTGATTCAGTGTGTTTAACGTTCTGATTGTATCCCCAGTAAAACTCCTCCAGTCCTCTGTGGCCCTGGCCAATTCTTCTTTACACTCCACTGCCCCTCAGTAATCACACTCCTTTTCTTTATCAAAATCACAAATCACCTAGACAGCCCCATCTTTGCTCTCTACAGCTCTGCCTTAACCTACATGGTTTTTTATTTCTGAGGTTTCGTCTTTATCTCATAATGCAAAGTAGTTATACGTCCTATATCACACACCTCATTAGAGTTGAAGAAACAACTCTAATTGTGAGAGAACTTATTGCATAAATTGAAAGATGCAACACAAATGGAAAAAAACAACAACATAGTATTTTATGGGTGATGACATCCAGCTACAACTTCATATATAATCTAGTTGGTGGAAGTTTCAAACAAGTTTCAGGTTTTCACAATTTTTGGAGGGGGTGGGGGGTAAATAATTCCTCTGCTTTTGTGACACAAGTTGAAATCCAAGATAACACATATCAGTGTGGTCAGCCATAGAACCTGGTGTCTGTGTCTGCAGCTTATTAGAGTCTGGTTAAATGATATTCATTGGTTGGAGAAAACACTTTCTTGCTAACAGGAGATGTGACAGCATTTTTTTAACACCTCCACACTTCTTGTGAAGTAAAATGTGCCAACCATTAAGCAGCTTCTTGCAGTTTTATGTGCTTTTACGTGCTGCTCTACTAATATGTCCAAAGTCACTTGGTGTTTACCTGCCATCCTGCAGTACATCAGGTGTGTCAGTACACACTGACACACGCCACATGTGTAACACTAACTCAAAAAGCGTCAGTTCCCACCTGTTATCCTTCAACACGTTGGGTACTCAGCAGCAACAGCTGCCTTAGCACTTGTTACAATGTCAATCTGCGAAAAATAAACATTCTACCACTGAGTGGCTATTAATGCACAGGATGTAGTTACCTTGACAACTAGAACATCACTGAAACAAACAAGCACTGAATTAGAAATGTGAAAACATTTAAGTTCCCTTCCCCTGACAGTTTCTAGAGGGATGAACAGTGGTTGTTTCTTGTTACTTTTATAGGAATCTGTTTATTTTTCTTTAAAATGCTCGACCAAGTGTCACTGTCAAGCTAAATCATATATATATATATATATATATATATATACAAGCTGGCTGTTTGGGGATGGGCAGGTAATGTTTTTTCATCCAAAGATTTCAGGCTATTTGTACAACATTCTGAAACCATGAATTGAAACACAATGATCTTACAGATGACCATGAAAAACTAAGTCACACAATCCGGATCAGCAACACAAACTTCTAAACGGACTGAAGAAGACACACTGCATGTCTCCGCTTTCTTTCTTGGTGCATATCTGACACATGGCAACAGAGTCTTTTGGGGAAAACTGACAAAACTGTTTTGCTTTGTTATAGTTGCGGGTAGGTCTTCACTGTTCCCCAGCAACCCCGACCACTCATTACCAGCAACCTGAGAGCTGCCAAGTATAATAGGAGCAGTCTGGAATTTGTGTCTGACCAGCTCTGAGAGCCATGTTCGAGGTTACGGCTGATTCTAGGATCAGAGCTTTGTAGTACTTCAGCTCCTACGCATGTAAAATTCTCTTATGAATTCCTCCAGCTCTTTTTTTTCTGTTTTTCACCTCCATTTTTAAAAAAACATAGTTCAGCAGATAGGAAAACAACAAAATTTGGTAAGTGAGAGTAAACTGAGTTAGAGGTTAGGAAGAACCAATGTGTAATTTATGTTTTTATTGATTGATTCATTATTTTTTCATGCTTTTTTTATGATTGAGTTGAGAAGTGATTGACTCAGCATTTTCAAGTACAATATTTATTTTGACTGGTATGGGTGTCAATCAAGTTTTCTAATTTTCCAGCATTTCCTTTCTCGTATTGCATTTTTGGCAGCCTTTCAATTACACCTTGTCTTACTTTGACCATCATAGGATTTTGTAGGATCATAGACAGTTTTTGAAGTGTTTGAATATAACTAGTCTAGTCTAGTCTTTGTTCTCTCTTATTTTCCTCGTTTGAAAAAAGAAAAGCAACCACAGACATCTATAAACACCAATAATTGTTTGTTGTGACTATTAAGAACTTATATATAATCAGAGATATTATATAATAAATTCATCTTTCATTTCATAAAACAGATTGTCTCGCATAAAACCTTCAGAGAACAGTGTGGAGTATCAAATTAATTTTGCATTGCACCGACTGGACAACAGTTTACCCGACTAGATTTAATTTATTATTTCCTAAAGGCGGCAGACATAATAAAGAAAATCAGGAAAGTAAATAAGTGATGATAATTAAATGTTTTAATGTCTTTCAATTAAGGTGTACATGAGCACCCCTTAAAATCCTCAACAAAGTACTTCTGCTAATCACTATCAAAACAAAATCAGTAACTGAACTCTAAATACTGAATAAACAAGCATGAAACGATATGAAAGGTAAAAAGAATGAAACGGGGATAATGAAGGACTCATGACAAACCCCATTTGCTGTGGTTAGTCAGGTGATGGGTGGCACTAATTGCTGTTATTAACAGCCGTAGGAGGCTAATGGTCCATTTCATGTCCTGGATAGAGTTGCTCTGAAAATGACAGACGTGAAACACAGTCGCTATCCAGACTGGTCACAGACTGGGCTTCAGGATTATGCAAAGACAAATGAAAGAGAAGGAAACAAGCTGAAGAGAGGTGGAAACGAAACACAGCCTCAAACTCAATCACTGTACTGATTAACTGTCCAGTGACTGAGCCAATAAAGTCAAGCCAACAAATTATTTTGGCCTGACATGAATGCCGTCTAATTATTGGGAACATCAAGCACTCCTATGTATCCATTGAAAGGATGTGCAGCTGGACAAATCGTGGTCCATGTTGTCTGAAAGGCCATTTGTTCAAATGTGTTTCTCTTCTTTTGTCGTCCATTTTTTCCATCTTGGTGTCCAAAGTAAACACGCTGATACAAAAGCGACTTGTGAATTTCTTCACTTGCGGGTCATCGTCTTCAATTCCTAATCTGTCATTAGTTTAACTTCCACAGTCTGTATCAAATCTGAACCATTAAATTCAATAATATTCATTGTGAACTTTAATTTGAAAGTGAATATTTATCAGTTAGTTTAATGAGCTCATTATTAAAAGTCATGGTCTGAGACGGGTGTGACTGAGTCACATTTATGCAATTAAAATGCAGACTGACTGACGGCACAAATGCCTGTCAATATTAGACAAGACCACTACCCCTATAATCTACTGTATGTGTGTCCGCACGCGCGCGTGTGTGCTTGCTTGTATGGATTGATAGGTCATTAGTGCTTGCTTGCTCCCTCTGGGTGAAATCACTTGTAGAATGAGCTTATTATCAAACAAGAACCAATGCAGTCACAGACTGCAACATCCCACGATACCCCTGAATTCAAAATTTTACCCTGACCTACTTCTTCTCCTTTCGGCTTTTCCCTTCAGGGGTCGCCGCAGCGAATCAGTTGTCTCCATCTAACCCTGTCTTCTACATCTTCTTCTTTCACACCAACTACCTTCATGTCCTCTGACCTACTTGCATAGGTCAAAGATCTATGGTCTTACTCACACTGGCATTCTCCCTCGTCTTTCTATCCTATCCGGTTCCTGAGTGTACAAAAGATGAAATTTGACCTTGACCTAGTTTTCTCAAGGTCAGGGTCATCATCTCACTTTCATCCCCTTTGCCGCCCGAGTAATGTGTTTTTTGTTTCATCTTTTTTATCTGCAACGGTTTCAAAGATATTTGGTGGACAAATCGCAATACATCTACGCTTTGAAGCGGGATATAATAACTTATCTCACTCAATGTATTCAAGTGCCATCTTGAAAGAATTTGATAAAGTAATATCCGGCTGCAGATGTTTTACCTGATACAGAACTTATTACTTTTTTTCATGATTTCTATTCCTGACATTTTAAATTTTATTTTCTGTCAATTGTTATCTGCATGTATTTTGTAAGTTTGTATCTCTGTTTCTGTGACGCTGCCTGTCTTGAGCAGGATGCCCGTAAAAAAAGATTTTTAAATCAACGAGACTCAAGAGATAATGGTCAAATTAAATGAAGATAATAAAATTTCCTGAAGACAAACCATCACTTGAGGGACAGGAGTAATGGTAGTAATACTCAACAGGGAGGGAGTTCTGATACCCTGATGTTCAACATTGGCCTAGCAGCAAGCTCACCATCATACTAGTATGATCATAGCTCCACCTGAGCCTTTATCTCAGGATTTTATTAGTGTCGTGGTAGGATTTAGATTCCATTTTATTTCTTGGATCTTAGTGCTCTTTTTTTTTTTTGTTCTCGCAATTATTTCAGAGAATTTTGGGTTAGAGTTTACACAGACAGACACACTAACAGACCGGTAGATATATACATAGATGTGGATCACAGCACCTTAACTATACAGAATAACAGGACATTAAATGACACAAAAATTAAGTGCATGTAAGATACTGTTAGTACAAATGTCAAATCGTCTGCCAGCAGGTCTGACATTAAATGCTAAAAACAGTGAGAAAAAGACAAAGCTGTCAACACAATAATACAAGAACAAAACTGGTGGAACCAAAGGAGATTATGACATGATGCTCCTACTTTGATGATGGAGAGAAACGTTCACATAACCTGGAGTAGAAATCAATAGATACACTGGAACACTGGAACACAAGGAATCCCCAACTGGAATGACTCCACCACTTCAAACCTTTTATTGGACGACTGTTGAATGTTTTTCTGTGGATGGTGGAAACCTGAATCTGAAGACTGATTCAGGTCTTGATTGGTCGGAAGTCTATGCTGCTAAAGAATATTTGGATCCCTTTTTTCCCACATAGTATTTTTGCATAGAGGGAGTTGTTCAGTATCTATGAAATTTATAATGAGATACATGGATTTTTATTCCTAGACTTGTATATTTAGACAATACAGTTCCTGCTAAAAATAGTTTGACAAATCAGTTTTAACACTTATAAAACATTAATGACCTATTCATGGTTTGTGTTTGATACTGTTCTATGGATTTTAGTTGCAAAGTCTGAAAAAACAGTTGACTACTAATGGTGTTCTTGAAAAAGTGAACATATAACAATGTAAAGTTCCTTTAAGACGGTTGATGATTAAACAACAGCACATTACAAACTATGCAATAACCAGACTCCATCAAGGATAAATATGTGTGCAGATATAATGAAAACTTATAAACAATGCAATCAAGACTTATCTTTGTACACTCAGAAACATTCAAGTAATTATTATGTAAATCTCACCAAAGCAACCCTGAAATAAGGGAGAATCCTGTAAGGCAGCATGCCTTCAACATACAGTACCAGCGTTGCTCTCGTAAAAGGATCTTAAGGTTACTCGCTGTAAGAACTCAAAACAGACCGCTGCTTTTGCAAAAACCCATCATAATACAAGACAATTAGGGGGCCTGTCTTCTCCCACGACAGGGAGAAGATTCATCTTTTGTGGTCTGTCCTCATGCTATAACAAGAGTAGAAGGACACAGATGTAAGACAAGGCAAAAGAAAATGTGTTGAGAAAATGGAACATTGTTTATATGGTCTCCGATTGTCTAAGCAACCTTGGGTACTGGTTTTCACACTGAGGGATTCATAACACTTTGAAAAGGAAGAGAACTCTTGCACAAGCTGACAGATGCACAGCCTTGAAAAACACAATGAAGTTGTTAACATGGCAGCAAACACTGCCTATTTATGAATCCACAAACCACCATTGTCGTCTCAGTGGACTCCTTCTCGTTTAGGGATTGTTTTCATGTCTACAGCTGAAGTATTCTGCATCTTCTTACTAACTTTCTATGTTCTAGTTTGGACTGTTCTTCCACTGAAAACAGCTACTTACTGCTGCTGTAATGAGCAAAAAAATCTGCATTCTGGTATTAATTATTTTTCTATAGCTTTAGCATCTATATGTAAAAGACACATTTGGTTAAAGGCTGCAACTTTATGGGACAACTGGTAGTAAATGTATTTGAAAATTCTAAGACCCTACTCATAATTCATACCCACAGCATTCATTAATTTAAAGTGAAATAAAGCGTAGGTGTGACAGACTACTGGCATGTCAGACGGAGTGACAGCATGTGACTGAGAAAGACAGAGAGACAGAAGAGAGCATAAAGAGGAAAAAAAAACAACTTCTGATGAGTCTGTCGGCCACTGTTGCCAGGCAGCTGTCTATCCCTGACAGGGATCCCATGACAGGGAGAGTGCACACGTGCGTGCGCGCGCACGCACACGCACACACACACACACACACACATACACACACACACACACACCCTGTATCATCATAACATGAGCATAAACATTTCTTCAGTTGTTAAGGCTAATCGCATTAGCCAGGAAAGACGAGAGTAGAATGAGTGTGTTATAACAATATGCAAGAGAGACTGTTAATCCAATAATACTTAAAATTACAAAACCAAATGTGTACTGTACAATGCTACTACAAATATAACATACTGTAATAATTACTTATTCTGTCAAACTGGAAAAACAGGACCTGAAGTGAGGAAATGTACAGTTTGTGCTACATGTAATTTTTGATTTCGTCTGAAGCTCTTTTAGGTCATGAAAAAGATGCTGACATTTGACGACCTGAGCACTCTAAAAACCATAACGACAAGCAGATGAAGCATAACAGTATGGAACACATCATTTAGGTTTATGGCCCATGAATCCTGGACACTGCAGTAAACAGGAACATCGGGTTTGTTAGAAACATTTTCATTTGTCATTAGAAAAGAATTATTGTTCTACAGTGCCTTGGAAATGTTCCTGCGATCCTGCCCACCTGTCATTATTTCTGCTTTCCTATTCATCTCTTAGTTTCGGTTTTTATCCAGTTAAAAATAAAAATGCACAATATACAAAATGCTAATTATATGAGAGAAACCCACAGAAAAGAAAGCCGACTAACAAAAACTCTTTGATGCAATTTTCTTTATTTTTTCTGTGTCATTATTTGCTGTTTTCAAAAGGAAAACAAAACACACAATCTTGGCATTTTATTTTTCGTGAATGTTGATTGTGAAGCATTGAACTCTTATCTGGGGAAAATAGACCTTCACACAGCTGAGATTTTCATCAACGCTCATCTGGTCCAACTAGTCTTACCGACAGCTACTTGTCATCTCCTCACGAGCAATTATATGGTTAAAAATTCATTTATCTATGACAGCTAGACTGCAGCAGCTCTACAAAGTCATCATCAACTCTCAGTAATGGATGGTTTATTGTATTTATCCATAACACAAAGTGAAAGTCTTCCAGTTCTTCAGAAACCATACTGTCTGTTCCACCCCAACACACAGACCCCCCCCACAAATATTATATTGTATTTTATCTACAATGTAAACACCTGACAGTATGTCTTTTTCTGATTTAAAAATGTATTACTATTATTACATTATACTCTCTATATATACTATATCTACAGACACACACACACACATATATATATATATATATATTATCATGTAAATCTGATTTTTATCTTTTGTTTCATTGATGCTGCCTGCAACATATTGCAGCGCACAAAATGACCAACATAAGGTTCCCTGAATGTGAACCACTTGCACGTTGTTTTCTTATTCTGCTAACTGCAAATTGACTCAAGTGAGTAGAAATAAAGAACAAACTGCATTTCATATAAATGCAGCTTCTAAGCAAACAGCTTTCCTTGATTACGTCCATTGATGGCTGAGAAAAGAACAACCTCTGCTCAAACTTTTATGAGGCTAGGCTAATTATTTTATGCATCATTGTGTTGGACTTCAACTCTGAAGCCTTTAAAAGAATGGAGAGGAAATCTTAAGAAAAAAACAAACAAAAAAAACAACAACACAAAGCTGGTTTAAATAATATGGCTCTCAGTGAGGAAAAAAGTTGTAAACCCCAAAGGTTTGCACAATGGATAGCCTGCAGAGAAATGCACAAAGCTCTGAAGAGGGAAAGATTTTGTCAAATAATTAACTGCCGGGGTTTCTAATCTTTCCAAGCTTCACGAGATTCATACACTTGAAAAACGAAAATGAGCACCAAATCGAAAACAATGCAGCCTCCATGTCTCTCTTCCAATCTCTTTGACAGCCTGACAGAGAGAAGAATAAAGAATGAGGATAATAAAGGATGAGAATGAGCAATGGAACAGGGGAGACGACTAACAAATAATAAAGGAGGACAGCGGTACATTTGGTGAAATGCTCTCTCACTCAGATAGTATTGCAACAATTTCTCTATCATCTGCATCAAAGCATCCTTGTGTCCTCTAAGGATCAATAAAAACGTATTCAACAGTTTAGGAAAAAACGTAAGTAGAACTTGAAGAAGCTCAGAGACAATCAACAGCAGGACAGAGATAAGAGGAGCAAGGCTACATGTTTGAACATCAGAAGAAATAAAATGTCCTTTGCTAATGATACCCAAGAGAAGAATTGTACCATTTGTGGCTGAAGGTGCACTCCCTGGAATTAACATACCAAATGGTCCAATCTTATATTTCAAAGTAAGTGACCAGATGTGTGTTGAAATAACAAGAAGAAAGTCTTGTGGGAAAACACTGGCAAGCTTAACAAACCAGCTTCCAAATTCCAAGAAAGAGCTACTTTCAGTAGGTTGCTAGTGCTGCCTTTCTTAATGGCACAAACTTTATTGGACATCTTCCCAAATAAGAAATTTTGATCAAGAGGTAGCAAGGTTGCCAGGTCATCACAGAGCTAACAAATAGAGAGAAACTACCATTCACTCTCATATATGTGGGCAATTTAGAGTCACTAACTCATCTATATTGCTTATTCCGAGCTGAGGGGAAAAAAATTTTTTCAGAAAAAAACAGGAGAAGAGCAGTCAGGCCAAATGATGGATTAAAAAGCCAAAACCTCCTTGTTTTTAAAAGTTAAATAATTCCTTATTTTACATTTTACTACTCCGCGTATTAAAAAAACACCGTCATCCAGCTCACCATGTACCTAAAGTTAAACATTGGACAAAAAACAGATAGAAAAGAAAACCAGCATCTAATGTCAAATGTGACCAGTTTGCTTTGACCATAAACACTGTTGTAATCACTTTCAACATGCAATTTTCATGCAATTATCCCCCTTTTTAATGGTATCCATTATGGCCATTGTGCTGGCAATCCTGATGTGTTAGACCGAATCAGTGCTGGTGTTTTATTTCTATATTTGCAACATAAAGTGTGTTTTTTTTTAAACAATATCCTTGAATGCAGACACAGCCTTCATATTTCCTCATAGAACCCTGCCTTAATATGTTACATATGAACATAAAAAAACAACTGAACAACATATTAAACATTACATTCAATATGTTGTTCAATTCCAAGGAGTGCACCTTCAGCCACAAATGGTACAATTCTTCTCTTGGGTAGAAGCGGGCACTCAAAGCCCGCTTCTACGAGCCGGTCAGCAATTACTTGGCTGTATTTGCAGGTCAAACATTTTGTATATTTTTCCATTTTTAGAACTTAAAAGCAAAAATCCATGAATATTTTTATTATTCTGATTAATGTTGACATATTAATCAGAACAAAACATCTAATTGAAATCCTTCCCTTGTTCATTTTGGATCAATTTTCACTGGATCTTTCCAGAGATTAATGCAAAGTCCGATATGTAAAATACATTAAATCTCTGATCTCTACTATGGCACTGTAGTATTTTCATTATTAAAGACAGGTCATGTCACTGGTTGTGATATTTTCCCTCAGGCCTGCAAAAAATAAAGTTCAGTGATGTGCAACAAATGGAAATCTATATTTTGTATGACATACATGTTGCATGGTGAAAAAAAAATCCAATCCTGTTTCTCACTTCTCTTTTCAGTAAAATGCAGTCTTGATAAATAAATAAACAGCAGAGCACAAAGAGGCACACTGATCCCTCCTAAAGCTGAGTGAATTATTGAGGATGTCATGCATTAAGTAGGCGAACCTGGAATCATTTTGAGTGCAAGGGAGTGGGCTGCATCAGAATCTCAAGCACTGGGTTTCCATCATTTTAACATTTAAATATTGTCATTAAATGGACCCAAGCCAGACTTTGAATTGCAAACGAGACATTAAAAATTTACAGTCAGTTCCAACCCAGACAGCTTTACAACTGCAAAATCATTGTTAATGGGTCAAATAATAACTTAATCAATAACGGAAAACACAAAAATAGAACACAAATACAAAGGAACAGTAATTCACTTGTGTCATGGGTTTCATCAGCTGTCACGATTACATAGAATTGATGGGATAAGTGTTCCGAGATAGAAGAGCAGAGTCTACTGCTGTGATTGCACAGACACAGCCTCAGATGGACGAGGCTCTCAGTTTAGCCTTAGGAGTTGTCAAATCTTTCAAATGTCCTCCATCAAACATTATTTTATAAATCACCATCCAATGACAATGTCTATATGGAGGAAGATTTCAAACTTAGATTTGGAAATGAGTGTATTAACTTTAAATTCAGATAAGTTGTACAGTGTATGTGATTGTGTTGTATTGGAAAAGGAAAATAATGCCAAAGCAATTGTGTATTCATTTTTTTTTTTTTTTTTTAAATAATACAGTGAAACAGATATGCATCTACAGCTCATGCAGAAACATGCATGGGGTATGCATGTGCTTTAGTGCTTAATTTATTAACCTGACCATAGGCAAACTAAACTAGTAATAATGAACTAGTAAACAATGTTAACAAACCAATAAATGTTGATTTAGAAACTTCTTACATGATTTTTGCATTCTAAATGATAGATAAACAAATGCATGATTCTTCTTGGCATACATGGACCTTCTAAAATACTCCCATCTCAAAATCAGACAGCAAGTTTTTTTTTTCCCCCCATTTCTACTCTTCAGGAATGAGCATGTGATGTATTTGTAATTCAAATCATGTTTTCTGTGTTTGTCTTTGATTGACTATATTGAGGAGTGCTTCTAAAGTACTTTGGCAGAAGAGAAAATCAATACAATATGTTCCTTGAACAGATGCCTGTATTAGCGGTGACAATGTAATTTAAGCTTGCTGTTCAATGACTAATATTTGGCTTGGTAGATCGACAGAAGGAAAAAAAAAGGCAATTCATAGCAACCACATTCATATACCACACATCTGTTGAACCCAAAGGGTTAGATTTATTGATGTGTTTATCTTTTGTAATGGTTTTTTCAACATTTGGAAACAACAGGACAACTGACAAATTGAATGATAGAAGGCAAGAATTAAAAGATCCCTGAATCAAGAATCAGATTGAAAAGATGGACCAAGCACCAATGCATAAATTAAAAGGTAGAGGAAATTTTACACAAAACAAACAGATAAAGAAATTGCTGACAGACATTTAAAGACAGAGAGGGGATGTTGTGTAATTTTGTGTAACTTTACCAGACATATTAGAGTTTGTGTTTGTGTCTATGATTAATTCCCTCATTCCCTTTTTTCATAGAATGAAAAAAAAACTTGTGGAAACCAAGTTGAACACGAGTAGATGTGCTTTTTTGCTCTGATTATTATCTATTTTGGGACTGATTGACTGATCATTTTGGATTTAGTCTTGAGAAACAAATGCTAACATGTTATGGTAATATGCCTGTTAAGGAAACACGTTGATGGCCTTTAGTATACCTACACAGATTCATGTGCCATAAAATGTAGTAGTGAATTATTGGTTGCCTGAGCAATGTCCATGATGCATGCAGTGTGCCAATTCATTCAAAGTACTGATCTCATACCACTGGATGATGTGTTTTATATTGTTGTTAGAGTTAAAATAGCCAATAGAAACTAAGTGCTTTATCATGGCATCACTTAAAAATGTCGTGACTTTAACCTCATCACCGTTATGGTGTGCTTATTCAAATCCATTCAGGGTGTCTTATCGACAATATTCCGCAACAGGTTCTCCTTTTGTTTTTCTTTCCTCGGTATGAATGGTTATGTCAAATCACCAAATATCATCAAGCTTAGCTGTACTTTAATGTGAGCTTAGTTGAACAACAGATGCTATGTATTCACATTTCTCTGAACAATCTCTTTTCTTGTCTCTCTCCTCTCCTTATAAAGAAGCAAAATGCTCGTATTCCAGTTCAACACTCAAAAGTCCATAGAGAACGTCATATATGTAGTCAGAACAGTGACTCCTCTTTAAAAGCTTTAACACAATGGATGAAAACTGGACTCTGACGACTGTTTCTGATCTTTCTTTTTTTGCTAATGAAACATGAGTCTGCATTTGTTGCCTGAACATATGTTGGGATGGCAAATGCAGTTCAATGGACCCCTTCTCCAAACAGTAATTGTTCGATAATGAAAGTTGCATTCAGACACGGCAGGCCTTCCAAGCTGATGAGCCCTGAACTGAGAGAGATGCTCTGGACATAAAGAGATTGGAAGGTGGATTTTTTTTTTCTTGACATAAACATAGATACTTGATGATTTGATCAAACAGTGTTGACTTAATTTCTTTTATGCACTCTATACATATTAGAACAGCCCATCAGCTGTATGCTATAACTCAGCCTTACCTCCAAGGCCAGCAGTAATTCTCAATCCAGTGCAGTATGTTAGGGGTAAAGATATAATGAATAAAGGGTCTCATTCATGATATCTGTGTCAATTGTTGAGATCTCCATGGAGATACTCAGTTGTCAAAACCTTGTGAAGGTTAACAATTTTGTCAGTTACACCATCAATAATGAAACTCTAAGAAAAAAAAAAAGATAATGAGCTACCACCAACAGCTCACAAAGGACCAAGACATCAACCTCACCTTGCATTACCACCTCTACCCTGGGGAAGCCACACCAAGCAGCTACTGCCGCCCCAAACTCCACGAAGAAAGAGTACCACTAAGATGGATCATGAGCAGCATCAACTCTGCATATAATACTGTAAAGCCCTTGGCCACCTTTTTGGCTCTCCTGGTTGGGAAGACCACGCACCACATTAGAAACTCTCTGAACCTGCATCCCCATCATCCAGGACCAAATATGCACCCTACTAGAACTCTGGCTGTGTACTGCCAATTTAGAATTGTCAGCTGGAAGTCCAAAGGACAATATTCAACACAGAGACAAACCTAACAATCATGTTATATGTGTTGTCCAGTTGTATGGAAGCTGGTGTAGGATGGTCTTTTTTTTATAAAGTGTAGGCTGGCATTAACGTGTCCACAGCCATTATTTGAAAAACGTAAGTCCAGATCAACACTAAACAAATTTACACATCTTAAAACATTTCAGTAAAGTTCATAGTTTGCCTGTAGAAAAAAAATTGTCGAAGAGAAAGAAGTCTTTTGTTTACCTTTGTCTAGAATTAAATATGCAATGTTTTGAAAAGACTTTGAGCATCCTAAGCAATAATTCATATTAAAAAAATCTTTGTTAATAGTAAAACAATTGTAAATTATTTAAAGGGTTATGGTTACTCATCAAATTCTAGCACCACATCATCACTGCCCTCCTCCAACTTCAGTGTCTCCCAGTTAAGTCCCACATCCAGTACAAAATCCTCCCCATATGAAATCTGACAGCCCTTCTCTAATTCTACATTCATCCTGAAAGCTGCAGTCCTCAGACTTGGCCTAGGTTTCCCGTCCTCACATCAACCCGGAGAACCCACGGTGACATGGCTTCTAGCTTGAGAAATGTGTCAATATTCTCATTTACTCCCAGTTGCTCTTTTGGAGCTCATATCATTGCTGCAAGACTCAGTATTGCAGAAATGATATGAGACATTTTTTATTTAAATTACTCACTCTTTTTGATGCATGTAACTCTATGAAAGACTGAGTTACACAAATACTAGGAAAATAGGTCCATTGATAATAATAAATAATTCTATATATGTCCTCTTTTCTTCTGTTCTGTTTCTTTTTTTTTATCTTATCCATCACATTTGCATGGTTTGTTTGCCCAGAGGCAAGTGACAGATGCATTGAATATGAAAATGATCCATGGAAATGTCATCTGATATATACATTCAGTCTGTTGAATTTAGTGCAGCAAGGAAAATACTATCACTGTAAACAAAGAGGGAAGCTGGGACTCATGGCTATGTTTAACAATGATGAAATTATTATATTTTCTAAAGAATATTATTTGTCAAATATCTGTAATGATTATTTTAGATACTGCTTATCAGTATAATGCTATTTTATGACTGAGTGCTCATGATATTTCCTCGTTTGAGTTTGCAAGTCTGATGATTTTTTTTCGAGGCTTCATTTCTCACATTATCATGATTTTATTTTTCGATACCTCCAGCTTATAGTGTGTACTGTAGATGAAAAAAAGTTTAACAAAACGGACAATGTGTACTTTGTAGATAATAGTATCTATTTAGTGTTCCGACCGATTGTTAGCTCTATCAACCTACTGAAGGTGTGAACTGTTTGGTATGTTAAAATAAGCACGTTGCCTGTTTTGCCCAGCCCCTAAAAATGGAATGATGAGAACCAAAAAGAAAAAGCAGCTTCAAATTGGAACCCAAAAGCCATGCAATTCTCAATGGAAATGACAAATGCCTGCTTGTCTGGATGATACACTACATGTCACTGAGGTAATCCACATAATTTGGCAAATTAACATTAAATGGCAAAATAATTACATAAGATTCCTTTTTTAAAAGTCAAACTTCTAAAACATTTGGATTCATTCCTTGTACTAGACACATTATAATCACTTCATTTTTATCTTATTCTACGGATTGTGACATGAACTGAAGGACTAATTTATTTCTTAAGATTTCATCGTTTCTCCAACACTCAAATGTTTCCATATCACTATTTCTTCATCTGATGATCACTCCAATCTCAGTGAAGCTGCTCTTCAAGTTATACTCACTTTCAGTGTCCTAGTTTTTATGAATGGATTAGTTGCTGTAATTCACTCTTCCTATTTTCTTCCCTTTTTTCATTGTTGCGATATTTAGCTTCTATGATAGATGTCACCGTGCCTGGGATATATGGAGATCCTCAAGCAAATGGTAATTTAATCAGTTAATTTTCTAATATCCTTTCCTATATGGTTGAGAGGTTGACAATACTGTTTTTTACGAAGACCTCAACCTGTGCAATCCAAAATTCACACTTCACTCAAAAAATACAGTATTTAATCAACTCGTGTTTCAGCTGGGTTAAAACTACCTATATTTCTTAAAAAATCCAATCTGGATTCAGAGCACTTCACCGTATAATGAATTTTCTTCCTGAAAATAAATAAAGACTTCCACTCAACTGCTGACCAAGTCACAACTACAGCCAGTTGATCCCACATCTAAATGCAACCTCTGACATTATAGATCCCGCTATTATCATTCACAGATTGGGCAGAGCTCTCAGGTTGCTCCTTTAAGTGGTTCCTTCATTCGTAGCTATCTGCCTTCTGAATATCTCTAATTCAACTCTTCTCCATTAGAATCCATCTCCTGTTCCACAAACATGGTTTCAACCACTGTCTTTACACAACAAATTCTAGATGGCTCTAGCACAGATTTTCATCAACAATTGTTTAGCATCATCTTGGTGCATGATCACATGTAATCCATTCAGGATTCATGTTTAATCAAGCTTTAACACTTTTATGTACTAACAGTGATAACAGTACCATATTACATCTCTTTCATGTAGGTTTCAATAAAATCTCACACAAAAATACTGCCTTTATAGTACCAATTTTGATATTCAGTATCATTTTACAACCTATCTGTGGTTCAGGGTAAATCAGAAGAAGACTGAAATAAAAAAACAACTTTTTTTAATGAATAGCCTCATTTCTTTTTACATCATGGAACACATTTATCTATATAATGGTATGCATGAGCAGAGTAAAACTGTAAAGATTGTGAAATTATAGCTGATGATTTATTCTCAAATAAATAATTACGAATAGTGATTTTTAACTCGTGCTACCATTAAACATAAAAATCGGTTGTTCGATCTCAGGTCAGTGCAGCTTTCATGGCAAAGTGTCTTTGAGCAGGATGAAGAAGCCCAAAGTGTTTCAAGTAAGTGTGTGTATGAATGATTTTTAGATGAATAGGAAAAAAAAAATGGTAGCCCAGTATTATTCAGGCTGAGCAGATGAATCAGTGAATGAACGGGTGAATGTTGGCACTGGTACTTGTAATAGTCAGTCAAGCTAATAAAGTGCTGTTTAAGTGCAGTCAATATCCATTTACCTGCTGCTGTGACTGTCCATCCAAGTACAGCTAACACAGTGTGGTGATGGATCACTATATGCTGTCAGGCTCTCACTCATTTGCTAAAATGTAGGATACAGTCTAGTGCTGGCTTTAACATTAAATGACCCATGGTGTTCCCATCAATAGATGCTCATCCAACAGTTAACCACGTCGAAAGAGGCAGTTGGCAGCACTCGAGAATAATTTAAATCGCCAGCTATAGCACAATGAACTGTGGGGTTCCTGGAACGCATTAACCGCAAAGAACAAAGGCGCACTGTATAATTTACAGTATATACAGTGCCTTGTGAAACTATTGGCCCCCCAAGAACTTTCTGACAATTTGCTACATTTCAGGCTTCAAACTTAAAGATAAAAAACTGAAAATATTTTTCAAGAATCAACAACATGTGAGACACAATCATGAAGTAGAACCAAATTTATTCAACATTTTATATTGTGTTTAGAAATAAAAAACTGAAAAGTAGGATGTGCATAAGTATTGGCCCCCTTTGAGTTAATACTTTGTACAACCTCCTTCTGTTGCGATCACAGCCCCAAGTCTTTTTGGGTATGTTTCTATAAGTTTTGCACATCTTGAGACAAATATCTGCCCATTCCTCTGTACCAAACAGCTCAAGTTCCTTAAGGTTTGACGGAGATCGTTTGTGCACAGCAATTTTCAGATCTTTCTACAGATGCTCCATTGGATTGAGGTCTGGACTTTTGCTTGGCCATTCTAACACCTTTATGTGGTTAGTTTTAAACCATTCCATTGTAGATTTGAATTTATATTTAGGATCACTGTCCCTTTGGAAGGTGAACCTCCGCCCCATCCTCAGATCTTTAGCAGACTCCAACAGATTTTCTGCCAGAATCGCCATGTGTTTGGATCCATCCATCTTCCCATCAACTCTAACCATCTTCCCAGTCCCTGCTGAAGAAAAGCAACCCCAGAGCATGATGCTGCCCCCACCATGTTTGACAGTGGGGATGATGTTTTCAGGGTGATGTGCAGTGCTACTCTTACGCCAAACATAATGTTTCGCATTCAGCCCAAAAAGTTCAATTTTGGTCTCATCTGACCAGAGCACCTCGTTCCACATGTCATCTGTGTCTCCCATGTGGCTTCTTGAAAACTACAAACGGGCCTTTTTATGGTTTTCTTTCAGAAATGGCTTTCTCCTGCCACTCTTCCATAAAGGCCAGATTTATGCAGAGTACGACTGATAGTTTTCTTATGGACAGATTGTCTCACCTCAGCTGTGTATGTCTGCGGGTCATCCAGCATGATCATGGGCCTCTTGGTTGCTTCTCTGCTTAGTTTTTCATCCTTGTTTGGGCTGTAAGTTTAGAGGGATAGCCAGGTCTTGGTAGGTTTGCAGTGGTTTTATGCTCTCTTCATTTTGATATTATTGCTCGCACAGTGCTCCGGGAGATGTTAAAATATTGTCAAATCTTCTTGTATTCCATTCCTGCTTTGAACATTTCCACAACTTTATCTGGGACCTGCCTGGTGTGTTCTTTGGTTTTCATGATGCTGTTTGTTCTCCAGTGTTCTTTTCAGACCTCTGAGACCATCACAGAGCAGGTGCATTTAAACTGAGACCAAATGACACACAGGTGCACTCTGTTTGTCATTGTTAGTCATTTAGGTCAACATTGGATCATTCAGAAGTCATCAGGGAACTTCTGGAGTCAGTTAGCTGAGCTGAGAGAAAACGGGGCCAATACTTTTGAACGTCCTACTTTTCAGTTTTTTATTTGTAAACACAAATAAAAAACCACTTCACGATTGTGTCTCACATGTTGTTGATTCTTGAAAAACATTTTCAGTTTTTTATCTTTAAGTTTGAAGCCTGAAATGTAGTAAAATGTCAAAAAGTTCTGGGGGGGGCAATACTTTCGCAAGGCACTGTATATACAAATATATATATATTTGGAAAATACCAAGCCTATATTTCCTATCTTCTTCTTTTCCTTTCGGCTTTTCCCTTCAGGGGTCGCCACAGCAAATCAATTGCCTCCATCTAACCCTATATATATATATATATATATATATATATATATATATATATATATATATATATATATATATATATTAAGCACCGCCTTATATATATATATATATATATATATATATATATATATATATATATATATATAATATACCCTAGATATCTATATATCTAAGCCTATATTTCCTATAATAATTGTTATTTCGAAAGCAATTGCTAATAATCTTTCTACATTTTTTGGTATCTTTAGTTCTGCTCTGTCACAAATGGAAAACAAGTCATATCCTGTCTTTTGAAATTGAAGTTTCATTTTCAGTCTGGAAACATTAATGTGTATTATGTGCAGGATAACACCAAGGATAGTTTCCCAACAGAACCCATAATTCAGATAATCCCAGAAAAATGCAACCCGGATTCCAAAGCAGCGGAGACACATAATAAAATTTTGATTAGAGTGTCAATAAAAACAACCAAGACAGTCAGAGACTGCAACATCCCGCGACACCCCTGAATACAAAATTTTTCCCTGACCTACTTACATAGATCAAAGATCAAAGCTAGTGTTCTGACCTACTATCATTGATCAAAGCACTAGCTTTAATCTATGGTCTTCCTCAGAGTGGCCTTATCCCTCGCATTTCTGTCTTATCCGGTTCCTGAGTGTACAAAAGTTGAAATTTGACCTTGACTTAGCTTTCTCAAGGTCATCATCTCATTTTCATCCCCTTTGCTGCCAAAGGGGATGGTGGACATACTAACGGACAATATATCAAAGCTAGTGCTTTGATCTACCTATGCACTAGCTTTGATCTATGGTCAAAGCTAGTGCATAGCTTTGACCTTTCAGGGTAGGTCAAAGGTATGCACTTGTCAGGTACTACTTTCAGGGTACCTTGACGTACCCTGGAAGTAGGTCAGGGTAAGTCGCGGGATGTTGCAGTCTCTGACTGCCTTGTTCATTATGTCAGCACTTATTTAGAATTAGGTTGTGATAGAAATAGACAGATGAAGAAATCAGGACAGTAAAAGGAAGCCGGTAGAGTGCTGCAACAGAAAAATCATGTCGACTTTGGATTAGATGCCAAATAGCGGGCCTGTCACTGGTTTCAGTGACAGTGTATTGTATATGTATATATACCAGTACTGTCTGTATGTGGCTTTGAGGTGACAGGTAATCGAGTCATGTGGGTATATGAAGGGAGGCTTGCCTGACAGAGGTCCTGCTCTACCTATCCTGATGCTCATCTCCTCGTCCAAGAACTGGAAGGATGGCTCTTCTGCCTTGTCTTTGGACAGCTTAGACTCTGGGGGTAAAGCCAAGGCGACGTGGGGGTCAGAACCTACACCCTGTGAATGCCAGAAAAAAACAGAAACATGAAAATGTAAAAAAATCACCATATTTACATAAGATCACAGCTAAAATTTGACTTCATGGATCCTCCTGTTTACACCAGCAGGGTGGCACATTTTAGGTGGTTTGTTTGTGATTGGAACGTGACTGTTCAAAACTAATTTATTTTAAATTTTCATGATCTTAAATCCCAATCCAAGCTCCAACACAGCATGAGTGCCATCGAAATGGTTTCTCTCAGGGTTCAGTGTCATGGCAGCAATTTTCATGTATGTCTTTCACTAAAGTGACCCCTGAACATACCCCTGAAGTGTTATCAAATAAAAATCAAGATCTCAGTAAAAATAGCAGGTAGGTAGGTAGGTAAGGAGGGAGGGAGGTAGGTAGGTAGGGACAGACAGCCAGCCAGATAGATAGAAATACCAGTCCACTCTTTCTTTTTCCGTGAACACCGCTTACTTTACTCTCTTGCTCCTGCTTAAATATGGTCTTATAAATTTCTAATCATTCCATAATTGTAGGTTTGCAGCTTTTGCTTTTGTCAATAAATCTGGTGGCACTTTAATGACTTCAACTGTAACATTTAGTGACAAGACACCATCCAATCAAAATAAAACCAGATTAAAGAGGAATGGCAGCACAAAGGTTGACTATCTGACAAAAAGGCTCAAGGTTTCTGCACATATTTCATACGGTAAGAGGAATAGCTCAACTTGACATCTTTCAAAGCCCTTTCATTTACAAAGTATATATGATTGTGTTTTCGTTTATAGATCAAGGATCCAATCAAATAATTACATCGCATTTCAAAGCGGTGATGTATTGTAATTGTCAGTGTTTGTGTGTTCGTTCGTTCGTTCGTCCATTAGTATGTCCACCACATATCTTTGCAACCGTTGCAGTTAGACAGATGAAACAAAAAGCACATTACTCGGGTGGAAAGGGGATGAAAATGAGATGATAACCTTGAGAAAAGTAGGTCAAGGTCAAATTTCAACTTTTGTACACTCAGGAACCGGTTAAAATAGACGAGGGAGAAGACCACTCTGAGTAAGACCTTTGATCTACTGTATCTATCCACTAGTTTTGATCTATTGTCAGAGCTAGTGCATAACTTTGACCTACCCTGAAAGGTCAAAGCTATGCACTTGTCAGGTTCTACTTACAGGGTACCCTGTCCTACCCTGGACGTAGGTCAGGGTAGGACACAGGATGTTGAAGTCTCTGACTACCTTGTTAATGTATTGTGTGTGAACTAAAAACGAAAAGGATATTCAGCGACCCTTTTATGATTCCCTAACCTTCAATAAACATGAGTAGGTTCTGTATACAGTGGCAGGAATCACCCTGTCTTGGTGCTGTAACATTTTTCCAGACCAAACTCAAACAGACCAAGTTTGCAGTGTATCAGCACCGCCTTAAATTAGATTTGAGCTTCTTTTCAATACTGGATCTCAAGATCAGGTAAAAAAACAAAAAACAAGACCCAGCTGAAAGTCTTTATCTCAGTTGATCTGATTGGTAGCTTTGTAATAACACCTACTAGCTCTACCAGTCTAGCGATAAGAAGTAACAAGCATCTTCAAGTGGGATATGAAAGGTTCCCTGATGTCAGTGAGGGAGGAAGAAATGCTATCCGACAACTGCACAAACTCTGAAACAAACTCAACTGACTCAAGCCAGTTGATTAATTACTAGAACACAATGAAAAGCAAATATTGTGGGACGTTTGACTGTGCCTCTGTAATTCACCTTTATATTATAAAGCAAGTAGTCTAAAGATTTACATGAATTTGTTTTTGTTTCAATGTTAAATGTTTTTTCATTCGGAGTTCTCTGAAATGACATGTAAAAGCCAACTTTGGTGGCTTAAAATTCAAAATACAAAATTACATTTTCGCTTGATCAATAATGCACTACATTTTCTGGAACAGGCAAACTGACACACATTTGTGTGGAACAGAGAGGCACACTTATCTGAAATTGCTTGCAGAAACAGAACTTTCAATTAGCATCAGAGACTAATTCAGTCAGCCTCTTTCTTTTTCCCTGAGCAGGAATGAATAAGCGGACAGGAACAATGGTGCGCCCATCTGCACCTTTTATTAGAGTGATAGAACAGTAATCAGTCATCTTAATCAGGCTGTTCATCACCTGCTATGTCATGCAAGCCCGAGGAACTTCAGTGAATTTGTGCAAATTGAATCACCAACACAGCCAATGCTTGAGATTACCTTGGAAAAGGAAGGCACTAATGGAGACATTGATTTTGAGAAATAGAACTTTGTCAATACTCAGAGACAATTTGAGATAACTTTACAAAAATAACAGCAGTTTCAGAAGAAAGGAGTCAAGACAATTTTTTTAGGTAGTTTAGAATTTCATCTGTTCGGTTTGATACACTAAGCTATGTCATGACATTCTACTTATAAAGAAAGCATTTTGCCTGAAAATAGGAGAAAGGGAGATTTTCAGGTATGGGCTCATGAGTAAGATGGGTGCATGCATTAGGGGATGGTGTTCTCATTATGCAAAAGCAGCCTGAGTAGTTGTAAGTGTGTGTGTGTGTGTGTGTGCTTGCATTAACTGTCGGAGCAGGAAAATGAAGTGCACCAAAAGCAGACAATATTCTTTTTTCCTGATACGAGTATATTCAAATTGATCAGATATGTGTTCACATACGCAGCCATCATTTTTTTAATATTCAAATTTTCTCTCCATTTTTTTTATTTGAAAGCTGATTTTAAGGCATTTAACCAAAACAATATCCATCGTTCGCAGCAGTACATTGTTTTAAGATATACAATACCAGGAGGATTTATCATATTCAAAGGGCTCTTGTTAAAATCAACTCATACAAATTATATTTCTATGAAACAAAGGAGAATGTAATATTAGACTATATAAATCAGAAAATAAATTTGTTTTGGTGGATTCCTTAATTAACTTATTTGTGTGTCTGCCAGGTTCCATCCAAATAATGCTAGTATAGGACATGCATGGTAGGGAATGCCTTAGTGAACCATATTATGCATGGGAGGTCTGGTGGTCTGTAGTCCAAGTGGTGCTGCTCAGTACAATGCCAGTATGACTGTAGTTATGATCTATAGAAAAAGATGTGTAAATTTCCGGACTTTCACTTGTCAGTAATATCCTTGTGGATGTAAGATGGTCGAATATCTCAGCCGAAATGACATATGATATTTATAGACAATGCCAGCAAACGTATGCACATGTGAACACTCTTGCACTCGTACAGAGGTTTGGTATGGGTTCCGATGGGTTACAGTGACTTCAAGTTATATAATGATGCCACGAGACTATTACTAAATGAGAAATGTTTGTGTTGGCAGGCGTAAATAAGTTTCAACCAGTGATAACAAATATCATGTACACATTTTTATTTATTTTTACTAATCAAGTCTGAGAATGAAATTATTCTGCAGCTGTCTCATCAGATTGAGCACTACATGGTACCAATCACAGCAGTGGAGGCCCTGGTATAGTCTTTTATATGTAACTGAATGTATATATGCAGATTTATGTATGTTTACTAGGAAATGTTGCTGTGTATCTGTATGTATACATATCTAAATGTAGTGGTTCTTATTTTCTTTTATTGTGAACTTTAATCATGAATTTATTTTAGTGTTTTATGTAATGTTATATTAGTTTTATCTATAGGACAGACTATAGAAATTTAGTTTTTGTGCTGTTGATTGCCTCAGTGAGCTTTAGAAGACTGTGTTGGCATGACCACCACCTACAGGCCCTTAAGAAGAGATGAGCTAACTGCTGATCAGCCGAAGGCCTGACTCAGTTTTTGCACTGACTGGCTACTTTTTCAGCATTCATTTGATGTATTGAGAGAGACACACTGATTCATTCTAGAACTGAACTGTTTAGAGTCATTTATCTTCCAGGACTGGTCGTTAACTGCTTTGTCTTTGTCATAATGATACTTTAAGGCATGGCAAAAGGTGTCAGTTCTCAATTTTAAGTTTTACTGAATCATCTTTGATATACAAAGTACTTTTGTGAGTGAAACCAAATGGTACGCCACAGAGCTGACCACAGATAGTTTAACCTTTGTTTTTTTTTATATGCTTATTTGATCCCCGAAGGGAAATTAAGAAGGCACACGTGAACTAATTGACATTAGTCGTTCAAACACATGCATACATATTAGTGAGTACAGGCCCCTGTAGCACATGCACTGACACATAAGGGGGCCTGTAGGCATGCAAGGGGAGGTAGAGTGGTGTGCAGCTCCTTCATGGTGCGCCTGTCATGAGCAATTTGTAAAAGGGGCGGCGTCTTGCTCAAGGGCGCCTGGGCAGTGCTCCGGAGTGTGAGCTGACAATTCCCACTGTCAGCTCACAGTCCGGGCGTTTTTGGGCGGGAGCGAAAATCGAACTGCCAATCTTAAATCATAGGACGACCCGCTCTACATCGCGCTCTACCACTGAGCCACTGCCACCATGTTGTGGTTTTCTGACAGTCAAAAATAAATGCTATTTATATTCCAGCTGGAATCATATATTCACATACAGTATGTGCTAACTACCAGCATAGAATAATGGGATGTTATGGGAAAAGGCCCGCTGTCTCATTGTGTTCATGCGTTGATTTTTTCTAAATGTCAGATGTTCTGCAGAGTGGAGAAGGCCGCTGACCTGCTGTGCCTCCATTGCCAACATCATTGGTTAAAGTGTCCATCACTGAAGAGTGTGACAGGGTGACTGCTAATTTTAGAAGAAAGAAAATGCTATTGAACATTTATTCAGATGCAAATGGCCTCATTAAAAAGGCAAATGGAAGGGGAGAATGCGTACAGGGTTTTCCTCTTAATACACATGTGACAGTGGCTGGCTTTGTGAATGGGGAATTTAATTTCTGTGATTATTGCAGTGTTTGGATTTTCATCTGATACCAGTATGGACGACCTCTCAGGTGAAAAGTGGGATTTTGGATTGTCATTGCTTTGTTTGGGCTGACATTTAGATTCAACACAAAAGTTTGCTGCAAAACACCACCAACACACTGACGGGCCATTTTTTGAAGTTGGCAACGCAGCCAAAGTCAAATCAAGTAAGTTCAAAGTTTCCAAAAGTTTTGCAGTCTAAATTAATTATGGTAGACAAAACGGTTTGTATTTTGTAAACTTTATATCACAAACGTGACATTGCAGATCCTTAATGTATGTAAAGATGCAGAAAACGGGAAATTACATGGCTAAATTTTAAAAAAAAGTATCTTTAACAACTATGCATCAACAGATGTACTTATCAGGAGTTGTTCACCAGTGTTCATTTTTTTTCCTCAGCACTCCTGAACCACTTGATGCTCCATTTCAAATGTAGCATCATGATATGGATAGGAACATGGACAATCTTAGTTTTTAAAAATATTTTGTTTTACAGGTTAGAAAATGGATGAGTATCACACTTGTGCAACAATTTTAATATAATAATAATAATAATAATAATAATTTTCCAAGACAGTTGTGTATTCCAGTTTTCATACAAACTAGATATTAGAAATATTAAATCACGACTGGTGATGTCTGCACATGGATGCCATGGATCAACTAAGTTAAAAGTTGAAAAAAAGGTGAGTGCTACTGGTAATTTTAATCACAAACATCTGCAGAGGAGCTGACATGAAAATTTATAAAATCACAACACATATTGCCAAACTGCAGCTGCAAGCTGTTTTCCTTTTCAGAATTTGATCAAGCCAGTCTAGCTCACTAAGTTATCAATAAAGTTTTATTTAAGTTTAGTTCTCCTTGAGAAAGTTGGCCTCCATGATCAAATAGACTGCACCCAGTCAATATTTGAAATGGGGTGAGCAGGAATGTATAATTCAAGGTAAAAGTTAGATATATAAAGTGTGTCAGTCTGTACTGTTTCACGTCTGTACATTATGTGACAGTACATTTTTGGGGTCAGTTGCCACTTTGACTTCTTTTCTGTTTGAACTGACTTCCTTACCAATCTGTGGCAGGTCCTCTGAGACATGTCTCATGTTGAACATCAAATAACTACAGCCCTTTCATATTCAGTCCTGGTGGGGTAGAAAAGGATCTGCACTGTAGATACCAGCAGGTTCTTTTTTCATGAAGGACCAGAAGGATAAGAGTCAGTGGTGAGTGTATATATTACATGATACATAGATTATTCATAACATTTACCTTTAATGTGCAAATTATCACAAACAAATCAATGTGCTTGTTTTCAGCAGGAATTCATTTTATACCACAGAATTAACACCATTCATACCAGTTATCATTCTTTTTAAATAAAGCTGCAAATGAAAATAAATTGACGTTAGTGCATCTTCACAAGTAAAGGGGAGGAGGATGACGAAGACATACAGGATGGCTGTTAGGGTCAGACCATCAATGAAAAGGCAGTAAGAAACTCCGGGGATGATGAGGCAAGTGTAGGAGGATGCAGTTTAATCAAGATAAAAGCACTATGATTGCTAGCTGTGTGCCAGCCATAGCAGCTTGTGGCAAAAAGGTGTGACAGATAGCTACTTAATCGCGCCTTACAGTAGGTGTTGATGTGCATTAGTCATGAGCAAAGGTCACTGCAATTTAGCAGATAACACAACCAACAATTAAGTGGATGCAAATGCTTCAGACTATGAGGGTATTGCAAGTGGAGAAATGAAGCAATGTGGCTTTTTCTTTTTTGATCAACCTTTGTGGACTCAAGTATTTGGCTCCAGTTTTTCTTAATTAACTGTGTCCTTCTATATGTGCAGTTCAAAAAATTTGTAAGAATTTGGAATATTTCCAATGCACTTGCTTTGTCTGGAGTCCAAAACAAACTTGAGGAAATTCAGTTGTTACACAGTTCATTGGTTAATGGTTCATAGAATATGTGTTCAGTTTAATTTATAAATTAAGAAAGTGTTTGGTACATGAAAATGCTTTGTACATATTTAATAATTTTATGTTATCTGTATACGATTATGGAGAGACTAGATCAGGAGCTGAGGCAAGCTGCCAAATTAGCATGGCTTTTGGGTTGAGGTGTCCTTGAGCTAGTTGGGAAGCACAGTTCAGTGATATGGAGAGTACTGTATTACATCATGAAGTGCATCTGGCCAAAAAATGCTATGCCAGAGTATGCAGATCAAACCGTTTCCCATGCCAGGTTGTGAAAACCACAGTGGTGTCACCAAGATGGAAATGAAGATAAACTCTGACAACTTCAAATGAGTAACAGCACAAAAGGTAATAAGAGGATACCCTGCTGGTACTTTTACTGAAGTAAAATGGATTTCTCAGGCAGGATTGAAATATACAAAACATAAAATAAAATCCATATTTAATTTGGAGAATTATCTGAAGATTTCAGAATTCTTTTGTCACTGTGTCATGTGTACCCTTCCATTCAGTGATTACATTAAATTGAAGCGGAAAAAACATTAGGACGACTGTGTTCCCTGTTTTTAATCCCATCATTTAAGCATGATGTTTTCTCAATCTGGAGAAAATCCAAAATGGAAATAAAAAAAAAGAAAAAACCAAACAAACTGCTTCATGAGTTTAGTTTTTTTATGTTTTAATTTTTTTCTGCAACTTTGGTTGGAAAGGAAATAAGGTTTATACACGGCTGGCAAACACTGGTGGATAATCAGTCAGTTTTTTTTAAGTCTCTGCTGGACTGTTGTAAAGCTACAGATATCTAAAAAAAAAGCATCCGTGTTAAATTTGTAAGTAATAGCTTTGTGGTTCCTCTTCCCTTCATGCTGCTGTTTTGTTCACTAATTCCTCTTTCTTCTTCACTGGGATACATTTTTATAATATTCAGAAACAGTCATGTTGCTTTGTGACATTTGAAGTGGATTCATAGGAGCCTGCCAGTTTGATCTGCAGGTGTTAAAGTAGGCCAAGCCAAAGATTCTACAAGTGTAGTTAAAGCCAGAGAGAGGTGACTTTCAGTAATCACCAGAGCCAGACAACTGCAACTGCTGGAAAACCATTTTTTATTGTGAGCCTTGACCAGATGACGATTTTGCATCATGGGTCATCACCAAAGATCATTGTGGGTTAATCATTTCAGTTTAATACTGATTTAGATATACCCACACTGTATATAGTTGCTGAAACAACTATATGTTTCTCTCTATTACTAGAAAGTACTTCAAATATTACTTTAACATTAGTAATACAAGTTATTGTGGTAAGTTATGAAATACTTATATTGATTTTAATGAATGTCTGCTGTTTTGATGGCTGAACTGTGAGACACACACAGACACGCAAATGCAATGAAGCGACTCTTCTGAAAGTAGACATGTCATTATTGATCAACCCTGGTGGGATGATGACATGAAATAGTGTGTGTGTGTGTGTGTGTGTGTGTGTGTGTGTGTTGATCAGGATGTGCATGTGAGCTGACATCCTGCCAGATAAAATGATGTGTCCCGGTTTTGCACCTAGCTCCTAATTAATGAGTTATTAAGTTGTTGCAAGTATCAGTTTGGCATTAACGGCACCCAAGACACACGCTTCCGAAAGCAAGCATCAGCATGTGTGTAATAAGGTATGAATCCTGTTGACATCCGAGTGGGGATGGTGATGATAATGATGAGGATGTCAAACTGATATTCTGTTAAGTTGGAGGCAAGATGAAAGCAACAAAATCAATTTCTGACTGGGATAGTCCTCAAGATTTAGCAGAGATAAAGATATATAAAAGGAGTTCTATAACATTTTGAGAAATATGCCTGTTATAAATCAGCAGTTAGAAGTTGCCAAGCCTGTCTTGGTTCTTCAGTGAAATCATTGACGGTCAGCCATCAAGCCTCTGTCCGATGACTGACAACACCCACTGTTGCTTCTTGTGTTTCCAAGTGAATTAAAACATGTCTGCTGTTTTTTGCTTCTTACTGATGAGTGTATTCAGATCTCCACTGATATTCAGCTCATTACCAACAATTTGCATATTTTTGCAATGGACTACTGTACATTGCATAGTAAGGTCTTGATATACTACCTATACACTACAGAATATAAAACACCCTCCCCTCCTACTCATGTTTTTACATGAGTGGAAATATAATTGCTACAAAATGTATTGTGCACTCAAATTAATCAGTACTCCCATTAATTTTTAGAGTAAAGTCAAACAAGGAGCCAGAGACTTTAAATTGTCAATGCCAAAATTCCCATCAATACTGGAGGTCGGGGAGCTGTAACAAGTACTTGAATACTTGAAACACTGAATTACTGTGTCATAATTTGGATTTCCATATCTTAATGTAAACATGTTTAGAAGCTGCTACTCACAAAGATGGGGCCAAAAGCCAGGTACAACTCAGCTTACGTTGTTAGTTGGTTCCAGAAGACATGACGTAAGATGACGAACAATGTAAGTCAAGTTAACTTGTCTCCATGATAAACTGAAGAAAACCATTCATGGCGCTGAATCACACACCATTAAGATTTCACTTTTCAGCTCTTCTTCAAGAGCAGGAAGTGCCACAATATGTCAAGGTAAGAACTTCTGAAGTGACTGTGGGTTTTGTGTTTCGGTATAAAGCAATGGCAAAGCAATGGGCTTCATTAACCTGACAAAAATATGTAGCAGTATGACATATGATGCTCATAACACCTACCCTGTTGTGAAAGTTGCGAAAACTGAAGGTTGATTTTGTAAGACCTGAGGTTGTGATATGGTGCTCGTCAAACCACAGAAACCCCTTTCCATAATTACGTCCTACTGGTGGAGACACCTGCCAAGGTGTACTGGGGAGATGCTATATTAGAATCAGTGTGTTCAAGGTGTCTACAAGATTTCAGAACAAAGCTGCCTTCTGTATTGTCCATCCAACCCTTTTGATGAAACCATTGTCCATCTTACCCAGCCTCTATGTGTGTGTGTGTGTGTGAATATACATGGTAAAACAATCAGCACAGGAGCTAAGAAGCACCAGCTCTTCACAAGTACGAGCCAAATTCACAGCACTGCAGCCAAGCAAGCTGCGCCTGTTTAACATATCATATATGCTCGCTGCCAGGAATCTATTATATATAAACACACGCACACACACACACACACACACACACACAAAAAGGTGTTGGTAAATAACAATCAAGATTTTGATGTAAAATTCAGGAAAAAACTGATAAACCAGCAGAAAAGCAGACAACATAAACAAAATATAAAGAAAAGCAAAAATTAAAGGTTGAGACATTCCTTTTCATATTAAAACTTTGTCAATGATTAACATCTGATCAACATTATATGAAAAAGCGTAAGAAATAGTTAAATAAAAGGAAGTACAGCTAATTTAAAAAAAAAAACAAATCTAATGCTACACAACAGGAACCAGGATAACAGGGATAATTAGCGGAATGCCGGTTGCAATAATTAATGAGTCTAATGAGAATGGTGTTTTGTAAGGCATAAAATCTTAAGCATTCAAACACCAAACAAATTCTTTTTTACACCTTGTGCTCTGCAGGTCTTATACCTTATAATTACACATTCAGCCAAAACAATTCTACCCTTCTCTTCAAATTTATCACTTTCTCTCTGATTTAAATGATAGACTTATTTTTTTTTTCCCCCACTGCATCCCAAATTAATTATATTGACTTTTAAGTTGCATTTTAGATAAAATGCGCCTGATTAAGTAATTCAAAGTCATGACCTTTTAAATTTCTTTCCTTTATCACTGGTAACAAATGATGAGAACAGCTGGTTAATCTGTTAAGTGCAGCAAAGCTAATTCATGCTCTTTTAATCAGGAAGTCAGTTATTAGAATCGGTTCACTTCTCTGATTCTGCATCACTTATAAAATACTGTCCACCTGGTCAGAGAGATGCAAATATTAGGTTGTAAGGCAGACATGCAATGGGAATCAAGGGGTTATAATAGTAAAGCATATGACTGTGACTTTTAATTAAATTTAAAAGCAGTTTG
Organism: Antennarius maculatus; assembly: GCA_013358685.1. Taxonomy (NCBI): domain Eukaryota; kingdom Metazoa; phylum Chordata; class Actinopteri; order Lophiiformes; family Antennariidae; genus Antennarius; species Antennarius maculatus. Next base: position 3,269,723 of record CM023626.1, on the reverse strand, counting down.
CTTATGGAAAAGAAACACAACCAAAACCTTGTGTAACCAAGCTTAACTACCAGGCCCTTGATTACTTTATGATGAGAAAGACGAGAGAGGATTTCAGAAACGATGTGTTTTCCCATATTCTCAGAAGAGAATATTCAGAAACAAACACACAAAGCATGATTAAACACCACAATGATGCAAAACAGCCGTTGAGACAAAGAAAGATCAAGAACCTGCAATAGATGCTTTTGCAAAGCATTCATGAATGTCTCTGCTTAATTTAATTCACCTGCATTTGAACATTTTAATTTCCAAATACTGGAAGATGAGCAGACAGAAAACATGACTGATGGTGAACCTACTGCCGACATATACAGAGTACCATATGCCATTTAGCTGCTGGCATTCATACCTACACTGCTTCAAAATACAGGACTGAAAATGATGGATTTATTTGTACCTCAGAGACCTACAGAATAATAATAAAAAATTTTTTTTTTTAAATGTGCATAATAATGGTTTTAGACTGATGACCATTTTTGTTTCATTTGAAATCCCACCCAGGGAACAGGAGCACCCGGTTGGAAGAGAAGCCTGCGCAAGAGGTGGAAAATGAGCTGTTGTGCAGAAGCGACAAAATATTAACAAAGTCGAACAAGAGTTAACAGTTGAATGAAATATGTTTAAATATTCAAACAACATTGAGGCTGCTATGTTTTATATCCTTGTCATGCACTGTTCCATGTACACTATAGGTTGTATAGCTTGCTCTACAGACTGCATGCTTAACTTCACGTCACAGTGGTGATATTTTTCCTTCCCCACACAGGCAAAACTCATCTCAAGCACAAAGAGAGAATTGATGTGTATGAAAATAAAATTGAGAGAAACGGATTTACCCACGCTGTCAGCTGCTTCTTCAGGAGTCACTGTTTGATGCGTGTGTGTGAATTCTAACATTCTGCCAACGCTTGGTGGTCAGGAACTGCACCTTGTTCATTCTTTGCCTCAAAGTCTACATCACAACAAATGTCTTTCTCATGAAATCATGCAATTTTTCACAGATATTTGCAGAGGGAAACACAGGTGACAACACAGCTATCCCACGCCTTGTCATGAGATCATCCAAACACTCAGGCAACATCTCAATTTCATATCATCTCAGCAATTTCAATTTATTTTAATAGCAAAAAGTTGAGAAGATTACTGTATGGGAAAATCATACCAAGGCCAAGATATGAAAAAAAAAAAAAAGATTCAGCTCAATTCTTTTTTCTTTCGGGGTCAAGGTGTCATACATCGTGTAACAACTACCGAGACAATAATGTGACACGTGAGAATCCAATATGTTCTTGTTATCAGTTGTTGAAGACATTTCTGAACATCCTATTCCTGAAACACCTCCAGGGATGGATTTTAGTTTGATTCATGTGTTGTAATCCTTCATTCCTTCACGACATGCAGAAATAGGCTGTGGAAAGAAAAGCTTTTGCCTGATACTATGCACGAGTCTTTCAGATAGCAGTGAAACATGTCGGCTGTTTTTGTGTCCTTTGATTTGAAGGAGGGCCAGCTCTACACTACTAACAGTAATGTGCTTTATTCTATTTATTAATCTACTTTTATTTATCCACAATCCACATTTTCCACACATGCGTAGCTTAGAGCGTATAACATAAACTTAAGATACACAAATCCTGTGCAACAAATTACTGTCACTGTTTATACATTACAATAAAGAAAATCATTTGAATACAGAGCAATAGCTTTAAGGGGGAGCTGTAATTTGAAACTCCATTAAGAGTAAATATGATCTTTGCAGCCATTAGAAAGAATTTTGCACCAACTGGGGAATAAATGCAAAGAACAAACATGCAGCTACATACATAAAGATTTTTTTTTTTGTTTTCAATGAAGCAAAGATTTGAATGAGAAATTCATTTCCAAAGTAGTCTGTTTACTTCTACGCTCTAATATATTTGGTATCTCATTAAATGAATTTATTTTGGCAAGGGAATAAACAAAGGTTGTGATTGATCTCGCCTATGTCACATAATTACTTTCTGAGATGATCTGATTCCACTGGGGCCCAGTCAACATTTCCTCTCCTGTCATCATCAACAGGTCATCTATTTTTGACTTCAAAAATATAAAAGTAGGATTATTTTAGTTCTGAGAAGCAGAAAAGCCCGGTAAACGTTTATGTCACTGCAAACAGGAACTAACCTTTTGTTGTAATCTACACTGAAGACAAATATCCACAAAAGGTCCATCTAGTTTATCCTTATTAAATTTCACTGTATGACTTTGCTTGGCTACAACTTCCACATCCTGAAAGATTTGTTCTACATCCTTCATAAAAGAGAAGATTTAAAACTACTGAACAATAAGCAGGTCCTAAACATATCAACGGTCTTCAGACAGAATGCAAACAAAGTCTGGGTATTATCACATACTATATTACTGTTTTTATCCTTTTCCTGTCATTCAGACATCTACCTTTGCTCACAGAGTCTGTTCTACTTGTTATATTGACACTTTCATTTCTCTCTTCACTCTTGAAGCTCAATTGATCTTTCTACATGAGAAACAAGTCATAACAGTTCAATATATGGATCAACACACAGATATGAAGGTCTTTTCACATCTCTCAGGATTTACTGTGATGGATTACGATCACATTCCGCCACACACTCTGGACAATATTTCCATCTGCAATAGTCAAGGAATGCAATGTTAAATAGGGCAACATCCATAGTACAATTGTTTAATTTAAGAGGTTATAAAGGAAATATGTTAAGCATCATTTGGAATGGAAGATTGCATGAAAATGTAAATAACACAGCAAGTTAAGATACATAAGTACATTTGAATTTTTTTTTACTGCTCCAAAAATAGTTTACACTTTAGACCAAAAGTAAGTTAAGTCGTCTCTTATTTATTCTGAAGAGACATAACAATCCCCCTTGAACAAGCACTTGACACCAGTAGCAAGGTCTGCATGTAGCAGACCGATACTGATGATCAGTGTATCCATGCTTCAATAGAAGCCCCGGTGTATCTCTTGAAATTTTTGCTAGCGAGCAGGTCTCTGATCAGTCTCTCAGTGCCAAATGGTTTCACTTAGTTTGACCATATTTGACATTACAAGGCTGAGAAGATTGAATTAGGATTTTATTAAATCAAATGAACTTCATGTTTGAAGGGCAGCATCCACTTCATCTCATTGGTTTCACTGTTTGGTGTTCAGTCTATCTACATCATAGCTGTTTTATTCAGTCACTGCCAGTGCAAACTGAAATACAACGGATGCTGCTTGACATTTAATGACTTCAATGACAAAAACAGTGGGTGATTACGCAGCAGGGATGACTTTATTTTGCACTTTTCCTGAAGGGGTGAAAGATGGGTCTTTTAAACAGCTTAGCATCAAATCTTGTTTGGCATTAGTTCAACCAAATAAGATCGAGTGGAGGTTGGCACATTTAGATCTGGATTGATAATAAATAATCTGCAAAACTGAAAAGGTGTGTAGTTACTCATGCTTGATGGTAGCACAGAGGGTATAGGATCATCTTTGATAGCAAATAAATTTGATGTCACAATTTCACACAGAAGTATGTAATTAAACTCAGAAAAATGTGTCTGAGACCTTATCATGACTATCACTTCTACTTTCTAAATCTTAGTTCAAAATAGCATCTTTCATACCTGCATTAAGCCCTCGGTGAGTGTCTCTTGAGCTACTTTGCCCTGCTGGACATGCTGTCTGATTACAGATAATGACTTTCAGAGGAGGGCTTGAAGCAAGTATCCCCTAAAGCAGCACAGCTTTGATCTGATAATACCTACCATCAATGCACCGCTAAGAGCAGCTACTCCTTGTGGGGAGACTCTCTTCACGGGCAGACAAAAAACACTGGGAACCTCTGCCCTGTAGTGCTGCGTTAAGTCTTCTTAGTGGAATGTAATCTGGCTTCCAGAAATGTTGAGTCACACCAAATGTAACCATATGAAAAGCACTGGTTGCGAAGATTTTATGGCAAATCTTAGGATAAGTGGCTGGCTTCAGGGGAGAAAACATTTCTGTCAAGACGTAACTATGTTTTAATCTTCCAAATGTCTGGAAGGAAAGAGTTCTGCATGAACGGGATAACTAATTGACAGGAAAAGCGCTCGTGTAATATCTGTGAAAGGAGGAGAACTGTCAAGCCGGCATCATCTCAAACCCGGGGAAGCATTTAACGGACTTCCGTATTAATCATGAGCCCTAAGAAAGATGTCAGTTGGTATCACCTGAACAGCAAAGGGAAAAAAGAATGAACAAACTGAATTAAACTTGTATGAAAGTAAAACATTATGAGATAACGATGGATACTTATGGCAACAATTTCATGATCAGAACCTTGAAAAATTTAACTGACTGCCGCTGACATCACTTGGGCTCCCTTCGCTGACTGCCATTGATGCCTAAATGTCAATTATGTATTTCAGCACAGAGGGGGCTACTCTATCAATATCTGGGGGGCAGCAGTGGCTCAGTGGTAGAGCGTGCAGTCGTCCTATGATTCAAGATCGGCGGTTCGATTCCAGCTCCCGCCCAAAAACACCCGGAGTGTAAGCTGATAGCGGGAAGTGTCAGCTCACCTCCGGAGCACTGCCGAGGAGCCCTTAAGCAAGGCGCCGCCCCCCTTACAATTTGCTCATGAGGGGCGCACCATGAAGGAGCTGCCCGCCACTCTACCTCCCCTTGCATGATACAGGCCCCCTTGTGTGTGTGTGCGTGTACTAAAGGAGCCTGTACTCACTAATATGTAAGCATGCGTTTGAACCACTAACTAGAGTGTGCATTCTTATTTCTCTTCGGGGATCAAATCAGTATATAAAATTTTAAAAAAAACATACTTCTACGCTAGTGTAGTGACCAACTGATCCCCTGCAGGTGGCAGCAGTGTTGTTGTTTGGTTGAGGAGACAAGAGAGATAATAGCAAAACATTGGAAGTTAGCTTACTCCAGGCAGCTCACAATCATAGAGCAGCACCTTTTTTTGCTCCACGGACCAGTTTAATCTAATACAATATTTTCACGGACCGGCCTTCATTTGCTCGATAATCGATAATGACGCCAGAACAGCTGTCATTCGTAAATGGTTTTATGTAAAATGCAGACATCAACAGACAATGAAAGGAATGAAAGGAAATGAAATGAATGGTGTATGAAATGAAAGGAATAAAAAGTGTATAAAATGAAAGGAAAGGTGTACAAAACTGTGGTGAGACCAGCGATGTTGTTTGGTCTAGAGACAGTGTCACTGAGGAAAAGACAGGAGACAGAGCTGGAGGTAGCAGAGATGAAGATGCTGAGGTTCTCTCTGGGAGTGACCAGGAAGGATAGGATCAGGAATGAGTACATCAGAGGGACAGCACATGTTAGAGGTTTTGGAGATAAAGTCAGAGAGGCCAGACTGAGATGGTTTGGACATGTCCAGAAGAGAGATAGTGAATATATTGGTAGAAGGATGCTGAGTATTGAACTGCCAGGCAGTAGGCCTAGAGGAAGACCAAAGAGGAGGTTTATGGACGTAATGAGGAGGACATAAAGTAGTTGGTGTGAGAGAAGAGGATGCAAAGGGCAGGGTTAGATGGAGGCAATTGATTCGCTGTGGCGACCCCTGAAGGGAAAAGCCGAAAGGAAAAGATGAAGAAGCAGACATCAACAGACAATAAACAACAGAGTGAATTCCAGTCCTACTTTTGAACTTCTCCAACCACCCACGCGATGCCTTAAGCTCCTTAAACTTCCTTTTGTTTTAATAACGTGGTGATTGTAGATGCATTACGGCCATATTCTTTGGTGAGATCAACCAACCTTTTTCATGCTTTTCTATTATCTCTTGCTTTGTATGGACAAAAAAACTCCTTTTCTTTTATTTTCCTCTTTTCTCCGTCACTTTCTTGGGGTCCATAGCGAATACTCTAAAAGTTATTGTATTTACGTAAAACTATCAGAACACGTCATGGGTCGAGGGCCGAATGACGAGGACGCTGCATAGACACCTATACAGCTACACATAGAGGTCACTCTAAGCCAATGGGATGCCAAGAAGATGCTAGGTAATAGCCAATGGCAGAGCAGCTGTAAAAATGTTGCGTTCAGGAACCTTTGGGAGCTGCGAGTAGCAGCCCATACTATATTTTTACCTTTCGTATCCTGAAATTTCTTTCGTAACAAGAGGCAATATTTTCCTGTTGAGGCGTTTCGTAACTTAAAAATTTCGTACGAAGAGATGTTCGTAAGTAGAGGTAAATGTAATGAAAATGAAAGAAGAGACTTTACTTTTTACTTTTCTCTTGGTAGTTTTGATGTTTACATAGTCATAGTACATCATATTCTGTGGTCCTTGAAACATCAGTCAAAACGCTCTACAACCGCTGGCAATACGCAGATCTCTGCTCTGAAAAGGGATGCAGCCAGTGATTTAGTCACCAGATTTCAGCGCTGAAGTTTGCAATGCCTTTTTTCTTTTTATATAGCCTCGTGAGAGGGTATTGCTGCAGAAATGCATTCTATTTCCCACCGTACAACAAACTTTAATCCTCCTCAATATTCATAATGGAACATCACAGGCAACTAAATTTGAATACTGCCCCTAAGGAAAAATATGCAATGGAAATTGGCTTGAGTTTGGTGGCCTATGACGCAATCACAGCAAAAAATAACACTTTCATTGTTATTAGTTGTTGTCATATAGAGGCACACACACACAGCTCATTTATTTGTTGCTATGTGTGTTTGGAAATTGTGCTGGGATTTTTTTCCGACAATTTTTCTGACATCTTAGTAACTACATCTTCACTTAGAAAAATAGAAGGCAAAGCCCTATGCTCTAATACAGACTGCTATAAAGTAATAATAATGCCAAAGCTCCTCAGTGACTCAGTTGTATACTTATATACTGTAATCATTTGCAGTTCTCAACCCCTGGCTCTTCATTTACTGCTCAACAATTGTTTTGGTCATGTCACATGTCGCTCTAGTTGATTATGTTTCTTGAAATGGCTGTTTTTCATTTTGTTTGCTCATCATCCTCCTCCTCTTGCTGAGGAATCACCCGATCAGTCATTCAGCTCTCAGGAGAGCTAAGCTGCAGTTCAATCCGTCAGTCTTTCAGCCCTTTTCCTGATCTAGCTAAATAAATATCCACTGTTTGAACTTGTGCCCAGCCTCTGATTTTGGATTAAACACACCACACAGAGAGACACAACAATTAAATGGAGATGGAGTCAGTAGGGATCAGAATGGTTCAATTGACGGACACATTATTTCTGCTGTTCAGCTTTATCCTCATTCAGTTTCAGGACTTACAAAGTCAATCATTTGATTGTGATCTGTGGAACAAGAAAAAAAAAAACTGCTCTGGTGATGAAGTGAAAAATATTAAGTGGAACCATTGGTCGTGAACCCAACAATAACTCACACACACTCATATTTAGTTTTTCTGTTTTGAAGCACTTATTACATACCAGAGGGAGAGACATCCCCCAGTATTAAAGCGATTCACAGCACAAATGTGCAACAACAGAGAGAGAGAGTGGCTTTCACATGTTTCCATGGTGACATGGTCCCCTTCAGACAATACTCAGATAACAAGGGTAATGGACACTGAATCAACGTTCACACACACGAACACAAACATTCTCTCAAGAAGCTTGTGTCATTTTAACGTCTCAGTCAAGTGTTTTTAGCTCAGACAGGGGAATTTTTCTCTGTCCATCTGTCTCTCAAACACGCATGCACACTCACATACATGTACACACACACACACACACACACACACACACACATTCGACAGCCACCCGCCCTGTGATTCGTTTGGGGCCACTGGGTTTGGGAGGTGACATTTCAAAGGGAAATTATTATTCAAAGGTAATCCGGACAGGATCCAGTGCAGTAGGAAAAACACACACACACACACACACACACACACACACACACACACACACACAAACCATCTTTTGTCATGTGATATTCAGCATGGAGAATGAGCTCTGTGTCCATGTGGTGAATAAATGAGGTGAAGACTGCTGTTGGCTGCATGAATCATGGGGCTCCACAGGATCTTTGCTACCTGTAAAGCCTGTCAGGATCTAACTGTTGGGAAAACACTGACATGCACATGCATGCACACACACACATACACACACACACACACACACACTAGGCTCGATCAGATCAAAGTCAAATCGCAAGTCACACCAACTGATGCGAAGTGCACACATGTAAGGTGAAGGTTTCATGCATGCCGCTTTTGCCTGCATTATTAAGGAGAGATGACACAAAACATTTGCCGACAACAGAAGTGGAACGTATTACAGAAACATCACTGGAAAAAAAACATTTATCTATTTTATTTCTTCCATAAATAAGAACTTGCATTTCATGTAATGCAATTCAATATCAACACAGTAAGCACTTTTAATTACTTTCTACATAAGTGATGCATTTTCAGATGCATGCAGGAATAACATTTAGTCATGACCACAGCTGTAAGCCTATAACCTCATGTCTGAACTTGAATGTATTTTGACATGAAATCATGAGTCTTGCTTTGATTGAATCGTGTCATCCGTCATTGACGGTTGAATACATCTACCAAATAACTTTAGGACAAATAGAACTCATCCATGTAATCATTCATGTCAACTTCATCCCATATGAACCAGGAACTGATACATCAAGTCAAATACAGTATTTTCTATTTTTCATGGAGAAACGGATGTTTATTCAAACTTAACAGAAGATGGGTTTAATGCCTTATTAAAATGACAATTAGCTCAAATTAAATGTCTCTAATAAAAATAATTTCCCCATAAACAAACACAGGATGCAGTCTGCAGTCTGCTGTGTGGTTGACATCTAAGTAACATCGTGCTGAGAGACCCAGATAAATTTTCACATAATAATATAACACATCAGGCAGAACCTCCTGTTGTGTTTCTTTACACGTGCAATGACTGCACATCATAATTTAATAGTCATACATCAATAGTGTTGATTTTCTCCCGATGATGCAGTACCATGACATTAAAAGTGCTAATTGCATTTGAAAGGAACAATGTTTCTCAATTAGCTCAATTTCATTCTGAGTACGTGGTCCAGTAATTTGATGTATTTACACATTGTATTGCATGTAGGGTCCTTTGGAGATATTCTAACCATACTTTAATTACTAACTTCTGTTACTAACTGCTTCTATATCAGTAGAGTTACACTAAAAACTTCTTTATTCGTTTGATTTGATACATCGAGGAGTAAAAATGGAAAATTTCTTCAAAATAATTCACAACTTTTTAAAATATTGTTTTTTCACTGTATTTGCACACACACGCACGCACACACACACACACACACACGTATGTCGCTCACAGCAGGAGAAAGAAGCCCTTATCTAATGACGTGAGCATCACTAAAGCATCGACTGGACCAGTCACTGCTGACGCACATTGTAACCCTGACAGCAGTTCTCTGCTTTCGGGAATAGACGTGGCTTTAAGGGCGCACACACAGGACTCTGGGCTTGTGCTAGCCATTCGCCACGTCGACATAGTTGTGTGAATTCCAGATTGGCTACAAGGTTTTTAGCTTGTGTATCCACAGTGGCGTTCTTATTATTAGGAAAAAAAGGCTAAAACTTACAACTTTTTTGGACTCGCGAAAATCCATGAGCGATAACAAACTTTTTCTGTCGCTAGCGCCGAAGCATGCTGACGGAAATAGCCGAAGTGACCCGAACGCTCCCAATCATTAAATATGCACTCGGGTCATGACCTCCTCTCGTCCAATGAAAAACAAAGATTCTATTTTTACAAGCTAAACCCGCGAATTGGTGTACGACAAGGTGAGGACGATCGATCAAAAGAAATTCAGAATCCAGTGTTATATAGTAGAGTTTGTGTTAAAATTCTAATTGAACAACAAAAGGTGAATGCTGAGAGAGGGTAGGAGTGGTGACAGACCGATCAGAAGGTAAATGAAAGATTATCATACTTTTTTGCAGTCTTAGACTTTTGATCCCTATGACCGGCAGGAATAACCAGCGATGGATGTAAATGTGTATTCACCTCGCTTGCTATTTTATTTGCCTTTTTAAATTTAAATGAAAAATCATTATCGAATTAAAAAAAAAAAAAAAAAAATAAACTATGGCATACCAATGGTGTTGGTGGTGATGGTGGTGGTCAAAGTTAAAATATCTTCTAGTCCAAGTAAAACTTACAAGTAAACATTGAGTAATATTTTGTATGACTATCTTCACATAGTGAATGCAAGTTTTCAGTTGTTGAATCTCACATTTATTCCTGCATAAAGTAGGATAGAAATAAAGATAGTTAAGCTTGAACTGTTGACTTTAGTGTATTTTTGTAGGTAAACAGAAGATTTTGCCCTCAGAATGCACCAGAATGCAGGAAAACAACACCATTTTCTAAAAAATTCCCCGGGGGAGACCCAGGGAATTTTTTAGAAAATGGGGTTGAGAGGTGAGAGGGGGTAGGAGTGGTGACAGACCGATCAGAAGGTAAAAAATGGGGTTGTTTTCCCTCTTGCCACGAGCGTTGGTCGTCCGTGCGCTGTGCCACTGTCTTGGACACAGTGTGGCTTTTTGTGGCTTGCTCAATTCTTTTACAATGAGCCACAGTGACTTCGTCATACTAGCTCCTAATGCAAGCCCAGGGACTAGTATTCACCTAGCTACCATTATCATTTTATTATAAAATCAAGAACCACACAAATAATGCAGTAGATTGTTCAGCTTCACAAAACTTTTGAAGATCAAATTGTCACAAAAAAAATATTTTTTGCACTCAAAAATAACGTGCAATTGCTTCAGGTGTACTGAACAATATTGAGATGAAACTTTTATGTCTTTTTCATAGACTCATAATTATAAGGAAATTTAAATGAACTATATGTATGATTGTGTCTTCAGATTGGGTTTTATGTAAGTAGAACTTCACCTCGATATATGAGCTGCTCGACATATGAGTTACTGGAGATACAAGCCTTCGCGCTGTCCATATTTTTGTTCAATATACAAACAAAATTCAAAATAAGAACTGTATTTCCGGACACCACAGCTAGTTGGCGGATGGATACAACATCAGTTGAAACCAGATCTCGGTTTCTTTCGCAGAGTAAAGATGTAGTGCCCGTTTGCTCAGGATTTTTGCTGCTAATTGCTTAAGTAACATGTGTGTGTGTGTGTGTGTGTGTGTGTGTGTGTGTGTGTGTGTGTGTGTGTACACTCAGCTCTTCGATCAATTAGCAGAGCTAAAGCTGCTTTCATTCACCAAAAAACACAATTGTTCTGAGCTAGTAATTAACGGGTAAGTGGTTATGTGTTCGCTGTGATGCTGGGGATCGCCTCGGGCAGACAAACACACAACCTGTGTGAGGCAACGCTAACTAGTTAGCCAAATGGTAGCTGACTTCAACAGCTTGTGAGGAACTTTCAATGTGTAGCTCTGAGCCAGGTCGTTATCACACGCTGGTACCGTAACCTGATCACAAACCACGCGCACACACGCACACACGACTGAAGTGGATCTAACTAGTTAGCCAAATGCTAGCTGACTTCAACAGCTTGCTAGGAACTTTGTGTGTAGCTCTGAGCCAGGTCGTTATCACGCACTGGTACCGTAGCCTGATCACAAATTACAAACGCGTGCGGGCGCACACACACACACACACACACGACTGGAGAGGGGCTAACTATTTCACCAAATGCTATCTGATTCCAACAGTTTGTGAGGAACTTTCAGTGTGTAGCTCTGAGCCATGTCTTTACCACACACCGCTACCATAGCCTGAACAAACTCCCCCTCGGGGATAACCACGCCCATATCCAGTTGGACAATCAAATATGACTCAGCATAGGTCAATTACCAACCGCATGTGACGTCACACATGGCGCTTTATGAATCTGACCATTTTTGATCCAGTTCAGCCATGAATCCAAAAGATCCCAAATATCTATTGATGCAGGACATGTTTGTTTTCCAGATTTTAGGATTTGGTCAGGTTAGGGAGGACCACTGTGTAGAGGATTGAAAAAAATGTGTTTTTCATAATTGGACCCTTATAAAATGATTTAGTTATTTTAAATGGGGAAATGTTGTTTGATTTACGATCTCAGTCAGAAAACAAATTAAACTCGTATCTCAAAGTACTACTGTAGCATATTTCTCCAGCTAGGATTAAATCTTATAGCTGAATAAATATATCACAAAAACAGACTCTTGAAACATAATGAAAGCCAAACAAACACTAATCAACGTGAAATACAAACTTGTCACAATGTGTGTGAAAAGGTTGTCTTTATGCTCAATAAGTGACAATCCAAATGTGGTCTTATGAAAACCAATAAGGAAGTCTTGAGCAGGGAGACAACTCAGTGGCTTACGCAGACCCAGCGATCATTTCATTATTAACTGGAAGCTGCCACAGAAAATCTAATTGCAAGCAGGCTGGGGGAAAACTGCATACATTTTTTATATATTTTTTATATTCTACATGTAACTTTCCTAACAATGTACTAGGTGATGCACGTGAATGCACATGAATGTAATAAAATATTCTACTTTCCACATGAAAGTTTGTTTACATGCCTTTAGGAGTTCTATGTGTCTGTGAAAAGATGTAAAGCCTTAAATACCATTGAGCAATATCCACTGAGTCTCCAACAGTCGACAACAATATGTGTGAAAAAGCTGTGTAGTTTGAAAGAGTACGCCTCTGTAATGTTCTTAATAACTGGTAGCGCCACACACCGAAATGATGACTTAACCGTCAGTGGCAGAGATAAATTGTGGATATGTTTGGCACAGGTTTTGACAACAAAGACAAAAGCTTGAAGTAAAAAAAAAGCAATCTCTGACTCTTCTGCTCTGGTTATTGTCTATACTTATCAAGTCTGAGCCTGAAGAAGCTGTGGGAAAGGTTGATAATGACTGACTCTGGCTGCACGTTTAAATAACAAGAAAATGCTGTGGTACAAATCTCTCTCGCTGCTCCTTCATATACAGCGGAGGCATCTGTTTCAGATGCCTCCCTGGGGAGGTGTTCCGAGCATATCCGACTGGGAGGAGGCCTCAGGAAAGACCTAGAACATGCTGGAGAAGGTACGTCTCTCAGCTGGCCTGGGAACACCTTGGGATTCTGGGTAAGTGAATGTGTGTGATTGTGTGTAACACGCAGAAACATTATATATATATATATATATATATACACACACACACACACACACATATACGTACTGTGTGTGTATACATATACATATACATATATATACATACATACAGTATGTATATACTGTACATATACATATACATTGTCTCACATTCCAATGAATCTGCCCTTTTGCGTTTTAATCACCTCTCAACCATTACTGGTATTGACCAGTAATTTTGCTTGATCTCACTGCTGTGTATTACACAGTGGACCATGAGATCAATGTCTGCATCTTATTCCACGAATACATCCCATTCTGTCAGCATAAGTGACTTCTCTTTCAGTCAGTTCTTTTGATTAGCGGTGCACCATTGAGGGTCCAAATCTGTTTTCTCAATATATTCGGCGATCATTTATATATATAACTTCTCAAAAAAGGATGTGAAAATGTGTAAGAAAACAAACATTACACAAACACATTTCAAAAGACACAAATTCGATGCCAACAATATGGATCATAAAAGTTGGAATAGGGTCTTTTTTACTCTGTAACATAACCTCTTATTTTAACAATACTGTAAGGATTCATTGAATAGTACATATATTTGAAGCAAGGACACAAAATACTATTATTTTGAAAACATCTGCTCCAAATCTGGCCTGATGTAGGATTGCAGCTGCTCATGTGTTTTGGATTGTTTACTGATAACAGTGACGGCTGGTGCCTATCCTCTATCAGAGGATGTTTTAAGGGTATTTCTATTTGTTCAGAATATGTCTCAGCTTGTTTTAATTCCTTTAATATTTCTTAATTTGTTTGCATGAGTTTTAATTTGTTCTTATTTTATTTGCTTTACCTTTGGTAATGCTGCATTTCCCTTAAAAAGTATTCAGAATAATTTTATTATAACTGTTATACTGTGTATTAATAAGTATATGTGCAGGATGAAGGAAAAACAGGATGAGAAGATTAGCTTAGAATTATTCTAATCAAACAGTCTTCAGTCATTCACTACTGTAGCAGAGAGCAGCCTGCATTATAGGTTGTGAAAAGATTATAAAATTGAGAGGTTATTTAATACACAATAACCACAATTCATACACCCTGTATACCAGGGATGTCAAACTTATTTTCAACGAGGGCCACATCAGCACAACGCTGTCCTCAAAGGGCCAGATGTAACTAATAAATGTAACTAAATGTAACTCAGTGTAATGTAAAATGTAACTACTCCTTAATGTTAATTAAATTCGGAAGTTACAAACATTGCACTTGCACCGAAAAAATGATTGCTTTTTGCTCTGTTACAACATAAATCCTTTTAATTTATTAGATTATGAAACCCACATAACTCCATCAATCAAGGATCCAAATGTCCAAGTGAATAAAGAAAAAATAACATCAAGCACAAGTTAAGACATTAACTTAGTTCAAAACGTTTTTGTAAATGCTAAAATGGTTTTAATTACTGCATTGTGGGAAATGGCGTTTTTGGTCAAAGCACACTTTTGACCTAATTTTGTTAACACTGACCTTTCATGCTCTCACGGGCCACATAAAATGATGTGGCAGGCCACATTTGGTCCCCTTGAAGGGCCTTGAGGTTGACACATGTGCTGTATACTGTCTAAGAAGAGACTGTGACGTTTCTTGCCAAGTCATCTCTTTAATTTATTTAATAAAACGAATCCCTCTAACATTACTGTATCGATCAAACACAAAATGGATATCCTGACAGCTGGCAATGAACATTGAGCATGAACATTGTGGTATGACTGTACTGTATAAACAAGACAAAGTAAATGGGTTTATTGTCTCATGAAGAATTCACTTTAGCTCTGACTGCCCAACACAAAAAGTATCTGGTACAACAAGCCAAATTCCTGATGTACATTATTAACTCAGTTTTCTAAGTTGCCATCACCAGACAAACCTGACAAGAGACACTAGAGACAATTGAACATGAAAATCGGAAGCAGGCATCCAAACCAGTGGGGAACCACCTGTGATGGATGACACACAGGTGGTCATCCATCACAGGTGATCATCCACTGTCCTTTTTCGGCCTTGAAGCCAGAGAACAATCAAAACTTGACCTGTTCCCCTGCTAAGAGTATCTGAGATACTTTCAAAACATTGCACTGATGATGCAATGTTTTGAAAATATCTCAGAAAAAATGTTGTTGTGGAGGTGAACAGTGAAGGCTAGCTGACATTCTATGTGGTTGTTTATGAGTTGGCACGTACAGTATGCCTTTAAACTAAGCTGCTTTGGTTTCTATCTGCTAGTGCTTAACATTGTATTTTCATTTAATAATAAAATAACTTTTATCATAAGGGTACTTCACCTTTTGGGGTACATGTAGTTTTGTAAAAGCCACCTTAATATTCAATCGTAACCTCATCTATTCATGAATTTAGAATGCATTACATAGAATCAGTAGTAAATATGCATTTCCCCAACAAGCATTCATAAAATACCTCTAAACAGAGCTGTCTCAACACACATTCACCAACCAATGATAGAAAGTTACCACTTTCCCACATGATTTTTGTTTCCACTG
Organism: Antennarius maculatus; assembly: GCA_013358685.1. NCBI lineage: Eukaryota > Metazoa > Chordata > Actinopteri > Lophiiformes > Antennariidae > Antennarius > Antennarius maculatus. The sequence goes on along the minus strand of CM023626.1, from coordinate 3,253,951 downwards.
GCTTTTCTATACTGGAAAAGTCATGCTGAGACATGTCAGGGATGCTTTGACTTTAAATTACACTGACTGATTTCCACACGTGATCTTTGGAAGCAAAAAGGGAGTAGGGGGCATTACAATAACACATTCTTTCTAATGAGTAATAACAATAATCATCAACATCAACCTTCCTGATGGACATGTTGACTAAATGATACTCCTTCAAAACGTATGTGTTTGAGGGCTTTAAAAGCTTCTGTGGAACATTTAGTATCGTCCTGTATCTCTAAATACTGACAAGATGAGGCCGATGAAGCGTTTTGCCAGCAATAGATAGTAAAGTATGCATACGACTAGGTCATGGCTAGGTGTCATGACCTAGCCATTACACCTCAGATAAATCCTTACTTCACTTCTCACGCCAACATGAAGTTCATGAAGAAAAATAAACAGACTGAGCAGAACACAGAAGGATGTGTGCTTTTCAACAGGTCACTCTACTGCGGTCAAAGCCGGAAGCTGGGAAACCAATAACTATTAAAATATTACATTTCAGAGATGCAAATGCTGGCACTTCTGGATGGTGAAAAACAGAACAAATGAGCACAGCTAAAGCTAAATGTCCAAGAGTACATTGAAAATCAATTATTTCAATGCCAAAAACTTGATTAAAAAGCCAATTCATGACAGTAAAAAAACACGAATTAGCAATTAGTGGCTTCAAGTAGGAAACAGGAGCATTTGGGATATTTAGAAACTATTCAAATTGATTAGTTTGACTAATGGAATTACGGGTGTGTGTGTGTGTGTGTGTGTGTGAAAGCTATCAGACAGAAAAGCAGATGGGGACAATTCCCTCTAAGTGACAAATTTGGATTTCAAACATATACAGGAGTACATCCAACAAGAAAATGTGTGTCCAAAGCAGCTTTGTCTTTCAGAATCTCATTAGTTTCAGTTTCAGCAGAGAGTTGGCTCAGTGTGTCTCAGTGTGTACAGGACAGCACTGATGCCGCAGGAAGTACAGATTTCACTCACACTGCGGATCAGTGACGTGCCGTGAGGTTCATGGCTGGTGAGGCACCGACTTCATCATAATTAGATTTACAAACATATGAACCTAAAGTGTAGCTTATTCACCATTTAATTAGCAACAGTAAGTGGGTTATGTTTAAACTCTCATAAGTCTAGTCTAGTAAGGCAAGGCGAGCAGAAGAAACAAACGAATGGCTGCACTCGATTTGCTGACGATAGATTGTAGCTTGCTGTCATTTATTCTGCGGCCGAGAAGTCCCAAGAATCAACCCTGGGATCACCAGCGCCCTCTACCATGAGGCAGGAGAACTGAGGGCCTCACTTTGTGGCCCATTCCCAGCTGTTTAGGGATCGCTCAACTCAAGACATTACACACATACAGTTGTTGACAAAAAACACTGTACATTATATACATTAGCTAAACTATAGAAATTTAGTTTATATAGCAAACTTGTTTGAACATTTTAATAGCGAAATACAGAGATAACATAACAGTCTCACTGTTTAGCATGCAAGCACCGCTAGCCAAGTCATTGAGCAATCCATGGTGAGGCTCGGGTGGCTGCTGCCTCACCACGGGTCTCTTCTCAGTATTTCAGCGGTGACGTTAAATGGAAAATAACTTTAAAATAAACATCACTGGATAAATATAACCAATGTAATAATGTATTTCTTCCACTTTCCTTTTTTTTTTTCTTTCATGATCCCCTGACCACACGTCACTGCTTGGTATCATATTTGTAAGCAAGGCTAAATCCAGAACACAGGCCATGAAATCACGTAGTATCAAGAATAATTTGGTTTAATAAATCATACATGTTATCCAATCAGGTAACAGTCGTGTATCTTTCCCTTATTCGTGACTGTGCAGGATTCCTAATATTAGCCACATATCTAATTGGAGACTTGAGAGTTGAATGCAAGAGAACATAATTGCTTCAAAGTGCAATAACTATCAATAGATAACTTTATTCAAGTCAGTTTTGTTGTTTCACTTCAAATGCATATTTCCAGTCTAACTTGACTTGTAATATAGAGACTTCATTCGTCTTCTAAATGTGAAATCCAAAGTGATGCTTCCATCCACCTATATGGAAATGAACAACATTCCGTTCGATCAGTCGCAGTTCAATCACATAGCGTACACTGTCACCAACATGTCTACATTCGATTTTATTGTGTTATGTGCAGTGGGTTTTATATGCTGTCTGAACACCCACTCCATCAATCAAATGTTAAAAGGTTTAAATGAAGTCAGCTTTACAGATGTAATATGTAACCTTACCTCCCGGCTGAGTTCAGCTGTTTTGCGATTAGCAATATTTTCAGGGTCTTTAACTGATTTAATCTATGATGGCACAACAGCTCTCCTTCATGAGACGCTTCCTGCAGCTTTTACACACCTTCAGAATTCTGTGTTACAGACGTTGCCTTCTTTTTATGACAGAAGGAAAACATCTTTATGTTATGACTAAGTCTTAGGTCTCTTAATTCAACCTATGACAACTGAGGGCAAAATCAAAAGTGGTCAGTTTGGATTGTTGCTGACTGAATTGTGGAGACTTTTGTTCCACAGATTTGTTTTTATTTTTTAGTTTTTTTTTTAATAATGACTCAATACCTTGAAATCTGAAGTCATACAGACTGACACAGAACAGTTTTGACAACCATCATCATGAATCAAGGGAACTCCAACTTTGGTGATGTCCATAAAATAACATCATTTCAACTCTTCATGGATGTACACTGAAGTTCTCAGATTACATAAATTGACTATTAGAGATAGGTGCTTGATTTGAGGTATTACTTTGCAACGACTTGAAATACTGTCAACTGCCTCGAAACCACTGCTATCTGAAAAAATCTTCATTTTACAATACTGAATGTTTTCGGATTATTTACAGAAAAGACAGTCTATAGCTAAACTGATACATGCAAAGATGGATGGACAGAGCAACAGCTATATCCCAAATTTGGTGTTTAATTTTATTTTAAAACTTTCAAGTTAGGCTTACAGTACGCATATAAAAAATATTGGGGGGAAAAATTCAACTAAAAATTAAATTGAAATAGATTTTTTTTCATTTTTTAAAACCATAGACAGATGTGGTTTATAGGTTTTCATTTTATTCTTCGTGTTGAAATTCTTTCAAAAACAGGTGGCTGTTTCACAATACTTTTTGTACTGGAACATTCTGGAGACCTTTACAGGACCCTCAGGGCATCCAGATTGGGAGCATGCTCTCAAAATCAATCAGAAATGTATGATGTTGAACTATTAAGAACCATATAAAGGGGTAAACAAATTTTAAAATCCACCCACAGTGACTCAAGCAGCCGATGTAATGATGCTAAAACTGGAGCAATGTGATTGTTAAAACCATGATAAATTTTGCATGAGCTGCATCAACACTAACATTTGGGTTTTCTTTCTCCAAGCGCCTTTCCTCACCCTCCCTCTCTCTCTCCCTCTAAATACCTCAACTTTCTCAAGGGGAGTCAATCTCTCCTGTTCACTACCATCTCCATAATTTTGCAAGTTATCATGCCTCTCGCAGGAGGAGACTCCCACTGTGTACATGTTTGTTTCTCTACGTTCTACCTCTTGAATCCAGGTCTCTTCTGTTGGCAGGAAGAAATATGGCTAAGGTTCCTCCCATTTGACGTCATAGCTGCTCAGCATTCCTGGATCCTCACTCAATTTCTGTTTTTAAACACCAATATTTTGATGTTCTCAAAATGTGTGCATATTGAGATTCTTTTTGTTTTTCTTTCTGCTGATCCTTCTTTGTGCAGAGGGTCTTCAGATCAAGTTCCACTCTGAAAACCTTGCAGCTTGCTCAGGGTTAAACTCAAGGCTTGGGGTCCAAATGTGGTCCGCCACATAGTTTTATGCGGCCCGCGAGAGCATAAAAAGGTCAGAGTGTCTAAAAATAAATAGGTCAGAAACGACATTTGCCACATGCAGTAATTAAGCCCATTTTAACTCTGACAAAAACATTTTGAACAAACTTGCGTTTGATGTTCTTTATTCGTTGGATAGTTTAATCCTTGAATGAGGGAGTTACGTGGATTTCATAACATGACAAAAGGATTTATGTTATAACAGGGCAACAAGGAAACATTTTTTTCTGGTAGGTAGGTAGATAAACTTTATTAATCTCTTAAGGAGGTTCCTCCAGGGAAATTGTCATCCAACTGTCTGCAACCGTAATATTTGTAACTTTAATAAGTAATAAATAAAAAGTTATTTAACCTTAAGGAGTAGTTAAATTTATTTATATCACATTTAGTTACATTTATAAGTTATATCTGGCCCTTTGAGGACAGCCATTATACTGAGGTGGCGCTCGGTGACACCCCAGATCCAGATCCACCTTTGACAGCTCATAGATTATGAATAACACGTGATTAAAAACTGATTGGGATCATTTCTTTATTCAAATCGAGTAAGTACAGAGGCATATTACAGTGTAGAGATTGTAAATCTCTCAAGGACTGCTGTTTTGGGGCTATATAAAAAATTAAATCGACTTATTTGACCAACACATATCACAGTGATCAAATTATTTAGAAATATTACAAATAATTTATGATAAGCAGATGCATCAAGAGTATTTCAGCTTTTGAAACCATGATAAAATATTCTAGCACTGTAGTATCTAGAGAATCTCTGTTTAGTTTAATTGCCATCTGGATGGTTTGCACCAGTTTCACTGCAGCCCAAAAACATCAAAATTCTTCATAACTGAACCGAAGCAATAAAACTAGGTTTTTTATTGTGTGTAGTCTGTATGTCGTCCCTGTGTCTGAGTGGAATCTGTGACATCTTCCAAAAAACATGCAACTTAGTAGAATTGGTCAGTCTGCATTGACAGTGGGTGCTACTATGAACGTGAATGGGTTTCTGTCTTCGTACGTATCTGGCCTCCCGCCCAATGTCAGCTGGGATAGGCTCCAGAGTAAACCTGTGACCCGCATTTGGATAAGAGGCTGAAAATGAGATAAACACTAATTTTCTTGTCATCAAGAAAACGAATGATTGAATAAATGTCAAGGCGTCTTAGCTTATGCTATTATGATGCCTCTAATGGGCTCCTTATTTGTGATTGCAAAACTGAATTACTGATGTCCATCTCAGTCCTTCAGTCCATCATGACTCAATAATCCAAGATATAATTAATCCTCAAGCTTTTACTTTCTTGAGGAATTAATTATGCAAAAGTTTATTATAATTTGTTGTATTTGAATATTGTCTACATTTGTCTAATTTGAATTTAAAATATTTTGTTTAGTTTTACACTGAATATTTGAAGACTAACTTATGTTGACTTTTTTTACTGCAGTGAACAGCACTTCACATGCAACATTTTAAGATGCACAATCGTATTTTGAAAATTTAGTCACGTACATATCATTTTGTTATCACCAAATGTTCCTGCAATTTTCTGATATTATTTTAGGGCAATATCACCTAACCCATAGGCAATGTAACCCCTATTCTGAACTATAAACAGAAAACCTCAGCAACTCACTCACAGACTTAAATTGCTCTCAATCAAAGCTCACTGAATCAGCACCAGACTAAAAAAATCAATCACAACCAAAATGGTTGAAAGAAAGAGGACCATCATTTTAAATCTCCCACCAACCACAATCCATCATTATATAGTGACAGGAGTGCACAACGAACAACCAAACGGTTTATTTTCATTATGTCGCATTATTCAAATTACATAATAAAGTGAGGTGAGCTCTTTCGTGTGTATGTTAATAAGTCATAAGACACTGTCAGAACAATAAAAGGCCTAGGACCCTCTGAGATAGAAGAACCTTGCTTGACAGATGTGGGAAGTACTGAACCATCATCTGTTAAGCACTCTCCTGTAATTTGTGTTTGATAGAAAATGAATAAACCCTTGTGCGATCATCAAGGCAGGCTTCCCAGATGGCAGCACTGTGTGCAGAAAGAGCTGAGCCTCATTTGGATGCTGTGGCAGTACTCAAATCAGAATTTTTAAATGCCATCCCAATTACCAAATCAGATGGCATCGCACTAAAGAGAAACTTAACATGATTATTTGCTGAGGAACTGCAACTTGCTCTTTTTGCAAAGAAGGAAAATAACAAGATACCAATGGTTGATATGGGTAACCATGACTAAAACTTCCAGTCAGTCACGACAGTGGGGCAGTCATTCACCAGGCAAAGTGATCTGGTCATTGTTACTGCTGTCCATTTTGGCCAAAAGCCTCCAGAATGCTGCAGTCAACCCAAACCTGGTGACATACTGTAAAATTGTGCAACGCTCCCAGGCTGCCAGCGCTTCCTTTGCCTCTGCTAATTATTTGTTGGTATGGTGATAGCTAGTGGGAGGAGAGAGAAGATAGCACCCTGAGAAAGGGTACTTCAGTGTAAGTGCAGCCACCACGCTGTATCGTTACATATAACCTCTGAAGTACGTGAAAATAATTGGTGGAAAATAATTGGTTGAAAAGGAGCAGAACCCCCGTGTTACTTTGTGTCTGTCTTTTCATATTCTTCTTGACCCTCTACCTTCCCTTTCACTCCATTTTTCCAAGAGGTAGTACATGACTCTTTATTTCGTCCAGCGATCATGCAATAGCTTGGCCCCTCATCATCTGTCCTCTCTGTGACTTCAACCAATGGAAAAATGAAAGCCGGAAAAGTAATCACAGAACTATGAGAAATCAGTGATGCAATTAATTGATTTTTTCCAACATAACTCCTCACAGTAAAAATGTCACTGTCTTAACTTTTTCTCCACAAGTCTTTGAGGTCAGTACATTTAGGGGGCAAAAACTTGCATCAGCAAAATAAGTAATGCTATTTCTTGCTCTCCTGGAAATAATGGTGCTTCTTTGTGCAATGTCTAACTTGCTATATGGGCATGAATGCTCTGCTAGACATTTGATTCTGTTGAAAGAAATCCCCAAAAACAAAAACATGACAGAATTAGAGATGACAAAGGCACTGCTTCAAAGAAAACATACCAACAATCTAATTATTTCATGGAGAAAATGAGTGTGAAACCTGCATTAATGAATTTCTTTGGCCACAGAAGGCGACACAGAAGGTGTGAAAGTTCACATATTGAAGCAGTTGGTAAGACAGTTCAATAATAAATTCATATTTCTAATCATTTGCTGAAGTTTGCCCAGTATTTACTTTTTAGCTCTGATTGTGGTCTGTATCTGTATCTTTAGATGTTAAATGCTCCATTGTCTTTGCTTGTTCTGTGCGTTTGGCACTGAGCAGGTAGAGAAAACAATGGTTTGAATGTGTTGGATTAGATTAGATTAGGTGGGAAAATTCACTTGATTGCAGCAGCAGAGAGGAGCGGGGTTCATACATACATTATCTTAATAAATAATCTTACAGTATTATGTAAGATAATTTTTATCCTGTTGAGATAGGACAAAAATAAATGAAAGCTAAGTCTTGTGACACAGCTTTAAAGAATGAGCTATAAACTACCATCTATAAAACCAAGAGTAGTAGTACAAATATTTGATTTTCACTGATTTATCAGTAAACAAATACAACTGTATAAACTGAAGTATTTGAGTCAGTGGCATAATGTTGGCAGAAATGTGAGTGGGGAGTAGTAACGGTAGAATTTCTTGTAAAATACAAAGTACAAGGGAAAGTGTTGGCATGTCTCAAATTAATACAGACATGTTTTGCTTCAGAACAAATCATGGATACATGCTTTCGATGTGCATTTGCTTTTTACAACTTTACAGCACCACCAAGATGTTACTTGGTGGTGCTGTAACTTTTGGGGGAAGTCAACTGTAATTCACATGTAAATAAACTGAGATGAACAATGTGAACTGTTAATATATTAATACCACACACAACAGTATAATCAACATGACTACTATACTTATCCATCCATCCATCCATCCATTTTCTATACCCGTTTTCATCCAACGTTGCTGGAGCCTATCCCAGCCGACGCAGGGCGTGAGGCAGGGGAGACTCCGGGCACCACACCAGTGCACCACAGTATTATAATTATATAATACAATTTCACATTTCTAGAAATGACCAGATCTATAGATTTATAGCTTTTCACATCCAAGCTCATTCTTACTTAACATTGTTTCAAAATTCTCTTTCAATTGTTTAAAATTTGTTAAAATATTAATTTTATGTCTTTCAGATTCTTTTTCTATTACAATTGGACAATTTCTTGAAAACCTGTGTTCATTACCAAGATCAGCAGCACTTTCACCCTGCAGCCCATCCTGACCTGTGTCCTCAACCAAATTACTCCCATCCCATCTCTCCCCACCTCTCCCTCTCTGTCCATCTTACCCTTCCTCATTCGTTCATCCCATTCAGTCCAAGTGTTTGTTGAGGAGCCACTAAAGGTGACACCAGCAGCTGTCCAAACACTGATGACTCCCTGCTGTGTTTAAGCGAGAAAGACCTTTCTGGATTCACTTTTGACTATGTGCCTCGCTATTGTCCCTGCCTGATGTCTCCCATAATGTCACCATGGCACCAAGAAAAGAAAGAGAGAAAAAAGGATGATGACAGAAACGAGGTGGCATATGTGGTGAAATGAAAAGAACAGAAAGCTAGAGGCATCTGGGGTTGAAGATAAGCCGAGTGATGCTGTGGAGAATTCAAAAGAGCAAAATTACATCTCAAATAAGATTGGGATGAAAGGTAAAGCTGTATTATAACATCTGAATGTTATGCATATTCAACTCCTTTTCATATTCACGAGATCTGCTCAGATCCTGCACACATTAACCTACAAAACCAGATGAGATGCTTCCATTTTCCCATAGCAAATAGAAAGGTATCCAGCCATGGAAAATGAAGTTGTAATGGGATTACTTTTTTTTTTTTTGACCGAAAAGCAATGTGCACGCATGCTGCTCAGCCACAAAGAGCCACCACTGTGATTTAAATAAGTAAATAGTCTAGGATCTTCTGTTGCATACAGTGGGGAAAAGAAGTATTTACAACACTGACTTTGCAAGTTTTCCCACTTAGTAAAGAATAGCAGTCTGTAATTTTCAATTATAAGTACACTTAAACTGTGAGAGACTGAATCTAAAACAAATCTATAAAATGATAGGATTTTCAAATAATTTTCATTTAATTGGATGGAATAATTATTTGATAAAATGGAAAAAAAACACCCTAATATTTATTTACAATTAAAGAGGTCAAACTTTTCCTGTAGTTCCGCCTCCATACAGATCTTCTCCAGATCTTTCAGTTCTGGGGCTGTCACTGGGCAACAGAGTTTCAACTCCCTCCATAGATTTTCTATTGGTTTCCCGGCTTGAGGACTGGCTAGGCCACTCCAGTACCTTAAATGCTTTTTACAGAGCCACTCCTAAACTGCCCTTGCTGCATGTTTTGGGTCAAATTAGAATTTATTTCTGCAAGATGCATGAAAAAATATTGTAATAGAATGGAAATGGAATGGCGGTGTACTGATTAATATATACCCTTGTCATTTTCAACTTGGAGGATTAAAAGTAATGCTGCATTGGCTAAGAACAGTCCCTATTACTGTTGGACCTCAGTCTACTTCTCGTCTGCTAATATCTAAGAACGCCCAGAATATTTTATGAGCATGTATCCTCAATGAACCTCTAAAACCCTGCTTGTCAGACTCTTAAAACCAAAATATGTAAATGGCAGATTACCCGTCTTTATTAGCTGCAGTTTATTGTACTTTTCTCAGGAATAGTTATAGCTCTCTTGTGGGAGCTTAGGAGAACATTTTAAAGCCAAAATGATTTTCATTATTTTTAGCAGTATGTCTTTAGTTTCTGGCATATCAATCTAGAACCAACTGATCAGGAAAAAAAACAAATATTACTGGTTTTTACCCTAATACATCCAATGTGAAATTGCAAAACAGAACATCTCAATGCTGTGAGTCAGACCAGAGCATTAATCTAGACACTCATCTGTAGATATTATCAACTGTCCTCAGTAGACTGTGCATTCATGTGTGTTATGTTTGTAGACAGGTGTCATCTTGTATGTCTGTGCACATCACATGTGTCATTGCTCCTTCAGTAAGTTATGTCAGCACTGCTGTCCTGGTGTGACTGCAGGAACTTAAAGCAACAGCTGTCCTCTGTTGCTACAGCTGTAGTGGCTGAATCACATTTCTGTCTGCTCAGGTGAGAGGGAGGTTCCGCAATTAAATCATCACATAATGCTGATTTGGGAAAAATTGTGATGTAACTTTCTGTCTCTTTAAACCTCAAAAAATTACTTCATTTGCTGCACAAATTTATTTTATGTAATTACATCATTAACTAATCATGAATCACCCTGATTCTAAAAAAGTCCACATCTGCAGGCAAACCTCTTCAAGCACCTGAAATTATGATGAATCATGCTCTGCATACACAGTATGTTTAATGGAGCTCTACAGTCAATCAGAAAGACTAAACATTTGCACAGCAGGGCTATATTTTATTGTACTGCTGCTAATAAAGAGAGTCTTTCATTGTGGTGTTTTAAACATAACTATTTTCCTCAAGTCATGATGCTGTTTGGTACGTCCTCCATCATCCCATCAACCCCCATTATTCAGAGATTCACCAATTCTAATGTGTGAGAGAGGAGTTCAAGGTAGACATGGGACTGATCAAGGATCAGCTCTGAGCCCCTTCTTGTTTGTAATGGTAATGAATAGGCTGACAGATGAAGTTAGACTAGAATCCCCATTGACAATGATTGTGATCTGCAGTGAAAGCACTGAGCAGGTGGAGGAACATCAAGAAAGGTGCCGGCATTGGAGAGGAAAGAAATGAAGATTAGCTGCAGGGTTGACAACCCAGTCCTGTAATAATATCCCTGTTACAGAAACAGCTACGAAAAAGATTAAAGCAGTCACAGTCAGTGAAAGTAGATAGAATGGATCTGGGCTTTTTAGGCTCTGTTCAAACTGCAGGTATATCCGATACCAATCAGATTTCCTTCCATATCTGATTTGTAGGGATTACTGTCCGCACTGTTTTTAACAAGTGTCCAAATGTGATCTTGCTCTGTTCAGACTGGGCCACATTATCAGTTGATCTGACAGGTTGTCGTAGTAATGACTTCAAGGCAGAGGCGTTGTTCAGCGCGTGTAATGTGTGAGGCCATATAATTGTGACAGTGGCAACAAAAACAAAGACGAACATGGAAGCTGATTAATTTAGAGTATTTGTGGTATCACTGTCTGGTAGAGATGGAGAAAATCTATGACACACCAGATATTGTCAACCTCTTCCATTTTTTACTGCTACGTAATGCACAACACTCTTCCTTCTGGAGTCTTGCTCTCGCGTCGCGGATATGACATCACAGACCGCCATATCCAATTGGTGTGTTTGGAGCTGTTCAGACTGAGACACATCTATCCATATCCGATATGATACTACCTCCCAAATGTGGCTTCAATCTGTCTCGCAAAAATAGAATTCCATGTTGTACGTGACTGTCTAGACTACAAATAAGATACACAATATCAATCTACTGTATGTGGGATAAAAATTGGATAGTGGCGACCAGTCTTAACAAGCCCTTAGAATTTCAGTATCGCCACCACAAGATAATGATCACTAGAAACACCTGCCCCTCGCTTAAACCCTGTCAAGACACAGTGAACATCTCCATGTTCCATTAGTATCAGGTAATCCATGGTTTCTGTCTCTGCCATAAGATGAATACCAGGCCAGTTTTTGTATCCTTGCGCAGAAATAGGGTACCTTCAAATACAGGGTACAGATATCCACAGTTTCTCTGTTCTTATCCATAACTCCACAGCCATGTTTTTCTAGTGCACTATCATACACTCAGAAAGATCAAGTTTATACTTGCTATTATACTCGCTATTCTTTAGTTTCAATAAATGAAAGAATTTAGTAAATACAACTACATTTGAAGTAAACTTTACAAATATATATTTAGTAAACTTATCACTGTTAGTTCTATGTACTTCCCTTTTTAAGTGCAATCTGTTTCCTGGATTCGTTTAAGTAAGCAGAACTTCTCACATTTTAGAGTGTAGACATAGTTATGTCCTCAAGTTATGCATTCATAGCCCCATTATTATTTTCATGTTATGACCGAGTGTATTCTTAACCTCAGCTTGTAACTGCTCATAAAAACTGGTGAAACAGTGCTGTACTCAGGCAGAGATGATGTTCACAATGACGAAGAACTAACCATTATTATTAAGATTAGGCTGAAAGGAAAACAGATCAACACTACCATTATACAGTGTTATATCCCTACAAATGGCAATGAAGAAGAAAGTAAAGATGCATTTTATCAGCAGTTACAAGCTGAGCTTCCACTCGGCCATAACATGAAGAAAATAATGGAGTTATGAATGCATGACAGTGGCTCAGTGGTAGAGCGCACGGTAGAGCAGGTCGTCCTATGATTCAAGATCAGCGTTTTGATTCCCGCTCCCGCCCAAAAACACTCGGAGTGTGAGCTGACAGTGGGAGGTGTCATCTCACCCCCGGAGCACTGCTGAGACTCCTTAAGCAAGGCGCCGCCCCCTTCACAAATTGCTCATTTGGGGTGCTCCACAAAGGGGCTGCCCGCCACTCTACCTCCCCTTGCATGCATACAGCCCCCCTTGTGTGTTTGTGTGTGTGTGTGTGTGTGTGTGTGTGTGTGTGTGTGTGTGTGTGTGTGTGTGTGCGCGACAGGGGCCTGTACTCACTAATATGTATGCATGCATACCACTAACTGGAGTGTGCTTTCTTAATTTCCCTTCGGGGATCAAATCAGTACATTAAATTTAAAAAAAAAAAATTGAAGTGTTAATAGAATATGATAGGATAATTCTGTGTATTTCAATGAATTCTGATGAAGTCTGGATCAGGTAACATTCACACAATGCCAAGAGAGCAACAGAGAAATACAAAACTAACTGAGTTAAGCAAGAGAAACAATAGAATAAGACAATCTGAGTCAATCACACAACACACACGTGTCATTTAAGACTCTAAAACAAAAAAAATGTGCAAGGACTTAAAATTAAAGCTCATTTCTTCAAAATTCAAATTAAGTACTTTCTTTCAAGCAGCTAATGCAATTCTTCAAAGATTGGTTGACCCATGGATACTTTCTACATCAATATGAGTCAAACACAAGATGCTATTGTTCTCACAGACAGCTCTCAATAATTTCCAGTTGTTGATATATGCCCAAATCCCTGACTTACCCACATTTTGATTGACAGTGATTTCTATGGAAGTTGATTCAAATGGATCGTGCAATTTCAAAACAAACACAGCAACACACATAGAACAATAACTAACTTTAAATAATGTTTCACTATGAGTTGTTATTAAAAATCATGAATAATACAGCAGCTTTATGGAAAAAATATGGAGGTCATTTTGATGTGTCAAAGTACCTAGTCATGATTACATATATACATGATTACATGTATTGAAAGATTGTTATGATCTTTGGTAGTCATGACTGTCTAATGGCATTCAGTGAAAAATGTTCCTGCAGGTTTGTCCTTACATGATATCAACAAGGAAATCCTTTTTGTGATCCTCTGTAACAGAAACTGGATGAGGGTGAAATGCTATCATTGCCTTTGTCTACAAGATAGTACTATAAGGTGACAACATCATGTCCATAACCTTAAAGTCTGGAACATAGTATTGTTGACAAGTTTAGAACAGAATACACTGTGTGCAACTGGACTGTGTCTCTCCTCCTCAGGTTCTTACCAGCAGGGGCATCGCCAGATCAGCGAAGAAAACAAATGCTGCACCAAGAGTGAATCCTACAGCCACAGGCAGGAATGCAAATGAGCCGTACTTTCCAGAATCCTCTGCCATGTCAATCGCTGGTGCCAACAACGACCAATAGGAAGCAGCCAACATTACCTGAGAGGCAAGATAAAAAAAGAAGGTAAGTCGCAAAGGAGACTAAGTCAAAGACATTTGTTACAAAATGGATTCAAAAGTTACAACAAACACTGCACCATCACGTACATCAGTCCATAATTTCATCCAGTCCAATCTGAGACATAAAAGCCATTGGCTTGTAAAATTCCGTCCCTAGAACCAACATCTCTCTCATTGCAACACATTATCAACCAAATTCATACATTGCATGTCACATTTAAGTATTTTATTTCCGTACATTGTTGTTTCATAACATCTTGCATGTATTGACTCCCAATCTGACGTTCATCGTCTCAGTTGCTGCACTAAGGTCACACTGATTTTTTCACAGGCATGACACATGTAGTTTAAAAAGCCATAGCAGTGTAAGACTTTACCATCATTTGTGTCAGAATTATAACCTTGCAAAGTATTTAAAAGCTTCAGTAATTACTTAATCATACTTAACATTTTGCCTTTACTCCTGTGTTTGCAGCATGTTGCAGTCCAGTGCTGCTCTGAAAGCATGTTGCTGCCAGCTGTGTTTATATATGTTTTTTTTCTGATATCTAATTGGATGGAACACCGTTTCATAATGGATGAAAAATGAACTATAGTTGTTCCTGTCCAATACTTAATGCTGGTCTGACTGACCAACTCTTGTGGAAACCAATATAAAAATTTTGAAAGTTCAAAAATGCCTAGAGTTGTTAAAATATCATGCAGACCTTTGAGGGTGCCTACAAAGCACATGCCAAAATTTAATTCTTTCAAGTGGTTTTGGAGGAAATGAGGACAGACCACACAATTAATTTAAAAATTGACATTTAAATTATTTTACCAACTTAATCTTGGCCATGCCAGATAAAACTTCCTCCCTTAGGTGTATTGTAAGCCCAAAAATCTCATTAAATGTCAATTTTTTTCCCCAAAATTACAATGCCCAACATATACAAGTAACATCAGGAGAAAGTAGGTGCTGAAAGCAATTATTTCAAAACCACAATGACATTAACTTTTCAAAAACAACAATTTCCCAGGACTTGATAATTTAACATTAACATAATATTGCATACCTAACCAGTGAACTTTGCAGGCAATGTAAAAACAAAAATTCACTCATTCCTCATTATTACTTAATCATTAATCAATACAGTTTGATATAATCAAGATTATTTTTTGAAGTCATAATTGTCCATTCATGGACTATGCCCTAATTGTAACCAAAAAAAACATGTCTGAAATTTCATCAAATTACATCAAGGAGGAAATGATACGGACGGACAGGGCAGGACTGCGAAAAAAAGTCTGAATAAAAATTTAGCAAAAGAAAGTGAAATATTTTTGCATAATGTCTTGTTTCCTACATTTAACTGCTGCGAAGCAAAGGATGATGGATCCAAAAAGAATAGCAAAGGATGATGGACTCAAAAAAATCTAATAACTAACATTCTTCAAATTGCTGCTGATGAACATAAAAGTTTAGTACACTCAATGCAAAATACATGGGCAGAGACATCAGTGCAAGAATTTGATGGCACAAACAGAGGAAAACAGATCAAACCAAAACACACGGGCTATGTCAAACTAAACTACTCTGGAGAAAACAAAATTCACAAAGAGAATACAGGGAGTAACACATAAGATCCATGGGAGGTGTTCCAGAGAACCACCGGGAAATGGACAAAGGAGATGAGTTGACACAACAAAGGAAGACTGACAAACTGACAAAGAAGAGTGCAAACACTCTTTACACAGAAGAGAATCGCACACATGAAGGTGAGACCAGACCGAATAACGAGGGACAAGTACACAGGAGATGTGTAACAGAAAAACCAAAATAAATTGAAACCAGAACATAAAGGTTTTTAACTTTTCCAAGGTTACGTAGACAATACAGTCTACAGTATATTAATTGTCGAATTCCAAATACAGAACGGACATGTATGTGTGTCTAAAACACACCTGGTATCCTGAAGCTTCAATACCACTGGAAGCTCATAAGACAAGTCTGAATTCAGTCTTGCCAATCAAAAGTAATGAATGCTCATGGCTGAACTGTAGACAGCTCAAACCTAACTTTGTCACTCAGACACGTTTACAATAACAATAGCAAGTTGATTGCAACATGTTTGGCTAAAAATAGAGCTCAAAGATTTGAAAAGCTGCACCAAATTCCCGCCATGATTGCAGAGAAAATTATCTATTCATTACTTTCCAACATCATTCCATCCTGCTTTACATCTCTCTTCAATTCACTGGCTTTAATGAGGTCTCATTTTGCTGTCATGTTGGTAATCAAAAACAATCAGCATTTTCTTTTACGGTTTACATGATGGAGATAACACATTCTTAGCAAGATGTATGTATATCCCTGTGGAACTCTGCACATTCAAATCAGAATCAAGTTGGCCATCTTAACAGTCAAAGAAAACACTTGCAGTCAAAGTTTAAAAAAAAAAAAAGTTCAGACCAAGTACATCATGGTTGAAATCAAAAAGTTTAATCAACCCGATTGGATGACTCTGTGGTCGATAAGGCCGAAAGCAGCAATAGGCAATTTCAGATGCTGACAGCTCCAATGGGCAGTGATGGAGAACAGTCTGAAATGCTCGAACTCGTATCAACTTGGTTGATCTGTGACATCAGAGGGCAGCAAGAAAAAGAATCGATGTGCCTGTGAGACTAAATTCTCTCAGAATTAGAATATTTTATTTATTTTAGGGGGAGAAGTTGCTTTTCATACAGTTACACTGCTCCAGGAAGTACAAGAGAAAACTAGAATCAATGCAGTCAGACTGCAACATCTCACGACTTACCCTGACCTACAGGACTTTTAGGGTAGGTCAGGGTCAAGGCTTCAGGGTAGGTCAAAGCTATGCACTGGCTTTGACCATAGATAAAAGCTAGTGCATAGGTAGATCAAAGCACTAGCTTTGATCTTTGGGCTTATTCACACTTGCCTTCTCCCTTGTCTTTTTATCTTATTGGGCTCCTGAGTGTGCAAAAGTTGAAATTTGACCTTGACCAAGTTTTCCCAAGGTCATCATCTCATTTTCATCCCCTTTGCTGCCCGAATAATGTGCTTTTTGTTTCATCTTAATATCTGCAACGGTTGAAAAGATATTTAGTGGACTAACTAACAGACGGACGGACGGACAAACACACAAACACTGACAATTACAATACATCACCGCTTTGAAGTGGGATGTAATAACACAACAAGAGAAATTATCACAATAAAGATTTTTAAAAAATCAGGAGAATAAGAATCTTAAAGTATAGTATGTACAGGATTCAGTGTGTTTTCATTCCTCATCCTCCTCACTGCCTGACTGTGAGATTGAGGAGTGGTATAGGCAGTTCACTTCCTGATCACTGCCCTTATGCTCTTGAACAAGGCACCGTCACCCTTACAAGTCGCTCATTGGGCGCAACATGCAGTTGCTGCCCGCCGCTCTGCTGCTCACTATAGTTCCATGCTTACAAGCCTTATGTGTGTTCCAGGTTTGTATATAGATACAGTATATAGGCATGTGATAAGTACAGTTGAAAAAATAATTTCCCCCAATGGGGAATTAATAAAGAACATTTCTTCTAATTGTTGTAGTCATTTGCTGACTGCCAATCATAGGACAGTTGTGTCGAGTCTTGGGCATTTTAGAAAACTTTCAATGTCACTCTTCCTTCACCTTTTCTTTTTTTTATTAAATTTATTTTATTAGGACATTGCATGTCATGTTGGCCTGATGCAAAAGATTATACTTCATTTGTTTAAAGCTTTCGTACTAACACTCATATTTCTCTTTATCAAGATTTGCTCTTTCGTTGCAGTTCTACCAATGAAATCCAAGGTACATCACAATCTCTAATGTCACTCATGTAGTCTGATTTCCAATACAGCCTTGAGGCTATTCAACCACCTTTCTAAAACTAATGCCAAGCCTCATATTCATTCACTTAGAGCTAATTCTAAAGCCCTTTGAAGCCAGTCTTAGATGAATATACCAACATTCTTCCCCAGAAACATTAAAACATGCCCATGTATACTAGTATACCAGTCAAAATCTGGTATACTAGAAATACACACACATATACTGTATGTCTATACACACACACACACACACACACACACACACACACACACACGCAGATATGTATACAACTCCAGAGTAAAACAAGGTCCATCCCCTATCCAGGAGTTTGGTTCCAGAACCGAAGCTGTGCGTGGTGGCAAGCCCCACCAGATCCAACTGGTAACGCTCCACCTCCAACACAACCTCCGGCTCCTTCCCCACCAGTAAGGTGACATTCCAAGTCCCCAAAGCCAGCTTCTGCCACCCAGGTCTGGTCCGTCGTGACCCTCTGTCGTCACCGTCACCCATATGGCAGCGCACCCAACTCCATCAATCTGTGGGTGCACAATGATGGGAAAAATCTACGTTGCCATTTCGGGCTGAGCCCGGCCGGGCCCCATGGCAGACCCGACCACCAGGCGCTCGCTGACGAGCCCTCCGTCCAGGCCTGGCTCCAGACGTGGGCCCCAGGCTTCCTCCAGGGAGGGTCACTTGTTTCCCTTTTTGTTCTTTCATGAAGTCTTCTGAACCATTCTTTGTCTGGCCATTCACCTGAGACCTGTTTGCCTTGGGTGACCCTACAAGGAGTACAAGACTCCCGACAACATAGCTCCCAGGATCCTTAGGGCACACAAAGCTCTCCACCAACTTGTGTCACATAAAAGTGTGGGACAATATTTTTTGAAGCATGTTTTGTAATTTAAAAGAAAAACTGCCAAGTAAATCTAAATATTTTACATTCTGTTTAAAATAAACCAAACATATATTTTAAAATATACCATTGGAAAAAATTTAAAAAATGTTTTAAGTACTCTATTATTTTTAGGGATCTATTTATTTTATTTATTCATTCATTCAGAAAATTAACACCCAGGCAGGAGCGTCTTGTGATGAGAAAAGTTGAAGAAAATCGGCGGGTAAGTGCACAACAGTTGGCTAAGGAGGTAGAGGCTGAAATTGGAGTGATTGTATCACGTGACACAATACGCCATATAGTGCAGCGGAATTGCATGCATGGGTGTCGTCCCCAAGGGAAGCCTCTCCTAAAGCCAAGTCACAAAAAAGCCCACCTAGAGTTTGCCAGGGCCCATGCTGAAAAGGATGAAGGCTACTGGGACTCTATACTCTGGAGTGATGAGACCAAAATCAATCTTTTTGGAATTGATGGCTTCAAAATGGTCTGGCGTTGCAAGGGTGAGGAGTACAAGGAAAAGTGCATGGTGTCCACTGTGAAACATGGAGGGGGTAGTGTTCTTATGTGGGGTTGCACGAGTGCTGCGGGTGTTGGAGAACTGCATTTCATTGATCGCATCATGAATTCTCAAATGTACTGCGGTATACTGAAGGCTAAGATGCTTCCATCACTTTGGGCCGTTGGTTGTCGTGCCACTTTTCAACATGACAATGACCCAAAACACACGTCTAAGGCCACTGCTGACTTTCTCAAGAGGAACAGGGTAAGATGATTCCATGGCCAAGTATGTCACCTGATCTGAACCCTATAGAGCATCTTTGGGGAATACGGAAGAGGCTGTTTGAGCATCACTCTCCATCCAACATCCAGGCTCTAAAAGAGGTCATCCTTGAAGAATGGAGAATGATTGATGTGGCCAAATGTTGTCAACTTGTGCGCTCCATGCCAAGGGCTGTCATTGCAAGTAATGGAGGCCATACAAAGTACTAAATGTAGTTGTGTTTGTTGTGGGGTGTACTCATTTCAGCACCACACTAATTTTACTAAAACGGAATAAAAACAACTTAAGTTATATTATTAACCTTAGTTTTAAGTTCAAAAACTCAACAGATCCTGTGTTTAACTTAGTCTGTGAACATTTTGGAAATATATGTTTGTGTTCCTTGTCATATTGAAATGTTATGTATGAAATGTTACTTTTCAAAGAGGGTGTACTCATTATTGCTGTGCACTGTACATATACAGTATATATCATTCCCAGTGAAGATGGGGTGTTGTATGAAATGGAAATAAAAACAGAATATAATGAACTACAAGGTTTTTAATTTTAATAATATAAATGAGTTTTTAATTCCTAACTTGCTCTAATTATCTAATTATCGCTGTCTGGAAAAACAGGAAGACAGATATAAAAGGTATGGCTTAATCAGTATATCAAAATGCTCTGATAATTAACAACTCTTTTCTAGACACTTCATAATAATGCCTGAGGATAATCATGCAGATATACGCAATCATGTAATCAGCATTTACCCAACTAAGACAGAACTTTCCAGGTCAATTTAAGAATCAATGGACAACATTTTCAGGAATATAGTGGTCTATACATATCAACTGTTCTATGAGTTAAAATACATTTTCTGTGATTGAGTTGAAATGAAATGTACTTGAGCATCAGCTGTGTAGAAAGCATACGGCATAACTTCTTGTAAAAAAAACTACAAAATGAACATGGTCCCAACTGAAAAGTCTCCTGGTTGAGAGGTGAAACGTCGAGCTTTATTTTCAAGTCCAGGTGACTTGATTCAACAGAGATCTACCATAATACCATAATAGCATGTAAATGTGCTTGAGTAGTTATAAAACACTTCGGCTAAATAGGAAAATGAGCATGGCAAAGTGATGACAGGTTGGGCAAAGATAGACAAAAAATAGATTTTTCCTACAAGTGTCCCATTTCCTTCTGAATGCTTGAGTTCTTTCAGTTTCCAAAATTAGAGCAGCATTTTTTTCTACAGCTGTGCCTCCATCAGTGTATCACAGCCTCTGGCAAGTGAAAAAATTGGATGGACTGACAGGATGAGTGCCAAGAAAAGAATGGCATGACTGATACCTGCCCTAAACAAAAGTCCTAGTCACATAATGCTCATGAAGTGATTCCGTCAGGTGCTCAGTCAAGGCAAAAATGTCTTTCATTATTGCAGCAGATTTCATCACGCATGTCTTCAACACCACTTCTCCCATCAAACCTCAAAGTAATGGTTGAATTGTCCTATTATTATGTGCCTTTTGTCAATTCAGTCATTTTTAATGGTTGCAGTTCCTTGTCATTGTCATTTCCCCACCAGAGAGAAGATGTCTCCATTCACATTCACCTTCTGGTCAATCCATCTTCCTTCCTGACATGACTTCCATTTCATCCGTCATGTCCCTGTCCATCTTGAAAATAATGTTTCAGGCTGTACACTGCCTCCCAAATTCACAAAGATTCATCAATCCTATTTCTTGGTTCCTGCATCATTCTGTTCCAAAATCTTCATTAATTTTTCTGTACTTTGGTCTCCATCTATTTTAAGCATCCTGAATTCCCCTGTTTGCTTCCTAAAACGTCTCACCAAAAGTTGTGGTGGGGAAAATTTGTAAATCAATGTTTTGTGTGTAGCTAAAAAAATGTAACAAAATCTCATGATTTTTTACTCCAGTTTTCAAATAGGCCTCCATACAAAAATGTCTGGCTTTTTGATATAAAATAATTTCATAGTAAACATACAGCTTTCTCACTGGTGGCCTCTAAACAAAAGAACTCCATACCAAAGGGTTCAGTTACAGTGGGAACAGTCAGGAAAACAGCTGAAGCTACTGTAAGCCCAGGACAGGGAAATTGATGAAAACATGAGTAAACCTTGATGTGTGACTGAAGAGGTGAAATAAATCTGTTTATACTTGACTTTGCCCTCTTACCCCAATAACAAGTACAGAACAGTTGCTAATTTTAGTTTTCTCACCAAAATAATAATATAAATAAATAAATCTACAGTGAGAGCAAATCTGTGTTAGCTTAAAGCAAAGTTCATATTACAGTATATCATCACCATTCACCCTGCAAAATACAGGCTTTTAAAAAAAAAACATCGCAGTACAAATATTAAGTGCTCTTTCATGTGCTTCCAAAACAAAATTTCCGATCATGTTTCTTTAGCCTGGACTGAGTTGGACAAACCAGCAGCATGATCAGAAACATGGATTACATTGATAGAAAAGATCTATTACACATATTCTACCTGACTGACAATAGTGGTAGAAAATACCAACAAAATAATAACAACAGTATGAAACCGTTGTGGTCAAAAAAAGTGCATGTTATATATGTTGACAAATAACCATGAAAACTGTAATAATTTAACAGCAATATCTGATCAATGTGGATGCAAACTATTTTAAGGTATGTTTTAGAAAAAATATATCTTCATATTTTTTTGCCAGTATTTTCATTTAGTTTTAGCCAATAAACATTTTTTGCATCCAGTTTGTTATTTTTGTCCATTATTTTGTTAAATACTACACAAATTAAGGCTAAATAAAAAGAAATAAAGGCTAAACAAAGTTCATTTCATTTCATTGTTGTTGGTAACATAACATACTAACTGATGAGACGAGTGGTAATCCAATTCAGGTAAATGCTTTCATCCACTGCCACTCATAACTATTTTAAGGGCCAAGTCAAAAAGGGGGGGGGGTGTAAGAGCGATTGGGATTGGCCCAATTGGCCCCCTTTTTCATTTTTCATTTTTTTGGTGAAAACAGAATTGGAATACATGTGATGTACATAAATCAGAATGGAATTTGTAGAGCAAATGTTGAGCCTCAGTCGAAGTTTGAGATCTCCAAACACACTTGCTAATCTTGTTACTAATACAGTGCACTCTCGGTCTTTGCAGTTAATGCGTTCCTGGAACCACACGCGATTGAGGAATCCGCGATTGAGGAATCCGCGATCAAGATCGCGATCCATTTCTCTTATTATTTACGGTAATTTAAATGTTTATGAACCTTCTCCATACTGTTATTAAACCACCTTCTACCTGTATTACCTTTTTCCACTCTTACTGACTGTTTGAAGCACTTTTGTGTTTCACGAAAGTCTGAGACTGAAAGAACAGACCACACTTCCGGATGCCGTCAGCTAATAGAATGCACGTACGGTATCACGTGACTGCCTATCCACGATGAGGTAGAGTCGCAAGCGTTGATGGGCGAATGTGCACTGTATATTGTATTACACTATATCACGTGTTACACAAAATGTACACTTGCGTATACACCAAGGTCTTTAGGGACTTTTTGACAATGCAATTCGATTCATGCAAGCCTCATGTTGCCTTGCAATTGGTTGAATTCATGTCGTCCACAACAGATATTTAATCTTGTATCTCAGCCTGTGGCCTGCTGCATGATTGCTTAAACGACTACGCACAGGGATCAAGAAAGTCCACAGTTACAGCTTAAAATAGAACAAAAATAGAAAAACTGTTAGGCATTATCTGTTGGTGGAGAATGGTACATAATGAGTTTATGTAGTTCTGACTTTTCAATGAATTAAAAACTGTAGTTACTCAACCTGAGGTTCCATATGTAGACTTCCAGATCTTATGATCAACAAGTATTGATTCATTGAAATGTATAAATTGAGCCATGAATTAATCATTAGTTGCAGTCCTTTTACATAACATCTAACAGGAGTTGAAAATTACAAAAAAGCCTAATATTGTTTTTCTATCAGACATATATCACAGCATTCACTTGTTCAAATGTATGTCTCTTATCTGTATTCATGAGAACGTAATTTTACAGCACTCTGAAATACAGTAAATGCATCAAAGCCATCAATACATTTCACATATCAATTAGAATATCAATGAATACATTAACAATATGCCAGTAAGAACAAACAGAAAAATAGTGTCTGGG
The DNA here is from genome assembly GCA_013358685.1 of Antennarius maculatus. Lineage (NCBI taxonomy): Eukaryota > Metazoa > Chordata > Actinopteri > Lophiiformes > Antennariidae > Antennarius > Antennarius maculatus. The sequence continues at coordinate 3,230,282 of CM023626.1, read as the reverse complement.
ACTAATGGAATATTGATGTTGGATTAATTTTCAGGAGTATGCCAATAGTGCAAACTACAATCAAATAAAATTATTATTCAAAGAAAATGGTTGGGAAATGATTCAACTTGAAAGAAAATTCATACATTACTCAAGCAAAACGACTTAAATAAGACTAGCATTAGTTTTGCGAGGTAATAACTGTGTTCCCCACTGTTGACACAATATTTCCAAGTGCATGTTTGGTATTGCCATACTTAAAACTGGGCGATGAGCATACAGGATGTGTCCAATTGGAAAGGGAACTAAATTTCTATTTTAAACATTCAGCTAATAGGCATCATTCGGCAGTTGACAGCCGTTTAGTTTAAGTGAGAATTAGTGGATCAAAATGTAAATACAATGAAGTGATGTCACATGACCCGACTGGCTGATCCCCTCTTACAGCACACATGTGGGAGCTCGTACACCCAGCTCAGATGGACTACGGTAAAGAATTCCTTTTATAACGGGATGTAAATATCCTTTCAAATCTGATAGCTTCCGGAGACTTACACTACATACACTTGGAATCTCTCCAGTAAATTTGTCATCTGTAATATGACTCAAAACATTTCAGAGGAGTTTGTTTTTATTAAAGTTTGTTTTCGGGTGCATCTTCAGGTCAAGGAAGTGTTGATTAAACTCCAAAAAAGTTGAGGCTGTGTATTCTGCATATGTGCATTCTTTGCTATGCGTACATCAAATACATCAAAATCTTTCAGTTGAAAACTCATGAATTACTAATATTAAAAGCATGATTCCAAGAGTTAGGAATAGTTTCTAACATCAAGTACTGAAATGACAGCACCAATTTGGCACCAGGTAGATCCTTGCAAAGCAATGTAATCAATGCAACATTGAAGAGTATTCCTGGTTGTTCAACTTTTAATAACAATTAGCAGAGGTAGCATTTTGTTGTTATGCTTGTAGGCTATATAGTGAGGTTTAACAAGCACAACTTTTAACATTTTTATTATTTTGGCTGATGTAATTAATGGCAGGTTCTGAATCACACTTGGTGTCACAACGTTGTGACATTTTTGAGGGGAACACGAAGTTGCTCCCAACTTTCTTATAGTAAATGCTCCAATAGTGGGTGAGAAATATATATATCAGTTCAGTGACACCTTCGAAATTGGAATCAATAAAAGTATTTAACTAAATGTTGATCAGCTGAAAATGTTTTTATAATTTACCACAACATATCGAAACTGACCAAAACTGATAGAACTAATGCAGTCCTTTTGAATCCTTGAAAGTTGGATATCTTTTCAGCTACACAAATTAGCTGTGTCCAACATTTCACATGTTTAAACCACCAACCACCCCAAAAAACTGTTCAAGACAATCCTGTTGGTAATCAAGTATCTCCCCAGGTGCAACTAGTGATTAAATGCCTCTCTAAAAGGGCCTTTTCCAAGACGGATGAGTGGACAGAGATGGTCTCTCAATCTTTGTGTCAAGATTTTCCAGACCTTCAGCCACGTAATTATTACTTAACCTTTATGCCTGGGAGAAAAGCAGGGTGATCACTACAGAGTGTACAGGGACTAGCCTGACACAAAAGCCTTGAACAGAGCTTAATGAGCAAATTCCACAAATGATCATTCTCACGATGCTGTATTCTTTCAATGAAATTAATTTAAATACAAATAACATTCGGTATCTCTGAATAGTGATCTGATTAGTGGTTGTGAGACAATTTCTTTAAAATCACAGGTTGATTTATTTGGCTGCAAGAAACATACAGCTTTGCATCACCCAATGACAAAGTAATGTCTGACAGCAAACTAACACCAACATGTGCACATGATAACTGGGACAATGTTTCTGTTCATTGTGTCACTTTTGTTGGTTTTATTTTTCCATGGAGTAAATCCTACAAGGAATGAGCATGGTTCAGTTAGTTTGTTCTGCGCACAATTGAGAAAAGACAGATATGTTAATGCAGGTCACAATAAAGAAAACATGCTTTAGACGAATACACTGTTTTCTCTCATTCTGACTGAAATAATACTTCATGTCTGTCTATTACAAGATTTTGGGAAAGTGGCAATTGATAAAACAAATACTTAAGAGGTAACTTCACTGTGAAGACCACCTACAAAGGTAGACCTACAAAAGCAGACAAATGCATCTTTTGCCGTGTAAGATCAAAAATCTCCCTTTCTTTGTATTTTTAGATACAAAGAAAGTTAGATATCATAAATGTTCAACAAAAAAGGGCTATCGAGGCAGACTGGTTGACATTAAACATTGGTTGCACAGAGACAAATAAAATGGTTTCTGCAAAAGGGCCCCACAAAGGATTCCACCTAGATGTCATAATTACATTACTGCTGATCATGGATCAATAAGACCAATCTGTTAATCTACATGATATCTCAATTATCTGTAGTGAAGTTTTTATCCTATGGCAAAGATGGTAAGAATCAGTTTACCGTCTTGATATGCTTTGTGCAAGTAATGGTGTTCATGTAGAGGTGTATTAAACCAGGTTAAAAAAACCTTCAATATCTACTCATTCTGTAATAATTTCTACATATTTGTCTGTTCATTTGATTTTGTAATATATTTTTTCAGTTGACAATAGGCAAAATGGACACCGTATTTTCAAACTGCTGTATACTGTTACTGCTATAGTTAATATTGTACAGTGTTTGGGCACCCCTGATCTTTTTTAGATTTTCCTTTATAATCCATTGGTTGTTCAGATTAGCAATTTGTTAAATACATCATATAGCAGACAAACACAGTGATGCTTGAGAAGTGAAATGAAATTTATGGGATCAACAGAAAGGGTGCAATAATTACTTAAATAAAAGTAGGCAGGTGCATAAGTTTGGGCACCACAACAGAAAAATTACATCAATATTTAGCAGATCTACCTTTTGCAGAAACAACAGCCTCTAAACACTTCCTACAGCTTCCAATGAGGGTCTGGATTCTGGTTGAAGGTAGTTTTGACCTTTTTTCTTCACGAAACACCTCTAGTTCAGTCAGGTTTGATGGTTTCTAAGTATGGAGAGCCCACTTTAAACCACACCACCAGTTTTAAATAATATTCAGGCCTGGGGACTGAGATGGCCATACCAGAACATTGTAGCTGTTGCTCTGCATGAATTCCTTAGTAGATGAGTCGTTGTCGTGTTGAAGTATCCAGCCACGGCACAACTTCAACTTTGTCACTGATTCTTGAACATCGTTTGCAAGAATCTGCCAATACTGACTGGAATCCATGCGACCTTCAACAAGATTGCCAGTACCTTCACTGGCCACACAGCCCCACAGCATGATGGAACCACCACCAAATTTTACTGTGGGTAGCAAGTGTTTATCTTGGAATGCTGTGTTGGTCTCCCGTCATGCATTCCGCCCCTTGTTATGTCCAAATAACTCAATTTTACATTCATCAGTCCACAGAATGGAGGCGCAAGAGGGCACAAGCCAGTGTCTTACTGTGCCGGTTCCAAGCCCTGATAAATACGCATTCATCAGTCCACAGCAAAGTTATTCCAAAATGAAGCTGGCTTGTCAGAATGTGCTTTAGCATACCTCAAGCGACTCTGTGGCATGTGCAAAGAAAAGGCTTCCGCCGCATTACTCTCACATACAGAATCTGCTTGTGCAAAGTGCGTTGAATAGTTGAAACGATGCACAGTGAAACCATCTGCAGCAAGATGATGTTGTAGGTCTTTGGAGCTGGTCTGTGGGTTGAGTTTGAACGTTCTCACCATCCTTCACCTCTGCTTATCAGAGATTTTTCTTGGCCTGCCACTCCGTGCCTTAACTACAACTGTGCCTGTGGTCTTCCATTTCGTCACTATGTTCCTCACAGTGGAAACTGACAGCTTAAATCTCCGAGATAGCTTTTAGTATCTTTCCCCTAAACCATGATGTTGAACAATCTTTGTTTTCATGTCATTTGAGAGTTGTTTTGAGGCTCCCAAGTTGCCACTCTTCAGAGAAGATGCAAAAAGGAGAACAACTTGCAACTGACCAAGTGAAACCCTTTCTCATGATTGACTTCACCTGTGTATGTAGATCAAGGGTCAATGAGCTCCCCAGACAAACTTTGTATTCCAATAATTAGTGCTAAAGGTACTCAAATCAATAAAACAATATGGGTGCCTAAATTTATGCACCTGCCTAATTATTGCACACTTTTTGTTAATCCTATAAACTTCATTTCACTTCTCAATCATCACTGTGTTTGTCTGCTATATGATGTATTTTAAATGAAATTGGTGATCCGATCAACCAATTATTTATCAAGGAAAATCTTGAAAATGATCAGGGGTGCTCAAACTTCTTCATACCACTGTAAGTATCAGCACAATTATACATCCCTTCCTGATGAAGTCTTTACTCTTTGCACATCTGTTTGAATGCTCAACTTGTCTTACTGCTTGAACTCTGGCCTTTGACAATGAAGTTGAATGAAATCTAATTTGATTTTCTAATCAAGCTGCGATAATCTTGAAGAATGAGCAATCAAGGTCAACTGACAAAAAGAACCTTCACATCATTCAATTTCCAATTATGTTTTCAGCATCTTTTCTGGAATCTGCATCAATGTGCATTCATGCTGTTACGTTCACTCTATGGACATTTATCCATCATGTGGACTGACGTCGTGCAACTCCAGCATTGAGAATCATGTATAAACAACCATGTGTGTGTGTGTGTGTGTGTGTGCAGACATTTAAAATTGTGTCCTTTACGCTACATTGATTTACTATAAACGATTATTGAAACTAGAGATTGTAATTAATACTACTTGTAAGTAACCATAGAAGACACAAAGAGTCATTTCTTCATTAATGGCAGGAAAATAATTGAATTGTGTCTTTTACAGTTGTTTTGGGCAATAAACATGGACAGCCCACAGTTTCATCCCTAGCTATCCCTCAATGAACATTTTACCAAACTATGTAAAACCCATTTTCTACAGAGATTTTCTGGGTATTGGGATGCTTTGCTAAATTCTGGGGGAACAGTTAGTCTTATCCTTTGCTAGTAATACATATGATTTCAGTGAATATGCATGGAAAATTTTAATGCTAATTAAATTTGGAGATTCTCTTTTTCCTGGAGAAAAAAATTAGTGGTAAATAAAAAAACAGGAATGACCAGCAGTAAGATAGCACGTTTAAATTGGGTACTACTTTTTGATGGATACATTTGAATCAGATTATGAACGCTGGCAACAATGTATTCAAATGCAGTAGGTAGTGTGACAGTAATGCACAATAGAAAAACAAACACTTAAATGTTTCAGTCATGAATAAACATTGAATGGACATCAACTCACCATATTAAATCATTGATTAAGAAGACTGTCTTGTGGACTGTACTTTGAAAAATGTCTTCAAATAATAACTCCAAGAAACTGAAGCCTTGCTTAGAACATTGTCTGGGTTTATGCAACATTTTTTAATCAGATTGATCATCATCTTTTCTATAAACTCACCAAGCCAAGTAGGACTGGATGACCAGCAGCTCCATGGAGACGTATAGAAAAAAAATTAAATCACTAGAAGTTGATAAATGCAAGGGAACAGGATGGTATCTAAATCATGTTTGTCCGTCCGTCTGTTAGTATGCCCACCAAATATCTTTGCAACCGTTGCAGATAGAAAGATGAAACAGAAAGCAAATTACTCGGGGGACAAAGGGGATGAAAATGAGATGATGACCTTGACAAAACTGGGTCAGGTTCAAATTTTATCTTTTGACAGGAATTGGACAAGATAGAAAGACAAGGGAGAAGGCCAGTGTGAGTAAGACCATAGATCAAAGCTACTGCTCAAAGCTACTGCTTTGATTTATGAAAGTAGGTCAGAGCACTAGCTGTGATCTTTGACCTATGCACGTAGGTCAGGGTAAATTTTTGAATTTAGTGGTGTCATGGGAAGTTTCAGTCCCTGACTGCATTGGTTCGTATTATATGATGTATTTTCATTTTGCAACATAGAACTATCATTTACTGAGCACTAGTGCAAACAGACACTGCAAGGAAACAAGTGGAAGTCATCTTTTTAGAATCTTAATGTAACGTGGTAAACCCTGTGTCCGATACGCATTCTGATGTAGTCTACAACAACGTATATTTAGTTGTACTAAGAACAAAAAGAGGTTTGCTTTCTTGTACTTTCAACTATTAAACTATACGTCTTCATGAAAAAGAACAAGGGATGTCCATGCAATAAAATTTTATTAATGAATTCCTGTCAAATGAAATTTCAACTTCCTATTAAATCATAAACTTGTTAAAATTGCACAAAGTGGGAGCTGTGATATCACACAGTTGTGTGAAATGTCAGATTATGTAAACCGTGAGCACTTATTTAAAAGTTATGTCTTATTGTTGAAGATTTGGTTGAATAAGTTTTGAGTGAGTGAAAGAGGTTCTAGAAGACAATGTTCTGCTTTCTGTTCTGATTTATTCAGCACTGAAAATTGGGACTAAAGTAATCATCATCTGACTGCATCATTTAGGAGAGATATCCTTCTCTGACCTGAGCCTTCTGACTGTGGCTGTGAACCAGGGTTTGTCATTGTTGTAGCTAACCCTGGTGCATGTTGGGATGACGCTGTCCAAACAGAAGGTGATGTAGGACGTCAGTGTACGTGTACTCATCTAGGCTGTTGATGGCAGACCTAAACACATCCAAATCTGTGCAGTCCAAACACTCCTGAAGTTCCCCCACTGCATCACTGGTCCACTTCTTGGATGTCCTTACAACAGGTTTGCAGAGCTTTAATTTCTGCCTGTAGGCAGGAATCAGATGCACCATGATGTGGTCGGACTGGCCCAGTGCAGTGCGGGGAACAGCGTGGTATGCACCGCTGATGGTGGTGTAGCAGTGGTCCAGGACATTCCCTTCTCTGGTGGGGAACTTGATGAGCCGCTTGAACTTTGGGAGGTCTTGGGAGAGATTCTTCTTTTCCCTTCAGGGGTCACCACAGCGAATCAATTGCCTCCATCTAACCCTGTCCTTTGCATCCTCTTCTCTCACACCAACTACCTTCATGTCCTCTTTCACTACATCCATAAACCTCCTCTTTGGTCTTCCTCTAGGCCTCCTGCCTGGCAGTTCAAAACTCAGCATCCTTCTACCAATATATTCACTATCTCTCCTCTGGACATGTCCAAACCATCTCAGTCTGGCCTCTCTGACTTTATCTCCAAAACCTCTAACATGTGCTGTCCCTCTGATGTACTCATTCCTGATCTTATCCTTCCTGGTCACTCCCAGAGAGAACCTCAGCATCTTCATCTCTGCTACCTCAAGCTCTGCCTCCTGTCTTTTCCTCAGTGACACTGTCTCTAGACCAAACAACATCGCTGGTCTCACCACAGTTTTGTACACCTTTCCTTTCATTTTAGCTGAAACTCTTCTATCACACATCACACCTGACACTTTTCTCCACCCGTTCCATCCTGCCTGGACACGTTTCTTCACCTCTTTTCCCCACTCTCCATTGCTCTGGACTGTTGACCCTAAGTACTTCAAATCCTCCACCTTCTTGATCTCTTCTCCCTGTAACCTTACTCTTCCACTTTGGTCCCTCTCATTCACACACATGTACTCTGTCTTACTGCGGCTAACCTTCATCCCTCTCCTTTCCAGGACAAACCTCCACCTCTCTAGCTTCTCCTCCACCTCCTCCCTGCTCTCACTGCAGATCACAATGTCATCTGCAAACATCATAGTCCATGGAGATTCCTGTCTAACCTCGTCTGTCAGCCTGTCCATCACCATAGCGAACAAGAAGGGGCTCAGAGCTGATCCCTGATGCAGTCCCACCTCCACCTTGAACTCCTCTGTCACACCTACAGCACACCTCACCACTGTCTTACAGTCCTCATACATGTCCTGCACCGCTCTAACATACTTCTCTGGCACTCCAGACTTCCTCATACAATACCACAGTTCCTCTCTGGGCACCCTGTCATAAGCTTTCTCCAGATCTACAAAGACACAATGCAGCTCCATCTGGCCTTCTCTGTACTTCTCTATCAACATCCTCAAAGCAAATACTGCATCTGTAGTACTCTTTTTTGGCATGAAACCATACTGCTGTTCACAAATGCTCACTTCTGCCCTTAGTCTAGCTTCCACTACTCTTTCCCATAACTTCATTGTATGGCTCATCAGCTTTATTCCTCTGTAGATGCCACAACTCTGCACATCTCCCTGGTTCTTAAAAATGGGCACCAGCACACTTCTCCTCCACTCCTCAGGCATCTTCTCACTATCTAAGATCCTGTTGAACAACCCAGTCAGAAACTCTACTGCCACCTCTCCTAGACACTTCCAAACCTCTACAGGTATATCATCAGGACCGACTGCCTTTCCACTCTTCATCCTCTTCAGTGCCCTCCTCACTTCATCCTGGTTAATCTTTGCTACATCCTGGTCCACAACAGTCACCTCTTCTAGTCTTTGTTCTCTTTCATTTTCCACGTTCATCAACTCTTCAAAGTACTCTTTCCATCTTCCCATCACACTACTGGCACCTGTCAATAGACTTCCATCCCTATCCTTAATCACCCTAACCTGCTGCACGTCCTTCTCATCTCTATCTCTCTGTCTTGCCAGCCTGTATAGATCAGTCTCTCCCTCTTACTGTCCAACCGAGCATACAAGTCATCATAAGCACCTTGTTTGGCCTTTGCTACCTCTACCTTCACCTTACGCTGTATCTCCCTGTACTCCTGTCTACTCTCCTCAGTCCTCTCAGTGTCCCACTTCTTCTTAGCTAACCTCTTTCTTTGTATACACTCCTGTACCTCCTAATTCCACCACCAAGTCTCCTTATCTACTTTCCTTCCAGATGACACACCAAATACTCTCCTACCTGTCTCCCTGATCACATTAGCTGTAGTTGTCCAGTCATCTGGAAGCACCTCCTGACCACCCAGAGCCTGTCTTAACTCCTTCCTAAAGGTCATGCAATACCCTTCCTTTGTTAGCTTCCACCATTTCGTCCTCTGCTCTGCCTTTGCCCTCTTCATCTTCCTCACCACCAGAGTCATCCTACACACCACCATCCTATGCTGTTTGGCTACACTCTCACCTACCACTACTTTACAGTCACTGATCTCCTTCAGGTTACATCGTCTACACAAGATGTAGTTGGGAGAGATTACCTTTGTTAAAATCCTCGAGGATAGTAACCAAGGCATCCGGGTGTGCACGTTCTGCTCTCAGTATGTCGTCGGTCAGCGCGCGCTGCGCCTCGCGCACATTAGCTTCTGGCGGGATGTAAACACCGACGAGAATGAATGAGGAGAACTCACGGGGCGAGTAGAAGGGCTTGCAGTTGATGATGAGGGCTTCCAGGTCCGGGGAACAGTGCTGAGTTAGTACTGCCACATCGTTGCACCAGCCGTTGTGGATGTAAAAGCAAAATCCACCTCCTTTCGTTTTGCCGGAAAGCGCAGTGTTCCTGTCCGAGATCGAACCTGCTCAGGTGAAGCACAGAGTCCGGAATGAGATCGCACAGCCACGTTTCCATAAAGCACAAGATGTGGATGTGGAAAAATCCCTGTTCGTGTTTAGTAGCAGGCTCAGCTCGTCCATTTTGTTGCAGAGTGAGAGCACATTAGAGAGGAATATCCCGGGGAGCGCTGTGCGTAGTCCACGCCGACGGAGACGCACCAGCGCACCTGAGCGCTTTCCTCTTCTGCGGCGTCTCACCTTGCTGCGAGCCTCCTTGGCCACAATTGGCAATAAAACTGCAGTTGAGGCCAGGAAAGTCGGAAATAAACCCTCCAGAGTAGTAGCTCTGATGGCCATGAGAGCTTCCCTGGAGTAGTAGCCATCAGAGTGGCAGAAAACTGAATTAAAGCTCAAAAGAAGAAAAACAAGGGCGCACCGAAACACCCAGGTGGCCATCCGCGGCGCCAACAGTGATCTCACATTCTTCGTTCAAAGAATATGACATGGCGGCGAGGTTAAACTTTGTTGTAAAAAGCGACATGGATCAGAAATCTTGCCACTTGGCATAGATGGATCTCAGGCACTGAACCTAAGTAAGTGTGAAGTTGTTCTTTTAAATCTTACATCAAGCACAGTCGCACAAGCTGGCTACTTTAATCAACAGCACTTAGTCTCTCTCCAACCTAACACCCTGCATTAGCACTAGAGACAGTACTTTATCATGCACACACACAAAGTCATTATTTAACAAAAAGGACAAAGAAAAAGATCCACGAACAAATTCAACTTTTATTCATTCTGTTCACAGCTACAAATAACTTTGTATCAAGTTTGTAGAAGTCACACACCTAAAATTACTATGCAGACAAGAATATGAAAAACATGGAAATTGTAATAAATTACTGGAAAAGCAACTTATTGCCAACGAGAGACTAAAAAATTTGACTCTGCAAATTGCATCAGTGATTCCTCGCATTCCTGTTAAGTGGCTATTAATTAAATAGAAGAGAAAACTCTCGGCTGAACATCCCTTAAAAAGTACCAGAACATCCACACAGCCTAGAAAATAATGAGAAAGTTACTAGAGCCAAAAGAGAAATCAGAGATAACAGCTGACTGAAATCACATCTTATCAGAACACATTATGTCTCTTCTGCCATTCTCTTCCCCTAAGAAGCAGGACAATCGCTATCAATGGTAAATTACCTTCATCCATTCACCATTCTATGAAAATAACCTTCAACAAACTCAGAACAACGATGACTGATCATACAGCTTCAACAGTATCAAAGAAGGTGCATTCATTTCACAAGTACTTCTGCTACCTCATTTAAAAAGTTCCAACAGCACTGCACCTCACGCTTTTTAGATGGAGCACTTTATTAAGATGTTCATCGGTCTGTGTCTTAAATATACTGTAAATCAACCCCAGCTTTGGACAAGAGCTCTAAGATAACCTTGAATGTGAGTGTTTAAGTATACTGCTTGAGGGTTCCTTCAACAAAATGAGATACAACACAATTTCAAACATTTAAAGCTGCACTAATCAAAATTTTCTGTCATAACAAAAACCAAATCACTTCAAGCAGTGTGGTCTAAACTTAAGATTTCTTTTGATTCTGCTGTTTATCTTAGTGCTTTGGCTCGTTTTAGCATCTTTCAGTTAATTTTTTACATTTTACAGCTAACTTTGCTTTTTTGCTTGAGTCCTACTTATAAATCTAATTTCCTGACACAGCAGGGAGGGTGATAATGTCATAACTCAGAATCCCCTACTGCGAGTACATTTCATTGAAGAAAGATCGGAAGAAGTTGTTAAAGTCGTCCTGACACTGCATCTCAGAAAAATTCCATTTTAAAATATGAAAACAATGAATAACTTCAAATTCCCAGCATATCAAAACTAGCCCTCAAGTGGCTGGGAAGATAACCATTTGAACTGGAGTTTTTTGGCATTTTCCATGAAACCCTGATCTGAGAGTGATCCCTCTGACAGAACACAAAGCGTAAACATCCCTCAACAACAAAAGGCTTTTTCAGTCCTTGCATGAAAAGTATAGAAACTTTCATTGAAAGCTGTCAGAGTTTTTGAGTCATGCTTCTGAAACAAAATGTTGACAGATTGACGGAACATATTCCTGCCCCCCATCCACACTTATATTAATGGAAACGTTTAATACAGCCACATACCAAGCAGAGAAAACAGTTAATGAATATTAAACACTATTAAAGCCTTCAAACTTCACTGTGTACATCATGTAGCTCCTAAAAGATGAGCCACAGAGGGGCTCTGGTAACAGAAAACCTTCAAATGCTCAACAAGCTGTAAAGTAGTTTTAGATTTCCAAGAAACTTCACAATTCAGCACCAGTTTAGATTCACTCCTGACTTCTTATTCTAACATATTTGATAAATATTGGATGTGAATTGTCAGAAAGCATAATTATGAGTGTCGGATAATGGTATTAAAAGCCATATTTTTCTACAAAAAAGGGATTCTTGACCTTATCTTGACTCATTCAGAAAAGACAAGATCAAGAATCCCTTCAGGAGAAAACTCATCACCAACTTGTATTAATTGGTGTGGCGTATGGAAGCGTCGGTTTTTCAGTCTCTAAAAACTCAGCACCAGGGTGAAATGTCTAGAATTCATTTCATCCGAGCATGTGAGACCTGCACAATGTGTCTGTGTGTCCGTCTGTGTTTCCTTTCAAAAGAAATCTCACTTACCCCAGCTGCAAAGCCTAAACTCCCATCCAAAATGCGTTTCTGAAAAGGGCAGCCAACATAACAGAGTTAAAATCTCATACTGTTGACTTAATTATCAAAAATGCAATACGTTCTAAGCTGTCACAATCTTAACATTTACAGATACTGTATTTCACTCCATAGGCTTCATGTGCTGAGGTACTCTAACACTGGTAGAACATTTAAAAGCTGTTTCGTCATAAACAGTCATGTGTTTAATTCAAACAGAACCTGATTATCAGTTGAAGTTGCATTTTAACAACCTTACTGCTCTGGGACTTTCTGACACATCCTGCAGTCATCTTGCTTTATGCATATCCAGTTTCCCAATACAATTGTGCTTAAATATATGTTCCATATTATCCCAACTGTTTATATAATATAATGTGTAACTCTAGATGTATTTGTGAGTTCTGCTTTTAATACCTGCCGACTGGAGAAGACAAACACCAGGCTTGCTCCAGCAGCCGTCAGACCCCAGGTGAACAGAGTCCCCAGCAGGGCCTGGGTAACAGGACTGTAGCCTTCCAGCATGGTGCCAGATCTGCAGACATACACTCAGACTTAGCCCACATTTAAATACTACTACTGAACAAAACTAAATACTGTCTCACTGTAGGAGCCTGCCTAGTTGATGCTGCAGGACAAATAAAACAAAACAGCAAACAGACCCCGTAAACTATCGTCTAACTAACCTGAACCACACCCACCGTGACTCAGTTTAGGTTTGCTCAACATTTTCAACATCCTGGACATTTCCATTGCCTCACCTGTTGATAATGTCTATAATGTCTCCAAGTTTACTTCACAAATACCTTGTATATCCATGATCCTCCAACTATATCATACAAACGGCAAACCATTTTAACTGTCGCAATTTTAGTGTGTGACTTACTGAATATAGTGGTGGACAAACCAACTAGATAATATTAAATGTTTGTTCAGAGTGCATGGAAAATAGCGGACATTACCTTGCACCAACTAGTAGTTACTAGTACCGTATTTAACATTTTATGGATTATGTGAGCTGAGTGAAACAGCTTGTTATCATCTCATGACATTCTCGTGTGTACAGTCATATTTTTTTATTCTTTAACACTTGAAAGATGCTGAATGGTATGAATGAACCGTCTGAATGTGGGTTATATGCAGCCGTCGTGTGTTTAAACGATGGACGTGTATCGGCAGCTGTTAGCCACACAATCGCGATCAAACACAACATGTTTACCTGGTGGATTATAATGTCAATGACAGCCAACCGGCAAACTTTCTGTCTTACTCGCCTCGTGTTATAGAAAAACAGTTAAATATGGCAGTCATTTAAATTATTCGTGACAATATGAAACAATTTGCATTCATTATGTAGAGTTTAATTACATCGTCACTTTGTTGCTGGTAATGCTGACCATTAGTTGCTGGTTTACTCACTTGTTTCCAGCGGCACCGCCAATCTCCAGTATCTACTTCCTGCTTCCGGTACACGTGTTGTTGACGAGTTAGACCCGCCCCTCCTTGCAAGCCATTGGTCAATTATTTTGACAGCTGCGCTTCGAAAGGGGACGTCATTAAAATATTACGAGGGGATTTGGAAAACTAAGAACGTTCAGGAATTTTTATGTTTAAGAAACTCTGGACAACATTAAAAGGCGAGTTGAGTGTTTCATCAGGGTTATCTCTCTGGAATTTTTTCTGAATGTTTTAGACTTTTTTTTTCTTTGAGAACCTGAAAACATTTTGAAAGCAACAAAGACAGCAAAAAACGCCGCATACACTTGTTTCCAGTGATATGTGGAAGAATAACGCATGTGCAGCTTATAAGATAGTTATTCTAACATGTTTGTGTGTGTAACTAATTACTGTGCTTCAGTATGATGAACTCTTACGATGGAATTTAAGTGATGCTATGAGCATTTTTGTACACCAACCACTTGAAAACAAATTTGAGTTATTAGTGCATAGAAATCCACGATTATGAACCTCATTAACATCTGCAGATGCATTCCATTAAATCCATTTTTTTCCACTCAATCGTGATATACTATATAAAATCAAAAGCTCTTGCTGTAAAATACAGAACAACAGCAAGGTCTGACTGTGAAGGGATATCTCTTTGAAAGTAAAGAAAATTCTTACTTTTTGTAAAAAAAAATAATAATAATTAAGAAAAAAAACAATCAATATGGCAAATGGACTTCATAACAGATGTTGAATTGTAAAAAAATATGCTATAGAAAAGTCACATGTCAGTACAAACTGAGCCAAGCTCTTTGCAAAATGTACCTTCTGGATCAGTCTCTTGTTTAAGTTTTGCAGAATACAAAGAATATCAGCTTAACTATTGCATGCAATGTCCCACATTCAGACATCGGTCTCCAGGTGAGGACATTGCACAGAACAGGATTGATCAGTGAGCCAGATAATGTCTCGGATAGTATACATCATGTCTGTGTAGGTCCTCAGTTATCCAGGTCATGTTTGTCCAAAGCTGTTTAAATCAATCCACTGGACTTTGAGAGAGTTTCTTGAAGACGTTTCGCCTCTCATCCAAGAGGCATCATCAGTTCTCAAGGTGGCTGGTCTTGTTCCAGTTAATTAACCCTGTGTGATGTGGTCAGTGCTATTGTGAAGATCAGTAACAGACTGGACTGGAATCAATCAATCAATCGATCGATCGATCGATCGATCAATCAATCAATCAATCAATCAATCAATCAATCAATCATCTATCTATCTATCTATCTATCTATCTATCTATCTATCTATCTATCTATCTATCTATCTATCTATCTATCTATCTATCTATCCATCCATCCATCCATCCATCCATCCATCCATCCATCCATCCATCCATCCATCCATCTATCTATCTATCCATCCATCCATCCATCCATCCATCCATCCATCCATCCATCTATCTATCTATCTATCCATCCATCCCATTCCAAAGACCATAGTTAAAACCCACTTGGCTCCTCAACATTGGTTGATGGTTTTGCTGGGGGGGATCACCTTCACACCAACAATAATCAATACTATACTTTTGAGCAAATAATAATGAGTATATCTGATGACATGAATGGGTAGGTTCCACAGCTTTCTTTCCTCTGTGGCTCAGATTGTTTTTAGTCGACAACATTAAAAATGTGGAAAAGGACCCAATGAAATTGAATTTTGATATCAATGAAAATATTACTGAGGATGAACTAATATTTTGCAAGCTACTCTTAAATGTGAAACTACACTCTAATTACAAGTACTTCACACTTGAAAGTATGTCCACAAATTATATTCATTTAATTCAATACAAGCAAAGTAATGAGAGGAACATGCTGCCAAAGAAAAAAAATCAGCAAGCTAAAAATAATTGTTGAACCCACAAATCATGAGAGAACATAATATTTAATATGCCACCCTGGAAGGAGTCCATTCATCCACTGGATTTAGATGATGAAACACAGATGTTACAATACGGTTGGAATTATCGTTTTTCCCAAAAGGCCCTTAAGATGTCACATCACTGTGTTGCAATTGCAGGGGGCAGATTTGCATTGTTCATGGGTGACTGGATTTGTGGTCAGCGTTGCTGGGAAACAAAGAGAAGAAAAAAATAAGCTGGGACAATGAACAACATATTAAGACCTGGGCTTTCCAGATTTCTTCTGTGGCTTCATTTCACTTCCAAGTATGATGAAAGAATTTGCTGCTGCATGCCATTCCATATGGGACTTTTTTCACTTAAAATTCCCTCTTGTGAAACGTTATTATGAGAGCAACGTAACATAAGACTCTAATACAGATTTTGATGGAATAATTATAGTATTGCATGCAAGCTGAAGATAGTTTGGGAACTGTGGTTAATTTACCCTTTAATTCATGCTACTGGTATGGATCTGGACTGGAAATGTAGATCTGTAGTTTGCCTTTAATCTATGATGAAATATATCAATATATGTCAGACAGATTGTTATGATATTTGGTACTGACGTTTCTGATTCACATTTCTGAATCCCTTAATATTTCCTTTGGTTTGAACAGCAGTTCGAGTCCAGCTGTTTAGCGTAAAACACCTGCATGGATTCCCATGATGTTTGCTGCAAATATGAACAGGAACACATAACTAAAATATTACTCCATAAAACTCATATAACATAAGCATCATTTTCAGAAACCGCAAAATCCTCATATGAAAACTTCTATATGTGTTATCTCTGGCAAAGAGGTAATGTTTTCACAGGTGTGGGTGAAGTTGTTTGTTTGCTTGTTCAGCTTTTTGGAGGATTACACAAAAATTCTCATCAAACAACGTGGGAGGATCGGACTTTTGACGGAGAAGAATGTGTGTGTGTGTGTGTGTGTGTGTGTGTGTGTGTGTGTGTGTGTGTGTGTGTGTGAGTGTGTGTGTGTGTGTGTGTGTGTGAGCCACTAGATCAGAGCTTACCTGCAGAAGAAAAACGACATTCCCATCGGGGGCTTTGTGTTAAGAGAAAAGTAGCAAAAATCACTTCAGTGAAAGGAATAAAATTAAGAAAAACAGCCAAAACAACAAGTTCTAACATCATGTCATCATGTTAGCACTTAACAGTTCCTTGAATGCCTTTACATTTACATTTTAGTTTCATCCCATTATATTCGTCGACTTCTACAGTACAAAAGTGAGCTTATTTCTCTACGATCATGACCAACTAAGGCTTGAAAACACCAGAGCTGTCTTATAGCGGGCAAAAGTCTTTTCTTGAGTCCTCCACAGTGAAGGACACCTGAAAACAGAGCAATCGAAAGCGTCTTTTCTGACCAACACTGAAGTAGCGTTTAGCCTTGGGATTGTCAGTGTGATAGATGCTGTCTGCTTCATTGAACATGGAGGAGCCATGCAGCACAGGCAGTTCTGCAGCACATGGATTTTGATTCCAACCTATCTGTTTGAATACTGCATTGAAATACTGAGCGTGAAATACAAACGTGTCAGACAACTCCAAATTTAGCACCTTCAAACAACAGTGATGTTTTTATGGGGGGGGCGGCTGGAGCAAGGGGGAGGTTACGCGACTGCCAAATGAAGAGTTTAGACTACAAAGACATTTTTCTCAGTAATTGGAACCAGTTAAAAGTCAAGGTGAAGATAAGCCTTTAGAAATCTCAGAGGAAAACTGCGACATCTAATGAATAAGATTTTGGATTCGACATTAAGGGCATTTTAAATTTAATCAAATGTCTGGAAGAGGCTGAATCAATAAGACAAATTTGTGATTGACTTGTGATTAATCTTTGGTTCCACTGTTGATGTGAACATGCTGGTGGTTTTCTGCGGAATGTTGCTGGAGTATTTAAACTATGCGTGTCAGAGCGACAACAGCAAGGAGGTCATCGCTCACAGTGGGTCAATAATCTTCACCATTACTCCCCCACCTTCAAATTCACTTATCTCATTCTGTCTCCTCTTCATTTTTTCACTTTATTCTCTTTTCCAATTTCCTGTCTCATGTATCCTTGTGTCAGATAGAGTAAGAAAAATAGCGTGGATGGGTTTGAGGAGGATGCGAAGAGAACCAAACATTGTGTCATACTTGAAATGTCAAAAACCAAAGGTTTGAAAAAGCAAATCGTAGATCTGACTTTCCTGACCATCTGGGTTGCAAAGGAGGGTGGCCAAAGTATCGTGATTGTGCTATCGTCCGTCTGTCTGTATCTACTTTGGCTGCCCCCCCCCCCCAAGTGAACTGTGAAGCAGCACAGAAATACAGGAGTACAGGTGTGGAGTGTGGCAAAATTGATTGTGTGGAAGGGGGGGAAGTAAACAGAAGTGAGGGGTACAGAGACAAGGGAGAGAAGACAGAGTGAGGAAAACATTCTGAAAACAGAAGTAATGTAGCAGATGGGGCCAGGATTTACCTTGGAAACAGCATTACGGCAAAGGAACTGAGGGAGGAGTGAGGGGAGAGTCAAGCTGGAGTTTATCACAATCTCTGGATAGTGATGGACAGGGGGCGGGATGGGGTGGGGGGTCCACACACATTGGGAAGGAGGAATGATATAAAAGGGTTCCCGTAGAGAAAAGCAGCCAAGCACCAGTCCGAGCGAGAGTGTGTTTATGTGTGTGAGACAGGGGGCACAGGGGGATGTCAGAGAAGCCTGCTGTCTTCACACAGGGATCAAGTCTCTCAGGTTGTTGGTTTTCTTTCAGTCAACACCTCAACTCAGTGGCAGCTAAGTGGTTGGGGGCAACTGAAGAGTTGCTGAGACCTTTTTCAAGCTGAAAAGGCCATTTGAACTTTTGTTTGCATGTTCGAACACTTTTTAACTTCACTATGATGAGACAAGAGATTGCTCTTTAAGAACTTGAGAAGGAATTCAAAGGCAGACTTTTTTTGTCTAATCAAGAATTTTAGTTCTTTTTCTACTAATTGCTTGCACCAAGACAGAATGGACACCTTACTTTTATCAGATGTGGACTACAATCACACCTACATGGATGAGCATCCCTACTTTGAGGACAGTATTGATGGCTTTGGTATCACAATGGCTGTACTTTACCTGGTGGTTTGTATTCTGGGACTTGCTGGGAACTCTCTCGTGATTGTTGCCATTTTGAAATTGGACAAAATGTCATCTTCTACAACAGTGTACATTTTTAACCTGGCATTGGCCGATGGACTCTTCATGGTTGGCCTTCCATTCATAGCCAGCCAAAACTTCCAGAATTTTTGGTTATTTGGGGACATAGCATGCAAAGTTGTCATGGTACTGGATGGCATCAACCAGTTCACTAGCGTCTTCTGCCTCACGGTGATGAGCATCGATCGGTACATGGCATTGGCCAACCCACTTCGGTTTGCTCGCTGGAGAACGCCGCACTGTGCCAAGATTGTTTCAGCATTCCTGTGGTTGTTGTCGCTCCTCACCATCCTTCCTATGGCACTTCACTTCTCAGTAAATCAAGACCTGTGTATACCAGACATTGTTTCGGAGACCTGGTGGCTTGGTATCTTGTCTTACACCTTCATCATGGGGTTTGCTCTGCCTTTCATGGTCATGACGATTTCCTATATTGCACTGCTACTGACTATGAGGTCTCAGCGGCTCAAATCAACGTCTCCAAACCAAGACTACAACCGGCTGGAGCAACAGGTCACCAGAATGATTGTGGCTGTGGTGGTAGTGTTTGGAATATGTTGGCTGCCGTTTTATACCTTCAACTTTTGGTCCTTGTATCAAAGTGGCCTGGTCCTCACTTTCTCAAGAGCTTTTGAGTTTGTGATCCTGGTGTCATACTCATGGAGCTGTGCTAACCCCATCCTCTATGCCTGCCTCTCCCACACCTTCAGGAGACACTTCCGCACCCTTCTCTGTCCTGCTGCCAAGTCATCTCCTAGCATGCAGTGCAACACTGAACGGTATGACTTAAATGAAACTGGAGTGCGGGATGTGACCATTCTGTCATAGAAATGTGATACTTTCCCTTATTTCCTGCTGTGATGCAGTCTCTGATACTTTTCTTCACTATTATTTGCTCATACATGGTTTCTAAGTACAAAATAACTTCTGACTTTGTTTTATAATGACTTTTATAAACATGGAATATACAAAGTTCTTACATTTGTCTTCAACAATGAATATATAATGATATTTTTTATTATTGTCTAGTCTGAGGTGGTCATATTTGCTATCCATCTGACTGTAAATCGACTTTTGTGTTTACATTTGCATTTACATTAAACATTTATTTTGCAAAAATTACAGTGGGTGGGGTTTTCAACCCACCTGTGGTGATCATATATTCATGTTTTTAAGTACAGACTGTAAATCATTCCAGACAGTTGAAAAGTTTGAACATTTTTTTTACTCGATGAAAATACTTGTCAACGTCTCAAGAGGAAAATTAAAAATAAAAAAATAAACATGATCAAAAAGCAGAGATGAATCTGACTCATTTTACCACTCTTTTACGTGATTAATTGCCAATTTCAACAAAGGACAGACCCACCCCCACGCTGGGTGACTCAAATTTATGTTTTGTTGACTCAGACAGATGAGCCAACCTCCTACATGTCCTCTTATACTGCATTTCACCAGAACTAATGAAATGAGGCACAAGAGGGCTCAAGTGTGGACAGATGGAGGGTAAACAGAATAACATGGGTCACATGCCTGAGGCCAAACACCAACACAGAGACACACACACACCAACAGCTTTTCCACTCCCACAGCTGGATTATATCTTGGTGGCTTCAAGTGTACATGTGTCAAAGTGTGTTTGTGCCTGGGTAGCCATGTGCATGCCCCTACACACATGCAATACTGACTAACTATAAATGTTTCCTAAATATATGTTTCATGTAAATTACCAGGATGAACCCTGAGCTCATTTAATCAATTTATTTAGCAAGGTTGTACCAATGAAGTGACAGAAAACCTACCCGAACTCCTTTGTTACAGTGAGGATTTTATCTCTTCATAATTGCTCCAAAAATGCATTCCATGCTAAATACATTTAGCATCAAATAAGAAATTCAGGCATGCCAGAAATGTTGTTGTAATGGAAATTTTGTTGTAAAATCATGAAATTATATACTGTATGTTGTAATTCCA
The DNA here is from genome assembly GCA_013358685.1 of Antennarius maculatus. NCBI lineage: Eukaryota > Metazoa > Chordata > Actinopteri > Lophiiformes > Antennariidae > Antennarius > Antennarius maculatus. The sequence continues at coordinate 3,209,475 of CM023626.1, read as the reverse complement.
GCTAACAATGGTACTCACGGAAAAGGCAGTCATTTTTGCATAACTGTGGTTCTGCTTTCAGTGATGTCACTTTGGAAAATCATTTCACACAGATGTAAAGAAAATAAACAGAAAACCTACAGAGGAAACATGTTGCTCAAGGGTGGATGGTCAGACCAGGTAATGGCTATTATAACCAGTGATGTAAATAAAACAGAAATGATGAGGTCTCCTGCAGAGGAAAACACCTGATGAACGTGATCAGAGATGAGTGCCTCATCATTAAGACAGTTTGAACATCATGACACTGGGACGTTGCTTACTATTGATCATGCAGTCGTTTTTTATATTAGCATTTCTCTGGTTTTTTTACTGAGTGTAAATAAATACAGCTGCCTGTGTTTACCATTGCTTGTGTTTGCCTCATATTCTTGTGATTTCAGTGCAAAGGAATGAACACAATCGTGTCATTTGGACTGTTTTCTTGTCCAGATGCTTGGAATTGTTTCTTCCAACAGTTATATTGTCTATGATTTATTTAGAGCTAAACATAACTTTGATATGTAATAGCAACCCTTGATGATTCAACCAGAACACAACTTTCAAATATGCTTAAATGGCAACAGCAAAGACGTGTATGATGGGAAGAAGAAGAAGGAAAAAGATCAACTGCAGTGTCAGCCAAAACGCAAAACACACTTATGATATACTATAGGGACAAATATAATTATTTTAAACTGAGGATTTAAAATGCGATAAAAATGCTTCTTACTCTTCTAAAAAATACATTCACATAAATAAAAAGCAATAAAAAATGTATATACTGTCACCGTCTTAAAATAATTAGGCAAAAAAAATGTTTTTTTGCCTAAATCATCTACAATATTAACAAATTGTTCCGTTTTTTTTGCATTTCCTTAAAAAGTCTTAAAACATGACTTAGGAGATTACTTTATAGTTTTGCTTGATAAAACAATCATGCATTTGGAGTGGAAACTGAGTTAAACAAGGACAACAGGACAGGACTTCTTGTTTGTGTAGTTCTGTGACATGTCAGTGAAGAGGTTCTCAGGTTTACATGAGTGTCATTGAGTTCTCATGTTATCTGATTCTGAACTTCAGTGAAGAAGGTTGGGGTGTTGGGGTGATGGAGTTCAAGTCCAGGATAGTTTGGAACATGTTTGTTTTATGTGCACACAAACTTGTTGGCAGCAGAACAGCTGAATTTTAAACTTAATGGCGAGTGGTGAGACACATGACCACCTGACATTGGATTCTTTTCCCTTAGGGAGAACTCAGCACTATCGCTTAACTAACACAAGCTAAGCTAAGCTAAGCTTAGCTAAACTAGCTTTGGTTTATCGTAGGTTAGCTTTTCTTGGTCTAGCTTATCTTAGCTTAGTTTAGCTGAGTTTATTTTGGATTGCCTTTGCTTTAGTTTAGCTTGGTTTTGGGGGTGAGCAAAAGAAAAAATCAATTACAGTAGTTAAACAATTTTTAACCACATATACAAACAAAACATCAATTTCAGCAGCTTTCTCAAAATTGATTTCACTGACATTAAATTATTACAGTAGACGTTTTACATTAAAACTAAATATCCACATTCCGTGATTTCATGTATTCCATAGACCAAAAGATTTGATGATCAATAGATCAATTTTTTTTAAGAAAAATTGAAATGGTCAGATTTGAATAAGAACACATACTTTTAACATATTTTTGATCCTCTTTTGGTAATTTATTAAATATCTCTTGCTTATTTTGAAACAAAGTTTGTCTTTTGTTAGCATTTCAGTTAGGACATAGGACCTAGAAGTTGCAACAACTTGAATACCATCAGTGCCCACAACGATTCCGTTTCCTTCATCGTCATTCTTATTATATCACAAATACTCCAGCAGCTTCTCTGATAAGCAGCAGATGGGCTGGTGAAGTGATTTTTACATTCATTCAGGGCCAGGACAGCTTTCTATCCAGTCATGACACTTTGCAAACATTATGTGTGTGTGTGTGTGTGTGTGTGTGTGTGTGTGTGTGTGTGTGTGTGTGTGTGTGTGTGTGTGTGTGTGTGTGTGTGTGCGTGTGTGTGTGTGTGTATATGTGTGCGTGTGTGTTAAATCTCTGGCAGACGGCAGTTATTTTCATTGGTCCTATTTGGTCTTGCCGTTCCAACCCTCATCCTCTTGGTATAATTAAGACCAGATGCAAACTGCCTGAGAAGTTTCTTTGTAAAGAGTATTGATGGGACCCATGAGAGCGACTGTGTGTTTGTGTGTGAATGTGTGGATTTGTCCATGACATGACGGGAAAAACAAATCAATAAAAATCAATGTTAATTTACATAATCCAGGTCCCTCTCCCTTATCCCTGTCCCCATCCTCTTCCATTCCTGTAATTCTCTTCCCCCATTTCCCAACAATGGAATTCTATTCTGATGTTATCACAGCAGTGACAAATGGAAAATATTTGCATGACTATCTCACAAACAAAACATTTCTCGGGTACAGGTTTGCAGAAGGATACCATGTTCGTAGAAATCACAAGGAGCTTACACGCAAACTGAGTTCATGGTTTCGGTAATCAGTTGCAAATATTTTAATTACTTTGACATCCTATCAAATCAAAATCCACAAATCAGCAAAAAAAATATTTTCAATCTGGAAATCCACTGATAGACACCAAAGTGCAGTTTTATGATTTATCCTTTAGCTTCCAATTTGTTAATGTTCATGTTTAAGTGAAAAATAGTTTCATCTGCAGTTCTGAAGCAACAGAATGCAACTGTTGCACCCTGAGGACTCATGATGGTGTTTGTTTTCAATTCTTGTCAATGTTTCCTGTTTTATTTTGGTACTTACCCTTGTCTCTCATTTCGACACTCTACCTCCTGCCTCTGTGCAATTACCTGCCCCACCTTCATTTTCTTCACCTGTGCCTCTATACCCTTGTTACTCTACCCATGTAGTGCATGTGCTGCCCTTTGCTGCCTATGAGGACGTATTTCTAAATTTCCCTCATTTTGTCTTGCACTTATTTCATCACGATTAGATTTACAAAAATACGTACCTACAGTGTAGGTTATTCACCATTTAATTAGCAACAGTAAGTGGGTTATTTTTAAAGTCACAGAGCAGAATTATTTACTGTACACATACTAACTGTAGCACACAAATAAGCACATTTGATTCTAAAAATAACATTGTTATGTTGTTTCCTACAAGTTTGCTTATATGTTACGTTTACGTATAAATGCAGTCCATGCGCCGCTCCTTCTGAACAAAAGCATCTAAAAAAATTTGAGTTGAGATATGTAATCCTCCATTTTTATAGTAAAACAAGGCAAGCGAAAAAGAACAAATGAATGGCTGCATTTGACTGGTTGACTTTAGATTGTTGTCACTTTTTCTACGGCCGAGGATGAGGAATCCTCGGCCGAATCCCTGGGATCACCAGCGCCCTCTACCATGAGGCACGAGAACTGCGTGCCTCACTTTGTGCCTTTTCCCAGTCGTTTCAGGATCGCTCAACTCAAGAAAGATGTTACACACACACAGTTGTTGACAAAAAAGAAACACTGTACATTATATACATTAGCTAAATTATGAGAATTTAGTTAATAGAGTTCATAGAGAATTTAGTTCATGACCATTTTAATAGCGACATATAGCATTATGGTCTCACTGTATAGCATACCTGCACAGCTAGCCAAGCCATCGCTCAATCCATAGTGAGGCTCAGCTGGCTGGTGCCTCACCGCAGGTCTTTTGTCAGTATTTCAGCGGTAAATGTGAAAATTCAGTGATTTTAAGAAAAAACAACCTAAAATTGGTGATGAAAAATGGAAAATAACTTTATAATACACATCACTGGAAAAATATAACCATTTAATTTATTTTTTCCATTTTTCACTTTTTCTTTCATGATGGCAGGTGAGGCCGTGCAAGGTAACTTGATGTTGCGTTCGTATTATGGTCATCCTTTGCAATTTCTTCTCAAAATCAGTAATTTGGTGGCACTATGGCTTGTTTTCTCATCATGACGAGTAAATTACTTTCATGAGATACAGTGGATTCACCTTTGAAGTCGAACCGTTTCTTATATTGAAAGTAATAGTAGTTTATGAAGCACATTTCATGCAAAGCTACACAAAACACTGCTTAACAATGTTACACACAGAATCTAACTATATAAAGTAGTGCTGTCAGGCGATTAAAAAAATAAATCTAATTAATTACAGGATTTTAATTAATTAATCGCATTTTAATCCCATACCTGCTAAAGGCTCCCAAATAAAGAATTCGAATTCCAGGACATTACAAAATTGTAGTGCATGACTAATCAATAGAATACACCAAGAAGAGAAGATTTGAAATCCACTTTTTAATGGTTAAATGTGCTTTATAAATGAAATTCAAAAGAAAAAGCGCCAAGCACATCAGCAAACCAATTAGGCCAGGTGCATATCTCAAAAACGCAATACAAATACAGTTAAATAAAATAAATAAAATTCAGAAATAAAATCAGGCTGAATCTCAAATAGGCACATAAGAAGTGACCAGACACCTCTCAGCAAAGGGCCCCGAACCCCTTACTCCCGAAGCACTCCCCATCAGATACCACGAAGTAAAACAGAAAAAATAATAGTAATATAATTTTTTTCTCAAAAAAAAAAAATTAAGTTGAATATCTCCCCACCTATATATTTGAATAAGCTCACTTGAAAACCTCACGCTGTCACCTTTTAACTCCACCTACCACCTGTCAATTAAGCACCCAACCAATCACGGTGCCCAACCAATCACGACGCATCTGCCTGAAGGAATCACGTGTGAACAATATGGTGTAAGGCATCGGGCAGCGAGGCTTTTTGTTGCGGTTACGTCTTTCGTCTACACGACAAAGCAGATATCCGGGATGAAGACAAAGTGTTTTGAAAACGCCGGGTCTGTGTTGTCGTGTGGACGCTGTAATGGAAACTTTTTCTATCCGGGGGGCGCCTCCCTTCAACGAATACCGCTGTGACGTTAGTGTGTGTGACGCGTGTCTACATGTACACACAGAATGTACGGAGTTAAAACCAGATTTTCTGACGTATAACAGCTCCACATCGAAGACGCGTTGATAAACATGCTTGAAAATTGGATATTTGTTCATCTGTTTCTTTCTTTATGAGTCATAAAGTTTATATATTTATTTATTCATTCCTTCATTCATTAATGTTCTCCGCCGATACCAGTTCTGGGTCAGACTGGGATGCGTTGCCTGCTGGTGGGAGAACTCTATGATGGAAGTCGTCACAGAGTTCTCCCACTAGCAGGCAATGCATCCCGGTCCCGTTCTCGGAGTTGTTATGCTTATAAACGTGTTGATCAATGCACATATGCTATTACGTGTGGACATGGCCTGAGTCAGGTAGTGGTTTGGTTTGTGCTGCGAGTTTTGACAGCGATAAGGTGGGTGTTTTCTAAAGCAGGTGAAATATTGTCAAAAAAAACAAAAGAAAGACCTGCCACAGTGGACAAAAATCTTGTTTTTAAATAAAACCAATGATATGACCCAAGCATCACTGGCTATACCTCTACGTTACAAAGTACAATCATTGTCCATACCCCAACCCCAACCACCCTCCCCTCACTGTACATGTTTACTGTATTTTCATTTTCGTCATTTCCAAATGATCATTTTTCATACATAGTGTGTGTGTGTGTGTGTGTGTGTGTGTGTGTGTGTGTGTGTGTGTGTGTGTATACTGTATACGTGTGCAAGTACTTGGAATTGAACAAAAGTAATTAATAGATTTATTTTATTTTTTATTTTTTATACACACACACACACACAATGTACTGCCATCACTAAAATATACACGATTTGTATACTTCCTTATTTTGCTGACATTTTCATTCACAGGCTTTCTGCAAAATGCCACACACTTCAAACTCATGCCAACTGATATTTTAGCCAACCATCTGACACATGTGTTCATGTAGTCAGCTAACAGAACTATCACTTCTCTAAACTTTCTTTACCACTTGCTCTTTTGACAGATGCCTTTCCCTTTAACGTTAGCTCCTTTCCCAATCTCACCGTTAGTTATCTTTCTTTCTCCAGTCAGCCTGCTAACATTCACCTATGGCTTCACAATGCCCGCCCAGCGCCATCCATGATTTACCAACACAAAGTTGTTGCGTCACCACGTATTATTTTGACTACGTTGGGTGCGCTTGGTTTATAATACCAATAGATTTGTTTTCATATGTTTGGTATGAAGCCTGATATTATTGTTATATCGTGGAATTTCCGCTAGTTAGTATTTGAAAAAAATATCAACATTATATTCTGAGACATTTATTAATGTCTGACATTTTCATATTATGAGGGATTATTAACACAATTTTTGACCAAAATTATTTCGTTTTATTGACTAAATGTTATTTCTGTTGCTATACTGATCAATGGCTCAAAGTGGTCTGCAGCTGGAGTACTTTCATACATTTTTAGTGTATCCACGATAAAATCCAAAGTGATGAAGCATTATTAAGAATCCTATTATTGAGATCTTAAAGCTAACTTAAGGCTCATCAGTTCCCACATGAAATGAATCTAATTTAGAACTAAACACCTCAGAGGAAAGTCAGTCAATAGAATTTTTTTTGCACATACATATGACAAGGGATATTTTTCCATGTCATTCTGAATCTTTCAAATGTCATCATTTTGCCTGTCAGAGGGGAAACAATATGAACAAACAGTACAATCTACATTCACATGGGAGAATAACCAGGATGATGCCAACGGCAGTAAATAGGAGCAGATAAGACTCATTGATGAGTTATGTTTAGTGGGATCTGATGATAGACTGACTCTCACACAGATAAGAGAGTTCTTTTTCTTGGCTCAGTCCAAATACGTAAACAGCTGCAGTAAACATCAGTTTTGCTGCAGATAACCCACTGCTGCATCCCAAAAATGGATTCTACATCACAGCAGTCTGATGACACAGAGAATATTCAGATGATATGTACATGCTGTGGGAATTAACGGCTTTCCCCTGTTTTCATCATTCTTGTATTGTTGTCATTCTGTGGATGATGCTTAATGGCCCATAGCTTCTTCTGTTTGGTCAACTGGAAACTCAAATAATACAATCTGCCGCATCCTACGGCATCTAGAGTCAATCTCATTCTGTGTGAATAATTCTATTTAATGTATTGAATGCAAACATGCCTCTGACAATGTGTCTGTCATCTTTAAAGATTACTGAAGTCGTTTCATGCACAGAGGAATCAATTTTCAACTTCATCTCAACAAATTACAAGACTTGATGAACAAATAAATGTCAGTTTTGGATGCAGATAATCACACTGTAGATTTGATTTTCGCCTGTCATCTGTGTGTTTGATGCACTTTGGTTTGTCTTGTTATTTCAGTGATTTTTCAAAAATATTTGCCCATCCTTAATTTCAGGCCTTTTAAAAATCTCACATGTATATTAAAGTGTTTTAAAGTGATGACACATTCGGATGCGATTTTGAGCAAAACTGTCACCCTTAATCCTTCATGCCAAACACAAAATAAATGCATTGCAGTTGGATAATTAAAAAACACACATGGCCACAAAGACACAAACAGGTTAGATTTCATGTCTTCATAGCAAATTAAATATTGGGTAACTTGGGTAAGAGACCTGGATGGCGCTGTGTTCCAAAGGCAGCAAGCACTGAGATTCAAAAAGATCTCTCATATCTCATATCATTATCATTACTCATCCAGACAGTTCCTGAGAAGACATTTTCCAACACATTTGTGACACAAAAAATTCCAAAAAAGCATTTGTTTTTATTTCTGTAATGGTTGATTGAAGAAATGTTGGTATTCTTCTTGTTGGTGTAGATAGGAGAAGGATTTGATTAATTTGAGTAAACGTGAATGAAACACATTTGGTGGGATCACACCTGGTTTCCCGTTGACAGTGTGACAGATTTCTATTCTCCACGGAGCAATAAATCTCATGCGAGCAAGACCACTTATCTTTAAATATCATCTGTAATTGGCTACATAATGGGAGTCAAACACCACAATAGTCTAGCTTCTGTCTCGAGAAGGATTATTTCATCAGTATAAACTGCTGGTATTCCCGAACGAGACCCACTTCCTTTTCAGGTCATAAGCATCTCAAATCCATCAGTTCTCAGTTTTTTTAAGTCACTACCAGCTGGTGGGTACTAAAACCTATTGCATATTGAAGCACGTATGCATATTTGTAATACAAATGTGAATGCCTCCTGTATCCAATCTTCTTTTCGAGGAAACCTCACTTTTATTATTCTGTATACAACTATACAACTGCTTGTTGTTGTTGTTGTTGGGGTTTTTTTTGGCACTCAACTCTTTCCTCAGATACACACATATTCATCTCACTAGGGACATGTCATCTAAGATATTTGCACTGGTGGCCAACGACCCCTGTGCTGTTGGTATATGTGCATCACAGAAACACCACAAGTGCACATCATAATAGTCCATGAGTACAAACTTAATAAGCAGCCAGATTTCAAAGTGTTTTCATTCTTCCTGAAGATTAAAACTGGAAAAAAGACAAAGAACTCGAGGAACAGGAAGAACCAGATGCAAAAATCCAAGGTCAGAACTGGGGCACTTCATAAAATGGACAACAAATAGTAAGATAAGAAATTGTAGCAACCACAAGGTTAAAGGTCAAAACAGATGAGCAGCAAAAAGCACATGGGTGGATGCAGGGGTGGAGCCAGAGGGGCACTGTCCCCAGCTGAAATCCGATTGGCCCCTGAAGTGCCGTGTCCTGTCAAACACATGTTGTAACAAAAATAGTGATTTTTGTATTTACGTCACGTGAGAGGGACGATAACAAGACATTCCCACATTTAATCCTGTCCTGTGACTTCAATGTAAATGGGATTTTTACTGATGTGAGAACTGGTTATTCTGAAGTATCCTGAAGAGGAGATGAGTTCTGATTTATTAGTGTTAACCTGTGATGTTGTTGACTTGTCAGTGAACTCCTGACTGCTCTGCCTAATGCTGCTGGCTAATGCATCTGTTGATTACAGTCATTAAAAACCTTCAAACTCTAACTCACCATCTGAAAGACTTGTCTTATTTGTGACAAATTGCTTCAGTCAGGTCAAAAGCATCAACCAGTAAATTTGATAATTGCTTGAAAAAGTATGATGGAAGTGGATCCTGGCTTCCATTAATGATAATTCTCTCATAGTTAGAAGAAAATCAAAGAAATCTGATTTTGTTACATGACTTCAAACAAAGCAACTCTTTTCCTCAAAGAAACACAAAGATGGTTCACATATTTTGCTCAATATTGACATGATATCATCGGACGATTGTGACGGTGAAGGACATTTGTGTTTAAGTGAACTCAGAATCATGTTCAAGAAACCAGTTTGAGATGACTTGAGCTTTATGACATGGTGTGTTGTCCTGGGTTAGGGATAGGGTTAGGGTTAGAAGATGGTTACACTGGTCATAAAGGGATGGAGATGCTCAGCAACAACCCTCAGGTAGCATGTGGCTTTTAAACAAGGCTCAAACATGGACCGAGTCCAACAGGACTGCTAACTTCAATTTTTCTGTTGCAACATTTCGGCATCTTCTACATAAGACTGTTTTGTAACACATTGGCTCATATTAGTGAGTAATTCCAACAGCTAGGAAAGAGAAATTGTTCTGCCATCGTGCCCTTAGTGTCCACATTAATGCACTGTCCTGCTGAGAGTCAAATGAAATTGAAACAAAAGAAAAGGCAGCTGTGATAAACACAAAGTTAAAGATCAGAACAATATCTACACTTTTTAAAAAAGGAGCTGAAAATGAAATGAGAAATAAAATCTCTGGCAATGTCGTGGCTTTAATCCATCCATCCATCCATCCATCCATCCATCCATCCATCCATCCATCCATCCATCCATCCATCCATCCATCCATCCATCCATCCATCCATCCATCCATCGCCACTCAAACACCACGGTCTACTGTGTTTCACTTTGCTGCCTCAACATTCACCTCCCTTGTATTTCCAGTATTTCCTCTCTTCTCTGTGTAGTAATCTTTCTGTTGGCATGGCCACCTTCTTGCTCTTCGCGTCGTTCTCTAAACGCTGCCACTGATGTGTCTCATCCAGTCACCCAACATTCTATTTGTACACTTTGTTCCTAGCTTACTTGTGTTGATTTGCTTGTGTTTGCCACTGATTGTCTTCTGAGTGCCACAGTCTTCTGACATAGACTATCCTGTGAGAGAAACTAGCTGCTCCTGCCAAGTGTCTCATCACCATCTAATTACCTACATGTCTCTATGGCTATATTCACATTAGAAGGCTGAAGTGACTCTATATTTATTTTTTGCCTTAATGCAGCACTTCTCAAATAGCGGGGCGCGTGTGACCCAGGGGAACATGCATTTTTTGCAGTGCTAGAATAAAGTGTAATTGCACATCCACTACAATAGTCAGCAGTGGCGCTCTCATTGTCAGGTGTGCACAGGGAGTATTAGCTCGAGGATCTATGAAGACGCATCTGTAGCGCTGGGCTTCACTGTGACTACAGTGGGAGACGAGGAGAGACCGGTATATTTGTAATGCAGCGGACAGCATGAAGCCTAATACATTTAAATGCCACTTAAAGACATTACACCCCGAGCACATTGATCAGCTGTTGGAGTTTTTTCAGCAAAAACATGCAGAATATTGCTTTGTGAATGCTACTTCAGTAAACCAGAGAGCTTTGTCAGCATCATATAAGGTGGTGTACCAAACTGCTCAGTGCAAAAAAAACCCACCATAGCAGAGGAGCTGAAACATTGAGCAGGAGCTGAAAGTTCAATATTATGCTTCAAACCTTGCTTTGAACAGCTGTGTACTGCAGAACATGCTCATTGTAGCCGTTAATAGTGACTTCCTCATTTTGATAAAAAAAAAAAAGAAAACATCAGCACAAATTGTTTTATTCATTTTTGTTTTTATTTAATTTTATTTTTCAGTATCAAATGGTGCAATAAGTTGGTCAAAAATTTTTACAGTTCAAACAAGTTTTTTTTTCAAGCAAATTGATTCACTTAAAACCTTTTTATTATCGACTAGAAAATAATGTTAATACAATTATTTTTTGTTATAAATTGAAGTACATATATTTTTTCTTTTTTGTTTCCTTTAATGTTAATAAGGACACAATGTTAGGCAGAAATGTACTTATAACAATTTTATAGACAAATTTTAGACAGTTTTCTTCTTGCTATGGGGGGCACAACAGAAAATAATTCAGAAGCACTGCCTTAATGTGACATGAATCTGTTTTTGGGGGGGGCAAAAAAAAAAACAGAAAAATCTCTCCAAATCAGATTCGAGTCACTTTCATATGTGATCTTTGATCAGACGCAGATCATTTCATGATCATTTAACATGAAAATGTGCACTTCTATTGGAAGGTTTGTGGCTCTTTGCATGTGTGCACTGAGTGCTTTTATACTCCTCCACCAGCAGCAGTGTGATAGAACAAAATAACCAGAGAGGAGAGATGACAAGAGCAATACTGGCAGTCATCTGTTCACAAGCTGATTGTGAACAGACTTGTGGAGTACGTGTTTACATCCACCAGGGCAAATTGTCACACATAGATTTGCTTCTACGACATTATTTTCAGCCTGAATACCATGAGTTGCCTCATAAATATAACATGTTTAGAAAAAAAGTCAACTTTATGTGAAAGTATCTTTACACTCTTTACATGCATACATGTATCAAACCATGCATACAATACAATGTTGTATACAGGCCCCTGAACAAACACAACACAATAGGGGCCTGTAGGCATGCAATTAGTAGAAAAAGAATTACATGGGGAGGCAGAGTGAAGGGTTGTGACTTTGGGGTGTGCCCCAAATGAGCAGCTTGTGGGGGGGTGGCACCTTGCTCAAGGGCACCTCGGCAGTGACCAGGAGGTGAGCTAACGTATATTCCAAGGATGGCTGGTGGAAGCGGGAATCGTACCTCCGATCTCTGATCATAAGGTGTCTGCTCTACCACTGAGCCACTGCTGCCACCATTTGCTGGTGATGCAAATAAATTGTTGGATATGCAAATAACTTTAGTAAAAATGTATCGGTGAGAACAGGCCTGCTTTTATAAGAGGACAGATTGATGAAACAGAAAAGGAATTGTCAAGATAGCGAAATTTGATCTTGGTAAAAAACAAAAGAAAACAAAACAAAAAAACAGCACCGAAAACCTAATTCTCATTCAGGAATTCTCATTCCCAATTCAACCAATATCGTCGATTGACTGGAATAAATAAAATCTCCTCTTAGATTGAGATTTTATTTATTCCAGTCAATCGAGGATATTGACTGGAACTTCTGCTCTCTGCTTTTGTGTCTAAAATAGAAAACCCCATCGGTTGGAGGAAACAATTTTCTGTCAACTATCAATTCCTTGCCACGAAGGCAGGGTATTATGATTGGCTACTTGACACCCATCTATTCTTGTTTTGGATCATGAAGCTACTACATGAGAGGCACTGGCGTAGGCTTATTATTCAGCTAAGTGGTACTCAACATCAATGCAGGAATCATGTAGGCCCTTATGTGTCCGCTGACACTTTCTGATCTGTGCAACCGCAGTAATAACAACGGCATGTAACACACTTCATGCATGCACTTCTCATCGGAGTTCTAATTCTAGGAGACTGTTCTGTAGACCCTTGGAGGTTTAGGAAGGAAGCATATTTCAGCATTCGTGAGCATACAAGTTATGTGGCGCAGAGGGTGTTATTTGTGTAGCTCACATCTTGGTTGCTATTTCAGGAATAATCCAATCTACCAAATATCTGCACAGGATATGACTTGAGCAATAAAAGATGGCAATGATTTCTTTCTAAAAGATTCCATAAAACATTTGCTGTGCCTTACCTTGACACTCTGTGCATCAATCACTTAAATCCTTCAGTTTGTTTCTTTATTCTTGTTAATTCAAAAGTCTTGTATTTTGATGTAACCCAGATACAAAGATGTGGTTACGCAGACATTTTTGGTGCCAGTGAAAGTAGTGATATTTGCTTAGCAAGTATCTAAAAGAATGATGGAGATTGACATTGATGCTGTGATTCTAGCAATCCTATCAAAAGTAACATAAAAAAGAAATGATAATTCACAGCACACAATATTGTGGCATTAGCTGTAATGGTTTTGTTGTGGGTACAGTGATTGGAGAGGAACTCAAGGAAGAAAACAAACTTATTAAAATATACAGTCAAAGCCTTATGGATTTACAGACTCGTAATTATGGTTTAGTTTACCCATGTCTGCACAATGATAGCTCCCAGAAATGATTTTGATTCTCTAGAGTGAGAAGGCATGTAGGCAAAAAGGTGATGGGAAGCATCAGTATACAGTACTTGTTCTTGGTCCTAGGAGCATTACATGTGTTTGATATTATGTGTGGCAGCACTGCGCCACTGCCGGGTGTCAAGGTGATAAACAGTAGATAAATCATGTTTCACTAAATGCTCATGTTCTCCCCAGAATAGTTTCACAATGAGCACAGCATCAAGGATCTGCGTTCAGCTGTAGTGTTGGATGAGTGACACTTTAAAGACGCGTTCGTGCCTCAGGTTGCCAGGGGTCATAAAGCGTATGTGAAGCTGGATGAGACGGCGGCAAGAGAAAAGCTCACGTCATGATGAAAGGAAAGACATGTTGAGCCGCACACGGGAAAAGACACAACATATTTGGGTCAATATTTATTTCTGGCTGATTAACTCTGTTCACACCTCATCTGCTCAGTTAAGACTACATGTTCGAAAAAAATACATAGACCCCGCCGCAAGTAAAGAAGGATTCTACACAGCCTCTGGGAGATTATACTATGTAATCATAATTATTTTTATAATTTATGTTAGGAGAACGAGAGGAACTGACCTGATCTCAGTTTTTTTATCTTATCTTTAACAGACCTTTGCCCTTCAAACTAGGCCTCATATTAACTGCAGTGTCTAACACACTGGAAGGTTAATGGATGAGTTGCTGACCGATGACATTCAAGGTTGATGGGTTGTTGTTGAGCAGAGAGAAAAGATATGGTCTGTGATTCATTAAAATGTGTAACATCAGTTCCAGATGAGAACTGTTAGAATCTCCCATTCAGAGACAATTCCTAGATGCTAAAAATTAATAGAACTTACTTTGGAGTTCAAACAAATGCGTTATTGTAGAGTGGTCAGAGTCGAATACAGAATACGAGATATTGGGTTCCTGCTCCGGTCACACCCCGAACAATAGATCAGGCTGTTGTCGCCAAATGGAATAGTGCTTTTTCCCTCAGAACATCCCCATCTAACTCCATATTTAGTGTTTCCTACGCTAACTACATGATTGGCTAAGCAGCTTGTAAAGAAAAAAGGTAGATAGTTGTAAAAAAGATGAAAGGTTGATACTTCCCCCCTGAATTGAGGACTCATCACAGGGGAGCTGGAGAATGCATTTGCATCCTTTCGTTTTGGTGCTGCAACCATGCATACACGAGCACACATACCCTTCATAACATGGTCCCACAAAAGGCAGCAAACCCCAAGTACCGACTTCTTTCAGGAACACAAACTAATCTGTCCTCAAACACTTTCTTCTTCTCCTCTCGGCTTTGCCCTTCAGGGGTCGCCACAGCGAATCAGTTGCCTCCATATAACTCTGTCTTGTGCATCCTCTTCTCTCGCACCAACTACCTTCATGTCCTCTTTCACTACATCCATAAACCTCCTCTTTGGTCTTCCTCTAGGCCTCCTGCCTGGCAGTTCAAAACTCAGCATCCTTCTACCAATATATTCACTATCTCTCCTCTGGACATGTCCAAACCATCTCAGTCTGGCCTCTCTAACTTTATCTCCAAAACCTCTAACATGTGCTGTCCCTCTGATGTACTCATTCCTGATCCTATCCTTCCTGGTCACTCCCAGAGAGAACCTCAGCATCTTCATCTCTGCTACCTCCAGCTCTGTCTCCTGTCTTTTCCTCAGTGACACTGTCTCTAGACCAAACAACATCGCTGGTCTCACCACAGTTTTGTACACCTTTCCTTTCATTTTAGCTGAAACTCTTCTATCACACATCACACCTGACACTTTCCTCCACCCATTCCATCCTGCCTGGACACTCTTCTTCACCTCTTTTCCACACTCTCCATTGCTCTGGACTGTTGACCTTAAGTACTTAAAATCCTCCACCTTCTTGATCTCTTCTCCCTGTAACCTCACTCTTCCTCTTGGGTCATTCTTATTCACACACATGTACTCTGTCTTACTGCGGCTAACCTTCATTCTTCTCCTTTAGAGAACAAGCCTCCACCTCTCTAGCTTCTCCTTCACCTCTTCCCTGCTCTCACTGCAGATCACAATGTCATCTGCAAACATCATAGTCCATGAAGATTCCTGTCTAACCTCGTCTGTCAGCCTGTCCATCACCATAGCAAACTAGAAGGGGCTCAGAACCCTGATGCAGTCCCACCTCCACCTTGAACTCCTCTGTCACACCTACAGCACACCTCACCACTGTCTTACAGTCCTCATACATGTCCTGCACCACTCTAACATACTTCTCTGCCACTCCCGACTTCCTCATACAATACCACAGTTCCTCTCTGGGCACCCTGTCATAAGCTTTTTCCAGATCTACCAAAAAAAACAAAGCAGTTCCCTCTGGCCTACTCTGTACTACTTTATCAACATCCTCAAAGCAAATACTGCATCTGTAGTACTCTTTTTTGGCAAGTAACCATACTGCTGCTCACAGATACTCACTTCTGCCCTTAGTCTAGCTTCAACTACTCTTTCCCATAACTTCATTGTATGGCTCACCAGCTTTATTCCTCTGTAGTTGCCACAACTCTGCACGTCTCCCTTGTTCTTAAAAATGAGCACGAGCACACTTCTCCTCCACTCCTCAGGCATCTTCTCACTATCTAAGATTGCACTGAACAATCCAGTCAGAAACTCTACTGCCACCTCTCCTAGACACTTCCATTCCTCCACAGGTATCTCATCAGAACCGACTGCCTTTCCACTCTTCATCCTCTTCAATGCCCTCCTCGCTTCATGCTCTCTCTCATTTTCCTCATTAATCAACTCTTCAAAGTACTCTTTCCAACTTCCCATCACACTACTGGCACCTCTCAATACACTTCCATCCCTAACCTGCTGCACGTCCTTCCCATCTCTGTCTCTCTGTCTTGCCAGACTGTCTAGATCAGTCTCTCCCTCCTTACTGTCCAATCTAGCATACAAGTCATCATAAGCGTCTTGTTTGGCCTTTGCTACCTCTACCTTCACCTTACGCTGTATCTCCCTGTACTCCTGTCTACTCTCCTCAGTCCTCTCAGTGTCCCACTTCTTCTTAGCTAACCTCTTTCTCTGTATACACTCCTGTACCTCCTCATTCCACCACCAAGTCTCCTTATCTACTTTCCTTCCAGATGACACACCAAGTATTCTCCTACCTGTCTCCCTGATCAAATTAGCTGCAGTTGTCCAGTCATCTGGAAGCACCCCCTGACCACCCAGAGCCTGTCTTAACTCCTTCCTAAAAGTCATGCAACACTCTTCCTTTTTCAGATTCCACCATTTCGTCTTCTGCTCTGTCTTTGTTCTCTTCATCTTTCTCACCACCAGAGTCATCCTACACACCACCATCGTATGCAGTTTGGCCTGTCATAGTTCCAACATTCAACATCCCTGCTCTCAGTCGTATACTCTTGGCATTCTTCTTCTCTCTTTTTCTACGTCTGAAAATAAGAATTTGTGGCATTATAGATCTGACTTTATTTTTTTCTTCTGGTTACCTCATAACCTCTGTGTTCAAACAAAACATTTAGGTAAATTTCTCAAGGAGAATAGCCAAACCAACAGAAGGACAGTTACCTTTCACTGTGAACATCACATGGTTCAAACTGATGTGAAGAAGAGTGAGTTGAGCAAAGTGACTACATTTTTCTTTATGGGAATGCATAGTTGGTGTGGCGGTAGATCAGCCCACATGGACTTGGCTTGGGGATCGAAGAGAAACTGGAGAGAACCCACGCAGACATGGGGAGAACATGCAAAGTCCATACAGAGCGGGAACCACCTTGCTGTGGGGTGACAGTGTTACCCACTGCACCACTGTGCAAGTCTTTGAAGCGGGGGAAAACTCCGGGCGTGACGCCAGTGTGCCGCGGAGCCACACAGAGAAACAACCACACACGCACACACTCACACCTACGGTCAATCTACTAGTTCATAATGTGGAAAATTATTTTCACTTTATAAAATTGAGTTACGGGAAGCTGAAATCTTCCACATGCTCATTAGATACAATTCCCATTATTTTTTTTCAAAGAGAATGTTTCATTCTTGACTAAGTTACCATCTATTATTGTTCTCTGTGACTCTGTTTTACTCAATAAATCCTTATCTCTCCAACTAGTACTTGAATAAGCTCACTTGAAAACCTCACGCTGTCACCTTTTAACTCCGCCTACTACCTGTCAATTAAGCACCCATCCAATCACGGTGCCCAACCAATCAAGGCGCATCTGCCAGAAGGAATCACGTGAACAATATGGCACAAGGCATCGGGCAGCGAGGCTTTTTGTCGCGGTTACGCCTTTCGTCTACACGACAACGACAACACAGATATCCCAGATGAAGACAAAGTGTTTTGAAAACGCCGGGTCTGCGTTGTCATGTGGACGCTGTAACCGAAACTTTTTCCTTCCGGGGGGCGTCTCCTTGCGACGAAAACCTCTGGGACGTCTCGTGTGTGTGACCTGTTTTTACATGAACACACAGAATGGATGGAGTTAAAACCGGCTACTTTCTGATGTATAACAGCTCCACGTCGAAGACACGTTGAGAAACAAGCGTGACAGTTGGATATTTGTTTGTCTGTTTCTTTCTTTGTGAGTCATAAAGTATATGAATTTATATTTTCATTCATTCACCATTCATTCGATCACTTAAAATGTAAAAATCACTGTTCAGGTAGTAAAGTAATCTCAAAGGAATATGCGCTAGCATACATGACATCACCGTGTCTCACGTTGTGTTGCAGCAAAGGCTCGGCTAGTGTCAGCTGGCTATTGTTTAGCTGGAGATCTCCACGTTAGCAGTGTAGCGTTAGCTTCATAGAACAAGGTAGCTATTTTTATCCATATGTTTGGTATGAAGTCTGATATTATTGTTTTATCGTGGACTTTCCACGGGTTCCCGCTAGTTAAATATACCTTTTAACTAAGAGAGACTTGTTTCTTCTCTGATCAGCCGTTTTAGACCAGTACCAACTCTCTTCCCCTGGAAATTAGATTATTTAATACTGTCTACAACGCATCCATCCATCCATCCATCCATGCATCCATCTATCCATCCATCCCTCGATCCTGGCTCCAATGGATCACATCTGATCAATTCAAGGCTTAAAACTGTTTGAGTTAGAATCTGGGAATTTGGACTGGTCCAGAGGGACAATTCTACACTAGTTTCTAGACATTTTGAGAAATAGATACTACACACTTAAATCACAAAAAACTTTTCTGGTGTATTGCATTCATGGTCTTTTATTATTTATTGTTTATAATATTTAGAGTGGTGAAAGATTAATTCCTGTTTTCACCCAAGACAAACTACTTGAATTAGAACCAACCTTTCTGTGGAAGAAGCCAAAAACATGACTTATGATTTTGTCCAGTTTCTTACCTAGATTAATGCCATTTAAGTTGTACCATTAAAAACAACAAATCATGTATTGGCTGCAGCTCCTTCAAAATGTATTAGTCAGACTGTTAACAATCATATTGGTGCAGTTTTAGAATCATTACACTGGCTGCTGGCATCATTGAGAACTGATTTAAAAATTATTTTACTTTTTAACGCTGAAGCGCGCTATTGTGATTACTCATCTGAATGCCCACTTAGGCCTTTTAATGCTCTGCTGACTGCTCCAGAAATTAAAGTACAAAAAGTGAAGTCATGCAGATTTTTAGATTTATGCATCGAAGTTTTTGGAACATACTCCCACCATTAGACAAACCACATCAGTGGACCTTGCATACAGCCTGTTTTTATATGAATCTTGCTTAGTCAACTGCTCTATCTATACTCATTTGCTCAGTATAGTTAGAACAGCACTTTATGACTAATACTTCATGTATAAATTAAAGTTTATCATTGTTATATAATACGATAAAATGCTACAACTTCAACAATCTTCAACCACTGCCATTCTAAAACTGATTCTAAACTGATGGAGATTTCGGCAGAGAACAAAAAGACATTCTATAAGACAAAATGGCATCTGGTGGCAATCATAGCAGTATTTTATGTCACCATGTTAAGTAAAGCCGTTCGACATTTCTCCATTGAGCTTTGCAGGAATAGAGGAGGTGGATCAGCTCTCTCACCAGCTGCATGTGGATTACTCCTTCAATAAAATGGAAGAAAAACTGCTTCAAAACTTGAGTGTCATGTGTATGTAATGCCTGAATAACACTTCACATAATTGGAGTGGAAGCTGATAAAAAAAAAAAAAAAAAAAAGCCCCTCTAGTTGTGGTGTCACTGTCTGGAGCTTCGGGTTCATTTCCCCATTTTCGAAGAGGAGGTCATCTGTTTAATTTAGGTATGTTTAGTGTGCAACATATGGTACTTACATTTTTTTAAATATTTACATTCATACAAGGGCTGCGCGGTGGTGCAGTGGGTAGCGCTGTGACGCACAGCAAGGTGGTTCCGAGTTCGCGTCCCGCTCTGTGCGGAGTTTGCATGTTCACCCCGTGTCTGCGTGGGTTCCCTCTGGGTTCTCCGGTTTCCTCCCACCTCCAAAAACATGCGCTTCAGAACTGACAGTAGTGTGTGTGAGTGTGTGTGATTGTGTGTTTGTCTGCGTCTCTGTGTGGCTCCGCGGTGCACTGGCGTCGCAACTCACGCCCTCAGTCAGCTGGGATAGGCTCCAGCTCCCCGCGACCCACCACAGCGGATGAAGCAGTAGTAGATGAATGAATGAATGAATGAATGAATATTCATACAATATACAGTATATTAAACGGATGCTTCAGACTTAGTCTAAAGCATCAGAGGGATCCCAAGATGAGTCAGCTGTAGCCCCCTGAGTCGATCCGCATGACACCGACGCACATCTGTGGATGCGTGCCTTCTCTCTCTCTCTCTCTCTCTCTCTCTCTCTCTCTCTCTCTCTCTCTCTCTCTCTCTCTCTCTCTCTCTCTCTCTCTCTCTCTCCCCCCCTCTCTCTCTCTTTCTCTCTCTCTCTCTCTCTCTCTCTCTCTCTCTCTCTTTCTCTCTCTCTCTCCCTCCAGTTCTCAGTCTAGTGCGAACTTGTACCCGAATACTCTTTGCAACCAGAGCTTGGAGCAGCGCGCACTGCAGCGGGTTTGCACGTATTCTGCCAACATTTAGGTTAACAAACGCGGGATATTTCTGGGGAGGTAAGATGCCCTGACAAACGCAGTGTAACCAGCAGTTTTGGCGAAGGTGACAAGTGGGCAGTTGAGCGCCAGCGCCGTGCGTAACACGGGGGGTAGCAGGTGGATGGAGAGGCTGGCGGGATGCAGCTTTCCAGCAGGTCCGCGCTGCTTAGGAGCAGCTTGGATTTTTATCCTTAACTGACGGACGTCACACCATAATGGACATGATATGAGGATGAACTTTTCTATTTAAAAGTAAGTGATGCTTCAAAAAGAAGAAACTGGCTCAGAATTATTTGCGGACTTTTAGGTATTTGTCTCCAACCATAGGCATGCTTGTCCTTTTTGCGCGCCGATATGAAATCTTTATACAGACAGTTTAATTTAGTTTGTTAAAAGTTGAATTTCCAATCATGCAGTAATAAATACCAAATAATTGCGCACCTGTTATTCAGTCATGGTTACACATATTTTACACTCTGAGATACAGTGGGTATTTCTCTATCTCAACGCAGTTCATACGACGAAATCAGGTTTAACTCTAATCAAGAAACGCATAATCGGTTGAGTTCTCGTAAAATAACTGTGTAAATAAGATACCACAGAGGTTTAAGTCAAAGGTTGGATGTCTGACGCAGATATTTTATGTCAAAGTGTCCTTCAGTGCTGAATGAGTTCACACTTGACGTGCACAGAGAAAAAAAAAAGTCTCCTGTTGAGCTGGATGCTTATTATTACTCTGTCTCACCAGTCTAGTGTGAGACTGCATGAGGCTGAAGCTGCTTCCCTTCCACCATTTCATCCCTTCACATATTCAAGTCTTCCTTTACAAGAGTTTTTATGAAGTGCTAAATCCATCTTTACACAATATAATACAATTACCCTTCTTTCTATATTAAATTGCAAGATGTTCCAGGATAATACGGACACTCTGACATTAGTTGACATCTCCAGCCGGCAAACGACATCGAATATCCTTTCATTAATGGATGTATTATTGCTGTTCTGTGCAATTTCCCCTGTAGCAATCTCACATACTGATACCAACACACACACGCACGCGCACGCGCGCACACACACACACACACACAGACAGATAAAGAAAAAACACTAATGTCTGTGGAGGAGCTCTTGTCAACGATGGCAGAGATATTTTTGAAAATTTGGGATTCAGCACTTGCCATTAAAATCCTTGAGCTATTTTAAAATCTTATTTTATAATAAAATAATAAAATGAGGTATTATACAATCTTATTTCATAATAGGCTTTTTATCATCAGGATTTTGTCCGCAGTAACTATCCAATAATTTTACATTCAGTACATATAGTGGTTTTACATTCTTACTGGCGGTGCCCAATATTCCTGCTTTTGCTGCTATGACGGGGTCAACCAAATTTAAGTAATAAAAATGTCCACCACTAACCGTACATTCAAAATTTGACAGAAAATAATCTATTTTTTATCCAGTATGTTAAGGATGAGGTATAACTATAACTTTGTGCAGATAATTTGTCTTGAGAAATTCTGCAGTGACTCTTGCATGATGACGCATTAGTTGCAGGTGGTTCGAACCACCATTAGCTTTAAACAGGTTCCACTGCAGATTTGGCAATTTATACCATTATAGCTGTTGGAGCTGAGTCAGAGAATAAAGGCTATTTACAGATTATCCAATTCAAATCACTGAAAATGGAAAAAAACCCTATTGTTTGAGAGGTGAATGACGACCAGAGGAATATGTAAAGCCTAATTAGTGGCAATTATGTTAGGTGAATGATTGTTCTTCATTCTTTCTCTGTTGTGCACACAATTATCACTGCATTGTTCCCGATTGCCTCTGTTAATGAATTATGCGACCTAACTTTCACAATTCCGCTCATTATCTCAAAATGGGACTGCCTGTGATGTGTCATCAATTGCAAATCACATGTAATAGAGGTGAATTATGAAAACAAGTGGACTAATGTCCCCATGGAGCCAGCTGCTGTTACTGTAGGCGAGGAGTGAGTGATCCCGTCAGTGTCACAGATGTTTGTCCCTAAGATCAATTGAATAAACATTTGTCTTCAGCCCAGCGCCCTCGTCGTTCTCTCGCTCAGGCGTACCTTTGTGCATGTATGCATGCATGGGGGAGGCACACTCACAGGCATACGTACATGCACACACCCGACCAGAAGGACTGGACCCATTACATAGTACCGAGAAGGGAGATATGGGCTTCATCGAGTTAGTTAGTGACTAAAGAGCATAATGCCACTTCCTGACTGGAGGTGAAATGAGGTGGAGTTCCAGTTTTTTACAATATAGATGTGCGAAGCTGTGTGGCATGTCAGGGAAAAACAAAGCAATTGCTTTTGTAAAGTTGTACATACTTGCTTCAACTTCAACCTATTCAAAATCAAACTACGTCAACATTGACCCTCATGCCCTTGATGTGTTTTCCATTTCAGTCAACATGACCAATACAACAACAGCAACACACAAAGAGTGCTAACGTCCATCAAGGCTATGGCATTTGGAAAGGCTTGTAGAGGAAGTTTATCCTAATTTTTGAAAGACATGCTTTAAAATGTTTATTAGTTATTAAGCAAAATATGGAAATTGCCCAATCTGACAACGTTAAGGAATTGGGGGAAAAAAAATTTGATATGCATTGGTCCATCTTTGGTGAAGTTTTCACACATATCTGTCCATTAGTTTTTACCGAATCCTGCTAAAAGTCACACAAACAGACAAATAAACTGTACCCATCACGTAACCCCCTTAGCAGAGTTGATAACGTGTGAGGTTAATTAAGATTTAGCTTTTACGATCCACAAAACAGGAACTGTTTTAAGTATAGCAGTAACCTTCCATCTACATAGCCCTTGGGCAAATAGAACGCAAGTTAGCACGCTGTAGAATTTCAGGTCCAGAATTCCTCTTAAACTCATCAGTCCTATCGAAAACTATTGGAATCTGTATTATCGTATTAATGCGTATCACTGGTAGTTACAGGTTTTAGACTTTATTTGTTAAGATATGTTAACACCAGACATTTATTTTGGTCATGCTCACTCAGTGCCTCTGGTATTTGTTACCCTTTCCTTTGTCACAGTTGCCAAATGCAGCGGATTAACTTTTACTCTTTTCTTTCTTTCTTCTTTTTTTAAAAAATCTGAAGTAGCTGAATCAGTACCATGGATTTTCCACAGACCTACTTCTTTTTAGTCACCAATGCTATTCCAGCATTTCTGATATTGTCAATGTTACTGGCTTGTACCTGTAGTGGGAGTTCGACTGGCTGACTAGAACACTTTCGGGGGTTCACACAGCTGGCTATGGCCAAATTTGATGGGTGTTGGCTCCGATCAGAGGCAGTATTGTCCAACCAGATACCAACAACAGGCGCTCCATCCACCCGTGGAGCGCCTGGCTATTTGTCTCTGATGAGTGGCTGCTTCATTGTTGTGTATAACAGCATCCACTTCCCCATCCACAACAGCTGCGCTCCAAATTGCACTCAAATAAATGAGTTAATTAAAAAGAGTACATCACTCGATATCACAAAAATATGCCAAAAATTTGCCAAAAAATTGTCAAAAGAAATCCTATGTCCTTGATGTGCTGCTCCTGTCATTCATTCATTTTCTGGGGTATGCCAAAGCCACATGTAAGACAAACAGCCAATCATATTCATATTCATGGACAATTTAGAACCATATGTATGTTTTTAGTGGAATGAGAAAGGTGAACAGAGAACCTGCAGCCACTGGGGAAAATGTGCAAACTCCACACAAAAAAATTCCTGGATGATTTGAACCCAGGACCTTGTTGTTTTGAGACAACATGGCCACCCACTGTGCTGTCGTGCCGCACCACTCATTTTATGTAATACTTTGGTGCATATTGGAAAATGCTGCTAGACTAGAGTAACTCAGGTCTGCAAAGTCCTGCAAATAAATGAAGAAAATATGTGAATGTGTTGAATAATGTAAATTGTGTTAAGTCAATAACAAGTGAATAAGATCCAGTATTTTGAAAAAAATGTCCAAAAATCAATTTGCAAATGCTGTAAACTTTGACTTGGGTGAATGTGATAATTTCTTATTGCTAAATGTTTGCACTGACAGTGCATATGAAGATGATCACAAAGAATGAAATATTTTAAGGAAATAATCTGGACTATTTTCACAGTATTTAGCATGCAGAGGTATTAAAGTGTGTATACTATTATTAAAACAACATTGCAGTTTCTACCATGAAACTTAAAAGACTTCTTTTTTGTCAGTGTTGCTCATCTTACTGCTCTTTCTCTGTTTCTTTCTCCCTAGATCTATCTTTCTCATTTAGAGTTATTCTTCAACTGGGATGTGATGCTTGCGGTTCTAAGGTCTTTGTCATTCATGTCTCCAGAAAAATAAAACCCAAAGGAAACATCTCAGCCCCAGTACCCTGGCTTACCTTACAACTTACTACCTGCAGAAAGTTTATTTTTATTAGCTGACTTTGCATTACAAAATGCCGAACACAAAACTCAATATTTAACTTCTTTAAACTGTGTGATCATACCTTTACCCAACCCATCACTCTCTTTATACACTTTGAGACATTTGATTCCCCAGACCCCTCACAACCATCATGGCCTTGGATCCGTGGCCCTTTCTAACAACTCCTCCAAACATCTCTATGCTTGAACCCTTCATGTACGACGGCTACATCCAGGGCAACGAGTCTGACCTGGACCTGAACATCTCTGAGACCACGAATCCATACCAGGACAAAACCAGCTCAGTGGTCATCACCCTTATCTACTTCACGGTGTGCGCTGTTGGGCTGTGCGGTAACACCTTGGTCATATATGTGATCCTGCGCTATGCCAAAATGAAGACAGTGACCAACATCTACATACTCAACTTGGCAGTGGCAGATGTTCTGTGCATGATGAGCCTACCATTCATTGCTATGCAGCTGGCACTGGTGCACTGGCCGTTTGGAGAGATGTTTTGCAGGGTGATCATGAGTGTAGGTAGGTGTTGCACAGAAGTCTGATGGTGCAAGGTAAATGACCCTGAAATTATAATTTGCATTAGTTGTAATTTAAAGAAAACATCAGCAGCTTTTCCAAAAAGCATATATACATAAATTTCCAGTCAGATTTTAAATTGGATACCACTCTTGTAATTCTGCATTACAACAAAAATCTTTACTCATTAACTAGACTGAAATCAAAGATTTAAATCTAGCCACTCTTCCAAACTCACTACTAAACACATACGATCTTGGTTTGAATAAAATGTGTCAAATGTTGTTTGAAAAGGATTTTCAGGGAGTTATTTATTGAAACTTTTTCTCATCAGTACACTGTTGTTTTAAAACTTGCAATTTCATTTACAGTAGGTGCAGAACTTGTTGAGAGCTTGATGATTCTATTTTACTTTAAGCTAACTGTTTCCTGAATATAGTTTCAATTTATAACACTATTATATGCTGGGTTATTTTTTTGAATGTAAATGATAAGAAATTTATCTGTATCATTTGTCATCCTAACAGTCTTGCTCATGGCCTTTAATAATTCAGCTCCGGTTCAAATACAATGAACATCCAATTATCTAAGCATGCTGTTACTTACATATCCTCGTATTTTTTTCTCCATTGCTCGATTCTCTCTCCTCTATCCCCTCCCAGACTCACTCAATCAGTTCACAAGCATCTTCTGTCTGATGGTGATGAGTATCGATCGATACTTAGCCGTGGTCCACCCAATTAAGTCCACAAAATGGCGAAAGCCCCGTGTAGCCAAGCTAATTAACCTGACAGTATGGGGTGTGTCTCTGTTAGTCATCCTACCAACCATGATCTTCAGTGGCCTGAACAAGGTGCCAGTATGTGGGATTCTTTGGCCAGAACCCCAAGATGTCTATTCCAAGGCCTTCATTTTTTACACCTTCTTCATTGGATTCTTCCTGCCATTGGCAGTCATATGTCTGTGCTACCTGCTCATTATAATCAAGGTGAGAGTTCTATTGATTGATTGATTGACTGACAGACAGACAGATAAATAGATAAAATGGATAGACTAACAGTGCTTTTCTTTGCCAGGTCAAGTCGTCAGGCATACGAGTGGGTTCCACCAAGCGAAAGCGCTCTGAGCGTAAGGTGACACGGATGGTTTCCATCGTGGTGGCGGTGTTTGTCCTCTGTTGGCTACCTTTCTACATCTTCAATGTCACCTCTGTCATCGGTTCCATCATCCCAACATCTGCCGTAAAGAGTACCTTTGATTTTGTAGTGGTGCTTGGATATGCCAACAGCTGCGCCAACCCCATCCTGTATGCCTTCCTGTCAGACAACTTCAAGAAGAGCTTTCAGAATGTTCTGTGCCTGAAAAAAGTGGCAGGGCTGGATGAGATAGAGCGCAGTGACAGCAGGGCGGACAGAAGCAGGATGGCTCATGATGCTGCAATCATCAACGCCAACTTGGAGACTCATAATACTGCCCTGCTCAATGGCGAGCTACAAACCAGCATCTAGTGGAATTCAGATCCAGGGAGGCCAAAGAGGCAAAGCAGTGGTGCTTGGGGCTTCTAGATTCATAGGCTGTCAAGGCACTGTCAATGACCTTTGTTTCCTGTGGGGGCAGGAGGATGATGTAATTGATGCTGCTCACAGACATTGACAGATGAACAAAGTCTAAATGAAAAATAAACAATTCCCAGAGGGTTTTGTGAGGTCAGGAAAAGCACACCGGCTCGACTGAAACCTCTGGATAAATGTGTTGTTGAGGCAGCTTCAGCTAATCTGTCCTGATGCAGAGGAAAAACGTACCTTGGTAGATATCTGGGGGGGGGGGGTTAAACAGGGGGTCAGCAGCAGTGGTTTCTGAGAATTTTAAAATACTGCCAAAGGACTGGTCAGATATATCAGTGAAAAATAGTCAACTCTGAATCTATGGAGAGAAAACCTAAATTTCACCTGTGCTTCATTGTCATAGTTTCTTCTTGGTTAGTTTGGTCTTTAAAGCATCAAGAGAGCAAAAAAAAAAACAGCACAGTCCTGCTGTCGTGACATTTTTGTTTCTGAAGAAGAATTTTATTTAATCTCTATGACTGGCATCATGGCAGGAGGAGCACCAATTGTCTGTAAACTTTAAATTTAACAAACTGGATTATAGAAAAGTGGAGAGAATGGAAACCATCTCCACATCTGCTCCAAGGAGACAGTCCTTGCTGTAAAATTCTGTGTACTGGTAATTGTGATGCATTAAGGACTACTCACAAACTAACTTTCTGAAATACTTTATATGTATTTTATAAGTCACTACATCCTGGCTACAGGAGTTGCTCCCTGCGCCAGCTGTGACATTGTGAAGAACCCATTTCAACTTGAGAATTGCTGTCTTTTGACATTGTGCAATTAACTTCTCCTGAGTTAATGGTCACATTTGGTTCAGCCAGCATGTGTTTGCAAAAAAATGCCTACGTTTCACAGAAGACATGATTATTTCTGCTAAAGACAAAGAGAGAAGGGGAGATAAGGAGCGCCAGAGAGTAGGTGACAGAACAGAATGATGCTTGTTAATCTATTGTACCTGCTAAGAACAGAAAGCTTTGGAGACTGTAGAGGGCTGACTAGGCACAAGCGTTAGGTGTGATTTTACCTTAATATACATCATTTAAGATTATAAATCCAGTCTAATTATTGTATTTATTTCACAAAGTTTAAGGATGTACAAGAGATGGATTTTTGGAAGAATGGTCAAGCAGCAGATTCCACAATATTTTAAAATTGGTCAAGATTTGATTAACCAAATGACCAATCCCATGATACTGAACACTCAGTAACTCAAAACCTTCATAAAACCCTCACTGATTTTTAGATGAACACGTACCTAATTCATGACATAGACTTCAAAACATATCATCAGGTTTTATTTTACTTCGGAGCAGTCTTTCCAGACATAATTTGATGCTGTGTAAATGACTGAGTACCTGACTTTGCAGACTCAGTAGATAGCATTTTAATGTCTCAGCTGAGTTGAAGTACTCAACTAGAATGACACTCCTCACCCTTGTATCAAATCACTAAACCTCAGTATTGAAAACCATAAATAAAAATGTCACCACGTCCGGAATATCACTCCGTTATGGAAACTTGTAGCATGTAGAATAGAACCCAAAGAATGGTGAACTTTGCCTGGGAAAGGCAAATCAATGGGAAATTGGTCCAAAGTCTCAGTGGTCCTGAAGTGGAAATCAGTCATCTAACCCCAGGTCTAGGGGTCAGAGACTAATTAATCCCCCTGGTAGATGGGTAGGTAAGTTTCCCTGAGGACAGGTAGGATTCAGACTCATGTGGTAAAGAAAGTCATGACAGATCACAGATGTACAGAGAGGCATCTGAACGGGGCAGAAATTATCTCAACCTCTCACACTTTAAAGGGGTTTGAGACCTGGCTGACTGGTAGGAGCAGGACATGCTCATAAATGATAGTATTTATAAAAGGACAAATAAGCCTTCCTGGCAGAGGTAAACATGTGTGCTGGTTGACTGCCTTGTTGTAATTTTTACATCTTTCCAGTGTGTTGTACATTGAACCATGAAGAAGAAATATCTTCTATTTTTAAAACAAGTGAATCAATAGGCCTCGGGCTTGCTGAGATAACTGGGTAGGAACCATTTATGTTCACCCTTTCTTAGAGTAAGAGCCAAAGCAGCTACAACAAAAATGCATCACGAAATCCTGAATTCGAACGTCTTATCACTCCATTGACACTGACTGAATGAGCCTGTGTTCAAGATAGACATCGAGTTCCGGTTTGGCTGTCGGGCTTTGTGCATCGGGACTTTTCTAACAGGGTTCCATCGGCGAGCCTCAACCGGTTGCTGGGAGATACGTCAAACAACTGCAAAGCCCCTGTAGAAATCAGGTCACCCACCATATGTTGTAGTCTCAGTTTCACTTCCTCCCAGGGTAGCACTGAAGTCAAAAGCCGTCAATCAGCACAGTCATGGGTGATGATGATGATGATGATGATGATGATGATGATGATGATGATGATGATGGCAGTGTCTCCTGGCTGTTAATGGACCATACACCTCGTAATTTGCCATGACCTCAATACCTGTATATGGTACCTGTAGTGGGGTCAGTCTCACCTTCATTCATTAAGGTCAACATGACATCCTCATGATGACAAGTAGAGTTTCCTAAAGACCATTCGAAGCATACAAAAAAAAAAACCACACTATCATGCTTCTCAAACAGACTCTTTGCACCCTATTCAGAGTGATGCTCAGGGTTATTGGTGGGATCACGCATCATAATGACTAATTGTATGTGTTATAACGTGACTAAGACTAAACATGTCAGTGATTCCCACAGCAGACGTTTGGTTGTGTGGAGTGTGATCGTGATATTGTTTGAAATAATCTCGGTTGAGCTATCCTGAAGTGCAAACACTAATCTCATCATCCCACTTTTTGCACTCTCTGTCTTTCCATCTATTCCTCACTGTCTTCTGCAAGCATCGCCCAGAAAGAATAATATGAGCTGATGTACATTTTGCACCCACCCAAACTGAACTGTGCTGAAATCCAATGAACCATATTGAAGGAAACGCACTATTCCTGTTTCCGCCGCGGGCTGTTTGAGCATACTTAATGGACTTAATGGATGATCCTGATGTTTAATAGATGTTGATAGGACAGTTTGTGCCAAAACAGTCTAAATGTAGCGCTATGAGGACAGCTGAGGCAGTGTGGTAGCTGCCACCTTCATCATTTTGTGGAATCAAGACCTGAAAATGTCTCAAAAAGCAGGTCATGATCTGAGAAACATCATGCAAATCTGGGTTGACATTTGGCTTGGCGTGTTCCTGCAAGTGTATAGTGCAAAGATAGAAGAGCAGTATCTCACATATTGCTCCATAGTAGCACCAGTATCGCTCTTGTTTTTCCAAAGGAGAAAAAAAGGAGCCGTGAAGAACACTGACTTGAGATCAGCAAAGTATCTCCCTTAAGTCTCATGTATCTGTCCCTCTAATTAGTCTGTCTCACCTGTTTCTTTTCGGGAATTTTAGGAGAAACATATGAGAAACATTTTAGACAAAGTGGAAACTAAAATGAGACTGAGGTGAGAATCCCAAATTTTTCTCCTGAGCTACAGAAGAGCAAGCTTTGAGCAGTGAAGTTTTCCTCTGGGAGAGGCTAAAACAGAGGAATGAGAAAAACTGCCTGCTTTTTTTGTCATCTTGAGACTTGATTTGTTAATTTGTGAAGGGCTAGAGCGTGTTATCCTGAGGATGCACTGTTTTTAAATTACAGTTTTACCTCTATGTAGTTGTGGTGTCCTCTGCTTTCTTTTGCATGGGGGGGTGGAAAGGGGAGGGGTGGGGTGCATACCATCTGTGTCACACGCTCAGAGTAAAAGTGCATAGGTCTACTTGAATTTGGGTTCATGTCTGTATTTATTCAGGTGTAATCAGAATTAAACAAACATCATTCTTTTGGACAAAGATTAACTGTGGGTTTCCTACACCAGAGATTATAATCCAGAGTAAACCTAATTTAGCCTATTTTTATTTCTGACAGTCTTGTACTCTCTGCGTTCTCATGTGTGAAGATGCTCTCATATATGTGCCTTCGATCATGAAGTGATCAATGTACACTGTAAAACCTTTCACTGTAAATTTACAGTAGTTCACTGGCTGCCGGTTTGTCTGCAAAACACAGTATTTAAAAAACAGTTTATTACCACATTTTAGAATTACACTGTGTTGTCTGGGATTAATATACTGTACAGTTTATTGCTGTAACCTGTAAATTTACAACACAATATTTGTTAAAATTTTGACAGTAAATAACTATATAAGCCAGAATTTTACCATTCACGCAGTCAATAATAAATAATTACAAATAAATACCAGATGATAAAACAATGACTTTTACATGTTTACAGGAGATGGTATGCACCTTCCTCACATTTTGATACTTTCAGACACAATAAAAGCTAAGACTTGTGTTACCCAGTGTCAGCCTCCTCATCATGGACATCTTCCTCATCTGGACATCTGTGAGCAGATTGTGTCCCTTCATTTTAGAATTTCTATTTCCTAGCTTCTCGCTCAGCTTCCCATGATGTTCTGCTGTTTACTGTTACGTTTACAGTACATTCCTGTAATTAATAGACAGTATTCTCTTAAAGTGCTGTCATCACATATTTTTTCTCCCAAATTGCATTGCAGTTTACAGCACTGTAAATGTACACCATGAATACAATATTTACATCATATATAAATTGTTAGTGTACACTGAAATATTGTAACCTGTTGTTCCAAAAAGCCAAACAACCAAAGGCCTGATATATAGTCACAGAGACCTGTTGTATATCATTTTAGTACTATTTTCCCAGCTTGCATAGCTTTTGCTTGTGTGATATGATGTCAGAAGCAGATGTTTATTTGTAATTCTCTATTGTTGCATAGAATATAATGTGATCATTGATTGTAAATGGGCAGATCAATGTCCTCATCACTGAAATTAAAATATAGGTCAGTTTCTGCACCCGTGGT
The DNA here is from genome assembly GCA_013358685.1 of Antennarius maculatus. Taxonomy (NCBI): domain Eukaryota; kingdom Metazoa; phylum Chordata; class Actinopteri; order Lophiiformes; family Antennariidae; genus Antennarius; species Antennarius maculatus. The sequence continues at coordinate 3,177,458 of CM023626.1, read as the reverse complement.
AAGATCTGTGTGTTTCTTTGTCACTGTGTTAGTATGGACTCACTCGGCTGAATGCACCCATGATGGACATTATACTGTATGTAGTAGAAGATTTATGAAAATACAACTTGAAGGATCCTTCTACTTTGTATGTCCTCTTTGAATACTTTTGTTGGAGAAATGCCAAGTTTGTCCTTGATCCCTGAACACGTCATACATAATTCATAATATTATATACAGATGGTACCCAGTGTGGATTCCAGCATTTCTCAAGGGTTTTGAAAGAACTCCCAAATGTGCAATCTCATCATTTATTCTGTCACAATGCAGTTCAAAGGATAAAGAAAGGAGACCACACATGAGAAAATTTGCCTAAAGTTAAATTATGCTAAAAACACAAATTAAATATAGCATCCAGCCCAAATACCAGGTTTGTCTCATGCCAGATGGACATATTTGCGTGACTTGGTTTAAAATAAAGACAATTTATTAGATGTTCTTACTCTGTGCTGAATGGCTTTAACATATACAATAGTTCCAATTTACTTTTTCAGAACCACATATTTTTTATCAGTATATAAGGCTCTGAATGACTACATTTATAATCAGTAATGCTGAACTGCTTTTTGTCGCTTTGCCTTGCTTGCATTGTTGCTCATAGTGAATGGTGATTTTACTGTGCTAATGCTTTGCTGCTTTTTTGCTCTGTATGAGTCCTTCACCTCCCTGAGGAAGCTCAGTTTTTGCTAGTTTTATGGCATCTTGCTGTCTTTTGTCTGTAAATTTTCAAATTTACCTCAGTGATTTCAAAACAACTGGCTAACAGGCTGCAGATTACAGTCACCTGGTTACCACTGACTAATAGCGTTGTCCTTAATCAGATATGAAGTTAGAACCAAAAGAATGAAAACGGAGCAGAATTGCTCACTGGGGAATTTCTGAAAACAATCTTTTCAATGTCCTTTTCACTGTTTGCAATTACATGTATGATGTGACATGGCTGGCAGCTGGCTTACAAATCTCACTACAAGAACAACAATTTGGCAGACATTTGTTTGCTCCTCTTTCAGGCTATTTGATTAGCAGGCTAACATTTCACACAGGTTTCAGATCTGTTAATGGAACTGGATGGTGGAGCATTGCTTCAAGTGTGCGTCATTAATGTTCATTTTGTGCCAGCACTGTAGTTACTCTAAGATATGAGATGAAATGAAATGAATATATACAATACGATATGATACTACAGAATGAGCATTAAAGGGATCTGTGGGTGTAGACAAGCGCAAATGTACATTCCATAATTATTGTGATTGTTTTTTGAATAAAAGCTAAAAGCACTCCTTCCTACTTTATGCAAGGAAGTATTTCAGCGCTTTTTCTTACTGCACGTGGCTCATGACCAATGGGAAGGTTGAATGAGGAGACTGAATTCATTCATTCATTCATTTTCTAACACTTTATTTGGCGGGTGGCCGGGAGCTGGAGCCTATCCCAGCTGACTGAGGGCGTGAGGCGGGGGAAACTCCAAGCGTGACGCCAGCGCACCGCAGGAACAGACTGAATGCAAAGATGAATTTTTCGGTCCACCTCTGGCCGGGAACAGTAAATATCATTTTGGAAGAGTTGTACCTGAATGCCAACATGAGAATTGTCAGCAAACACAGTGTTTGTTCTGTTAACACAGTCAGGTCAGTGCTGTGGGAGAGAACTGTATAATCAAAACTCTGTTTAGCTGACCTTTACGAGAAAAATAACCCGTCAAAATCATCAAACTCCAAAAAACATTTCGAAAAGTCACATTTTGATGTAGAATATGGGTTAAAAGTAGGTTACCGCAAATAGTCCAGTGCAGAATACATGTATGAAAGTTTCAAAAGAAAACAAGACCCAAACAAACTGTGTTGTATAAATACATCATAACACCACAAGAGGTGACGGTTTTACATGCGGTGAATACAGACAGGTGCTCGCTTTCACTTTCCCGACTGAAAGGAGGTGACTGTCTCCTAGCACACGAGCATGGAGGAGAAACCAGGATGCCCGTCATTACATGCTTAGAGTTGGACAGGGCTGTAGAAGTTCCTTTGTGTGAGGAGGAACTGGAGGACGACGGCCAGGGCCCTGAAAAATGACCTCCAGCAGCTACTGGTGAGTGTTTCTGAAACAGACTCCTTGCAGCTGGAAGGGCATTCGCCAGAGAACATCAGATTTAACAGGTCTGCCATTGGTCGTCCATTCTGTCCCACAGAGATGAGGAAGATGTGTCAGACACAAAGGAGTCTGAAGATACCGTGGTGAGCCGTCGGCTTCCTGTGACCCCATCCAGAAGGTTTGGTGGAGCTGTTAGCTAACAGGATGAAGATCCTGATGCCACGGATGCCCTGATCCAGGGAGACACTGAGTGGACAAACCTATTATATACCCGCCAGAGCAGTATGTTTGTTTGAAGCAGTCATTACTGTTACATTGACAAATTGTCACATACTGCTGTTGAGTTTTATGGTGTAATCTGTTAACCTTACCCTCACACACAAGCATACACTCCCTCTTTCTCACAGTCAAGATGCTTTTCCCTTTTATTTCCCATCTTCCACTGGTGTCAGCTCCAACCCCTGTCACCTATCTCTTCCATTCCACCTCAGATCATTTCTTATTTTACTTCTGTGCATTGTTATGGATGTGTTCGTATAAGATAAAGATTATATTCTGTATTGAAAATGTTGTCTGTAAGATTTTATCAATCTGACAGGTATCAGGATTTGGTTGAAATTTGTTGTTGATCTGCGCCAAATGGGTTTTGAAAAATTGCAGGATGTCTCCATCTACTGATCAGATTCAGGTATTGGTTTGAAGTTTGTATGTTTGGGTTTTTTTTTTCAGTTTGGAGACATTTTCTTCTCATTATATTTTTCACTCAAGTGAAGCGGTTTCCTTTTTTCTTTTCCTGTGTTGACCAGCCACCTGTAGTGAATTTATTCTGGTAGGTTTGTGACAGGTTGCCTGGTTAGATTGGACTGTGTTTTTTTTCTTCATTCTTTAACACCTTTTTAAATTCATGATGACAACAGACATAAATGATTTTTAATCTTATCGTATTTTAGATTCTGTTGAGTTTGTGATGAGGCAGCAGTAATTCAAATATTTTGTTACATGACAAATAGATGTTTGCACTTCTTATTGATGGCATCAACAAATGTCATTTGCCTGTCACATATTTTATAGAGAAATATAGTGTACTGTATAATACGTATTCAATCAATCAATATATATTTATATATCGCTTAATCACATCAGCAGACATTTGAAAACACTTTAACACACAGAGAAACCCAACAGAACCCTCCAGAGCAAACATAAGCGACAGTGGCGGGGAAAAACCCCCTCATTGAGGAAGAAACTCCGGGCAGGACCCAGACTCTGGAGGTTATCCACCTTGGCCGGTTGGTGGGAAAGGAAATATACAGGGGATAGAGACAGGGCAAGGAAAAGAGAGAGAGACAGAGAGAGAGTGGCAGATAGAATTTCCAGTCCAAATTGTGCTGTAGTTGCTGAAATGGGGGGTATTAATTTTTCTAATCTGTGCAGAACTAAACACATTGAAAAAGAAAGAAATACAAAAATGAGGTAACCTTTCCTGTCTAAAGCAGAACTGAATGAGTCAGTATTGAAACACAACTCACACCTTTTAATAATTTGTCGTCTCAGAATTTCCAGACTTCACAAACAGCTGTGCTGTAAAACCTCTTTGAAAAAAAAAATCACTGCGTCTTTTAGAACCAAAATCTTTTGATTTTTATTCTCAGTTTCCTCCTGGTTTGATATGATCTGGTATTATTGTCTTTCTTATTGAACTTATATTTAAGTACTAACTGAAGTACTGTAATGATTTTAGATACTAAAATACAAATCTGATGTGTGTGTAATATTCTCAGGTACCAGTGACCAGTTTATAAATACTCCTTTGCACTCTCTTGCACTCTTAAAACCTTTGCACACGTCAAGATGCGGTTTCTATGAGAACTGAAGCAAAAGCTGAAAACTGAAGCTGAGTACTCAGTGGAGATTATTCACACAGTGAGGAATTGCCAAACAGTTTCACACTGACTTTGACAAAGTGAGTTTAGTCACACTCTTTACTAGCTGAGGGTCCAATCTTGGCTCAGGAAACATGACATTAAGTCTCTTGTTCTTTGCTACATTTTATTTATGGTACTTATTTCTGAATAAACCAACTTATTTCAATATTTATTTCCTCATTTGTCCGTCATTAGTGAGTCACTGAGGTTGTTCTGACAGGAACTGTAGCTTAGCATGATGTATCAATCATTTTACCTTATTTAATCAATCTGAGAATAAATTAAAAATACTGTAAAAGAACACAGTGACCTTGTTGTATTGTACTTGCAAATGTCCCAGTGTCCTGTTAATGTACACTTCCATGCACAACCGTTTTATCTCAGAACAAGTACAGTGAATCATCATGCATCATGAAGTTAAGGGAACATTTCAGACAAATTACACTTCAATTGCTTCCCAAATATTCATGAAAAAGTAAATGTTATCCATGAGAGAATGATGGACGCCATCAAGACATCAGAGGGGCTCCATGGTTTAATGACTCCTGGCTGTGTGCTTCATCACTCCAAGTGCCAACTAGTCCTATGGCGGCATCTGGAAGACATCATCATACCTGCTCTTCATTTGCACGGGACAATCTGAACATGATGCTTCTGTTCACTCACTTGGACAAGAATCTGGAGTCTCTAAGGCCGCAGAAGGTCAACGTTCAACAAAAGACAGATAAATCCTGCACAAAAATCTGTCACGTCAGATGACTTTTATTTATGCATTGTTTTGTTTGCATTGGAGAGGATTTACATTCTCAGCAATGACCTAACTTTAACAAAAATAAAATGTACTGTAAGTAAAATGTGATGTGAGGCAAACATCCATCCATACAAGAAATATATGATGGATATAGGATGGATGTTTGCCTCACATCACATTTTACTTACAGTACATTTTATTTTAGTATTTTCTTTATTATTGCATTTATCATATGACTTATTTCATTCATTCATTTTCCTAGCCACTTCATCTGCTTGTGTGGGTCACAGGGAGCTGGAGCCTGCAGCTGGCATTAGGCATGAGGCGGGGAAAACTCTGTTAACCTGAAGTGCAGGTTTTTGGAGGTGGAAAAAGCAGGAGAACCCACACAGTCACGGGGAGAACATGCAAACTCCGCACAAAGGGGGACTCGAACCCAGACATGCCTTGTTGTGCGGTGACAGCACGACCAACTGCGCCACCGTGCCGCCCTGACTTATGACATAGTAGTGTTATTTATTTATAGATAAGGGTTTTAATGCAAAATCTAAAGCAACTATATATATACAATATAAATTCTGATATATAATTCTATGTTAAGCACCGTGGAATTATATAAAGAAGTTACACTAATACAGTACAACAAAACTGTGTGTGAATGAGAGGGACCCAAGTGGAAGACTGAGGTTGCAGGGAGAAGAGATCAAGAAGGTGGAGGATTTTAAGTACTTAGGGTCAACAGTCCAGAGCAATGGAGAGTGTGGAAAAGAGGTGAAGAAGTGTGTACAAGCAGGATGGAATGGGTGGAGAAAAGAGTCAGGTGTGATGTGTGATAGAAGAGTTTCAGCTAAAATGAAAGGAAAGGTGTACAAAATGTAAGGAAAGGTGTATATCTGCTAAGAGGCCTGGGAGTCTGATGGTTCTGCGCAGTATCTTAGCTGTTCCTAGGACTGCGCTCTTCTGGACTGAGGCTTCAGATGCTGTTGCAGGAATCTGCTGGAGCCACTCTTCCAGTTTGGGGGTCACTGCCCCAAGTGCTCCTACTACCACGGGGACCACATTAACCTTGACCTTCCACATCTGTTCCAGCTGTTCATTCAACCCTTGATACTTCTCAATCTTTTCGTGTTCCTTCTTCCTGATGTTGGCGTCAGCTGGAATCGCCACATCTATCACCACTGCTCTCTTCTGCTCTTTGTCCACCACCACTATGTCCGGTTTGTTAGCCAGCAGCTGTTGTCATCTGGAAGCTGAAGTCCCACAGGATCTTAGCCTTGTCGTTCTCAACCACCTTTGGTGGTATGTCCCATTGGGATTTGGGTACTTCTAGTCCATACTGGGTACAGATGTTCCTGTACACTATCACGGCTACTTGGTTGTGCCTTTCCAAGTATGCTGAACTGGCGAGCATCTTGCACCCTGCTACCACATGCTGGACTGACTCTCGGGCTTCTTTACATAGCCTGCACCTTGGGTCAGCTCTACTGTGGTAGATATTGGCCTCTATTGCTCTTGTACTTAGGGCCTGTTCTTGTGCTGCCATGATCAGGGCCTCTGTGTTGTCTGTCAGTCCAGCTTTATTCAGCCATTGGTAGGTCTTCTTGATATCAGCCACTTCCTCTATCTGACGGTGGTACATGCCGTGTAGGGGCTTGTCCCTCCATGTTGTCTCCCCCTCCTCCTCCTTTTCCTGATGTACTCTTGGATTTTTGATGTCTCATCCTGGACAGTGGCCCTGATGCTCACTAGTCCTCGGCCTCCCTCTTTCCGCTTAGTGTACAGCCTCAGGGTGCTGGACTTGGGGTGAAACCCTCCATGCATGGTGAGGAGCTTTCTAGTCTTGATATCTGTGGCTTCTATCTCCTCCTTTGGCCAGCTTATGATCCCAGCGGGGTATCTGATGACCGGCAGTGCATACATGTTGATGGCTCGGGCCTTGTTCTTGCCATTCAGCTGACTTCTCAGTGCTTGCCTTACTCTCTGGAGGTATTTGGCTGTGGATGACTTCCTTGCGGCCTCCTCATGATTGCCATTAGCCTGTGGGATTCCAAGATATCTGTAGCTGTCCTTGATGTCTTCTATCCTGCACCCTGGAAGGTCAACCCCTTCAGTTCTTCAGTTCAGTCTAATCCGAATGACATCTGTATGTCGTCGCTGTAGATCCTGGTGGTGTGGATCAGTGAGTCAATTTCTCGCTCATTCCTGGCATACAGCTTGATGTCATCCATGTAGAGGAGATGGCTGATTGTTGTCCCGCTTCGGAATCGGTATCCGTAGCCACTCTTTGTGATGATGTGACCAAGGGAGTTCAGGCCTATGCAGAACAGCAGTGGTGATAGTGCATCCCATTGGTATATGCCGCACTTGATGTTAACTTGGGCAATTGGCTTGGAGTTAGTATTGGCTTGGAGATAGCAATTGGCAATTGGCTTAGCAATTGGCTTGGAGATATATATATGCCCGCCATGTCTGGCGGGCATATATATATCTCCTTATATATCTCCTTATATATATATATATATATATATATATATATATATATATATATATATATATATATATATATATATATATATATATATATATATATATATGTATATACAGTATATATTAAATTTGTGGTGTGTGCTTAATGGGAGTGATGTGTGTTTTTTATTAATTGTTGTTTTTTTTGGGGGGGGTGCATATATATAGAGGGAAGTCCCACATCTAGCAGTGAGCTCATATCCAAATCAGCCTCCATTTCTTTCTCATCACCACACTAAGAACTCTCCCATCACGTCTGCATCTCGCCAGGTGAGCGATCTTCCAAATTATTTCCAACTTCATAAAGTTAATGTTGAGAGTAATTATGGTTCCGGCTGAAATCAAACTCACCACTTCTGCCAGTGCCACGGGTTTTGATGGTGAGTTTTTTGTGATTCTGTGATTACCAGACAGGTTTCTACTTTGCTGTCCAATTCTAAGTTCTGTCTGCAATTTAAACAAAATCCAAATAAGATTAAAGATGATAAATCTCTTCAAATGAAAACTACTAAACTGTAACAAAAGCAACAATTAAAGAACAAAGAGGGACCAACAATTTGCATGAAATGGACATATACTCAAAAAAGTAGATCAGGTTATGAGTGTGAGACCAATGGAGGGTGAAGGAGGTTCAGATCTGCGTATCTGTCACAGTCAGGTGACTCCATGTTCAACGGAGCAAACAAGACGGCGTTTCAGAAATAAGGATGAAAATTTACGTAGAGCAGTAGCAGCTGGGCTGGCGTGCACCGATGACTCTGTGGATGGACCTGTTATATGCTGATCTTGCATGTTTCACATGGTTTATCTAAACATAGTTGGACACCAAAGGAAACGGAGAATCAACGTTGCTTTAGGAGCTAATGAAAAACTCTCACAGTGTATAAAGTCTCTTTCAAACTTCAAAAGTTAGACTTTTGTTGTCGCATTCAAACTTGGTCTTTACTATCATGTTTCTTAAAGCTCACATTTGCATCTACAGCTTTGGCCATTTGTAGGGAAGGGAGCAGTTACGGATTGTTTAAAATATTTGTGTGCAGAAATGGGCAGTATGAGTTCTTAAAACCAACTATAAAACCTCCTACAATATACTACGGTCAGAAGGTACTTCAATATTGCTGTGGAACGCCTTCGTTTTCTAAATGCAGCTGTAATGGAGCTACCTCCACAAGACCCTGGTGGTTGGAGGACTGCAGGTGCAGTTCTCCACTCACCTTCCTGGTGAACATCAGCATGCAGCGATTCATGAACAAATACGACTGTAATATGGATCACCACGGATTGTTGTTTGGACCACATCCTACCCCTCCAAATAATTTTATTGAAAGCCAATCATAATTTTTTTGTAATCTTGCTGACATACAGACAGAGCAAACCAACACCGGGAAACACAGACCTTCATTGGAAGAAATACTAAAATCAGACATGAATGGAATTAAAACGCGATCAGCTCTTTTCTCAACACTTATCATTCTCGGCTGTTGCTTGTGTTTGTCAGGGAGAGGTTCATCGGTGCTGATGGCTGCTGGGTGTCCCTCAGGTCTGTACTGGGATGCCTTAATCAAAAAATGCATGTCCTGTGACATGGAATGTCAACGACCACATGTCATCCCCCGTTGTACCTCTTTCTGTGGTAAGTACACGCACACACAGAGAAAATCAGAACCGTGTTGCAAATAAAATTGCCCTCCTCCCATTGATGAAACTAGTTCTGGGCCAAGAAACGTCCTCCTACTAAGTTTAATGGACATAGATTCAACAGTTGGTGCATTATCCTACTAATGGCTTTCACACTGTGTCACCCCATGTTAGTGTCTGCTAAATGTAAGGCACTGCCTGGCCACTATTATGATGGGCTGTTGAAGAAATGTGTGAGGTGTTCTGAGGTCTGTGGCAGACATCCAGCTGAGTGTTCCCAACACTGCCAGAGTGAGTACTGACTGACCACAGTGGCCTGGATTCATCCTTTCAGTCTTTCTATTACTTCTGTTTCCTGCATAGATGTCACCAGAGTAGGATTACCTGAAACGTTTACTGGGAAAGAAAGAATTGTTCAAAGTGTAAAAAAATTCTGCCTTTCCAACTTTTTAGGAAGGTCAGCTAATAAATAATATGTTTTCAAAAGCTCAAATCATAGAACCGTAACAAACCATGTCTTGTTTACATACATAGAGGATGCTTAGTTCTGAACAGGGCTATCATTGGGTGGTTTTATATCAATATTACATAAATATGCTCCAGTCCACCGAGGAACCTTTAATTAAATTTGATTTCTGGTTGTGGTACACCACCATATTCCTCTGATACACTGTGTTGTCTTGCGGCTCGTTGTGTTCTGAAGCAGCTATAGCTTTTGTTTTCTATAGAAAGTCTTTTGTCCTCTCACTTTTCCCACGTGTCTCCTAAGCTCCGACCTCTCCCGTTCCTGCCGAAACCCCTCCGGTTGATGCTACCTCACATGTGCCTTACACCCAAGTGTCAACAAGCCTGGAAAGCTCCACTATCCTGCTGTACCACCTTCTGGCCCTCTGCATGGTGCTGCTGTTTTCTAGCTTGTGTCTAGCCTTGGTTGTCTTTCTACGAGGAGCCAAGGCCAAAACCCCCGATTCAAGACCCAAGAAAGCCAACCGTAACCAGAAGTGTGTGGTCCAGCATGGCCAAGAGGTCACCCAACTATGTTGCCAATTGGGACGAATCTCCAATGGTCAGTGTGGTATGAATACAGATGGAAAAGGGTCCAAGTTTAAGCTGTCAAGTGCTAATTTATAGATAAGACTATTTGGGCTCTTGGGATCTTTTGTTTTTAACATACAGTTGAATGTTGGTGTTTTTTTTGTCTCTCTTCAGATTTTGGGACAAAGTCAAACCATCCTATAGACTGTGAGCCAATTGAAGACTCAAGCCCGACTGAGACATGTGTATGCATCCACTGTTTCCCTGAGATGAAAGTCTCAGGTCAGGAAAATGACAGGCTTCCAAAAGCACCATTTTCACTCTACCCGCAGGTCGTCCTCCATAAAGCCCATAACCCAGGACCAGTATGGACCGAGGGAAATGTCCTTGCCTCTGGACAGCAGGCCCAGCAAGAGGCTGCAGTGGGATGAGGATCGTTTGCTGTCTTAGGAGACAAAGACTGAGAAGATTCCCAGTGTATCGGACCAGTCAGTCTGCAGACACAGAAGATTCTTAAATCACGTTTGAGTGAAGTTCTTCTACAACCCATACCAACGTCTCAACACCCGGGACACATCTGCTAGAATTAGAATGTAGAAACTCCTCTCTGTCAGAAGTGAACCATATATGTTTCAGAAGCTGTTTTATAGTTCATCCACGGCAACCATCAAACACTCCAGTTTTACCCCCTGAATAAGACATTCTGATGAAGATGTTTGTACCACTTCATAACATAATTATATTAAAAAAAATTAATTAAACCAAGTGGCACAAACATTTTAATAAAGACCAAATCTGCAAAATATTCACAGGTGATTGGTTTGGTTTGTTTTTTGGAATATTGCTGAGAAACTATTTTTCTAACCTTTCTCAAAGCAGTTATTTTCCCCATAATTTCGACCCAATTGTAATCTGGAATCAAATCAGTCCTGGTGTTAGAATTCTGCTCATCCATCCACCACCATCTGGCATCTCCACTGTGGGACATAACAGCATGTGTTTAGATCTCAGAACCAGGAAAACTTGTCATAATCACTCAACAGTGCTGTAATAATTGTATTTTGTTCCAAATCAGATGTTAGAATATTGAAATTACAGGAAAAAAATCTATGAAAATAATGAGAATCCACTTTGTCGCCTCATGAACAGGCATTTTGAATGATAATTAAATATTAATTCTCTGTATAAAAAAAAAGTAAGAACACCCTGATCAGGAAGACTGAACTTTTTTTTCAAGTTTAAGTTTAAATGTTTTGATGTGTGTCTTGAAAGCAGTTGTGTGGTTTTGGGAACATGTTTGGAGATGAGCTAGACACAACAGAGGAAACAAACCAGGATGATCACCTGTTTTAAATCAGAAAGTACGTCATTTACTATTTATATAAACATAAATTACTGGAATTGCATGTTTGCCAGGATATAAAGGAGGAGGATGTTTGCCACCTGGGGGCCAATACAAGAACTGCAGCAGTGAACTATCAGTTGCTATGATCTAGAAATAAATGTCACGAAGCCGTAAATAAAACTTTCATTTATAATTCATCACACTGCAGAAAAATTCACTGAATATTCACGGGGCCTGTGTTTCAGGGGCCTGTACTTAATACTGTGTGATGTGATATGACTAACACATATACAGTGGTACCTCTACTTACGAATGTCTCTACATACGAAATTTCCTACTTACGAAACGCCTCAAAAGGAAAATATTGCCTCTACTTACGAAAGAAATTTCGAGTTACGAAAGGTAAAAAATACAGTATGGGCTGATACTCGCAGCTCCCACAGGTTCCTGAATGCAACATTCTTATAGCTTCTCTGCCATTGGCTATTACCCAGTATCCTGGCATCCCATTGGCTAAGAGGGACCTCTGTGTGTAGTTAGATCGGTGTCTCTGCAGCGTCCTCCTCATTCAGCTTTCTACCCATGAGGTGTTCTGATAGTTTTACGTAAATATAATAACTTTTAGACTATTCGCTACGGACCCCAAGAAAGTGACGGAGAAAAAAGGAAAAGACGAAGGAAAGAGTTTTTTTGTCCGTACAAACAAAGCGAGAGATAATAGAAAAGCATGAAAAAGGGATGCGTTTGGTTGATCTCACCAAAGAATATGGCCGTAATGCATCTACAATCACCACGTTATTAAAACTAAAGGAAGTTTAAGGAGTTTAAGGCATGACGTGGGTGGTTGGAGAAGTTCAAAAGGAGGACTGGAATTCACTCTGTTGTTCATGGTGAGGCAGGAGCGCATGAACCAAAGAGGGCAAAAAACAATGAGGACAGCAGTTAAAAGGTAAATGACCATCATTTTTATTCTTTATTCTTTTTTACATTATGCAAAACTCTCATTTATTGTGTAATAATCTAATTGTAACATGTATTTGTTACGTTTTGATGCATTTTTATGCTTTATAAAACATTTATGTCTGAATTTTGGGGGGCTTGGAACAGATTAGGGCATTTGTATGGAAAATGCCTTTCTACTTACAAAATTTTGTACTTACAAAATTTCTTCCAGAACCAATTAATTTCGTAAGTAGAGGTACCGCTGTATATGCATGTACTGTGAGTGAGAAGAGAATTTCCCCTCTGGGGATCAATAAAGTTTGAATTAGTATTATTTTTGGTAGGCAGTCACGTGATAACGTATGTGCATTCTATTGGCTGACGGCATCCGGAAGTGCGCTCGGTTCCGTGAGTCTCGGACTTAGGTGAGACAAGAAAGTGCTTTAAAGAATTGATAAGAGTGTGGAAAAAGGTAATACAGATGGAAGGTGGTTTAATATCAGTATGGGGAGGGTTCATAAACGTTTAAATTACCGTAAATAATAAGATAGTTTGTTAATCTAGCGCAGAATTCATTGTGTGTGGTACCTGGAACGCATTAAACGCAAAGAACGAGGGCAGACTGTACATATATGTATATATATAACTAGAATAAACACAATCAGAGGGTAAAAGAAAAATAAATGCCATTCCTTTACAAAAGACAAGACAGGCGCTAAAGTCTTTACAGATATAGAATTTTCTTTATTGAGTATCTTTCCATCACCGTGTCCAGTTCTTGCAGCAGTTACGTGTGTGTGTGTGTGTGTGTGTGTGTGTGTGTGTGAGGAATGACTGACCGGATCAGTTTCTTCTGATTAATGACCCCATGTCTGCAAGATTCAGCAAGAAAGAAGAACAAATCAACTTTGAGGTTTGACCATGTGTCTCTTACATACAAACTGTACATATACTTTACATACATCATCAACATGTGGAAAAAAATCCTATCAAACTGTGATACCCAGCTGAGACGGCATGCTGAATGCAAGTACTGATTCAGTACATGGACATACGGTACGCACGCATACGATACATGTGCATACGAACAGGAACACACACACAGACCCACTTTTTTTTGTCTCTTTACACGCAATAGCTCGTTTTACACAAACACACATACACAGAGTTTTATTTCCCCACCTGCCCCTCCCCCTTTCTTGGACATATACACGTGCACACACACACACACGCACGCACACCCACGCACACACACCAATTTAGAGAGACATGCAGCCGGGGGTTAACACTGCGGGATCGAGTTTCAGATCCATTATACACACTCTACACAGAGAACCATTTTCTCTTTTTTTGATTCAATTCTATTTTTTTTGTTTGTTGTCATTTTCTCAAAACAGCAACTTGAATCATCTTGAATATGAACGAAATGCTTCTGTAGAGCAAAAATATGTGACAAAAAAGTAGTCAGATTACAGTTACATTACAGGAAAACAACTTCAGCTGCCATAGCAGCATTTTTATAAATGTTATTACAACAATTTTCCTTTTTCTGGGGGACCAAAAGAAAGAAAGAAAAAAAAACAAACAGCAAAAAGCAGCACAAAAAGACAACGTGAGAGTTTAGGGAGAAAGCAAAACTGTAAACAAACCTTGCAATGACAATATGTATAAAAATATAATATTCACTGTGTCATTTATTTCCCTCCTGTGACTGTTTGAAGCAGCATGAGGGCCAGAAAATAACAGATGCTTTGCATTCTCGTCCCATTTTCCTTAAAAATCCGACAGCGAGTCACAAGTTAAGAACAAAATTGTCTCTCTCCACACTACGCACATAATACCATGTCTCAGATGATTCTTTTTTTTCACCGCTCTCTGTATTCTGAACAAAAATGCATAATAAGACAACGTCTACCTTTAAAATATTTGGTCATTCGGAGGACTGTGAGTGCGCTTGCAACCAGGAAGCAGCCAGTTTAGTGAAAAGGAAACAAGAAAAAAGGTTTTCTTCTCATAAGCTGAGTCTGGACCCTAGACGAAGTCTGCACCTGGATGTGATCCTAGGTGTGTGAAACACGATGTTGCTGGAGAACAACGTTCATGATTAAGTAAAGTGAGGTTTTAAAAAAAAATCTTTTTCCCTTGGGTCTGGAAAAAAAGATTAAATAAGGGAGTGCAGAGTGATTCTGCAGCTGTCTCTCTTTCTCTTAGAGAATGATCACAGCTGCTTCTTCATCACTTCCTGAATTCAAGTGAAAAACTTAAAAAAGTGAGCAGTATTCTTTCGGGGCCCTTGAAAGTGTCCCTCTCAAAGTTGTCGTTTTTTTTTTTTCTTCTTTTTTTGCATTTTGTTTGGTTTTCACAGCAGACAGCTCTTTATAGAGTGGAACAGTGCAGCTTTGTATAACGCGGATCAGGGCAGTTCCGTGTTAGTGATTCAAGGGAGGCTTGTGTTTCCGTTTCCACGCCTCCGCCATCACCGCCACCTTTCCCCATCAAACTCCTGTCGATTCTTGCTTCGATCCTCATCTCCTCCTGCAGGCTGTGCACGTAGCGGGAGCTACTCGTACTCCAGGAACTGTTTGTGGTAAAACAAAAGGTACCTGAGGACACAGAGAGTCGGATTGATGAGAAATACAAGCAGTGTGATGATTGACATCCAACAAAGTGAGGCGCCAAGCTCACCCTTCGCTATCCAGGACGTCCTTGATGCTGGCCTTGGTGATGATGGCATCGTCGCATTTGAACCACTGATCCTTGTGCTGGCGGATGAAGGTGGTGTAGTGGCCGCTCTCTAGCGTCCCCTGGTGGTTGACAACCGCAAACAGGCTGTACCTGAAGCAGAAGAGTCGATGCTGAATGACTCAACAGGACCAAACACACGCTGCAGTTATATTTCAGGTAGAAACAAATGATTTTACAGGGCAGACGATAAAAACCAATGTGTTTTTTCTGTCTCTGGAAGATTCTTCTAGAGCCCAGGTTCTGTCAAAGAGGGAATCTTTGACAGAACAAAGCACCAAGTGCAGGTTCACTGCTGACTATGGAGTAAATTGTCGAACAGATTTTGATTAAATTCAGTTAAGCAACATCTGAGTGGCTTCTGAGGAAAATCTGGGTCTATGATTTTGTTCTTCTGGTCTGTTAATACTATAAATCAAATTGTGGTTTGTTTGTTTTTTTGCAAATTTCTCAAATAATCATAATATTAACATAATAATAACAATCAATTGCTGTGAATGAAAAAAACTTTATTTACAACTGATATTTAGGATGTGACTGATTTCTGTTATTGCTTTTATTTAGAGTAAATCTGAAATTCGTCAATATGTACAGTATGTGTGTGTAGAATTTTAAATTAAGTTCACGTGTTTTCTCCGGATGATTGTTTTCTATGTAAATCGTTCTATTTCATGAACACACGTTAAGTTTGTCACTGTTGATTGTGTGATGATTGAACATTTTAGCTTTAAACAGCGGTGTTTCTAGTTCCACATGCATTTGCAGCACAATACTCACAATGCATCAAGTCACGAGGGCCTTTTGATTTGAGTTGGGTGACAGAGATGATGAACTGGTTCCTGGGAGATGTGGGAGCTGTACTGGTGTAGATGCCGGTTTATTACTGTGTAATGGAAATTTGCATTTTTGCATTGTGTGTGTGTCCTGATTTGACTCATCATTACTGAAGGCATGCTTCAAAACCTCTCCATGCAACCTGCTGGGCTGCGTTACATCTTAGTTTGTTTGGACACAGAGAGGTCACAGCAGCACCGCTGGAGTCAATCAAAGGTTAAACCATATAGGGAGCTGAGATGCTGCAGACCCAGTGCCCCTCTCTAAGGAGAGGAGATGGAGAGGAGATGGAGACCTGTTTTCAGTCAACTCGTTGTTTCGGTGCATTCCAATGTGTAAGGTCGCCTAATAAAGATGTTTTACGGTTGCGTGAAAGCCCCCTACACTGAATTCCCAGGGTTAAGGAAAAGATAAGGATAAGGGAAATAAACTACCCATTTATTTTAGCATCATAGAGGTCTTGTTGATTCATTGTGTGAGTTTTCTGTGTACCTACCTCCGAGGACCTGCATACAAATTTTTCACAAAACATACTGGTAAATGCCTTACTTGTTGTCATTGTTGAAGGGATCGACGGTCTGTTGGTACTGCCCGTTCATTCTGCTTTCTTTACTAAAACACAGCAAAACAGTTTCTTGAACAGAAGAAGAATTTCATGTAAAAACAACTTTCTTTCTGCTGGTCTTTACGGAAGTCTGACTCCAGAGACGACATCATCCATCTAGATGTCTAATGTCCATTAACCCGACGGCTTCTTATGACCTCAGATGTTGTCGTTGTGAGCAGCTACACATCATTTTAATAAAATAACACACAGAAATTGACATGGACCTTTAATCCATCACGCCAAATGGTTCAGTCTTTGTTCAACTTACTTTTTTACTTTTCAGTTTTCAGTCTGTGGCTTTCAGTCTTCATGGTGTTTCAATGTGCTCACCTGGAGGCCATGAAAGGAGTCATGTCCAGCTCCAACGGGAAGGAGACGTACGTCGTGATCTTTCGTCGTAGTTTGGCCGAGTGTTCAAACCTCTGAGGACAAAGAACCAAAAACCGATGAAACAATCAAATCGTTTCAAGACTGAGCCTCAAACCATTGTACACACATGCGTGCACACACACACACACACACACACACACACACACACACACACACACACACACACACACACACACACACACACACACACACACACACACACACAGTCTTACTTTGAGGTGAAAGCAGGCCACAATGGGCAGCTTCTTCATGGTCAGCTGCTTGGTGGACTCCTGGTAGCTATGGCAACCACTGCATTTGATCTTAGCGCTGCTGCCGAGGTGCTCCGGCCTGGTGAACCTAAACAGGACAGGATGGAATTCAGTGCGCGGGTCACATATGAAGATACTAAAAATAGTCTGTTGTCACCTGCGCAGACAGTCGGTGAGCGTCGTCGCTCCGGTGGTGTGACTCTCTCCGTTAAGAGTTGACCCGTCTCCCCCTGGGCTGAGGGGCCAGAATGGGGTGGAGGAGCCTGGTAGGTCCAGACTGATGTCCCAGAACGGGTCTATGGTCGTCGAGACGCCACTAGGAGGACGACAGACACTAGAGGTGACTAGTCTGTACAAGACAATGGAGATATGGTGAAAGGGTTTGGGTTAGGGTCCGATGCTTAAACTCCTCCACAGCTGCTCCCATTTTAAGAATATAAACTGATTAAACAATAATCAGCTGGACTCCCTCTAGAAACCTGCTCTTGAAAAAGATGTGGTCACTCAGAAAAACTTCCAAGGTCCCAAAACAGTTTTATCAGTTTACAGTTCAATGTGCAGAGAAAAAAACTGCTCTTTCCTCTGCACATTTCACCTGTTCGAGTTGTGAAAGTCTTATTTTCCTGTGGCGAAATAACTTCAGCCAGTTTCTAGAAGACGCACCTGCTTTCATGACTGCTGCAGATACTTTTTATTCTCAAGTAAGTCTAGAAAATAAGACTTGAGAATATCTTTGCACCTAAAACATCTGATGCAAATGGACCCTGCTTTGACTGATACAACATTAAAGAACAGCTTACCAATGAATAAATAAATTATATTTAATATACACTGTATATATATTATATATATACGTATATATACACATTTTTAAAAAAAATTGTATACTATAGTAATCCCTGAAGGGAAATTAAGAGGATACTCTGGTTTCAAACAAACACATGCATATACGTAAGTATGTACAGGCACCTTTAACACACATAAACACACACACAAGGGGGCCTGTAGGCATGCAGTGGGAGGTAGAGTGGCGGGCAGCTCCTACTTGGTGTGCCCTAAAAAGGGGTAGGGGTAGCTTCACTTTTGATCCCTTTTCATACATTTTTGATGCTGCTTTTCTTCACCTCTCTACATTTTGATTGCAGGCGCTCGTACAGATTGTTGTGGATCTCAAACGTCTTCTGCCACATCAGTTAACTGTTGACGCGCGTTCAGATTTACAAAGTGAAGTGTATTTTGTGGGTAGCTCTGCACCTCAGCTTCCATTACAGTACGTAAGCTACAGTAAACGAACACCTGAAATTAAAAAACACACTTCCAGGGAATGAGGATCCATGATTTCCTCTCTCCACCAGGGGGAGCTAGAGATCAGCTCTTCAATCAGTGTAGTATTGCTGCAGTGTGGCTGTTCAGAGAGAGTGTGTGTGTGTGTGATCACATGTGTGTGTCAAGCAGTACACTGAGTTCTGATCCAGGACAAGTGAATCATGGGTGGCTGTTTGGTAGCTGTAACGTGTCAGCTCAATCCTGGAGGATGAAGCTGTGGTACACAAGGTCACGTCTTTCTTCCGCTGGACTTTGTAGAGGTTTTTGTGTTCTCGTTTCCTCCTGGAAACAAGAAAGTCTTGCGTATGGTCAGACTTACTGGCAGACTTGACAGGTGACGTCAGACTGCAAGCCCCCTGTGAAGATTTGGTCGATGATGCAGTTACAGTGGTTGGGGTTGTTGGCTTTCTTCCCATTGTCGTCTGTGAAACAAACACACAGTCAGTAAAACTCTACAGTTTAGAGCCACCTTCTTAACTGTAGAGGGACAGAGAACCGGAGGGATCAGTGCTGAGTCATTTCATCATCTTAGCGTCCAACCTTTGCAGTGTCTGTGCAGGACGTCCAGTGCCGCGATGAGGAACTCGTGGGCGTCCTGTTGCTCGTAGCCCGCCAGGTGACGGGCGTGAGTCCACACCAGGTGGAGGAGACGGAAAGGGATGTGTGGCGACTGATGGCCTGAGTAGAACTGGAGAAGGAAAAGCCTTCAACTCAACACTTTCTCGTTGCGATCGAACGTATTGAGGCAGAGCCGAGAACATTACCTCCTGGAAGAGCTGCGACATCTCACAAACTAAACAGGAGTTGCTCTGCATCTCGCATTTGTGTCGGTCAGAGAGGAAGAAGTCGCGCAGCAGCGGGGTGTGGGTCAGCGCCTGGACGATGCAGTTCATGAAGCACGTGTTGCCCAGGTTGATCAGACCGCGAAGGCCTGATGGTGGAGAGGAGAGGACAAAATGAGACGAAGAGAAGCAATGGAAGGAGGAAGAACTAGATAAAGGAGGACAGAGAAAGCTGGAGAAAGTGCTGACAGCTTTGGCATCTGTGATGGTTCAAGCTAGATGACTGTACACACACATATCACACAAACCAGAGGAGAGGGGGAGGATGGAAAGAGGAGGAGATGGCACAGGTGAGAGAGGCGATCTCACAGACGAGCAGCCAGGCCTGTCATTTCTCTCACCAGAGATGTGAATGACGCTCGATGAGCTTCTGCAGGCGGCTACAAGGTGTTAAACGTATGGCAGCTCTCACGGCTGTCAGAGCCGATGCTGCAGAATCATCCTGAAATCTGTGGCGTTGCAGCTGATGCTTATTTTATTTACCCATCGATCCTTTAGAAACCTTTATTAGCTTTGCCTACGTGACATCTGTTTCTACCCAACCCACAGGAAAATATTTTTTGAAGCACAAAAATTATAGGAAAAACATGCTATTATTTACAATGATGTCATTGCTAATCATATATTATTCCAAATGCCTGATTCTTCCTGAAAGAATACCATTTCTCCTGATGGAAAGTGGAGTTCAGACTGGTTTCAACTATAAATTGAAGCCTAGCAATATAAAACGTGCAAATCTTACATGAAAAATCTGCATTGATCAGAGGTTTGAGGCGAATGTCCTCTGGGAGGAAGTGGAAACGATCGTTTTAAATCACACTTAAAGTACGTTTCCACAGGATGAGCCACTAGTGGATTTCTGTGGAATTATTTCTGCATTTTTTTAATGTTAATCTTATTCAAATGCTGAGCTTACAACTTATGGAGTTGTAAGCTCAGGAGTAAGCTTGAATTTGAATTTGGCGATTGGTCTGCTACACCAGTCATCTCCTCACCACGTGAGAACAGCGATACTAACCAATGGTACAGTTGGAAGTGATTCTCCTTCTCTTGGGGTTGTGTCGGAGCAGCTCCAGCTCCCTTTTGGTGGGTTCCCATGTCGAGTACTTCTCTCCTATGCCTGGTGCACAAACACATGGACAAAAAGGGTTGCATGCCTCCTTCCTGCCAAGATCCAGATGATGTCTAAATTTAATGGTCCACTCCCAAGTCACCCTTTACCCCCTTGTGCTTTCCCCTACTCTTCCATGTTGGGTAGTGTGTCCCAGTTCTTTAGGGAATGGAGTTAGCGGTCATTTAGCCCTTCAGATGGAAGGTAGAAGAGGTAGAGGGAGAAAGGAAAGCAACCTAGACAAAAGACAGCTACTGCTCCGCTAATGAAAGTGCACAAACGTTATATATCATCATAAATAACAAGTAATTGTGTTAAAATTTTGTGGATGCAACTTAATATGTAACTGGATTGTTGACACTTTAGAAAGATCACTATTCATGTATTTTTACCCACAATATTCCCACGCAGCAACAATGGGAATATTGTTATGAGAGGCGGGTCAAAAAGTGAGTGGCAACCAAAATGAGATGTAGGGTTGAAAAGAGAAACTCTGATAATAATGGTGACACCAGTGACAGATGTGACACAAAAGTGTGTGTGTGATATGACTGTGTGTGTGTGTGTTCAAAGTTGCCATACCTTGCATTTTCCAGGCTTTCCTTTGCTCTTCTTTGGCAATCTGTTCCATGTCTTTGTCATAAATGTAGTCTTGGCACATAAAACAGTAAATTCCTCCATACAGCAAGTCAATAGCTGGAAAAAAAAAACGTACACACACACACACACACAGTCGTAAGACTTACACGCAGGAACAGATATTTTATCTGTATCAGGAGGTTAAACAGGTCTGAGTCTCCACAGGCCGTGTGAACCGCTAGCTGCTTCAGTGTTTTTTGAGTCGGGCCATGTTGTCATGGCGCTGCGACACCATTAAGCAGACTTATGCACTGACGTATCAGCGATCCGTTAACGCTGTCCACCAGCAGCAGAGAGCCGTCCTGAGAGACTGGCGGCGGCAAGAGGTCAAAAGGTGAGGGGAGGAGGGCGGCGCTATCGAACCCCAATCTCTCACACTCCGCTGTGTTCACAAATATCCCTCCAGTCCCTCTTCTCCCCTGTCTCCTCACCTGCTCTGTAACCCTGCATCTACCTGTTTGCTGTTGCCATGACAACCCGCCAGTCGGCTTCTCCCGGACCGCCGTCCTCTGCAGACACGGAGGGAAAAAATGAAGGAGGAGGAAACGATGGAGAAAGGGTGGGAACGAGAGAAGTGCCAAAACTTCACTGACCAGACGGGAGGGAAGAAATGGGGGTGGGGGGAAGATGGGAATTAGATAAGTCATTAGATAAAGAGGTTTAACAGATTTGAATATCGAAAGGGTCATCAGGTAACCATGGGAACAACAGGGCAAAAGAGGCGAGGATGGAGCCAGAGATGAACCTGATAAGAGGCTGCAAACAGCAACTACCAAATAGCTGGGGGGGAGGGGGGGATGCATAAAACGGTCGGATGAAAGAGATGGAATGGCAAAAAAAAAAACAAAGGCAGGAGGAGGAGAAGCAGGAAGGAGGAGGAGGAAGAGGAGGAGGAGGAGAAGGAGGTGGAGGAGGGGCCGGAGGTTTAATGGAGGCCAATTCCACAGGGCTTGCTAAAGATGACTTAATTACCTCCTTACCAGTCTACTGAGATCTGTCCCTTTTCTCTCCCTCTGTGTTAGACTGTTTCTCACTCTATTTTTGCAGCATTTGATTCAGGAGCTAACCTAATTAAACTCACTCACTCACACACACACACACACACACACACACACACACACACACACACACACACACACACACACAGCAGAGGGGGGTCCTCCTGAGCGGAGCGATAATGCCAAGCAAAGGAGAAAACTGGCAGATTCTCAACATCTGCCAAACGCTGCCTTTTGTCATGGACACCCGAGAGCCTCTGCAGCGGCGGCGCTCTCCTCCAAACGCACTTCACTCGCAGCTAAAACCGCCTAATTCTATTATGTAGCCAATAAAAGAGGAAGCTGCGGGGTGTGGAGCTGGTCTGACACAAAACGAAACGCTGGGGTTTTTTTTTTTTTTGTGGTGTCTTTTCAATGATTCCTCTGAACTGTTGTCAGTATTGTTACAGATAATAAAATGTTGCACAAATGTTTTTATATATATATTCCTAAAATAATCATTGCTCTAACTTTTGACCAATTGCTATTGACATGAACAGATTTGAAACCAATTAGTAAATGAGCTCAAGGTTGTACTGCTGCTCTTCATAGCACACAATTGTAGTGATTAATCTGTACAGTGATCCCTCGTTGCTCGCGGTTAATGCGTTGCAGGAACCACCCACAAATATATAGCGACAAACTATCTTATTATTTACGGTAATTTAAACGTTAATGAACCCTCCCCACACTGTTATTAAACCACCTTCTATCTGCACTACCTTTTCCCACACTCATATACTGTTTACAGCTCTTTTGTGTCTCCGGGGTAATAACTGCATTATTAATACTGATATGCATTGTGTATGTGTGTTTGTATGTATATACTGTATACTGTATATGTACATATGTGTATACAGTATACACACACACACAAGAACCGCCGCAATAACAGTGATCAAGGGTCATCGCTGCTGCTGCTGAGTAGAGCCCAAATACATCCCACACAGGGTTCCAGTAGAGAATACAGTCCGCCCTCACGCATTTGCGCATCAACACTTGCGACTTCATCTCATTGCGGATTTTTGGTAGGTAGTCACGTGATACCGTACGCGCATCCTATTGGCTGACAGCATCCGGAAGTGTGCTACGTTCTGTCAGTCTCGGAACGCAACGCACTTCCATGAGACAAAAGTGCTTTAAACAGTCGATCAGTGTGTGGGAAAAGGTAATACAGATAGAAGGGGAGACTGGTCAAATCAGGCCTTTATGGTAAAAAAAAAAGTGGCTAACGAACCACTACTAAGCAAAAGGAAGGAGCAAAATAGATTTATTTGGGCCCAAAAGCACAAAGAACTTAACTACCTGAACTAAACTTAGTGGAGATGGTTTGGGATGTGATTGCAGAGTGAAAGTAAAAGACCTCAGCACCTCTGGGAACTCCTTCAAAACCTCATGAAACACGATGCCTTCACTGAGAATGGTTTACAATCATGAATATAAAGAGAAAAAAAAATCTGAATTCATGAATACAAGTTTGGCAATGTTTACCATACACCACGGAAGAATGACTGATAAAATAAAAGCCCTTTTAAGGTTACAAACAAATACAAGAATTATTATTTTGCAATAGTAAAAAAATAAATTAATTAAACGATTACGTACAGTCAATTTGGTGATTTACATCGTGGACGTCAACATCAACAGCTGCCTCTGGCTGTTGCTGTTGGATGCGCTTAAAAAAAAACTGGTCACAAGTTCCTTTATGTATTTTCTTCATCTTCCTCTTCCTTTTCTTCTCAAAGAAGAAATTATAAGAAGCAAAAGCTTCATAAGATTAAAATGAAATAAATTTGATTTTCATTTTTGCATGTATTTTTTTTGACTTAAATGTCCTCTAGATGGAGGAGCATCGACATTTGGAGTATCTACCCCAAAGGAGCATCAAACAAACACACAAACAAACAAAGAACGTTCCTCCCTCCCCTCCGACAGGAACCTTACCAACACACGTAGATTATTTTTTCACGTGTCAACTCTCCAAACATCATCCAGCAGCAGTTTTTCCAATCTTCTCAAACAGCTTGGTGATATGTGTTAAGTGTTTTCATTCATACAGTATGTGTGTTCCTGTGGGAGTAGCATGGTGATGGTGGTGGTGGTGGTGGTGGTGGGGGGGAGGGAGCCAACTGTTCTTGGTGTTCGGCTAACACCCACGTCTCTGTTCAGTTCTGGAGCCATCTGGATCGTGTTGGTTTGATGCAAATATTTAATTCAGCAGTGTGAACACAACCTTCCCATTTTGTCACTGCTCAGGCTGGGCATGATGAAGATCTCAAATACCGCTAGTACTCAAGTACTGAGTACTTCACTGATGGTGGCATCTCTGCACACTAAACTGCTGAATCCAAAACACACGGTGTTTGACTTCACGTGTTCCATGTGTGGTGTTGCCTTCACTGCCCCGGAAGATTAATCTTCAGAACCAAACAGAAGGCGACCTGCACTGAACTTCATCTGAATGTGTGTGTAAGGGTGTTCGATGAGGCTGACAGTAAAACAGGGAGGTGCACCTAATAAAGTCAGTTCTTCAGTTTTAATCAGCCACAAAGGCAGACCTCAGTCCCAATTCATTAGCAAGTTCACTAATGCATATATTCCATCTCGTAGGCTACAGGAGTTCAAATCCACAGGTGACATTCAAATCCCCCCTGAGGAGGAGCCTCTGTTGCAATTACATTGCACCAGATTGCATAATGGCTGTGTGTGTGTGTGTGTGTGTTGTTCTCGATTATTTTGCTTGATTAATCTCATCACTAAAGCACAGATGCAGTCCACAATGTGGCTAGCTGGTAGCCACCCATAAATATAGACATACGAACACAAACACTCCAGTCGCACCGGGCTACGCTTTCATTAGCCACTCAGCTGTGTAATTAGCCCTTTTGTAGCTATTGTTTTGAGACAAGCATTGCCGACAGCATTTTGTGTGTGTGTGTGTGTGTATGTGTGTGTGTGTGTGTGTGTGTGTCTGTGTATGCGTGCGTGCGTATCAGAGCAAGATGAATGTGAAGCAAGTCTGTCTGTTAGGTGGTAAATTAATTTTTGCAAAGAATGGTGCCACATCCTGTGTATCGCAGAAGCCTCGAAACATACCTGCTCCGACTGCACCTGTGAATGTGTGTGTCTGTATGTGTGTGTGTGTGTGTACCATACCTAGGTTATGCCTTTTGCTCTTGGCATGCTCATGGATGTGTTTTTTGGCAAAGCAGGCAAAGAAGACGCAGTAGAGGCAGGAGTGGAGTCGGTTGAGGTGGGCGCCGCACATGTGGCAAATACATGACTTGGCCTGAAAGACAGAGGTGGGGTGGGGGTCAGAGGAGGGGTGTGAGAATCCAGTCTCTGATGATTCATCCTTCAAACCATGGTGGGACGCTGGTCCCCAGTTCGTCACAGGGCTGGACTCATACTCACCTTGACACCAACAACACAAAATATGTCGCTCTGCAGTTCCTTCTGCTCTATGGTGCATTTTAGGATCTTTTGGCTCCATGTTTTGGTTTTCCAACTTTTTTTTTTTTTTTAAAGTAAAAACCACTCTGCCAGCGTCATGTACCAAAGACGCCCTCCCTGGTGCCCTCACACTGCTCTTAGACCCTGTTTTCAGCTACAAATTCTGATAACAAACGATATGTACGTACGACATAAAATTAGCGTTTAGCTGGTGAATAATTATCAGCTTTACATTCAGATTATTCCCTCTGGATTTTGCAGAGAATAAAAGTAGAGCAAAAATTAGGGATTATTGATTCACATTCATGATGAGCAATGTAATTACAAATGTATGCTAATGGTGGTTATGATAATCTTTGATAAAGACGTTGTTATGATCGTTGGCCAAGCTGAAGTAGATTTGGTTTTGACATTTGCAAAGGTCAAATGTCTCTGGTGAACCACATTTTGGAAGGATAGATGAGCATTTCCTGAAGCCACACCTAAATGTGAAGCTTCGTCACTGAGGGGATAAAGGGCAAAATGCTCAGGGACTCTCACTCACACACACACGTGTGTACATATATCGTATATGTTCAATGCTTCATCCAGTTCTACACGTCCTGTTGGAAAATCAAGTTGGTGATAAGGGGGAGGGGTACATTTCCACAGATGGTGGCTAGATCGCAAAAGTTCAAAAGCATGTAGATGAGGAGCTGGTAAGCCAATGAGCCGCATGGATGTGAGGACGTGAGACGAAAGGAGGAATACTAGGGATAAGCAAGTAGGGGGGGGGAAATGAAGGGGAAGGAGATGATGGCAGAAGATGGTAGAGAAAAAAAGATGAGGAAGAATCCAAACTCAATTTTAAATTTAGAGCTAGTTTTGGGTGCAACTCCACTGTGGTTTGTTTAAACTGATGTTTCAGTTAAGCTATCAAAAATATTTCACATTTAAAGAAATGTGAACATTAGTGTGTACATTTTGTTCGAATAAAGTCGTTACTGACGTTCTGCGTCTCGACTTCAATTCGATGCTTAAAACTATTTTTAAATTTGTTGGTTAAATATGAAACTACAACGGGTACCTAGTTAGCTTTGTTTAAGTAGAAAGAATGGAAATATCGGGAAATTAGTTAATCTGGTAATGTTTAAAGGTCAAATCTCACTATTTAACACATTAAAATCATAAACCAAATAATAAAAATTACATGCTTGTGTAGTTGGTTCCCTTCTGTAGACTTTGTGCTGAGCTAAACTAACTGTCCTGGCTGTAGCTTCGTATTTTAACTGAGAGCATGAGAGCAAAATTGATCTTCTTATCCAACTTTCAGCTGGAAATCAGACAAACATATTCTAAGAAAAAAAAAAACTTAACCGGGTTCACATAATGATTTTGAAGACTCACTAAATCCAAAAACTACCTCTCTGATTCCAGTCACACACCTGCATCAGGCATAAGTGCTTCGACGGCATATGAATTATGGAAGGGCATCAATATGCAGCAACGCATGTGTAGTTGTTGGACATTGAGGATATTGTATTCATCAAGATATCTGTGTCTGCCAGTCATTCAACAAAACCCTGCATTAGTTATGGTCCAACACTCAATGTTAGACCATAAAACCTCGGGGTTCCCCCCATCGAGCAGAGAACACCCCGAGTTCCATCCACATCACGTTTCTGATGAAAGCAAAGAGTAGAAGACGTAACACTTTGGAGCGATTCTGGTTAGATGTGAATGCAGGAATACTTTCACACTGTTAACCAGCTATCCGTTAAAAGAGGAGACTCCATGTGAATTAGTGAATTGAAGCGTTCCATTCACAATACAAGCATTATATCAAATACTAGAGATGGTATCACTTCAAAAGACACACAGAATGCCGTCTTCCTGCATAGTTGTCATTTTCCTTCATGATGTGGGCTGATCTATATCAACATGAACACATGTGATTCATGAAATGGTTCCAGTTTGTTATAATGGTCGTCTAAATAACACGATACTGGTAATTGTTATATATCATTTCATTTTCATGGCATTAAAAATGAATTATCAGTAGTCCGAGTTAAAAATGTACAATCTAAACAGGACTAGTGTGAAAATCAGAGACTAAACAGGACTGACTCACAACTTAACATGTCTTAATTCTTATGTTTCGTGACTTGGACAACACATAAATACAGGGATGACTGTGATTATTTGAGAATGAAATATGTTGCTGAATATGTACTTTTATGTGCCGGATGAATGTGTGCAACACAAAAGAGTGGAAGCCTTAGGATTTTCAAGGTGAACAGATGCTTAAAATTCAATCTGCATCAGAAGGTGTCCGATTCAGACTGAATCTTGATTGTGGCCATCTGAGGTCGATGGCATCATCGTGGAACGGAGAGAGGGCGATGAAAAGTTTGACACACATCCTGTATGACCATCAGCCACCATCACTACAGCTGTAGTGTCATAGGGGAGGTAAAACCCAGTGAAGGGATCGAGAGCTCTCAACCAGCCTGGTCTGCTCTTTTCAGCGTGGGTGTGGGCAGGTGCAAGAGAAGAAGGGAATAACGAGATCCTACAAATATTTACACCATTTATTTCAGTCAACATGCCTTCAAGACTGCCAGCTCCCACTGATGGCGAGTGGATGACAGGGTCGTCCTAGTGCACGGACACACACATCCGATCATACCTTACTGCAGATGCAGGGGGACTGCAGAATACTCTTGTACACACACACACACACACACACACACACACACACACACACACACACACACACACACACACAGCCTGTATCTTCACAATAACAAAAGATCTAGTGCGTGATACAGGCTGAATGTGATGTTTTTTTGTTTCGCCTTTTCCAGTTGCTGCCCTGCGGCATCACCATAAAAATGAAGCATCTCTGTCATTGATGATTAAGGGTTTGCGAGTTAAATGGACGTGATCGAAGGATTTTTTTTTTTTTTTTTTGGTGTCACCTACTTGATTTTACGTCAATTCATGCCCTTCGTGGATTGAAATACGCTGGCCTGCGGTCTGCTGGTGGAAGGAAGTGAATCCACTGCAGGCGCAGCGCCAACACAAACAGACCCACGGCAGCTCTCTGCTGCGGGCTCTGGCGTTAGCTCGGTACGGCTGACGGTTAGCCGGGGGATGCTGGCCGCAATCGGAGCTCCCCAGCTGGGTTGCAGGGGGTCGTGGGGGCGGTGGGATTCTGGCAAGTTCGAGCTCAACACCAATGGAAAATAGACTGAGCGTGGGTAGTAATTTAGTTCGGTGTACAGTGTGTCGGATGTTTTTGTTGTTTCACAAGGGCGGGGAAGTATCCACGCACGCCACCACAGCTCTCTCTCTCTCTCTCTCTCTCTCTCACACACACACACACACACATACAAGCAAACACACACATACATACACGTACGTCGGTGTCTCCCGTCACTTGTTACCTTTCGTTTTCTGGTCTCAGCCGAACCGCTCCACACAAAACACTGATAAATAACTCTCAGGTTCTGCTTCCAGTTGTCCACTTTGAAGCTGTTGACATGAGGGCAGCCCGCGGGACTCATGGTAGTCACAGCATCCGCTTTTTGACTCCCCTCACGGCGACGAAACCTGCTCGAATCCCCCCTCAACGCAGACCCACTCCGAACGGGCTGGTTAGCTTGCCAGGTTCGTTTTCCAGCGACTGCTGCGCTCCGGCTAACTGGACATGTCTTGGTTTCAGTGGCTGAGACACGAGCATTAGCAAGCGTCAAGACGATTTAGACTATATTTCCCTCGTGGACGTGGAATACTGTGTGCGACTAAATCCAGGGAAGAGCCGTTCTGCTCATTCGCTCATTTACATGATAGCAAACTGGCTAAAGTTGGTTAGCACTGGAATTTCAACAGTAGCTTACACGGTGAGTGTCGTCAAGACCCACCACATTCATAACGGACGACCAATCAGAGCCGGGGGAAACGCATGAGTGGCGTGTAGCAACTTTCGTTTCTCACATAAGTCCCTCCTCTTTGAAGTAGGTGCTGCAGCGTGATTGGTCCGATTTTTCTGCAAACTATATCCGCCTAAATCAAGACGTTGATTGGTTAATGCATAAATCAGCTTCACAGGAACAGAAAAGAATAACGTGAGTCAACAGTGGCTAGAAATTAAATATCCACCTTTTCACTACATATAGAATCAAAAACGACGAGATTTCCCCCCCCACCAGAAACGCATGAAACCCAGAAATATATTCTTAAACAATTTATTATTAACAGATCCACAATCGCAAAGCTCAAGCTCCCAAATGACATGACATTTTGGTTTCATCTGTTGACTTAAGCTCTTGTTATAACAAGCTCTCAAAATGGGTTTTCTGTACAGTGCTCTAGCGACCTCTATTGGATCCGACCTAAAAAAAAAAAAGAAAAAAAAAGGAAAAACAAAAACCAAAACAGTGCACCAGACTGTGAAGGCTCTTCGTTTGTGCCGAGTTTGGTCAAGGGCATGTCCAAATACAGATTTGCAATTGATCTACATTCTAACCAAAACGAGAGGGAAAACATTGTTTACAAATGTAAAAAATGTATATATATATATATATATATATATATATATATATATATATATATATATATAAAATTTTTATTGTCAGCCACTAATGTTTCTGATATCTGAAACCCTCTTCTAATGACCATCATGCATCAGAACCAAAACAGTGAGATTATTCACACATATGTTTGGAACAAATAAGTCCAGTTTTTATTATTGTGGTTTCTGTTTATGTTGCAGTGGCGCTCCAACCTGAACAATGATAAATAAAACACTGAAAACATTGTCATCTTTTTTTCCCATTTCTGTGAGGAGTTTTTGTCATCCTTTACACACTGTGAAGAAAGAACAACCAAACTGATCATCATTCCATACAAATAGATTTTCCTTGACCAATGTCCTTATGCAATAGAATGTTTGTTTGTTTTCCTCTTAAAAAAAAATCCAACTCATCCTGGGAAGAACACGTTGGGCGGCTGCAGCTTTCTCTCCCTGTCCGAGGCCCCTCAGGAATAACTTGACGTTTTGCTACCAACATCATCTTCCTGCGATCCCATACTCTGGAAAGAAGGTGTGACGTAATCAGAAAGTTTTCTGCCAGACAGACAATAAAAATGAACTGCCTTTTCAAAACCGGTTCCTACTGCATTTTTTTGAACAATGACAGTTTTTTTAACGTCTTGTAAATCATGAATTGACCTTGAAAAAGAAGCAGGTTTAGCAGAGTAATTTGGAGGGGTTTTTTTCCCAGGAAACCCCAAAAAACTTTTTATATTAGTCCACGTTCCACACATCTGCTTACTGGAACAAAACCATTCCAGGAAACATTTTCATGTCAGTGCAGTGCCAATTCTAAAAGTGCATTTTCTTTATGTACTACTAAAATGAAATATTTTTCCATAAACACAAATAAAGAATCCTAAATTGTACATAAACGTGCACTGTATATCATTACTCTGTAAAACACAGCAGAGTATGACAGAAGTGAACAGCTCCTAAATTATTTTAACAATTACACACAGCAAAACATATCTATGAATACATAATTATTAAGCTGATACTAATTCTTCTTTTTCATCTACTAATATACGTTATCTCACCTTCTGCACAAATTGTGGGTTTATTGTGATTTCTTGATCCATAGACTTTAATTTCTCATCCAGCTCTATACATTTCAACATCTGAAAGAAGAAAAATAATATGGCTCCAAATTTTACACATTTAGATTTCACAGAACAAAAAAAATCAGGATTCAAATGTAAAACTGAGATCATATTCTGACAGAGAGGCAGACACTCAGATACAGCGGCCAAACACTTTTACCTCTTGATCAATTTTGTGGAGCATTGCTGGGTTGTTGTATTTTTCAGGATTGTCATGGAAGCAAACCATGCCATCCTTTTGGTTAATGCTAGCGTAAATCTCTCCATCTTCAATCTGCATGGAAGCATGATGACAATTAAAGAGAAATTTTAAAGCGTTGTTCAGCATTAATATTTAAATTGTACCAAAAAACTGAAGAATTAACTGAACTACTATATCAGCCAAAGATCTCATGTTAAACTGAGGATGAGGCTAGGATGTGTGTGTGTGTGTGTGTGTGTGTGTGTGTGTGTGTGTGTGTGTGTGTGTGTGTGTGTATGTGTTGTTCTCACCATGTGTAAGACGTATTTCTCTGCTTCCTGGGGACCTGACAGCTGCACTCGACTGGCCATGTCTTGCAAAGACAGCGTAAGGAAAGTCTGCAGGAGGTGAACCAAACATAATATTGGTATTAAATCTGTTTAAGCTAAATGATTTCTTGGACCTATGAGTGTAGTTTTGTGTACAAGC
Organism: Antennarius maculatus; assembly: GCA_013358685.1. NCBI lineage: Eukaryota > Metazoa > Chordata > Actinopteri > Lophiiformes > Antennariidae > Antennarius > Antennarius maculatus. Next base: position 3,145,585 of record CM023626.1, on the reverse strand, counting down.
CTTTTTTAATTAATTAAAATAAATATTGAATTAAAAACAGCCAAGAAACTGTCACCAAGGCACCTGAACTCATTATCAAATTCATTTATCGACGTTGAGGAATTTTCCTCCTATTTTCTGGATATTTTCCAGGTAACCCACCTTTGTTAACCTCTGGATGTTCTTCTTGTAGAGGGATGAGAGGCACTGTTTGACCAGGCCTGTATTGTTGTCTCGTGTGAAGGTCTCACTGTGTTTGCTGACCAGGTTGCGCAGCTCTGCTGGATTGTTGGTGGTGTAAACCTGAGCTAACTCATGGTACGCGTTGCTCAGGGGCTACGGTCAGTAAATGGAATTTTTAAAAAAGAGAGAAAGGACAAAAAAAAAAAAAAAATGCTTAGTGGAACAACAAATCTTATATATCTGCTATTCTAAATAAAATACCACACAAAATGAATAAAAAATAACCTGACTCCTCATCATTCCACTCAAACTTCTTGTCCTCACCTTGATGAACCTCCCTACTATTTGTGAAGTGTATTTAGGCAGTGGCTGCACTTTGCCATGAAGAATGAGTGACACCAGGATGTATTTCTTATAGGCTTCCAACATGATGTGGCTCACTGCCATGGCTGGAGTGGTTATTGCCTGACACAAGAAAATAAGTAACACATGACCTTCTAATAAATACCAGAAGAAAAGTGACTTACACTTCTAAATATGTGACTAAATAAAACAGTACCTGTTCATAAAAATACAGTGCTCTTTCGAAGTTTTTGAGGCCCGTGTAGATCATGCCACCATAGTAGTAGTAACATAAAAAGTGCTTTGCGTCATAGGCTCCATTCTCTTTACAGATGTCCATCATGTCCAGCTCCAGGAAGGGAAGGGCAGGCTTGAAGCACTTTGCTAACAAGCACAGCTGCAAGAAAGCAGACATGTTGTGGGAATAAGAGGGAAAAAACACTCTACCAAGACAGAGTCTGTGTGTGAATTATTTAACACAGTCCTTTAAATGGTATAGTCAACAAGTATGCAGTGTAACATGGATCTGGTTTATATGTAGCACAATTAAACAGATCAGGTTTAGGAGCTCAATTATACACATTCGTTAAATCATGAGTTCATTTGTGAATGTAGTGACGGTGACGATGTAACAGGGAGAGTGACTCACCTGACACAGGTCTGCATGAACTGAGGTAAGTTGGTTTGTGTTCATCTGCATTTTGTCTATTGCCTGTTTTAGGATGACAACACCCCTCAATGGCTGTTAGAGAAGGACAAGAAATATTTAGCTGCAGCTTTCCCTAGACATCCAACAACACTAGAAACAACCCAGGTCTGTAGTGCACTTTAAAAATGCTTTTAAATATTTATAACGAGAAAGAAACCATGTTATTTGTGGATGCTGGAGTTCAGTGAGCACAAAAAACGAGATGACTCATTCTTGTCAGACAGGGTTAAAAAATAAGATTAAAATGATCCAATTTCGTTGTTGGAGAGGGAGCATGAAAACAGTTTCACCCACTCACAGACTACATTGTCAGAATAATGCACAGTGTCTTTAAAACCACCATAGAGACATAACAGGAAGTCTGATGAGGACACTTCACAGAAACAAGAACATTGTGGAACGCTTGAGTAACAAAGTACACAGGGCAGGAACACTCGTTTTCCAAAGAGGAGTAGATGTTTTTCAGGCGTCTCAATTAGACAACCTGACAAGGGTCACATGACTACTGTCACTAGAGACACAGTCACATGGTGTTAAGTGCTGCTCAGGATCAAAAGGTGTGACTGTATTGTGTATGTCAACATAAGCACACTAACTGTTGTGCCGATAAGTGGGCTTCATAAGGATTAACCAGGTTCTGGTAGGACCAGCAGGCTACAGCACAAAAGCGCAGTGAATACACACTTCACAAAATCATCAGGCCTCCAGTCATGTTTGATATGGAAGCTTTAGGTGTGTTGTCTCACAAACCGAGAACCGAATCAAGGGATGAATTAACTAGAGAGACACAAGCATGAAAAATTCTGGGTTTCACGCCACAGATCCATTTTATTTAAGACAGAGACTTGTAATGAGGGTATCTAAAGAGGTCACTGTTAATTGCAATTTTTTTTAATTGCAAGTGTGAGAAACAAGTTCACTTTTCATAACGAATAAATACTGAAAAAAAGCCCCCCGGAAAAAACAAAAAACAAAAAAAGACATCTCTCCAGCACATCAGAGATGTTTGAATTAAGTTTGCCGTTTATCAACTTAAGCCCAAGAAACTTTCCACTGAGATAAATGCCAGTCACACAACAAAACTAATTTCCACTTGCAATCACGAAAACCAAAAAAATATTAACAAAAATTTCCAAAACAGCAGAAGACACCACTTCAGCTCTGACTTGCTATGTGCAGTAGGTTTTATGACAAACACATGATTTGTGATTCCTGTCAGAATCAACAGTCTTACCTGTTTCCGCTCTACAAGGGCATTTGTCAATTGGTGGCATAGACCAGCAACTGTGGGAGGAAACGGAAGAAGGTGTGAGAAGGAGAAAACGACGACGAAGAAGAAGAATGGTGATTGACTCTAGTGGATGTGCTGCTCACATGGGCAGGGTACAGCTAGACTTCATTATGCATGTCTATCGGAATGTGTGTTTGTGTGTGTGAGTGTGTGTGTATGAGTGTATGCGTGTACGTGTAGCATCAAAGTGAAAACATAAATGCAAATAATGTTGAAATTTTTCCCTCTGAAGTTCAGTTCTGTCAAACACCTTTACAGAATCCAGGTAATAATTTACTGTACATTAACAAACAGGTTACTGCTGAGCACTAGTCACACAAGAACCTCCATTAGGACACCGTCACAGGCATGGTTGACGCTATATGGTTGACGCTATATAACAGTGTATAAAATTTAAAAAAACAAAATATGATCACAATAATGCAATATGTTGTCCAGCAGCAAGCTTCAAAACATTTTGGAGCTTGCTGCTGAGAAATTAGCTAACAACAGAGCACAGTTTAATGGAACTCATGCTCTCAACAATTATCAATAGAAACAAAGTCAGTGTAGGAATCTGCTGATTTTTTTTCAAAACCCATCCAACGCAAAAACAACCAGCAGGATACAAACAGGTATCAGTGAGACGTTTGATTGGTCTGGACTTACAAGTGTCTGTTGCATATCTAATGTGCTCCCCATTGCAGGTACTGATGAAGAGCTGGACTTGGGAAAAGAGCGTCTCAAAGTCAGGGATGTTTGGCATGGAGAACTTCACAAATCTGGAACAAGACAAATGGTTGGTAAAATCTTCTTGGTGGAATGTCGATACAAACCTGAAGCTAAACTACAAATCACAAGACTGTATCGTGTGAGATAGTTTTAGAGTGAATAGAATTCTGAATAGTTTTAACTTGAGTTTGACGTTCATGATGCAGAAATACACTCATAACATCCAGCCTTACAGTAAAAAAGTACAATTTCCTCCGGGATTAATAAAGTATCTATCTATCTATCTATCTATCTATCTATCTATCTATCTATCTATCTATCTATCTATCTATCTAAAAGGACATTCATTTTCATTGTTTTACAATGTGCCACTGAACAAATCCTAAAAACACCAAAATGAACAGTTATTTCTTTTACAGTTTAATTTTCAGTGCCGCATAGGCATCACTTGATTCATTACCTTAGGAAAAACAAATAATTTATTTGCTTAAATCTCAGCCCATGCCCACAGTACAAGCTATATATGCAACAGGTAGCCTCGAGTTGCTTTCTGACTATATGGCATTTTGCATACTACATGCAGCAAGCAATCCATACTACCAAAAATATACACAAAGACTCAGAACGTCTTCCTGTAACATGCAAACACTTGCATGGGTTTTGAATAACTAATTTGTCAACTCTCATTTTTAAGTTTTGTTCACCATCCCCTCCTCATTATCTGTCTTTCTCAAAGGCACCACCTACTAAACCACATTTTGAAATAGAGAAGCATATGACATTCAATGTGCACAACATCAGCAGTGGAATGTTCTGTTTTTTTTTGTTTTGCCAATTTAGATCAAAAATAGAGCTTAGGAAAAGAGAATGACGAAAGCTGAATTGTGGGAGACATACAAGACAAAAAATTATGGAAAACTTTATAAGAGACAAAAAAATATCTTGGCTCCACTGAAGGTGGTGGAAATTAATGGGTTGGACCAAACAACTTACAGTACAGCCAGCACCCCCAGGGAGTGCTCCTGGATGTCCAAGGCTCCCAGCACCGTGTCCAGGTGGGACAGATTTTTGGCCAGCAGCTCTCCACTCTTGTTGATCAACTCACATAGCTGAGTCATCTGGCCTGGAGAATTGGGGTTCAGAATAACAGACAGAAAGTAAACCACTGTTTACCTTGTACTGGATGATCTTATATTTCCTATATGACTTTGGAAAATCACATAACTGACATTGATGATGGTTCAGATCATAATGCTGGATCCAGAAAGGTAATGGTATAATATATATACACACACATACATCCACAGACACAAGTATGCTGAGGAATCTTTTCACTGTTCAAGCGATGAAATTAATACATTTTAAATGTTATTTGTTATGACAGTAAAGATTCTTTACAAACAGAAAAACAACAGAGTTGCAAACCCTTTTGTTAACATCGTGCAGTGACAAAGTATGTCAGGATAAATCGGTCGGTCAACTGTCCTGTCAAGGCCTTGCAACACAGGGAATGCAACTGTAGCTGACAGATGACTTTAAACCAATGATATTCGTGAATTCAGTTCGCCAACCAATCACGGAGGGCTAAGGCGGGACTACCGGGAGGCAAACCCCAGAAATCATTTTCTAGATCAAAAACAAAAGTATGTTTTTAGCGCTTTCAGTTACCACTGGCACCCCTGTGCACCGACGCCTCTTCTGGAAATAATTTACTGCGCTCTCACAACCATACAAAGTCATTTTGCGGAATGCTGACATGATAAAGCAAAAACAGAGATCTGGCCAGTTTGGCTTGCCAAGCTATCGGCAAGGCACTGGATAGCATATGCTAGCTAACTAGCTAATACTTTCCTCTTGAATCAGTTTAGAAACACTACCTTGAGCGGAGAGCTGCCGCACATTGTTCACAAACTGCTCCAAGGCTGAAGCCATTATTTCCTGGGTCCAATGTGGAGGTAATTTCCACTGTTTTTCATTCAAACGTTAGAAACAACTCCGTCCGCACTGAGACAGGGGGCCACACAGCCGCCACTGGGTGATGCTATCGCGAGATCGCAAGAACAGAGCAAACTATAACGAGATTACGATTCGACCGTTGGAATCTTAAAGGGCTAAGACGCCATTAGCTTAAAGTACCAACATAACTGTCATACTTTTCTTTGTACTATTTTCTTGATTATATTTCAATTTGTTGTGTTTGTCTCATATGTAATAGGACTATATTTGCATATTTTTGAGGCTATGTTATCCCATTCACCAAGCAAAAAAGAAATACAGGAAATTACGTTAATTTCCCGATTTTTTTTTTCAACAAAGATGTTATATTCTGGAAGAGTACCTGCCTTAGACGTATCCGTTGGACCTAAAGCGCTTGATATACAGTATTGACTTTAAAAGCATAGATAGTAAATCGAGGACTATTTTGCTCTACCTTTAGAAACGTGTTTCACTGTAGGGTGTTTCTTAATATCTGTTATCACAAAATAGAGAAGCCCCTTACACATTGCTTCAACATATGCCAAATATCTCAGATTAGTAATGCAAGGCTATTGCAGCTGTGCTTGATGGTATTTTTGGAAATGTAAAAATTACAAATAAAGTTTGCTTCAGTTTTCAAAGAACATGCTTTCATGTGCAGTTCGTACTTTCATGTATTCCTCGCTGTAGGCTGCAGATTTGTCTGGAGTCACTCTTAGTGATGACTTTTAAACATTTCGAATATTTTTGTTGATTCAGAGTTATAGAAATGTGATTATATGTATATAACTTATTCTTTTCCAATCTTGTATTTTCATATTTTATATATCAATATTTTGAAATGTATTTGTGATCATTCATGGCTGTCGCATGGAAATAATCTAGAGTGAGCTATCACTTCAACCTAAGAAACTCTTGAAACCAAGAGGTTTGTAGTACAATTTGTTCCCACTTCCACAAAATTGCAGTCGGCAGTGTCCTTCTCACACTTGTTACGGTTCCCTGCAGTTTCCAAACTCTACTGTAACAGGTGTTGCGAGTTATAACGTTGCATATCGCTGTCACGTTTGAATCCCCCTCTTTGGTGCAGCTAGCCTGTCAGCTAAAGTTAGCCACGTACCGTTAGCTCAGCTGCAGCTGGCAAGCAGAATGACGCCAACAATGATGAAGTTAAGCTAACGGTGAAACAAATCCAAACGCAAGGATAATAATAATAATGCTGCTCAACAAAAACACTGCTTAACCGCCTTGAAGTTTGTGAAACTTTTCGAATTCCTTGCGGACTTCGTCTATAGTTTCTCGTCGGTAAAATCGGGGTGACGGCAGCGAAAGTAAATTCATTTCGGGAACAAGTCAGCAATGTTCACCACAAGGCGCCTAATAGGGAGAGGAACCGCTGCGCTCCGCGACGCGCGAAACATCATTTACATAAACATGTCGTCCTCCTCTGCTCCGGGTAAGAGATTACGAGTTCTAGTTGATATGGACGGAGTGTTGGCGGACTTCGAGGGGGGCTTCTTGAAGAAATATCGAGCCAGGTACCCGAGCGAGCCCTTTATCACCCTGGACGACCGGAGGGGGTTCTGGGTGTCCACGCAGTATGGCCGCCTGAGGAGTGACCTGAGTGTAAGTGAAATATGGGCAAAAATATTTACTGTTATTTTCGCAGCTTTGCATAAATGTGGTGGTCCCTAATAAAATAATTTGGTTGTACTATAAGAAAATTATTTACCGTTTGATGCAATATTTTCCGCACTATAAGGCGCACCTAAAATCTTTTAATTTTCTCAAAAACCGACAATGCAGTTTATAATCCAGTGTGCCTTATATGTGGAAAAAGGTTTTTTTTAAAAAGGCCATTCATTGAAGGTGCGCCTTATAGTCCAGAAAATACTGTATTCATCCGCCATTGCATATTAGAAGACCAGATGTACAATTCTACAGGCAGTCGTTTGAATCGATCAAATAAGATGTTTGTGATAATTAATTCACACTGTTCTTGTGTATTTGTTTAATGCAGACAGATGACAAATAATTTATTTTACCAGAGATTTGTTTTAAAGGTCAGATGTCAGGTCTCCCTCCTTTGGCGTTCTGTTACAAACCAGCACGAATGGTTACTAGTAACTCAAACTGAAACACGACTGAACAGGTTGTTTAGATCAGCAGCTCTCAGTCTTCTTTTGTTTTTACATCATTGAAATAAAGGAGTTCCTATTTGCATGTCCACTTACGTTTCCATGTATGCATTTGCATTTTGATGATAAGTTCAGGCACAAGTAAATTCAACTTAACAATCTTAAAGTCCACACAGCAAACACATTATTGCTACAATCAATCATTATCAATGTGTGTATTTTTAGTTAACCAAATAAATGTCTTTGTGACCCATTGTTCATGTCCTCACACATTGCTTGAAGTATTCCTTTTCACCTCTGTGTTTGACTGCCTTTGCAGGTCATTGATACAGTCAGTCACAGTAACCTTTGATTTACTGTATTTTGTTTTAAGACACAAAGATTTTTTCATTAATGCTACGACTGTCCTGGTAATAGTAAAATTTTAGCGATTAGTTTTCATGAAAACATCAAAATAAATCAACAACAATCTATACACACATATTTGGAATGAACACCAATATAAGCTTTGTGTTAAATTGTGTTGTTTTGGGGTTGTTGTTTTTTTGCCTCTAGGGGAAAGCCATGAGTATCTGGCAATCCAAGGATTTCTTCAAGGACCTCGAGCCGCTGCCAGGTGGAGTGGAGGCAGTCAAGGAAATGGCCAAGATGGACAAGTACGTCTTGAATTTCACAGTTCACTTATTTAATATACACACTTAATTGTCTGCTGCGGATAAGATCATAGTGAATCATGTTTTCCAAGGCTCTCTGGCGACATCTTGAAAATATACACATCTCCTTAAGCTCAGGGATCTGAGCTTAAGGAGATGAGTTGAGTCTGTGGCTCAAACTCAGATTCCAGAAGTAATGGTGGAAAAAGATGAACAAGTAACAATTTGCACCTCGGAATCTTATGAGAGTCCAAAATGTTCATTTTACAGTGGATGGATATGCAGAGAAACAAGTGAGTGATGAACAGTTTTCATTTTAGTCACAGGCTCACCCTCTTAATATGTGTTTATGGCTGTTGTTTGATGATCATAACAGAAGACCGGTATGACATTCAGTTTTAGTTTTAAACGTGGCGATGCCATGTCGTGGAGCAGAATGTATCACACTGTGAAGCTTAGATGATGTCAGGCCTATGAAACGATGTAGTTTTACTCTGTTTACAGCCACACAGTCTTCTGTAATGGATCATAAACCCTGTATCGCAGGGATGTCAAAGTCAAATAAACAAAGGGCCAAAAAAACAAATTGGCTTTAAGCCGAGGGTCGGACTGGTTCAATATTTATTAAAACATATGGAAATGATTGCACATAGTCTATTTAACTAAGAGTATGTGTTATTAAATGATTAAATGAATAAAGCAATATTTTCTCATGGCTCTGTCAGTAATTTCAAGGGAAAACATTTTTCAACAGGTACACAGACAAAAACAAACTTCCTTCAAAGAAAAATCACATCTTTGTGCTTTTCTGAGATGTTTGATGGTGCCCTCTTATAATAAATTCTTTCATTACTGCCAAGCTTTCACACACAGGTTGGCCTTTATCTCTGTGAATATGTCCTCTGACTCCCACCTGGCCTGAAAGTCTCTGTTCTTAGTGTACACTTTCTGTTTAGCCATTTGGTGAGGTGGGGGTGGGGGGGTAGCTGAAAAGTTAGCCTCTGCTCTTACATCTCATGAATAATGAAGTAGAGGTCCGCCTGATGCAGTGACTGTGGGCTAACGCTGCGTTTTGGGGAATGTTGTGTTGGTGCGTGCAAAAGACCAGCAGGTGACTGTGGCCTGCGAGCCAGTTCTAATAGTAATTAAATAACATCCAGGGGGCTATATATAAGTAATTTGCGGGCCAGATCCGGCCACCGGGCCTTGACTTTGACATGTGTGCTGTATCGTGTAGTAGCTCCAGATTTTTTCCACTTCACATCAACAATTAACAGTCCAGTGAGGAGGTTTTGGCCTTAACAGGGCTAACATTCAGATAACAGAACTTTTCTTCTCCTATCGGCTTTTCCCTTCAGGGGTCGCCACAGCGACTCAGTTGCCTCCATATAACTCTGTCTTGTGCATCATCTTCTCTCACACCAACTACCTTCAAGTCCTCTTTCACTACATCCATAAACCTCCTCTTTGGTCTTCCTCTAGGCCTCCTGCCTGGCAGTTCAAAACTCAGCATCCTTCTACCAATATATTCACTATCTCTCCTCTGGACATGTCCAAACCATCTCAGTCTGGCTTCTCTGACTTTATCGCCAAAACCTCTAACATGTGCTGTCCCTCTGATGTACTCATTACTGATCCTATCCATCCTGGTCACTCCCAGAGAGAACCTCAGCATCTTCATCTCGGCTACCTCCAGCTCTGCCTCCTGTCTTTTCCTCAGTGACACTGTCTCTAGACCAAACAACATCGCTGGTCTCACCACAGTTTTCTACACCTTTCCTTTCATTTTAGCTGAAACTCTTCTATCACACATCACACCTGACACTTTTCTCCACCCGTTCCATCCTGCCTGTACACGCTTCTTCACCTCTTTTCCACACTCTCCATTGCTCTGGACTGTTGACCCTAAGTACTTAAAATCCTCCACCTTCTTGATCTCTTCTCCCTGTAACCTCACTCTTCGACTTGGGTCATTCTCATTCACACACATGTACTCTGTCTTACTGCGGCTAACCTTCATTCCTCTCCTTTCCAGGACAAACCTCCACCTCTCTAGCTTCTCCTCCACCTCTTCCCTGCTCTCACTGCAGATCACAATGTCATCTGCAAACATCATAGTCCATGGAGATTCCTGTCTAACCTCGTCTGTCAGCCTGTCCATCACCATAGCGAACATGAAGGGGCTCAGAGCTGGACCCTGATGCAGTCCCACCTCCACCTTGAACTCCTCTGTCACACCTACAGCACACCTCAGCACTGTCTTACAGTCCTCATACATGTCCTGCACCGTTCTAACATACTTCTCTGCCACTCCAGACTTCCTCATACAATACCACAGTTCCTCTCTGGACACCCTGTCATAAGCTTTCTCCAGATCTACAAAAACACAATGCAGCTCCCTCTGGCCTTCTCTGTACTGCTCTATCAACATCCTCAAAGCAAATACTGCATAGTACTCTTTTTTTGGCAAGAAACCATACTGCTGCTTACACATGCTCACTTCTGCCCTTAGTCTAGCTTCAACTACTCTTTCCCATAGCTTCATTGTATGGGTCATCAGCTTTATTACTGTAGTTGCCACGACTCTGCACATCTCCCCTTGTTCTTAAAAATGGAAATCAGCACACTTCTCCTCCATTAAGATAACAGAGAACATTCTGTTGAATTAGACATGATTATAGAGTCTTTTTTTTCTTTACTTTGGATGCACCAGTACATAATGATCGGGTCGATAAAGATCCGGTTTTATGTTGCTATGAGATTTAGAGTCCTCTTGCATCATGGTGTCACAAGTGGCTTTATCCTGAGAGCTCTCATATTGGGTTTTCAGTGCAAAGCTCTCCCTCTAAGACCTCTTATGTCACATGTTCCTTAGGGCTGTAGTCATCTGTGGGATGAGCCATGTGCTTCTGGTTTCCCCTCCTGTAGTGGCTGCTGCAGAAGTACCTTAGAACAGGTCTCTGAAAGGACTCATTCAGGGCTGAGCCAGCATGAAACGGGGTGTGATTGCCATTTCTGATAGCATTCTCATCAGCACACTACACAGTGGACAATGTCTAAAAATAGCCGCTATAGTCACAAAATGATAAGTTTACATTTCCTTCCCTGATGGAAAGGAATGGGTGCCAACACCAGCGCTTGAGTCGAGGTGTTTTCTTATCAGGGACATCTGCCATATGGTGCGGTCTAATATTTTTGTTACCTCTCTGTTGTCCTGCCATGAAAGACCAACAGCCGATTTGTCTATCAGCTACAAGCAGCTCGAGCATGGAGGTGTTTGTATGTTTTTAATTTTTCCACTCAAGTACTGTTTTTTTTCCCCATTCCTCTCTGCAGCACAGATGTCTTTATTTGCACCAGCCCTATCAAAGAATACAAATACTGTCCCTCTGAGAAGGTAAACTGCTGCTTTTCCAATCAAAATATTCTATTTTCTTTGGAAATTGTCACAGTGCTTCTTTTTAATTGTGGCTTATATGTGTGTGTTTGTGTGTGTGTCCAGTACGCGTGGGTGGAGAAACACTTGGGGCATGACTTTCTAGAGCAGGTCATCCTGACCAGAGACAAAACATTAGTCTCCGGAGACATCCTCATAGACGACAAGCCTGACATTCTGGGTGAGGACAATAGAGATTGATATTATTGAAACAGTAGCCCTCCCGCACATCCATTACTTAGTGTTCGTTAAGTTCCATCCCTCTTGGCAAGTCACATGTGCATTTTCCAATCACAACAATGGAAGACTAATTCTCCAAAAAATGCACAATAGATGCCTGATTTCACATGGACATAGACATAAACAGGCTTCTCACTCCACCGTTATCACGGCTAAACGATTCCACTAGAAAGATATGATCACAGTCTGCAGAACATCATAGAAAGAAAAATCATGCAGTCGATCAAATATGTCTTTACACTGAAAATACAACTGTAGAATGAAAGGAGTGTAAGAATATTTAATCATGACAAGCCAGGCAGATGGTTTGATAGCGATCCACCAGGCCTTACGTCTGTACTGGATAGACCTTTGATGTCATCGTAGCCCCGTGTGCAATACCTCAGCGTGAGGATAACTCAAATCTTGACAAAAGCTGCTATGCTTGGTTTCTGATTAGTCAGCACCATTGAAGAGACACAAAATCTTCCAAGTCACTGCAGTCGGTCTGTCTGTGTTGACTGAGTTTTAATGAGACGTGCTGCTATTTTCACCGACTGACGAAAACTTTGTGATGTAACATAATCAGCATTCAGGAGGCATAACAGTGTTTTCAAAGATGAAATAGAGGGAAAGATGGGACGAAACCATAAGAAGAGGTTTACATAATTGTGATTGTAGTGTCATGTATGTGTAATTATTAGCATGCATCCAAAATGTCTCATTTGCTCCTTTTTAAGACAGCTGCCACTGTGTGTTTGCCATTAGTGTCGATTCGTATGAGCTGAACACACTGAATGCAGTGTTGTTGTGACTTACATAACATTTGTGCGTGTCTACTGATCAGGCGTGGAGCCCAAACCTACGTGGGAGCACATCCTGTTCACGGCCTGCCATAACAAGCATCTTTCCACCGACCAATCCCAGAGACGACTCCACTCCTGGTCGGATGACTGGAGGTCCATCCTGGACAGCAAACGCCAGTGAAGGAGACCAACCATCATCATTATTGTCACCACGCCGGTGGGTGTCGAAACTCAAAGCAGAGTTAATCCAATCGAATCGAGTTGTTTTGTTCAGGGTACGCTGGATGATTGCATGGACACCAGGGGGTGCTCAAAGACTGGAGGAGGAGGAGAAGGATTAAAACACACAGCCAGGAGTTCACTACTGTATTACTCTCTGAAGAGTTGCATGAGACTTGAACCAATAAGCACACATTGAGTTGCCGTAGGAGCTCTGTGTCTATGTAGCATATGCTTAGCTTCTAGAAGGGTTGTGGATGTTCTACATTTTTGATCACACCACTATGCTTTGTGTTTTTTCTTTGTTTTGTTTTTTTAACAGAGTTAGCAACTAAGTGCAATACATTATCCCTGTAGAGTGTCTCTGATTTACACTCATTTTAGGTGTTGTATGGAGGTTATGTGGTGTGTTTTACACTGTGGGACAGGATTGCAGTGCGTTTAGGATCACATTGTTTAACCTGTGTACACACAGATAACCTGTAAGGGTTTTTATAGAGCTGATAAATATTATATTGGTGCTCTTTCACATCATGACTTAATATAAAGCTGAAAAAAATCTACTTTTTGTTTTTATAGAATTGCACAAAAACAGATGCATGCTGCCAAAATCAACCGTGCTGTGTTTTAGAATAAGAGAAAATATTTGCTAATCCTGTGTGAAATGACGAAGAAATACAAAAGATGACTTAGAAATGATTAGATTGTAGATCTAGAGAGGTGATTTTTTAAGTTGCATACCTGTTCATACATTTTTCATCTTTAGACATCCTGCTAAAATGTGAGAGCCCCACCCATCATTTCCAAACTCAAATCTTCTCCACCACATTTATTTGAATAGTGTTTTTTTTATCTTTGACACGTCTTCTATGTATGTTCCTTTTTTATTCATATTGTCACAGGTCAGATTTTAAAAAGCGTTTATTGGCAGAGTCGCTCCACATCATGATCAAATCTACTATCACGTATTGTTTAGTCGCACAACTGTCTATTTCCGTCAAGATTGACAGAACTCATCATCTGTTGAAAGTGCTTCTAAAGCGAGTGAACTTTTTTCTTTAAAATCACTGTTGAGATTTTCTTGTTTTGCTGGTCAGTAGCAACATGCTGTTTGTGTTTGTTGGCTATTTCTCCTTGGCTAGTAACAAATTGACTTCCTGCTGCTAGCATGTTTTTTGGATGCTAAACATGTGTCACCACAGATGTACAGTAGTTATTAGTAGCAGCTGTCATAGTTTAAATGGGCACATAAACACAGAACAGTTTAATACTGGGTTTAATCCACTTCAGTTGCCTTCAAAGAAATTAAAAGTGGCAGGGCCAAAAAATAATTATCCTCTAAGGGTCCAGTTACTTGCATTTTTCCTCTTTGTTTTGTTTTTTCTTTTTCCCATAGGTAGACACATAGCCAAAAAGCACTCGTTTACCAGGAGATTTTGACAGAAGTTTGAAGCTAGTGTCCCTAGAGGTTTGACATTTAGGCAGTTTGGGACCGTGTCCTTGAACAGGATGACCTTTCTCCTTCTTTCCTCTCCGTCGATCATTTCAGTCAAAAACGCACAAAGAAAACGACGAACTTGAACGTTAGTTTAGTCTGCAATTTGTCCTTGTTTCATTTTATTACACTCCAGGGTCGACTTGCCTACGTAAGAGACGCTGTGCAACCAAACTGCTGCTATCAAACATCTGCTTCACGATGGCCATAAAATCCTATAATAAATATTGCTGTTGATTTCTTTAGATAGGTCTGACTACATTTTCATTCCTGATAAAATTCATTACAAATCTCTTAGAGGTCTCCTCAGGAATAGGCCTCTGTTCCTAAAAGCATATATGGATTTTATTCAGTATTCAAAGTTTAATTTTCTCTGGAAGAACTCACAAGAGTACAAGCCAAAATGAAATGTAGGTTTCATGCATAAATAAAAACAAAATGGAAGGATTGATGGATGGAAGCAAACAGAAGTACTGTAGTTTCCTATAGTATACTTAATCGTGTATGATGTGATACTTCCTGTTCGTTAACGAAAGGGGACACAAGTCGGCAACACAAGTCATCACTCAATTGTGGTGGTAACACAAAGCTAAACATACACAGTCTCATTCATACATGCAAGATGGTGCATTCACAGCGTTGCGTGTGATTGGTGATATCTAGGTCAGCTGTTTCTCTCCGGCGCCAGAAGCTTGAGGAGAAGAAGTTGTCGTTAAAGAGTCCATTCCGTGTGATCACCCAAGCGATAGCCATGTTCTGGTAAAAAAAATGAAGCTGCATGACAGTCAGTGAACCCTAACATAAATGTTGCCTGTGTGCCATTTGTATGTTAGCCATTTCCATCAATGAATGTCTCGTGTTTGTGTTGCTGGTGATCTACAATTTTTTGATCAACTTCTGCACGTGTGTGAAAAATGTTAAACCATGCTGCAGAAATAATAGTTTCAATAAAAGAATCTAAAAGTTTAAATGAACATTAATCAGCGTGATGCTGTCTGTTTTGTCATCTGTCTCATTTTGCACCTTGTCGGTCTTGATCTGAAGCAACAACCTTCTGGATGTGTGTGTCAGTGGTACACAACAGATGGTGTGGCTGCGAAGCCGTTTGTGTGCAGTCATTCTCCATAATGCTTTGTCAACACCACAGCATGCGTGGAGAGAGGAGTGAGATTCATCATCCCCACACAGCAGTGGATTCTGCTTCTTTCTCATTTACCATCCAATTCATGGTTCGTCCCAGCATGCACTGGTGAGGGACGAGTTGAAAGGTTCCAGAGGCAGATAGTTCATTACAGGAAAAGGGAGAATAACAGGAGGTTATTTTTGTATTTTCATACTGTGAGCTGCTTTGTGTTCCACCGTTAAAGGCTGTATCATGTATTGAGTTTAACACATCCTGAAAAAAAGAAAAACCATTTTCTTGGGTGCAGCTGATCTCAAAGCAATGCTTTCGTGTCATACTGAGTAAATGATTGTTATGCACACCACATGCATGTGTCAAAACTAATGTTTGTGGAAAATTGTTACATGGAAGTAGAGTTGGTTCATTGTCTCTGACCTACTTTTCTCAACCTACAAACATGTTCGGCTGAGATTTTGGACAAAGGAATAAATGTGATGATTTACTGATGTCAGTCAGGAAGTTCTTCCAGGCAGTTATTGTACAAATTCAGCTCAATCCATCAGTCAAACTACAGAACAATGTCTACTCAAGCATCGTGCAAATGTTAGTGGATGTGTTCTCCTCTGTTTGTATGAAAAGTGCACATAGAGTTACTTAAGAAATTAGTTTTTATAGAACAATGGTGTGATCAAATGCAACAGATATGGCAACGAAAGAAGAATAATGCAGATCAACATGCTTGTAACACTGAAAATATTGATGTGGGGGAGTTTTGAGTGGAAGTGGATGGATTTTAGTGCTGCTGCCTGTAGAAACATCAATAGGTAGTGCTCAGGTTGGACAAGATCACATTGTTTTGTGAGGAACTGGAAGAATTAATGGGTGACGTCTGAACGTGTGTGAACCTACCAGGCCTTACGCACCTTAATGCTACACAGTAGACCCGCCAATGAAGCAAAACATCACTGAGCAAAAAAGGACTCAACGTTCTCCAGGAGTTAATCGAAATACCGTCAATGCATGTGTATTTACATTGTCTCACTGCATTTTTTGTAGACAAACACAACAGAACGTGTGCACGCTCATGTCTCTTTCTGTTTGTGTATTCTGGATGTTTGAAAGTTGTCAGTTGTCACCCGGTCATCCGCTCAGTGACTCACTTCCTCCTGTAACACCAGCTGAATATACAACAATGATCTGTGTTTGATCTCGTCCTCGCTGGCCCACAGTCGGACCTACTTTACAGCCGTATTTCTGCTCCATGTGTCATTCCACCTGGAGGCAAAACACTGTGTCGTGCTGTTGGATTTATTAAGGTGCCGCTCAGTCATTCTGCATCAGCAAGAAGAAAACATTCCTCCATCACTCTCATGTCCCTCTCTCCTTATTTCTTTCAGTTAGATTAATGGTCAGGGAAATGCTGTCAGAACATGCGACCGTGGCCCAAATGTTTTTTTAATATGAGTTACATTTTTAGACTTGGCTAGTTAGAAATTTCGTCCAAGTATTCATCATTCTTCAATTCCAGAGTTTCTGTTTCAGTCTCGTCTGGGTTGTAATTTCTTTGAATTTAGTGTTGTGGGATGTTTTTTACCGACTAAACGGAATGACGGAACTGTTATAGCTAAAAACGGAACTGTTTTAGCTAGACTTTCTGTTTTTTGCAATATTAAAACTAGATTTTTGGCTTCTTCAGAGCAACAGAAGAAGGGTTGCTGTGTTTATCAGAGCTCCTTCACTCAAACAGATTTTTCTGTAACTAAAATGAAATTATAGCAGACAGAATAAATCACTCAATTGATGTGATTTAATGGAAATTAAGACCATTTTGTTGTTGACTATACTGTAAATCCTTTTGGATTAGGCAGTTAAACTAATTCTTGAAAGCTAAATGCAGAGTTCTATTCAATGAAGACTTTAATAACAAGTAAACTAATTTGTTTCTCTAAAACTTGTGATTCCTAATTTTGGTCAATCCATCCATCCAACCATCCATCTTTGTGAGGACACGAGATTTTCTGTTATCTACAGCTTCTTATCTGCCTTGCTGGTCACAAGTCTGTTGCAGCCTATGCCGACTGACTACGGGTTCCAAAATGGGGTGCACCCCAGATGAGACGCCAGCTCAACATGTAGTCAAACAAAGAGACAAATAACACACTCACTCACACTCACACCTACAGTTATTTGGTGTGCCCAATTCACTTAAGCTGCATGTTTCTGGAGATGGGAGGAAGCTGTAGAACCTGGAAAGGACCCACACAGACAGAGGGAGAACATACAAACACCACACAGGAGGGAATTGAACCCATGACCTTGCTGTTGGACAACAACACTTCCACATGCTGTTATGTCTCTAGTCTTCATTAAAAGAGTTTATAACTTGTAAGATGTTGCAGTATTGCCTGTAAACAATGTCTGTCCTTTATAAAGTGTGTCAGACCATCAGACAGCCTTAAACAACCGAGACAGTTGTAGTTCTGACATCCTGTTTTTGTTCATCGGTCCACTGTCTCTGTTTATGTGCATCTTTTAATGAGATTTCATAAAACATCGATACAGGATCAGCTGGCTTTAAACAAGATACTTGTGTTGTTGTGACCTTTCCTTCAAAGTACAAAGCAAAAAGTCAAGAACAATTCAGAAAGTAAGATCAGAAACATCAAAGTATCGCTTGAGCAAGATTACAGGAAGTCATTTATGCGTCAAACAGCCTCATAATGCTATGTTTTTAGCTCAAATCTTAACGCTCTACTCCCTCATACTCAAAGTTCTGCATATAGCCGTAGAATAACAGGCTTACTGTTTGGACAGCAATACATTGAGTAGGTTTCTTTTTTTTTCAGGGAAAATGCGTCACATCCCTGAGAAGTCCCAACAGAGTAATAAAAGTGGTACTAAGCAAAAATATCACTATTAAGATAAATGCAGAGGCCTGATTGGAGTGGACTCATTGAAATACTCCCACAGCACAGTTTGTGTTGTTTGTGCGGTGGGAGATACGACGTACTAAATGTCCTGACAGGGGCAAGAAGAGCCCTTGTGGTGAGAATCGACATCATGTTTGGATTAAACATGAGGTTACTGTTAACCATTCGCAGCTGATGTTGAAGGTTAACAATTAGGAACCCACGTATTCAATGGACATCACCATAATCGGGTTCAGTGGTACAGTACATGTTCCATTGTTTTTGTGCCAAAGATTTGTTTACTTTAAAGCACATTTCATGGAGTAAAACAGTGCTGATGCATGACTGGCAAAGCAAAAAAAAAAAAAATGGAAGTAGCCTATGGAAAACGCAATCAAGCGCGTAAAGTAGAGGGAACAGGTCAGGATCTCTCCCTGTTTGCTGAGATGTTTTTGTTCCTTCCGTCACTGACCCCAGGCCTCCCCTCCCCCGTGTTTCACAGCCTGATACCCTCTTTGCCTTTCTGAACTCCTCTTGTTCCACTTGTCTAATTGCTTTTCAACAGGTAACACTTAGAGTGTGTCATGAAATCTGTTCCAGATTGTATCATATGTACATTACTGTCTGGATGGGAGCTTCGACACACTATTTATTCTATTGTTTCAATAGAGTACAGCATGACTGATAAATCAGCTGATATTCTCTTGATCACAGATTAATTATTCTGGCTGTAAACCTTTTTGGACCTGTCTGATATAGAGGGACTTTGATACTGTTATTTTTATTTATTTTTTTAATGTAAGGCACTTTTGTATGAAGTGTTGCTGTAGAAGTAGAATTGAATAAAATACTTTCTAAAAATATTGATGCTTTAATAACTGATTTATCTCTCTGCAGCATCCATATATATATATGTATATAATATATACAGTGTATGTGTGTATATATATATATATATATATATATATATATATATATATATAAACATCTCATTAAGTGCTAATTATTATAAAACTGTGAGACATATCTTGACATCTTATTGCCTTGACTTTTTGGATTTCTTTGTGGGTTTTTTTACTACAGCTACACCCCACCTTGTGTGGCGTTTCTATCTCTATGGTCATTCTGTTGCCACCCAATGGGAAAGAACCACTCAAGTGCATGTAGTCAGTATCTGGGGTAGAGTACCTACATACAGTAAGCTCAGGTTGGAGAATAAGAGTTTATGAAAAGCCAAGTATAATTCACAGCCATCAAAGACAAAATAGAAAGGACACTGTTTAACACTGTAATGAGGAAACTGATTAAACTCTAGAACAGGGGTGTTAAACTCATTTTCACCGAGGGCCACATCAGCATAATAGCTGTCCTCAAAAGGTCAGATAAAACTTATAAATGTAACTCAATGTAATGTAAAATAAATGTAACTACTCCTTAATGTTAACACTGAATTTATTGCTTATTCAAGTTACAAACATTAAAGTTAAACAGAATAAATATGTTTCTCTGTTATAACGTAAATCTTTTTAATTTGTCAGGTTATTAAACCCACATAACTACATCAATCAAGGATGAGACTATTCAAGTGAACAAAGAAAAATAACATCAAACACAATTTATGACATGAACTTTGTTCAAAATGGTTTTGTCAGTGTTAGAATGGGCTTCATTACTGCATTGTGGGAAATGTAGTTTTGATCAAAGCACACTTTTGACCTATATATTTTTTGGACACGCTGATCTTTTATGTTCTTGCGGGCCACATAAAATAATGCGGCATGCCACATTTGGCCCCCGGGCCTTGAGTTTTTAACACATGTGCTCTAGAAATATCCAGAGAGTCTTCTCACCACAAGATGTCACGTCACACGACCCATGTTTGTGTCTGGAACATTTAACCGGAGCTGGAACCGGCACATGAACAGCTACATACTTGCCTTTTTATCTTGGATACTGTAAGTGTGCATGAGTCTGTGTGCACGTGTCTATGGGCCCTTGTGTTTGTGTGTGAGAAATGTCCCAGCTGCTGGGATAATATCATGTTTTTTGCCAGTGTCACTGTGAGACATTCATCAGCAGACAGTGTTGTGTCAGTCTGCTGGTCCGGCTTATGGTCACAGTTTTACTGTCCCTGTTTGTGCATCACTCATCTCTCCATCCATCTGTGTGGCTGATGAAACAGCACTTTTATCAGTGTTGTGGATGGAAATAGAATACGTAAAAAAAAAAAAAGCATAAACCTATACTGAATTACAGAAATTGTACTGAACCCTTTATGGTTTCTGCTGTAGCTACTCTACTTGTCAAAGCATCATTGTTCTGTGTCAGACTGATACCAATCTATCAGATTGGTATCAGATCAGCCAGACGTAAGCACTGCAAAGGAGCTTAGTGAGGTAGATCTAGCTCTGCGAGGGTTCCATGTTTGGACAGTCGACAGGACAGCTGAATGTCTGGACTCTATAATTTAGGTCCACGCTCATGCAACTTGTACAAAATTGCAAGCAGCACTACTCCACAGATGTACCCATACTGCAATGGTCCTGACCTGAAGTGACCCCCTCCTTCATGCCTCACCTGATGGTGACTGAAAGAATGGGCTTCTTCTGTCGGGCTGGCTGGGCTCAGTCTTAGGTAGGGTAAGGAGCTCAGCCATTCAAAAGGTTGTTAGATTCAAGTATCTTTTTTTTTTTTTTTTTACCTACCATGAACCAGTCCAGGCACTTTGGGCATTGGGCATTGGTTTCTTGGGTCGCACCCTATCTAGTCTATCTGAGCATGTCCCACGGAGTGTAAACCTTTGGCTTGGTTTAGCTGGAAAGATTATGAATCTCCTCTCGACTGGAAATGCTTGAAGAACCCAGGATGTGCTGTAAAGGTTTTCTTTGGAGACGGACACATCACTTATACATATTAGAGCAGCCATGCACTCATGGAGCCTCATCTGGACTTTCATCTTGTCAGCAATAATAGATTACGGGTGGTCATCAGCATTATATCTGTGTTACTGTTTTTGTCTGTGGAATATTCCACAGGCATGAAACCAGTCATCCAGTAATGGCCAGTGTTTTTCCCCTCTGTTTCCCTCACTCTCTCTGAACAACGAGTGAGGATAATCAACACTTCCTGTGTCCACACACACAGGAAGGGTTGGAAGGGTGTTTTAGTGTTGTTTTACTATTTTATTTTTTTAAATTCGTTTTTGACCTTGATAAATGTCCCTTGCTATACAGTATGTGTTGTCCGGTGCTGTTTGTGGTTTTCCTGTTGACCAGCCCAACCCATCTTGTTGGTGTGAGAGGCGTGTCTTTTGTCACTTGACTTGTTTTTGCTGTCATGTGCTCCTTGGAGTTGTTTCTGTGGGGAAACACACCATTGTTCATTTCAGTTATTTACATCTCTGGATTGGTCCAGGCAGTAAAGATGTGTCTGCCTTGGCAATGAAAGCCAAGGCATACAGGTTTATTCCTGACATGCAGATGGATCTAACCATGTGGTGTGGTAAAACAAATTTCTTTAGACTGTAATAAACTCAAGTTAGACCAGCAATTGGTTAGATATGTTTCTGATCCAATTACTAATGTTATTCTCGTAGTTACTCTTTAATTTGTCTTAGTTTTGATCTAACAGATTTACACTGCTGCAAAACAACACATGACTCTTAAGGACTAATTATGTTCATCAGCTAACGGCTAATTTGATCACAGCTTTATGGCTGACATCAATGAGAATATAAGGAGAAATTCTAGTTTAAAGGAGACTGGGTGATAAAATGGAGATATGATGTCTAATTCTAATCTGTTCTCCTTGATAAGGAGGGCAGAGAGTTTGTAGCGTTTCTGTTAAAAGCTCCTCTTAAGGAACGATTAGCATTGCCAGGATAGAACATCTTTTCAGACATAGAAATGAGTTAGAATTAAATTTAGAATTTGATTTTTTTTTTTCTTCTTCTCTGACAAGTCATTTTCTGCTGAAGGTGAATGTAAATTACTTCCAAGTAAGGTTCAATGGATTCTTCAGAAATTCTGCAAATTAAAATTTACAGTACTAAAAGTTCAACACAAACACAAACAAATACTGTACATACAATAACAATCATATAAAAAAAGGAAGGTGTGTGCAGGATGAATGATCATGATTAATTTGCAATGTGTTCTGGAAAGAACAGTTGTTTATTTATGCCCGTCTGTGTGTGTGTGTGTGTGTGTGTGTGTGTGTGTGTGTGTGTTTATATATATATATATATATATATATATATATATATGCGTGTGTGTTTGCAAGAAAAGGAAAACACATACATTTCCACAGCAGTGTTCTGATCTGCGCATCACTTTTTCGTCTATCTTCAAGGAGGAACTGAAAGACTATTAGTGCTCTGATGGCAACGGCAGTGACATCACTTTGTCGAGCTGCTTTATTTCCAGGCACAGGACGGAGCTGGAAAATTTTCATGAGGTTGCTCACGTCACTTACACACACACACACACACACACACACACACACACACACACACACACACACACACACACACACTCATTCATTCCACCCTACTGTTAATTAAGTTTTAGTATCTATGTGTTCCACCATGTTAACCTTATTGGATTTGACATGTAATCTCAGAACATAAGCATACACTTCTGAGTACTGCTTAAAATAAAGACCATGTTTACCACGAAACGCTCAACTTCCTGTTACGACTCGCCCACACATCCCAGACAGAGTTCCTACATGCCGTCTCTTACAAATGCAAGAGCTTTTTAAAAATAGCTCACAAGCTGCCGACTGGAAATAAACGATCAGCAGCCTCCTGGTAGTATAGGTAAGCAGGAAGCAGGAAAGTACTATAATCTGCAATACTGTATGTACTGTAAAAGGTGAGTTAAATCTGCTCTAAAAATGATGTTTTTCAATTGACATACCTGTAAAAATTTGCAGTATCCTACTTTGATAAAGCTGCGGCCATCGTGCTTCAACCATAGCTGATATGCTGTAGTAAACACAAGTTAACACAGGTTAAATGAGTATTACTTTAGCTCACATTTGTCAAACTCAAGGCACGGGGGCCAAATCTGGCCCGCCACATCATTTTATGTGGCTCATGAAAGTATAAAAGGTGTCTAAAAATAAATAGGTCAAAAGTGCACTTTGACCAAAAAGTACGTTTCCCACAAAGCCGTAATTAAGCCTGTTTCAACTTTAACAAAAGTTTTGAACAGTTAATGTCCAAACTTGTGTTTGATGTTATTTTTCTTTATTCTCCCTTTTTATCCCTGATTGATGGAGTTATGTGGGTTTCATAACCTGACAAAAAGAGGCTATGTTATTACAGACCAATGAGCGAACACATTTTTTCCTCTAATCTTTGTAACTTGAATAAGTAATAAACTCAAGTAGTTACATTTGTTTTACATCACATGAAGTTACATTTATAAGTTACATCTGGCTCTTTGAGGACAGCCATTCTGCAGATGTGGCCCATGGTGAAAATGAGTTTGACACCGCTGCTTTAGATTAATGTTTTTGTACCTTTAAGTCATTTTTTATTCCAGTAGTCATTCTCTTTTTTAGGGTTTTTTTTGTTTGTTTTTGGTCACAGAGATGAAGACATGCATGCAAAATAACATGTACAGAGAAATCATTGTTAATGTTCACCAGCTAATTACCAGGTAACTTGTTCATAGCTCTAATAGTGGATAGTGCATATTGCAAGGATGATGGTGATAAAAGGCCTGGGATATCAAAGAGCAAAAAAGCAACATCATTTGGCTGACTGAAACCTGAGTCATCCTCAGACCGCTGTCAAGTTACACATTCTTAGGGACACTGCGGGAGATTCCCGTTCCTTTTAATCCTCAACCTCCTGCTCAACTGCTGCTTGTCATGCTGTCTATGAACAACACCATCCTCTTCAGCAGGTAGAGGGTTGTTCTTTGTGGAAAAGAAGAACCATTCCCTCAGGCCTTGCATTGATTTCTGAGATCTCAATGACATAACGGTTAAGAAACTAGCCGTTACCATTATTATGTGGATTTGAAAACTTGTAGGGGGCAACCATTTACTCCAAGCTGGACCTACATATCACCTGGTGCAAACTCATGAGGGGGATGAGTAGAAAAGTGTCCAGTGACCATTTTGAATATTTAGTAACGTCATTTGTCTTGAATAACACACCCACTTTCTTCCAGGCCCTTGCTAATGATCAGCTCATTTGTCTATGTATACCTGGATCACACCCTGATATTCTTCAAGTCTCTACAGGAGTATTTGCAGCATGTGAGGAGGGATCTGCAGGATCTACTCGAGAATAAAATGTATGTGAAGGTTGAGCAGTGTGAATTTCACAGTGACACTATCTTTCCTGGGATTTGAGGTGTCAGCAGGGGGTTTCTACATGGATGCCCCAACCCACCACCCGGGAAGGAACTCCAAAGTTTCCCAGGGTTCTCAAACTTCTACAGAATGTTCACAAAGTGTACAAATTCTAGGACTATTGCTTCTCCACTCACTACTGCCACCTCTTCAGAGGTCCCCTGGTCCTAGTCAGCTACTGCTGTGCAGAGTTTTAGTAGACTTAAAAGAGCCTTCACCGGTGCTCCTGTGCTGATCCTCAGCTCCAGTTTCTAGCTGAAAAGGACCTCTGATGTGGGAGTGGGGGCCATCCTGTCTCAGAGCTCCTCCAAGTATAAGTTGCATCCATCTACCTTTTTCGTACTGCCTGGCCCCCACTGAGAGCAATTTCAATTTTGGTAATTGCAAGCTGTTGGCAGTCAAGTTAGCATTGGAAGAGTATAGACATTGGTTGACGTTTATACGACTACCATTCTTAGTTTGTTAATGAACCTAGAACACATCAAGACAGCTAGGCGTTTCAACTCCAGGCAAGCAAGGTGAGCCCATTTCATGGTTCAACTTCTCTCTCTCGTATTGCCCAGGTTTTAGGAAGGTGTAGCCTGATGCGTTGTCACACTGCTTTATCAAGGAAAGGGGATCCTCCCAACCAAACGCGATACTGCCCAGCCTGTTATTTGTTGCAGCCTTCCAGTTTTTTGTTGAGTTACCTCTGACAATGCATGAACCCTGGTAATAACCCCAGGGAAAGGTAGTTTGTCTCTGTTTCTGTTCACCGGTCCTTCAACGGGTTTGTTAATCCAGACTTACTTCCCACCCAGGAGTGCGACGTACCATAGCCAGCCTTCACTAGAGGTTTTAGTGGCCCCGCATGTGTGAGGATGTGATGGAAAATGTGGCTGCCTGCCCCAACTGCGCAAACCAAACCATCTAGCTGTCCTCCTGCTGGATTGCTATACCCGATGCCCATTTCTTGTTGTCCCTGGTCACATGTAGCATTGGTCTTTTTCAGGCTCAGATGGTAACACAGTGATACTTACTATTGTGGATTGTTTTTCATAATCGGTGCACTATTTTCCTCCGCTGAAATTGCTCACAGCCAAGGAAACTTCTTATACAACATGTCTTTAGAACACACGGAGTACTCTGTGGTCTCGGAAAGGGCACCTCAATTCACCTCTCATTTTTGTAAAGCTTTCCTAACCCTCATAGGTGCATCAGTTGAACTGTCTTTCAGCTACAGATAAACGGTCAAACCGATAGGGCTAATCAGCATCAGGAAACTGCCCTCTGCTGTATGGTCAGTCAAAATCCTTCCTCCTGGACTCAGGTCGTTCCTTGGGTGGAGTGTGCTCACAACACTCCTTTTACCTCTACGGGGTTCTCCCCATTTCAAGTTTGTTTTGGTTATCAACCCCCACTGTTCCTCTAACAATAAGGAGACTGCTGTACCTTCTGCCCAGGCTTATGTCTGCAGATGTCACCAGATCTGGTGACAAGTCCCTGCTTAACCCCTGCGGTCTGTCCATTAAAAGGAACAGGCAGATCACCACCAGTCTGCCGCTCCACGATACCAGATTGGACAAAACGTCTGCCAGTCTCCCAGGATCTTTATCTTTGGAAAAATGGCTCCAAGTTTCATTTCCGATCTCTCAAATTATTAACCCATCTGCTATTCATTTACAGTTGCTTAGGGCCTTTCAGAGAATCATCCCACTCCATGTCTTGTGTATGAAGCCAACATGCACTACCACACTTTAACACTTCCTTTCATCTCTGTACCACTGCCAAAATCTGATAATTTGGTATTGAGCTCTGGAAGGAACTAGACTTTTTTGATTTTGGATAAAACCCTCTGTTTTGCCTGAATCCAGCTTCTGTTCTGTGATTCTGTGTGTGGGTCTTGCGGTTGCATGGCACACAAAGACATCAGATACTTGTGGAATGGATGTATGGATTAATGCAGGTTATAATGGTCTCGAGAATAGCAGATAACTGTTAAACAGTACAGTCGTTTTCAATCACATAAGAACAGTCATTTATTATGTTGTTCATTATGTCATTTATATACTTGCTTTCATGTAATTTTAGTTCTTGTATTCTGTTTCATACTTTTTAGCTTACATGTTTGATTCTGCTTATTTATTTTTTCTATGTCTTTGGTTTTCTTCTGGCTCCAGGATGACATAATTTACCCTTGTTTTTATTCATTTCTTCATTCATTTTCTCAACCCACTTCATCCGCTTGCGCAGGTCACAGGGAGCTTGAGCCTATCCCAGTTAGTCATAGGGCGTGAGCAGGGGAAACTCCAGGCGCGACACCAGTGCACAGATACAAAGGCACGCACACGCACACTCATTCGCATGGTCAATTTGGGGCCGGCCAATTAACCTGAAGCACATGTTTTTGGATGTGGGAGGAAGCTGGAGAACCCGGAGACACGGGGAAATCAGGCAAACTCCACACAGAGCGGGACTCGAACCTGGAACCGCCTTGCTGTGCGGCAACAGCGCTATCCACTGCACCTCTGTGCCGCCCCCTTGTTTTTATTTCTTTTTAATTCTTTTTGCCCGTGACCCGCTACGGTGGATAAAGTGGTTCAGAAGATGAATGAATGAATGAATGAATGAATTCCTTTTCTTAGCTCTGCCTTCTTTTATTATTTTGTATTCTTTTGTGATTTTATCCTTGGGGTGTGATGTCCCACTATTTTCTTTTTGTCATCTTTGTCTATGTTCTATTTATTATTACTACCTTACTGATCTACATTTATATCATCATCATTTTGATTGTAGTATTTATTGACCATTACCTTGCTTGCGACATTCCTTTTACACCCATAGTGTAATTTGTATTTTTACCCTCAAATTCTGCCAGTTGGTTTCATGCTTGCAGTTATTACAGGAACTTACTGGATGGGTTGCCCTCGGATACAACACACCTGATGTTTTTCTACTTTCTGACATTTTATATCATATATCATTATGAAAAATATAATTATAAAAATTGCCATGAATAAATATGAATTATTTATATCCAATTTCTGATTCTTATTTGTGGGAGAGGCAGAGATGGCTCCCTGGATTGTGTGTGTGTGCATGTGTTTGTGTGTGTGTGTGTGTGTGTGTGCGCGCGCGCTTTAGGTTGTCAGTTATGTTGATGCAGTGAGTTTTTTTCTTTTCTGATCACATTGATTACTGATCTGCTAGCTGGTTGTATTCCTCCATAAGATGAGTATTGTGTGACTCAATGGCTTGTATAGAATTTTTATAGCAGTTGATTCAGGTTTCTTCTCATGGTCAATGTTGGAGAACCATGTTGAAGGGAATGAGTTTGAGCACAGGAATATTAATAACATGTGGAGTGCGGGAGAGAAGGGTGGTGATTCTGTATCAGGGCAGAAGCCATGGAAATAGAGTGTGACGCAAAAGATACTGTGCAAGCTTGTGTATTTGATTTAAACGAGAGAGAACACTGTGAAAACACTGTGAGCACAGATTGACTCACAAAGTCTCCCTCTTATGTTTTGGTGAATGCACTATTGGTATGTGCGTGTGTGTGTCTTTTTGTGTGGCGGGGATGGAGCAGACGCTGCCCACACAAATCTTTAATCATCTAGCTCTGATGTGGGATAAGATACTAAAATTGGGTGTTAAAAGAATTAATGAATAAAGCAAAAGAAAGGATCTTTTCCTTTCTAGTGTAATGAATCATGAGCTGTGAGTGCCTCCAGCAAACGGATGGATTGTAGAGAGAAGTCCTGTGGATTTTAAGCCTTGGGGGGGATGTGAGGCTAAAATCACAGCTTGTTGTCATAGTTGGCCACAAAGATTTGCGTTGTTTCAATCTGGTATTTCCATGTCAATATTTTTTTGTTTGGAATCATTACTAGTGCTGAGTTGCACTTCTTATTTTAGTTTATCTTTTATTCATCTTTTTGTCACTGGTTACGATGCTGTTACTTCTGGCCTATTTTCTTGTAGCGTGTCCGTCTGTATTTGTGCACATATTAATGTTCACTGTGACAGAAACCGATCAGCATGTTCAATGTCGACTTCGCCAGCAAACTTCACACATTGACGTCTTTCGTCAACAGAATAATGGTGCTCAGACTCACACACTGTGACACCGCCAGTGGATGCCAACCTACCACTCGCAAATATGTGGGTATGTATGCGGGTGCACGCCAACTTACACAGCATTCCAGCCATTCCCCGGAGTATTTTTGTTGTTTATGGATGTGAATTGATGCTGTGTTTCGTCATCAGACAGTGGGAAACCTGGTTTCTCCTTGAGCCACAACACACACACACACACACACACACACACACACACACACACACACTGTGCGTGTGCATTGACAGCACGGTCAATTTAAGATGAGTAAATAATGACTTTTGAAATATCACAGTTTGCTTTTACTACACTGTTGAATGACTGTGAAATCCATGAGGTGTTGAACGTTACCATATTTATCCCTTTGGTGTCGGTAGTGGTGTGAAAACTCATTTGTTCCTTCAATTTTACAGTGCAAATAATCTACAGTGTGAAATATGTTGTGTTTGTGACGCAGTGCCTAAAAATAAGATTACTGTATGTTCTGTCCTCACCAGACTGTTGCAATTGATTTACAATCAAGGTGGTGCTTAGAGGATTTACTGAACATATTTTTATCTTTACTTTGTGTGCATAGTTTCCGTTTGGTTACAGAAAAAGAAACTGGTGAACTTACAACAAATGATGTCACTGAAAAATAGAAATAGAAGCAGCAGAGACTGAGAAATCTCAAAATTTATCATCAGTCCATTTATCATTACCATATGCCTTGTAAAATCCAAATTTAACAGATGCTCTGTGTCTGCTTTGTCTTTCCAAATGTCCATAAGGACACATTTGTCGATCATGTTTGTCAGGAGGTGTAAGAAATATTGACTTACCGGTAGTTTAATGCTAATATGATTCTATTTGAGAGGACAAACAATGTTATGTCATTTAGGAATGGGAACATGTTTGCAATAAGAGCTGCTTTGCAGGGCTGTCTGAAAACAAAGACAACACAGAGAGAACATGTAATAATCCACAAGACATGAGGGCTCAATCCAATCACTCACATGATTACATCTCAGACCCTGACATCCTGTCAGTCCTTCCCTAGGTGCTGCAAGACTCTCTGTCTGGGTCATGTATGTATTTACTAGACATATCATGGCCTCCTCCATTGTCGTCATGTTTGTTGTCGATGAAACGTTTGACATTGTTTGGTATGGCCATATCTGTTTTTGTACATTAATAAGAGCATAAGTGAGCTGCTACATTACATGCCACAGTTTAGCCATCACATTCAGAACAGGCAGGGAAAAAATAGGTAGAAAAATTAAGACATTACAGAAAACTGCTCATTTTGTAGTTTATTTATAGTATAATCAAGGTAAAATTATACTGCACTTATCAAAATCATATCAATGCAGAAAAGCAGCATTAATCTACAATCTATGCAGAAGTACTATATACTAAAAGGCCCAAAAAGACATTAAAAAAAATGTGCAAAATTTTGCCTGATAGACAAAATACGTAGTGAGATCATGTCTTAAATATAATTTAAAAAAGAATTACACCATATTTGAACAAATAAATAACCAGTAGGGCGGCACGGTGGCGCAGTGGGTAGCGCTGTCACCTCACAACACAGCGGACCCGGGTTCGAGTCCCGCTCTGTGCGGAGTTCACATGCTCTCCCCGTGCCTAGGTGGGCTCCCCCCAGGTTCCCCAGCCTCCTCCCACCCTCAAAAGCATGCGCCTCAGGTTGATTGGCCAGTCCCAAATTGACCGTAGGAGTGAGTGAGTGAGTGTGTGTGTGTGTGCGTGAGTGATTGTTTGTTTCTATGTGGCTCCGCAGTACACTGGCGTCATGCCCAGAGTGTCCCCCGCCTCACATCCTGAGACTGCCGGGATAGGCACCAGCTCCCCGCAACCTGCGTAAGCGGATTAAGCGGGTTGAGAAAATGAATGAATGAATAACCAGTATTTAACGATTAGTATTGTGTGTGTGTTTCTTTGAGAGACAGCTGTCAGAAATCACAAACATTTATATAATTACAATTTTAAGGAAAAGCTTTTGTTTGCCTCTGATAAATTGTGAAAACTGTCTATATCTTCTAAATTAGTCAAATATATGTGATTTAATTTCTCTAACCTCATGTGAATGAATGAGATGCATGTGATTTTGCATTCTCCTCAATCAGACTTTGATAAATGTGGCCAGTGAATGGCCTCGTACACAGGCTTTCCATTGTGCCTCTCTTAACCAGCAGACACGTGTTAAAACCAGCGCAGTCTCTTCATCCGCTGGATGACGAATGAGGATTCTCATAATGTTAGTGTAACGTGCCAGCGGAGTCTCATGTTGCAGTCGGTGATGACGTAAATTCCTTCTTCCCAAGGAAAACAAAGTCAACAGGAGCTCCATTCAACAGCTGACTTGAGGGAAGTGATTGACTTATCAATCACTCATCTCACTTTGTTGCTCTGAGCAGTTTTCAAGTATTGAGAAATATTTTTCACATCTTACCCTTTTCCTCCCACATCTTATGGATGAAAATGTGTGTGAGGTGAGTGATTGATTTATGTGTTACACCACAGATCCACGTGACAGATGTTTCAGTGAGACATGGTGCACTTGAAATAAAATAGGCTTTGTTTCTTCCTCTTAAACATAGTTGAAACATCAATATCTGTCTAGTCATCAATATCTTTCATATTTTTGTAATCTGGGAATCTGGATCTACAACAGTCAAGTTGTGAACTTTTTATATAGACAACAGAACCTTAACGATGACCTGTCCATAATGGCATCACATCTAGTGTGACATTTTGAGAAGTTACATAACATGGCAAAACAATCCTTTTTTATTTAATAGTTTATTGCTCTCTCTATTATAAAATCATTTTCATTCATAAGATGAGATAATTGCCCACCGGAGATCTGAATCATACTTAAAGTCTTGTTTCTTATCTTTCACCTCAATAATTAAGTGTGAGGTTGACTCTTTTAGAGCTTCTGCATGGGACATACTGTATATTCTCACAAGAGTAAATCTGCCACATAACCTATACATTTTGCTTTTATCTTTCACAAAACAGTAATGATAAGTAATGACACATCCAAATGTAAGAGTATACTTGTAAATTAACCACTTGATCAAAATGATCACATGTGGAGATGACGGTCGTATGTCAAAGGTTGTTCACGAAAAGTGTAATCATATGACCATACATAGCTTCCCAGGACTGATGCTGTATCGTCATTGTGAATTATTTAATGTCAGCGTGTTAACAGTGTTTCCCCTCTGGTGCTGCTTTGAATGAGTGGCCCATTTTTTTTTTAACTCAAAGAGAGCCATCTGTTGACAGTAAGGAATGGAGACTGTAATTTCAGTGATGGTCAGAAGTGTCAGCCTCAAAGGTCGCTTTGCTAAATAGATAAATAGATAGAATTACACATGATGAATTAAAGTCAAGGCAAAGCAAGGCAAGGCAAGTTTATTTGTATAGCAAAATTCACACACAGTCAATTCAACGTGCTTTACAAAGGCAACAAAATACAAGAATATTCAGAAGACAAAAGGGGATTAAAACAAGACAATAAAATATCAATAAAAGAGCATTTAAAAGGAAAAAGGGAATTACACAGGAGAATAAAATGTTTAAACTGAAGCTAATGATTAAAATAGTTCAGATTATTAAAGAACAGATTCAGGAAAATGCTGCAGATTTACAGATTTAGAGATTTGTAGACCAGCAGTAAGATTTTTAAAATCTATCCTCACAGGAAGCCAGTGTGGTGATTTAAAGACTGGTGTGATGTGGTCCAGTTTTCTGGTATTTGTATGGACTCTGACGTCAGCATTTTGGATCAGCTGCAGCTGCCTTGATTGATTTTTCTATGTAGACTTGTAAGGACACCATTACAGTAATCTATACCACCGAGAATGAAAGCATGAACAATTTTTTCTGTCTTGTTGAGACAGAAACCCCTTAAATCGAGCTATGTTTTTCATGTGGATTGGGCTGGAGTAAATTTTGGTCCATTCTTTGATTTGATGAATACAATTGCTTAATGAAAGTAAGGGACTATAGTCTTGTGACGACACTGAAATATAAACTTGCGTGTCATCTGCATAAGTATGATAGGAGATGTTGTGGTATTCCATAATCTGAGCAAGGGACAGCATGTAGATATTAAATTGAAGTGGTCCCAAAATGTGTGACCCTTGCGATCTTCGTTCGCTCCGACTCATAACTACCAACTGAGACAAAATAGTCCCTGTCTTGCAAGTAAGATTTGAACGACTTTAACACAGTGCCAGTAAGTCCCACCCACTGTTGTCGTCTGTCTAGCAGGATGTTTTGATCAATCTGAGATCCAGCAGGACCAGGACGGTGGTTTTGAAGGCATCATTATGCGTATGTGTGTCATTTAAGACTTTAATAAGTGCAGTCTCAGTACTGTGGTGTGGTCACAATACAGACTGAAATGCATTAAAGAGATTGTTTTTGCATCATAAAACTGTGAATCTGCCGAAAAACAGTCCGTTCAATGATTTTTTCCAAAAATGGGAATTTGATACGGGCCTGTCGTTACTTATTGTTGAAGCATCAAGGTTGGGCTTTTTTAGAAGCGGTTTTATTACTGCAGTTTTTAAGACCTGGGGAAACTGCCCTGATCGCAGAGAATTATTCACTTTGAGTGAAACGTTAGGAGAAATGCAGTTAAAAACTTTTGAAAATTTTGAAGGCAGCATATCAAGGAAGCATGTTTTGGATTTTAACTTTAATGTTTCTTTCAAAGTTGTGTGGTCTAGAAGGTTAAATGGTTCAAGATAAACTGGAGAACAAGATGGCACAAGTGACATAGTGATTTTTCCTGAGAGAGAGCCCCTTACTTTTTGTCTTATCTGTAATATTTTATCCTTGAAAACTGCTATGCATTCTAGCTTCACTCATGAAACTGAAGTTTGGAGGGCTTGACCCAATAAGAACTGCTGCACTGTTATCTTGTCCTAACCAAGTTTCTGTTAAAAACATCAAATCAAGCTTGTGCTTAGTAATAAAATCTTGATTAAAAACGATTTACTCGCCAAAGACCTGACATTTAAAAACACTAAATTAGATGTGTTAAAAGCCCTATCTTTCCCATGTTTTGGAACAGAATGTGGCTGATAGGGAATAAATATCTAATTTAATCTAGTGGGGACCGTTCTGGAAAACTTTCTTCTTCTCTTACCTATGGAGACATTAATTAATGAAACTTCCTGCACACTGGGCCCTAGCTTTTTCTTGGAAAAGTCAGGAGTATTTGCCTTGAAACCCAGACTCAGTGCACATCAGATTTTACAGACAGCTGATGGTGCTGAGATCCTATCAGGAGACTGAAGAGGATTTTGATGCAGTCGTGGAGACGGTGGCGGGGGTGATGGGCTTAGGATCAGAGATGTTTGAGGGGGGCAAGGTGGAATTTGGGGAGAGCTATTAAAGATATGGGAATCTGCAGAAGAAGAATATATTTATACGAAAATGTGATTTGGATGAAGTTTTCAGAGCATATTGAACTTGGAAACGTTTGGCTGATAATTAGGTATTTAATAATTTTATCCTGTCTTTTTTCTGAATAAAACATAAATATTCCACAAAGTGGAATACTTTGTCTATGTGTGCAATCTTTACATTAATCACACACGGGCTGTGTGATAAATCAAGTAGAGCAAAAAAGAGAAAACTGGACTTATTTGGGGTTTGTTGATGTGACACCAGTTAACCTCAGTTGAACTGGATCAGAGGCGAAACGTCATCACCAAACCTTAAAGAAGTCCAGATGACTCTTTTTTGCTCTTCATTGACCTCGACATGGATGACTTTGTTAGACATATGTATGGTTAATTATTATGTTTTGTTCCCTTCTTGATATTTTAAATCTGATCTTTATAGAATACTAAAAATCTTTTGAATCCCACTTGGAAAAAGAGCCAATGGATGAATCACTGCTTGACTGCTTGAAACACTATGATGTACCTACATATGGAACTATGGTGAAAAAAAATAATAGGAGAAAAAGCAAATTCTAAATGAACAGGGTATATGCTGAAAATGGAAGACTGTTCTGACTCTGGTGGCTGGAGGTACAGTAATTGACCATCGATCAAAGTTACCTTAACTTTAGTAGGGATTAGGCTACATTTAAAATCAGGACATTCCTCCCAGTGTGCAAATGTTCAAGCGATGCACCGTTGACACTATTACCAGGGCATCAATCGCTGCATTCAGGGCTTCGTACTGCTCAAGAAAATAGTGATTAAATTAAATACAAACCAGACCTTATTTTGATTTAAACAAACTGTTGAGATTAGATTAAATATTATCTGGTGTACTCAGATGAATGTACGTGTTTTAAATAAACCAAATGAAGATCATCAGTGTGTGAAAAAGTTTAGGTCAATCCTTAAGTTTCCTTCAGGGTCCTGGTGAACCTGGGCTGATTAAGTTACCCAATAAACATGGTTAACATTGTTTTTTCATCAAGATACTTCAAGGCATAAAGAAATTGCTTCTTTTATAAATGTAAGATGAGTTAAAAAAAACAAACAAACATGTTTCAATAGCCAGCCTTTGACAATTAGAGTAGAAAACTACATTATATGAGGTTATGCGGTCTATAAAGTATGATGTGATTGGTCGATGTCAAATAACAAAATTATTCTAGGCCCTGAAAAATAAATGCTGAGATGTTAAGTTTGTTTTCTGGACATTAAAACAGATCATTACTTGACGTGTTTTACATTACAGGAATATTTCTGCTGCCATACTTGATGACACTAATAGCAATAATGACAGATGGGAAAAGTGTCTTTCAACAAACATAAACCACATGTTCACTTATTCATGTTTAGTTTGAATATGGGCACATTTTAAAATTTGAATATGTATTTTTTTGCACATGATGTTCTTGTAGAATATAAAGTCGAATAAACAAACAATAGATGAGATCTTTAATTTATCAACTGAAAACACACCTATTTATGCCAACAAACCCACAAGTTCAGATCAAAGAGATCAGAACCCTAATTGGTCTCATCGAAGTGATGAAAATGCCGAGGGTCAGGGCTTGAGAACCTTTGCATTGATGGTATCATATGTTCATCAATGCAAAGGTTCCTCGCTGCAAAAAAGCGACTGCAGACGGGACTATAACAGTCGTCTTGCCTTCAAAAAACAAAGGATGGATGTCTGTCAAACAATACATTAAAGGTGCACCCCACCCATGAGGGTTGAAGATATACTTCCTGTGTGGGAAAAGTGGCATGGATGATGACGTCCTGCTTGCACCAAGACACTAGAATGGAGCTATCACAACAGCACAGGAAGCAGCTGGGACTTGGAGCTGGAGTATTGTAGCATCTTGGCATATGAATCACTGGCGCCAACCACAAGCTGTACTTTGACAAGTATTTTGTGACATTCAATTTCATGGATCTGCTGGCTGAGAGGAAACGTTGTGCCACTGGAACAGCAAGGGTCTGTGGCCCTGCCGGTCCTCCTGACAAGTCTGACGAAGAGAAGCTGTGAAGACGTCGTAAGCTGTGACGGTAAGAAGCTAATGGTCAAGTGGGATGACAACAGACCAGTGGTCATCAGTTTGATGCACCTATTCAGAATTTAGTATCTTCGAGCTGTTTTTCACACATGTAGGCTTCAATTTAACCAGGCATTTGCTCTGTGGGCAGGATTTTGATCAAGGAAATAGTTTCTACACCAACCTTGCTCCCACAAAGGGCTCTACGCTGCACTATGGCACCTGCTCTGCACCCACTCAGCTGCTATAAAGCACACAGACAAAAATGGATGAATGTAGAAACACATAGAGGTGTCCAACTATGACAGGTGTGTGAAGAGGGAGGATAATAGAAGTGCATATCAGCGCTGTCCTTGAGTTTACATTAGCGGTTGTGAAAACAGATAATGCAACATGTGTTTTGTGGTATGATTGGTTTTATAGTAGTCTAGTAGCACAAGAGTGTGTGTGTCTCTGTGTGTGTGTGTTAATAGTGCAGATTGAACACGTGAGAAGGTCACAAGACAGAGATAAAAGATGTTGGGAGGGAGCATTCTGTGCCTGGATGAGCCAGGACCTTTAATCACCAAAACACGAAACAGACACACACACACACACACACATACACGCAAACAAAAATAATTGGAAAAATAATTGGAGAACAAAAGTGGATCGTGCAATAAAGCAATCGTGGTTGAGGAAAAGGGGATTGTTTTGTGCGTGTGTGTGTGTGTGTGTGTTTCGTGTGTGGCAGTGGGGGGAGGGTGCAAATGAAAAGAAGCAGGTCTTGTGCTCATACGATTTTTGTCAAGTTTATAGATTGTGAGCAACAAAGAGAGCCTGCAGAACTTCCAGGAGTATAATTCTCTGGTCAGGGTTCAGCAGCAGCTTTATTTGAACCAACACAAACTGATCCCTCTGGAGTTCAGCTGTCATCAACAGTCTTAATGCTGATTAGTCTCTTTTTCTGTGGGGTACAACCACTCATACTATTTTGGAGGGGGGGGGGGGGGATTCAAGATGTTGCTTTCTTCAGCATTCACTGTCTTTTCCCCACCCACAGTCTGCTAGATGAGTTCATATGACGATACTCAACACATAATCCATGTTTTCAAGGTAGAGAGCTGGTGTGTTTTTACAGCTGTCGGAGGAAATTTCGTATAAATCGGCAAAATCAGTCCATTACATAACAGAATAATGAACCTTGGATCTGGTTTGTGTTTTCACAGCAGGATGCAATTTTAAATATACAGTAGGTAGGGATGTAGAGCGCTGCATTGGGAAAGCAACTCACACACAATACTGCATGTTTAGTGCCTCAATCAAGAAGCAATGAATCTGTAATAATCGTATGATTAATATATCTTCTAATCATACATAAAGTTACTGTGCTTTATGATCTGATTCTCTCTTACTTTTTTAAATTCTAAAATGGGATGGCTGTCTCCTGCACTGTAAGAGAATAAGGCTGTTATCAACGGCAAAACACAAGGTCCTACAGTGTGACACACACTACACCAGGGTACAAGGTCTTCTTTCTTTGTACGTGAAATAATGCATCTATTAGTAACGACTCTGTGTATGTTATGTAATACAAATCAATAAGGATGAATCTTTTATTGCGCTGATATCACGCTGCAATGTAGAATGAGGGCTGTCATCATATGGAGGTCTTCTGTACAGTTGAATGATAGCGTGAATTTAGGTAACCTGATTATAAATCGTGTTCCCATGCCAGATTTACATAACATGTGTAAGCGAAGGTTGGGATTTGTTTGGCTGTGACATGACACCGGGTACAGAATAAATTCAAAGTGTAATTTAAATAAAGCATTTTCA
Source organism: Antennarius maculatus (assembly GCA_013358685.1). Classification (NCBI taxonomy): domain Eukaryota; kingdom Metazoa; phylum Chordata; class Actinopteri; order Lophiiformes; family Antennariidae; genus Antennarius; species Antennarius maculatus. The sequence continues at coordinate 3,107,602 of CM023626.1, read as the reverse complement.
ATGTCCAGGCAGTAAATGTAAAAGACATTCATTTGGTAAAATGTGCGGTCTAATCTGCTCTTTGAGATGCATGCTGGGATCTTCGTTTAAATGAACTGATGTTTTCCATTTGAAAAACTAGAAGATGGATTCTTAGAAAGAAAAATCTGTTGTTAATGGATTTGTTCCTGCCTTTACTTGATTCACAGACATATAAATGTTTTATTCTTAAGACGATCACCTAGAACTGTGACCGCAACAATGGCCGCTGCCGTCAAGGAGTACTTTATGCTTGGTAAAGTAATTCATTGTATGTCACATGCTGGTCATATTAATCCTGAGATAATAGATGTTGAGCACTCTGTGAACTTAAGCTATCAAAGGCCAAACATAAACACACCCAAATGTCCCATCGTGACAGCATCACATAGCCAGACACATGTTATACAGCTGTTTCATAACAGCACATTGCTGCAGAGACTTCTCAGAGGAAGTTTATGGTAAAGTATGGGATCAGCTAAAATTGTTCAGTTCACTGGATCCATCCAATACGCTATGCTTATTCTGGATAAGACCAAAGGGGTTGAGTGTGTTTTTTTTCCCAGGGTAGCCCAAAACATGATCGTATATATACTAACTACACCAGTGTTTTTCAACCTTATTCGAGCCACAGCACATTGTTCATTAAAAAAAAAAAAATAACGAGACAGAATCAACTAAAAAACTTCCTCTTCTGTTGTTATTTTCAATGCTTTACAGAATAGGAAGTTTTCTCTGATGGCGTCTCCATCCACAAAATGCACGTTGACCAAGAGTTCACTCATATCCGGTGGGTTCGACAAGTTGCAATACAAATTTCCCGCTGATCACATGTTGTTCAAAACAACACTTTCGATATCTGCAGGCATGTCATCGATACATCTAGTGCAGTAATTGTGTTTTCTGAGAGAGGGACCTTAGCTGTTTCTTTGACTGCTAGCATCTCATTGACAATATATTTACTATATTAATATAGCTTGAGACCCTGGCACTGTTTTCACTACACACCAAACACCACAAGTTTCACCACAAGTGATGTCATTGCTTTCATTGACCAATGAAAGTAGATCCTAAAGAAAGACAGCTTTGACTGTATTTCCTTGAACTTTTGACAGCAGCTCAGATTTGGGCCTTCATCTGGGATTAGGATTTTGTCCAGGGCCCAGTTTGGAGTTACCATTTTTCCTTTGGATAAACTTCTTCATCACTGTTACCACCACCTTTTGTACGTGTCACTAATTCTCTTGTCTCACAATGACAGGGAAGTGAACTCCCTGCTGCCACTAAAATGCTGCCACCCACTGGTATGGAAGAGTATTACCCAATCACTAGAATCTAGATTACAGACCAGAATATCAACTATGGCATTTTCTAGAACAATTAAAAAAGTGGATTGTAGTTGTTATATGTTAGGGGGAAGTTAAGTGATCACTGACTGTTGTTTTTTTGTGTGATTATTGATCTGATTGGTCATCACATCTCAAAAAATAGTCAATGGGGAACAGGTATAGATTTTGGAGCACTTCTTTACTTTCTCACTCCTTTTACTTTCTCCTATGTGAGAGCCTTGTTAACAATACGGTCACAAAGAGAAAACAAAAGGCCAAACAAAGTGAAGATACCAAACATGGATAAGTCACGACGGTTTACTAATTTGTGCAAATGGATTTGTACAGTTGTTGTTTTTTGTCTGCATGTATTTTCATAGTTTAACACCATAAAAAGGGGTCAACTTTTTATGAGATCAATGCTCGTTTTAGTCTTGCAGCAAAATCTTTTATATATTTTAACGCGTGCATGTGACCATCACCGACCCTATCTGGAAACTAAGTTATCAATCTTTATTAGAGTTTCCAATTGTGATCCAGAGAGGGAAGGGCTGCACCTTCATGTGTTAATAGGGAAACAGAAACAGAAAGACAGAAAACACAAACAGGATAGTGGATAGACAGGCAGTGCTGCTACAGTGGAAGAGACTTGAGCTGCTTCATTATTTCTAACAACTTACACCTTAATACCTAATGTAAGTGACCGATTTTGTGCATGTATATGAAATTATTAAGAAATGGACACTAAGAAGCTTTTAAATGTGTTTATACACTGCCATCTAATAAGTAGTCATATGTCAGATATTTTCTTCATTTTTGTGTTTGTTTTAAAATAAAAAGATGAATGGTTTGGTTAGGGTAGCTAGGCTGTGTTTTGTTCTACAGCTGCTATAGTTGCTCAGACGTCACCTGTCAGGGATTCAAGAAGTAAATCATCATCATATGTGCACAATATCCAATCACTATAATGTTAATGCATCAGCATTAACCCTTGGTAACGACCCTTGGTAATTTTAGATCAACTGATCAGGGATGCCAAGTTCCACTTTCATTCAGAACAATCAATCATTCATTCATTCATTCATTCATTCTTTCATTCATTCATTCATTCGTGTTTTAATACAGTACTTTAGTTTTACTGGAAATAATTTTAATCTAACAGTTAACTCAAGTGCAAAATTTATACCGTCACACAACTTAATGTGCTTTTCCTCTTTATTACATTTAATACACACCATTTTCTTATAAACACCAGTTTATAATTATTTTATAATATGGAATCAAAAATGTATGCAGTCAAATTTGCCAACATAAATATTTGCGCTTATTTTGCCATCATATCCTGGTGTAAGCATCCTGTTCTGAAACTTTCCAAAGACAGGGGAGGAGATTTGTTTGCTAACTCTCTGTTAATCATGTTCGTCAGCGTTGCATCACTCACATTAGCAGCACCGTCGCCACTCATTAGTGCCTCAGTGAAACTGTGTGCAGGGGTTTTATGAAAAAATACTCTTCATTTCATTTTTAATTCTGAGAGAGAAACATAAAAGCACAATGGCTTGAAGTTTTGATTTGCTCGGTGTGGCGACATCATTTCCTGACCTTTTAGTTCCCCGAATCCGTTCTGCTTATGTTTCTTTCAGCTTGTCTCATACAAAAGGTCGTCATGCGAGAGAAACTCATCAACTCTGGTGACGCAGAGTCTCCTGCCCCACGCAGAAGAATTAGAGCCTTACAATAACTTGTCTTATTTATTTTGGCCCTTAGGACTGTGTACTTACACGGAGATTTAAGGAAGGGAACATGTTGATTTGATTTGATGTTCATGTTGTGATGAAGTTGTGTCATTTTTGGCTGTTCCAACTTACTGCTTGTTCTTACCACAAATGTACATTATGATTGGTATAAAAACTTTAATTTCTCAGTCACACATGTATTCATACTGAACCATGTTCTGTTTGTTGATGTATAATGTGTGTGTCATTATGCTGTCTCTTCACAATTATACCAAAAAATGTTCCACGGTCATATCTAATCAATACCTCGGAGGATCATCCTATTATTTTGTCTTGTTCCCATGTAAAAAGTCAGAGGACTGATGCTACCTCTCATCATTCCCTTGAAGTAGAATAGTCACGGGCGCTGACTTATTCCCGACAAGGCATTACTGTATCCGTGGTGCAAACAGTACTGTAATTGAACGAATGACCCCAAAGTGTTGCCATTATCGTGCTTTCTGCTTTTTTTCCACGGACACGCTCTCACTTTCGTGGAAATATATCTGAAGCAATGCCATTCAGTGATGAACAATTTAATGCATTAAAGTGTGATAAAGTTGTTTCAGATCAAAAGACAACAACTTTGCATCTTTCATCTGTTCATTCAAAGAAGTCCTCTCATGAATTTTTTTCCCTGGTATCAGGAAGGTGATGGTAAACCAGCATTTTAACGAGAAATAAGATCAGAGATGTAGATACGTATAATCACTTTATATTTCATTTGGCCTCTTTTTGTTTAGCTTGAAGTACTGGTACCACCTTTAGCAGTGAATTTAAGCAAAATCCACCGAGCAGTCAATGTGCCCTCTGTTGCTCCTAGAAAGTTAGTATCATGTTGACAGGATTATGAATTTAATATTTGGAGAAAGAATAAGTCATGCAAAGTACAGTCAAAAATGATAGACTGAATATGATGATGAAAGCTGCGACAGGGACGAAAGGAAAACATGATGGAGGTGAGATTTTAACAGATTAACAGTTCAAATGTAATGTTTTTCCGAGAGAGGTTTCAGTTTATAAGATTTATGTTTCAACATAAACGAGAAGTTATTTGAAAAAGTAACAGATATGCCCTCTAAATTGTGACATTGTGATTTTTTTATCAACCAATAGACATGCAGACTTTACCTGTGCATAATTAATTATATGTAAGTTACATAAACAGCGATCAAGTATGAGAAGAAATGCAAAAGTCACGAGAACACACACACAAGCTACGTATTTACTCCACCATTTAGAAAAAGAGATTGATCCATGTTTTTTCTACTTGCTTTAACAGAATCTGGAGGTCATGTTGTTGTGCACATGCCCTGTTACAATTTGGGAAAGGGTTTAATTTCATTTGGCTTCAGCGGCCAAATTGATGCCTGTCTTGTTAGGAATTTAAATCATAAATCAACTATTGTCTCTTTAAACACGAAATGAAAATGGTCAGAGATTGTAAAAATTAAGTGCGTAGAGAAGCATTATTGGGCCCTGTCTTTATCTATTGAATGATGTCATCTCCCGCAAACACGTCATCATCAGATGCTATGAAAATGATGACGCTGTGAAACTTACGTACAGCTCATACTGACTCAGTAGAGAAGTCACAGAACAAATAGCTTGATTTAAGAAGGAATTTGTAAAACCAACAATTAAAAGTCAATACCTGACTTTCTATAAACATTAGCACGTGGGTAGTAGGATATCCTGTCGCTGACGGTACAACCATCCATCTGCAGATATTTACCAAAGGAGTAATAGCAGGAGTTACTGATTAATTACAGACATCTTTTAACTATTGAAAGTTACACAGGAGGCTTTGAAGACAAACAGGGATATGAGTGGAAGGCATGTGATTCTCTGTACCTAATTTCACTGTAAAGGAATACAGCTTCCTTATTTGTTGTTTATTATGTACGTTATAATATCATAGAACTGGATCACATATTTATACAGCATTCCAGATGATATTGTAACTTAACTTTGATTACTTAACTTGTCTATATGAATTATGAATGTCAAAATAGAAAGATCTGGTACATTATGTGATGAAAGGTAAAATACTTTTCATTTAAGCGTTATGTACTTTGTTTGATGTATTATGAGTGTGTAAAATAAAATGAAATATTTTTAGGACATTTTTGGTGTAGAATTAGTATTACAGTTTATATGCTAAAATGAAATTACTTCAAAAATCATTGGTGCAGTCAATATAATAGTTTTGATTTCAACATGGTTAACATTTCCTTCTCCTGAAATTTTGAATCTGTCATTTAACTCATGCTCAGTAATTTGATTTGTTCCATCTTCATGGGTCTGACCTTTGATCATGAAGCGGGTTTTCATGCATGATGGAGTCATGTGCTGCACAGTTATTACCCAATGAACCACAGAAGACAAATGACGCAGGCGATCTCAATGAGAAGCACTTCACACTAGATGATGTACATAACTGGGATACAGAAGGCGTCTTTGAATTCCTCCAGTCTGTGCTCAGACAGAAGGCAGCTGTGTGGATGAATGTCACTGTTCTTTAAACACTGATTCTGTTTATGTTGATCTCGTGTTTTTCCTGCTCTAATGGTCCAAGTCTTCTAATTATTTCTGTTTGTATACAAGATCTACAGCCATTTATATGAAAATCATTTCTCATTCAGCACATCTTATATGTGCTGTATGATAAGGAATTCTTTTTGCCCACAAAAATGTATTCAGAGTGTTTTCAGGTCATCTAAAGAAAGGGATCCCAAAGTGGTTGTTGTGGGATGCCCATAGTGAAGTTGGTAGATAAATGATGCCAAAAATAATTGAAAAAAACAATAAGAAATAGGCAATTTTAGGCATAATTGCCACAAAACATAAAGGGTACTTGAAATGAAAACAAAAAATATATAATAAATTGCAAATAAACAAATTAAATTATGACTTGTGTGTCTGGATGAGTCTATTGGTGCATTTGTGCAATGACCAGTGGGGGTTGTGAGTCTCTGGCACTGCTATACTGGACAGGGTGAAATCACCGGGATAAACTGGGATTTTTCGGTTAGTATTTTTTCTACACATGCAGAGTGCTGAGTTAGGAGACTTCCCCGAAACATGACTATTGATCTTCTTTTCTACTCTCTGACACATCCTGAAAAACACAAAATTGTCAAATTTACTCTGAAAATGTGAACAGAATTAAGCTAAGGCAAAACTTTTCTGCACACCAACCCCTTAACCTAAAAGTGATTTATTATTATGGTTAAGAAGTAATTCATGCATTAATCTTCAATACCCGCCTCATCCGCTGTCGCGGGTTACGGGGTGCTTCAGCCTATCCCAGCCAATTGAGAGCGGGAGGCAGGGTAAGCTCCGGGCACGACGCCAGTGCACTGCGGAGCCTCTTATAGACAAACGCGCACGCATGCACAAACTAACACCTACGGGCAAATTCATACTGGTCAATTTACCTGAAGTGCATGTTTTTGGGGGTGAGAGAAAGCTAGAGAACACTGAGAAAACCCACGCGTACGTAGATATACAAGCCATAGCACCACGCATGCACACACACACACACACACACACACACACACACACACACACACACACACACACACACACACACAATCTCTAAAAACCTAGAACGGGCCTCCAGAGGAGCCTATTAAAAGAAGGGTCCTATAAAAAAACATGCAAACGTTGAAATAATTTTTAATGCCTCCAAAAAATCAATATCAACAATTATAACCAGGATTGTTTTCCATAAAGTATTGCAGCCCATGAAACTGAATCCTCCTCTCAAGTTAGAAGGACATTTATTTTTTGTCCATTCATAAACTTAAATATAGTTTTCATTGAACCACTAAAGAGAAGCAGCATAGAGATTGGAATTAAGCCCCGTATCACTGAGGAGCTCTACAGAAGCAACCAGCACTGGAACAGCTGCACAGTGACTAATCGTAGCAACTTGTTAGACAGTCAGCACATATGCTGCAAAATGGCAATTATGTTGTTGAAGCTCTTGAGTCATCGCCCAGCTGAGACGCATCAAATCCATCACTAGGTTGAATCCTGGTGGACAATTTACATGGCAATAATAGGCTTGTTATAAGGTTTCTGTCTGAGTGATGTTGCACATCACTGAATCACACACAAACACACACACACACATCTCTAAACACCTAAAACGGGCCTCCAGGAGAGCGCCTTATATCATGGATAAATAGATCATCAGTCCTGCGTCTTGTCTACTTTGATGTAAAGCCTCTGGTGGAGCAGCTTGAATGTCACACACAAGACACACATATCATATGCCTCTTACGAAATTACCACGTCAAACAAGTCAGCAGAGCCGTCTCTGCCGCAGCTGATCTGAGGCCTGCAGCGGAGGATAAACAAATGAACAAGTTCTGGAAAAAAAAAAGAAGCTATTTTTGCTTGATACTCAACAGAGTGCAGTGTCTGCAACCAAATTGGTTGTGATTTGCTTTATTCTGCGTAGGACAGCGTATTGAGTATCACGATCTGACAGAACAGATTGACAGAATCTTTTTCCCAGTTCAAAGCAAATGCATTTGCATCTTGTTCTAAAGAAGTATGAGCAAAGAGGGTTTTTTTTCAGGTACAAATGAAGCAACGCCTGCGTTCTCGTTCAGGCAGACAGCTTAAGTCAGCCGTCACACACTCAGTAATCACATGGTTGCTTCATTCTCCTCAAACATCATCCTACACACCCGCCAAACTGAAGGACTATTCTCCTGTGACAATTTCCTGCCCCCCCCTGCTTTAGATGCATATTGCTGTCTACACTTTCAGCCCCACTACTGCTCCAGGGGAAGGCTCCAATAGAGGATTCATGTTTGGGCGTCACTCCCAAATGCCTCTATGTGAACATAAGGAGCGATTAGGATCAGAGCCAATCTTTTCTGTAATAATTACAAAAAAACATTTTTCAAACATGGCATGAAAACAGTAGAGTTTGTATGTTCTCCCTGTTTCTACATGGGTTGTCTCTGGGTTCCCCAGCTTCCTCCCACCTTAATAAAACACGGAAGAGTGCTTGGAACATGGAAAGTTCCATGAACAGGAGCTGAAATAAGTCCAAGTTTTATAAAGTTGAATCTCTAGGAAATGATCTGGAGTTAACTCCTGTTAGACTTGATTTAATTTCTTTTCTTTCTTTTTTTTTTTTATCTTGGATCCATGCATAATACATCTGCATGATTCTTAGTGTTTATTCAGGACTCTTTTTGGCAGGATGTTCAGTGAACAGACACAAAGCACAATGTTCCTGGTTAAATCTGAATAGCATTTTGATGCCAAATTACACAACTAAAAGCAGCCAAAACAACAGCTAGTATAAATAGAAAGAAAAAAATAAATATAAATGAAGGATTTTACAGGATGAAGCTGGAATAATAGGCAGGCATCAGCTGACTATGACAGATAGAGGATGGATTAACATTAGATTCAACAAACTTACCTTTGTAAACAATTTGCTGATCTTTATTTGTTGTCTAGCTGCTGTCTCCTCCATCTTAAATCTTTATTTCCCCAAACAGATTCACATTTATTCTGTATTTAAGTAGATACACTATATTACCAAAGGTATTCGCTCACCTGCCTTGACTTATACTATGAACTGAAGTGCCATCCCATTCGTAACCCAGAGTTCAATATGACATCGGTCCACCTTTTGCAGCTATTACAGCTTCAACTCTTCTGGGAAGACTGTCCACAAGGTCGAGGAGAGTTTTTATAGGAATTTTTGACCATTCTTCCAAAAGCGCATTGGTGAGGTCACACACTGATGTTGGTCAAGAAGGCCTGGCTCTCAGTCTCCGCTCTAATTCATCCCAAAGGTGTTCTATCGGGTTCAGGTCAGGACTCTGTGCAGGCCAGTCAAGTTCATCCACACCAGACTCTCATCCATGTCTTTATGGACCTTGCTTTGTCCACTGGTACACAGTCATGTTGGAAGAGGAGGGGGCCCGCTCCAAACTTTTCCCTCGAGGTTGGGAGCATGGAATTGTCCAAAATGTTTTGGTATCCTGAAGCATTCAAAGTTCCTAAAGGGCCAAGCCCTGCTCCTGAAAAACAACCCCACACCATAATTCCTCCTCCACCAAATTTCACAGTCAGCACAATGCAGTCTGAAATGTACCGTTCTCCTGGCAACCTCCAAACCCAGACTCATCCATCAGATTGCCAGATGGAAAAGCGTGATTCATCACTCCAGAGAACGCGTCTCCACTGCTCTAGAGGCCAGTGGCGGCGTGCTTTACACCATTGCATCCGATGCTTTGCATTGCACTTGGTGATGTGTGGCTTGGCTGCAGCTGCTCGGCCATGGAAACCCATTCCATGAAGCTCTCTGCGTACTGTACTTGGGCTTATCTGAAGGTCACATGAAGTTTGTAGCTCTGTAGCAATTGACTGTGCAGAAATTCGGCGACCTCTTTGCACTATGCACTTCAGCATCCGCTGACCCCTCTCCCTCACTTTACGTGGCCTACCACTTCGTGGCTGAGTTGCTGTTGTTCCCAAACGCTTCCATTTGGTTATAATAGAGCTGACAGTTGACTGTGGAATATTTAGGAGTGAGGAAATTTCACGACTGGATTTGTTGCACAGGTGGCATCCTATGAGAGTTCCATGCTGGAATTCACTGAGCTCCTGAGAGCAGCCCATTCTGTCACAAATGTCTTGTTTCACAGTCTGCATGCCTGAGTGCTTGCTTTTATACACCTGTGGCCAGGCCAAGGGATTAGTACACCTGATTCTGATCATTTGAATGGGTGAGCGAATACTTTTGGTAATATAGTGTGTGTATTAATCTAGCTAGTTCAGAGATTTAACATTTAAATCTTTAAATTAACTGCTGGCTTCACAAAAATGTGCCCTAAATTAAAAAAAGAATCTGTACAGATCATCTTGTCATTAATATATATTTGTCCAATTTTACAAATAGAATAGTAATTAAATATTAAGTAACTGAAAGGCTAATAGCTTTTGAAACAACAAAAGTAGGACATTTCAAACCATTTAAACCTGACCTGTGAATCCAGACACATTAGTACACGGTTAGTTAAAAAAAAGTAATTTTTAACCATAGATGACTTCCTGCAGCTCAGTTATATTCTAACTGGAGTCGACCTAATCGTGTGCTGCTGCGTCCAGAGATGTGGGCGGCGGCTGCTGGAAACCAGTCACCAGAGTTGGTGGAAACAAACCCACACACACACACACACACACACACACACACACACACACACACACACACACACACACACACACACACACACACACACACGTGCAGGCTCACGTGTATTAAAGCGTTATCTAAAGCTTGTTGGGCTTGTTGAGTTAATAATGACTACTATGGAGGTGCAACGTTTTTTTTTTTGGGGGGGGGGGGTGGGGGTTGTCCTGATTTTAGAATGCATCTCTGATGTGTCAAGTTATTTGATGCAAAACCTGTTTGAAAAACTGAAGAATGTGGAAATAGAAGAGTCTTCCACAGGATGCATGATTACCTGCATGACCTCAAATAATCTCCATCCATCCATCCATCCATCCATCCATCCATCCATCCATCCATCCATCCATCCATCCATCCATCCATCCATCCATCCATCCATCCATCCATCCATCCATTTTCTTGTAGATGAACCACAAATCAACTTTATACCTACATTTTTTTTTCTTTTTACACACTTGAATATGAATTTCATTTGTCTTACAGTAATATTTGTAGACATTTGTCGTCAAAATATGTTTGATTGGTAATAGTATATAACCATCGCTTCTTTCTTCACACTTTTTTGCATGATATTTCTATGATGGCAATAAATAATCAGAGGAACATCCAAGATGAGATGTTTTGGAGCAGACTTGGAAAGTTTAGACACATCCAGAGGAGGGATGGTGAAGATGTTGGTAAAAAAAGGGGTGATGAGGATGGAGCTACACGGCAAGAATCCAAGAGGAAGACCAAGGAGAAGGTGGATGGATGTAGTGAGGAAAACATAAGAACAGCTGGGGTTGGAGAAGAGGATGAAGAAGACGTGGAAAGGGATGATACACCGTTTCAGAAAATGGCAGATACTGAATCAGCTGCTGAAAACACCACCAGTATACTGTTATGTCAACAGTGTGTTGGCCTCCCAACTTGATGACAGTCTGCAGGTTGCTCTGATGAAACATCAGCACATTACAGATTAAGTCTGATCGAGTCAGAGTCTGGGCCACCCATCAGCTCGGTATCAGTAAATCATTGTCTGGGAGGGCTGACATCTTGCTTGAACCAGAATTCATCCATTGAGCCCTGGGTTGTGCAACAAATGTCAAACATGTTGATAATGTCAAGCCTGCTGATAAGAACCTCTTACATAAATATCAAAACAAAAAGACATTTCCTGGGCTTATTTCGTTCAAATATGTCCACGTCAGCTCAGGCCATTCTGTAATATATTCATAGTTAGATGTTACATAACGTTGTTCATAACACCGACAACTCAAAGGTGACCCGATGTTTGGGATCAGTTTTCATTTAATTGAGGCTTAGTGATAAATTGAGGTTGTGCAGTTTTCCAGCTGATCCGCCTGCGATCAGAATCTTAAAGCTGAACAGATTGCCAATAAAGAAAAGGGGCAACATTCCCATCGCAGAGGGGAGAGCCATGTAGTGACTCCACAACTCACAAGTCACTCGATAATAACAGAAGAGCCTTTAGTACTTATTCTTCGATACAAAATTTCTAAAAGTTCAACTTGGACCCAAATAGAGGCTGGATTTCTTACTTTTAAACAAATATGTTATGCGTTCCATCAACATTTAGATGCTGCAAATGCCAAAGATACAACAATCTCTAGAAGCAAAGAAAGGTGGGCAATAACATGGGAAAGGAGGTAAATTAAAGTGTTGTCACTCTGCGGGCTCCCATAACTTTATTGAAAATGTACAGCTCAATAAAGTCAAGATATGTAGTGAATTCAAAAGACATTTTATATGTAGAGGCAGTGAAGAAAATAAAATAAATATGTTTCCTTTGGAATCAAAGGATAAAGTTGGAAGCAGTGGAGAGAACTCATAGCACTCAGTCTCCGGCTGTTGTTCAATCCATAGATGACATGGTTGAAGCCACAATGAAATGTTCTATAAGGAATGATATGATGTGGGTATGGAAGAGAAATCAAGACATCCATGGAAATGGGCTGAAATATTTTCATAAAGTTAATAAAAGGGAAAGAACAAGAATCAGGTCTCAAAAAAAAAAAAAAAAAAACGAAGGAAAGAACGGCTTAATTACTATAATCATGTAACTGAACTGTGAGGGACTACAAGAGGAGAAAATAACATGTTAATGCTGAGGGGATACAGCCTATGGTAGAGGTTTTGTGTGCAATAATAACCAGGATATAAGATGATAACACAATGTAAGTTTGACGTCATCAACGGTATGTAGTGATTATCATTCAATAACTCTGACAGGAATAAAAATGCATGCAGATAGAGGAACAACACCAACGTGGAAGTCTGGTCAAGTTAACTGGGATGAGAGCAAACTTAGAAGAAAATGACAGATGTGTGGGAAATCAATAAAACATTGGTTACAGCCATAATAACTACAGGCAAGATGTTAAAAGAAGGTGTCATTGTGAAATGAAGGCAGTAAAGCAATTAAATGTGGAAATAAAGCTCTCAAACAACTAAAAACTGATCATACACTGGAAACACTGGTCTATTGTACAAGCAGCAGTGTTAAATAAAAATTACTAGGCCAGTAAACTACACTTAACACAATATTATAATAAAATAGGGAGGGAGACACAGCTGTGAGATGGCTGGAAAATGTTTGAAAATGAAAAACTTACAGATACCAGAGCCGCACAAACAGTGACAGAAACGCAATCTGTGAAATAAAAGAAGCAGAACTTAGGCTAAAGAGTGTAAGAAGAGATCCACAGATCAGACAGAATACAGATTTATCCTTAAAAGTCAACAATGTGGAGACAATACCAACAACAAAACAAAAAAACAAGCTGAGTATAGTTCCATTCAGGAATAATGTGAGGCAGATATTACCATGACAGACAATTCAGAGTGAACCAAGCTATATATAGGTAGGTAGGTAGGTAGGTAGGTAATGCAATATACTGTATAATCCTAAGAAAATGTTTCACGTTGGCTTTTTTCTCTTGATGAAATTGCATTTTCAAAAGACGTTTTTTTCCAATCCATCTGTCTCATCCATTTACAAAAAACACTACACATTCGTTTCTCCTCAAGCCTTAGTTCTTGTCCTTCTTCTTCCTTGTGTTCGTCACTCATGACCTTTCTGCAGTTATGAAACTCGTTTCTTTAGCAATCACAAGAAATAAAAATACATTTTCATACAGCAAACAGTATCTGGAGGGGACAGGGATCAATAGATTTATGATTGAATACCAGAACCAGGTTGATGATTGTTTTTATAATATGCATTCTCTTTCAAACCCCACTGCCTACATTACCCATGATGCAACATATTCACTGGTAGACTGGTCTATGGTCATCCAGAGCTTCCATGCTGACTGGCTCATGTCACATTTTAGGAGAGCTAATTCTGCTAATTCTGTAAAATGAATAAATATTTTCTCTTTAATTGTTTTCATTATTCAAAAACAAATGATTACAAGTAGTTTTAGTGTGAAAAAAGTTTTGTCTGGCACAATGCTTATAATTTTATATTCAACATCAGATTTAATCATTAATATTTCTCTCTATAATCTAAACCACACCCATTATGTGTAAAAACATATGCAGTTAAACCAGATCTAATGATTAATATAACTTATAATAAATGGAAATGTTTGAATGAATGAATGAATGAATGAGTGAATGAATGAACGAATGAATGAATGAATAAATGAATGAATGAATGAATGAATGAATGAATGAATGAATGAATGAATGAATGAATGAATGGATGTACGTACAGCCTTGTCACTGTTAGTGACACTGTGACACAGGCCTTGTCCTGACGCTGACGCCGGAACCAGTGCTGACGCTTATGTTGGTGTTGATAATAAACAGCCGTGATTGGTTCACAGACACTAATCTGTGTGTAAACCAGAGTCAGGAGGAGCATGCTGCTGTTGTTCTTTAGATTAGAGCTTGGCATAAAAGTGTCGCCATGAGAAAACCAAATGTTGTCCTTCAGCTTCTACACACAGTGATTAATTTTAATTAACATCAGGATGATGTTGTTTCATTCATGCAATAAGGAGAAGAGCACATAGTGTTATTGATTAGCAGTATGCTGCTGTGTGTGTCTGACACCTTGTACACTTTCCCTGTCACACACACACACACACACACACACACACACACACACACACACACACACACACACACACACACACAGAGGATTTCTTTGTGTGTGTGCAAATCAAAAGGACTGTATACAGGATTATTGCTGATAGTGAGAAGCCAGCACGTCAGAGAGAGAGAGAGAAAGTACTGTACAGTGTGTTTCTGATTCATCTCCAGGGAAATGTTGGAAGCAGGTGCAAAAATGTACAAGTAAAATCACGGTGAGAACAGACTGTCTGCTTTGTTTTTAGCTGCAACTACGTATTAATTCTTCAGCACTCTGGTTCTTTTTAAATAGGTGTACAGACCGTTATTAACATGCATGAGTAGGCTTAAAGCTAATGATGGTAATTTTGCTATTAAATGACTTTCCTCTGCAAAGTCATGCTGCAAACCTTATCGATTTCATTAAAATTGAAAAAAAAAAAAAAAAAAAACAACATAACGCACACAGCTAATGTCCAATTAAGCTTCATGCAAAGGGGCTGTTATTTAGTCCCCCAAGTTCATACTGTACTGATTAGGCTTATTCTCTTATTATAGTATTATTTGATTAGAATTTATTAAAACTTAAATGTGGAGCTGCAGTGGTCCCAAAAGATTGATTTGTAGCCACTGGTCACACACAAGTGTTCACAATGTTGTGGAGTAGTGTGTGGTTATTCAGCCTGTTCTCAATTTGGTCATTCATTTAATTCGTCTTTGCATGTCAGTTCATGAAAATGAAGTACTTCTTAGTAAATTTGGTTTTATTCCTTGGCTCTGAATGATGACAAAACTAATGACTAATAGCTTTTTAACTAATTTGTTAAAAATTATTATTTGTTTTTGCTTGACTCTTCTCAATCGTATCTGATATTGCTTGCATTTTCACATTAAGACTGGTGGGAATTCTCCTGTATTGTATTAAAATATCACCTCGCATTGACAAATTGATCATTTTATGCTAATTAATTAGTGTCTCAATGGATTTTGTTTTGAAACTAGACATTATCTGTAGATTTTCCACTGTTCAAATTCTTCCAATGTGAAGTGTAAAAAGCTGGGATTTCTGAAAAGCTCCACCTTATTCTTCATTTTAAACATGTTTTAAACATTCCTGCTCAAATAATAATGAAAGCCTTGTTTTCTTAAGGGATTACAATCAATTTCCCTGTCACTACTTTATTTTTCCATCCATGTGTCACAGATTTTCACAAGCTAAGGGTTTCTGTGATCATTTCTGTTCTCTACAGTTGAGATAATTGCATGTTTGACAGTAGGAGACTAATTTCTGGATTGTAGAACTCAGATATTTAGGATCGCTCAGAGATTTGGAGCACTGATTGTTCTGCAGATCATGCAGGGTGCTGAAGGAGCTCTTCAGAGGAAACAGTATTTGTGCTCACTACATGGGTACAAATGAAAAGTGAGTGGCAGCTGTTTCAACAGCAGAGAAAGGAGAAGAAACAAAGAATACCTATTAGATTTTGGTTGTTGTTTTTTTATTTCATTTCAAGATTTTGTTTGACTTCTTTGCAAAACTGATGGAATAAATATACATTCACAATAAAAAAAAAAATCAGATTTCAACAATACATTCAAGTGTACTTAGTCGTTATAAAACAAATAATCAGATGTAAACAACATAATAATCTCTCCTAGCGTTGCACCTCCTCGATCAAGAGTCCGTTCTCTCCTCTCTGACTTCTCTAAAAGGCATGACGTGAAACACATTTTTACGCATCGATGGTGCGAGTCTCAAAAGGTATGAAACCACGTCACACATTGGGCTTTGATTGACAGAAAAAGCTAACATTCTCACATGTCGTGTGGGTAATGTGTGTGTGTTGTTGGTTTTTTTTTTTTTGACGGTTTCAGATGACTCGCTTGTCCAGTCAGTGTCCTTGGAAACGGCGCTGAGCCCCGAGCGGCGGCGGCGTTTCAACACCTCCAGTTTTATTTCGAGCGCACCCGACCGCGCAGGTCGCCTCTCAACCTGACGCACCAGACTTTGTCTCATTCTATGATTTGTGTAGAATTTGCGGCTCACAGTCTGCTTAGCTGATCACACATCTCTCCTTGTCTTTCCCGTGGCTGCCTCCTATCGCCTTCTCTTTAATGTACATGAGGTCGCTGTGTACGCTCGGTCTCCGTGCGCACGGAGTCACCACCCCGTACGCTTCCCCAATGTCCTTCATTTTCTTGTTTTTCAGAGACTTTCTGTGCAGCATGTCGCAATACTGCACGGAGACTTTCCGGTGAAGGTCGGGGCTCATTTCGTGAGGTAGTTTGGCCAACGTGAACAGAGTCTGGAACATCTTATCCACGTTCTCGTTACGCTTGGCGGAAATTTCGAAGTAGGCGCAATTCTCATCTCCGGCTATCAACTGCTCGATCTCCTCTTGCTGCACCTCCCGGTAAAAGTCTCTGTCACCTTTGTTGCCACAGATTACCAGAGGCACGTCGATGTTCTCCTTGATTTTGTTTTTCAGGCAGGATTTGGTCTCGAAGATCTGGCGCTTGAGCCGCTGGACCTCCTGGAAGGAGTCTCGGTTGTCAAGGCTGAAGACAAGGATGAACACATCACCTGAGGGGAGAGAGGACACGCGTTGGTTAGGTAAAATATCAGAGATGCACATCGTGTCATTTCTGAACAGTAACGCGCAACTGTTCATTCTGGCGATGCGCTCAAAGCGCACGGTGCGTAAAATGATCTCAAATGATCTCAAATGTGCTGTTACACAACTGTCAACTCAGAATTTTGTAGAAAATTACCTGTCAGGATGGATAGTCTCCTCATGGCGGGGAATGGATGGTTCCCCGATGTATCCAGTATGTCTAACTGGTAAACGTCTCCCTTGATGCTGTACAGTTTCCTGTGAAAGTCCTCGATGGTCGGCGTGTACTGCTCGTCAAACCTCCCATTAAGGAACCGGGACACGATGGCTGTTTTCCCGACTTTGGTGGATCCCAAAATCACCATCCTGTAGCAGTTCTTTGCTGGGATGGCGAAATCGCTCTCAGATGGCGACATTTTCTTTATCATGGTTCCGAGTCTGTGTGCGTAAAAGGCAGTTGAGCAGCTTTGAGCGAGCGAGGAGAGATGGCAATGTTTTGCTCTGTTGTGCGTTTCTGTCTGGTTTGCGGACTGCAGCCTCGTATTTAAGGACCAGGCGGATCACGCCTCCTCCCGACGTCATCGTTTGGAGAGAAGAAACACTTTGATTCCAGGGACGAGCGGACCGAACTCTCACTGGTGCGTCAGTTTGTCATTTCGAACGAAAGCTAGAGGGAGCGCTGCGCAACAGACAGACAGACTGGCCAAAAAATACACAAAATATGATATTAATGTGATGGGAAAGAACAACTGATGCTGTGTGTGACATTAAAATGCACACACAGAAGATATTAATAAATAACACGTCTTCCGGTGTTTACACCGGTTTGGATCACTGTGATGAAAACCAGGGTGAACCTTGGACATTTCTTCAAAATATTAAACCTCTGCGGCGGATGTGAATCAGTTTAGATCGAGCAAATATGTTACCAGAGAGTTCTACTTGTTTATTCTCACTGATCCAGAATCAGTAAGTAGTTTGGTTCAGCACTGAATCCAATCCATTTTCGAGTTTTCCAGAGGAAACAAGCAAAATCATAATGGCAAAAAAATGTTTTGTTGTGGATAAATAGATGCCTTCATTCATATCCTCTGTAGCCACTCATTCATGTTACCTGATAGGCAGCAGGGAGAGCAGCTCAAGGACAGATAGGCGGCAGTAAGACATGGAACCAAAGGGGGGCGCTCAGGGTACAGATTCACCATTTACCCGGGAAATCACACTGGTTTGTTGTTTGTATGTTTATGTGGGCATGAGGATTCTACATCTGCTTATTTATTACATTTATTTAATTTATTTATATTTAGATTTATTTATCACAGCTGGTAAAACAAAAAAAAAAGGCTCAAAACCATTACATACAGGTTCATAAATCTGTAATCAACAACTAACAGCTTTTCCATAGTTTTATCAGTCGTATAAATTTGAATGGAGGTTCTTTTGTTTGAATGTGAAGATGCAAAATGTGATCTAAACAAAGGTTTATGGATTTGATGCAATTATATTGCATTCATTCAAAAAAAAAAAAAAAAGCAATTGATAACTTGAGCATCCCAGCTTGATAGCTATGAAAGCTCATCAGAAACTGAAAGTACATCTGATCAAAACAACCATGCAGGCACCTGCGTGCCAGCTTGTATCCGACTGAAAGAGCAGTGTGGCGAGAGAGTGAGGGAGTTGTAATTGTGCAGATGCGGTATGAAAAGAGTTGGATTAGCACCTGTGACGAAGGCACTAAAAGGGTGTGATTTTGGCTAAAAAAAAAAAGACATTTCATTCACCACGCTCACTGCCAGGTTCCTAACCAGCAGCAATCACAGCATGGGTATCCAGAGGAAACTGTCCTCTTGTACTTTGCCGCCTCTTCAGTCTGCGAGTGTGTGATAAAATTCCTGTTTTTAATCTTGGCTATGATGGAATAGTTGGTGTGTTGATAAAAACCTGGTGAACAAGTCACAATGCAAGCATCTGCTTCGCTAAAGAATTGAACAGAGGGCTAAACAGCAGATTTGTGTCATTGATCCTCCCACCTCCAAAAACATGTGCTTCAGGTTAATTGGCCTGAGTGTGTGCGTGTGCGGTTGTCTGTGTCTCTGTGTGGCTCAGCTGTGCACTGGCGCCACCCCTGGAGTTTCCCCTGCCTCACACCCTAAGCCTGCTGGGTTAGGCTCCAACTCCCCTTGACCTGCGATAAAAGCGGTGAAGATGGATGGATGGATTTTAGGGTCCTGTCTGTTTCAGGTTTTCCTGATGCTCTGTAAATTGTTTCAACTTTTGTTCTGCAATAGTTAGACATCCAAATGAAGAATTGGAGAATAACTTTCCCTTTGCTGATCATCTTTAATATCATTAAAATGTGTCAAAAATATGATTGAAAGTCTGCTTTGAGAGATATGACGGCCATTGGATGGAAAAGGCAAACACTGTGTGGACGAGGGGCTGCAAACTTCTAATCTGACCTTCCAGGCAGTGGTGTGTACAGGATTTTAATGAAGGTAAAATTAAAAAAAAAAAAAAACTGTGTTGAGTTGACAAAATATTTTGAATTTAAATAAATTCAGAAAAAAAAAATCAGGTGTACGGATTTTTACATTTACTCCAAGCAGAACTCCAATGAACCATCAGGACTGATTGGTGCCAGCCTGACCTCCGTTCAGGACGTCATCATGTCCAGAAAGAAGGAAGAGACGATCACACCCTGGACACAAACAGTTCCAGCTTCTCCCGTCTGGTTAGTGCTGAAGAACACTTTGGGTCAAAACAGTCAGAAAGGATCACCCTGACGAATGATCTGTCAGTACAGCACACACACTCATGCACGTCATGGTTTTTACGTACCCACTACCCAGTTTAGTTGTCCTGTATTCTTATCTATTGTATGTATGGATGTCAGCAAAAACTAAAAGCTGACGAAAGTCTGCTGTCTGTTGTGAATAGACACAAACAGGATTCTGATAGTTTGACTGTTCATTCAACTGTTAAAATCACTTTGTTGAACACTTTTTTGTTTTATATATGAGCAGCAGTGGCCTGAAGAGGAATTTCCAAAGTGATTCTCCTCAAACACACAGTCAGATGTGCCAACTTTCAAATTATCAACAGGAATCAAATGTCTTGATCAACTTTTATAAAAGTTACGAATTTTTATTCCATGAATAGTATGACTAATATGTAAAGCAGAGATTTATAAAAAAATTAAAAATAAATGTTTTCCTTCTATGTGAGATCAACCTTCAACTCCAGGTCGAATTTAGTCTTGAGAAGATTCCAAAATTGAGATTATAGCAACTCAACACTCAAAGTAACCACTAGCGAACCCATCTGTGAAGTAAGTGTTACCACCAAACGCACCCAAGCAGCTTTTACCTCGTGGTCCCACCGAAGGAATCCAGCCCTGAGAAGTGTGACTGCTCCGTGAACTTTTAAAATCTCGACTGATCAGTGAGAGTATTGTCTATCAGCGGTGTTAACAAAGTGCAACGTGTGCGTCACTGAGTCAGTGGACGACACTGCCTGACTCTTCCTCAGACTCCTCATTTAAATATATATTTTTCTCGAGGCGTCCTGCTCAGAATGAACAATGAGGGTCAGACTGACTTGCGTTCCGTGATTTGATCACTTGGGTAAACATGTTGTCGAATGAGTCACAACCCGATGCAAGTGTGTCTTGGGGCACTTGGAAGGAGGAATGATGTTTTCTTGACAGTATTTTATCAGTGTGTCCCAGTGTGAGGAGACAGAGAATGCATGTACAGCTCCTAAAACGTCACACCGGAATACAGTTTTCACTGCAGAATGGAAGCAAATCGAAGCAATGTGAACGTTCGAATGCTGCAAGAGGAAATCTAGACGAATGACTGGATTTGGAACAATTTTGGGCACTTAGCTTTCCCTCCATCGTTCAAGCTCAGCAACGTCAGAGCAAATAAAAATGCAGGGACGACAGTTGTATTTTTTCCCCTGTGTGACTAACGGTAATGAGGAAGGGGTATCATGTGAGCACAGTGTTCATGTTTGGCTGTCTGATAGATAATGACAAGGCGAGGAGGGACCGATGCACTGTAGTGGAAGAAGAAACCCAGAGGAGAGTGGAAAAGCAAACAATCCAGACGGTGAGCAAATGAGACCTCTGCCAGGCAGCTCATAAAAATCAGAGGTGGGGGAGGGGGTGGGGGAGGGGGTGGGGAGGGGGTGGGGGGGGCGTGGATTAGGCGTGGAGATGTAGTGTCAGACACAAAAAGGCTTCAACATTTAAAAAAAAAAAAAAATTTAAATCAATCTAAATCTTACCAGCTTCACATCAGGACAAGTTAGCGCTAAACTTTTATTTCTTCATTTCACACAGAAAATCTATTTCTTGTAAATGCAGGAAGCACAGGAATCAGGAAGCACATGTAACATACATGCAAATCTGTATGTGTGTTACATGTGTATGTTGTAAAAACACAGACATGATACACATTTATTGGGTGTATGAGAAATGTGCAACCCCCACCAGGTCTTGTCTGGTGGTGGTTGCAGCTTCATGCCATACATCACGTGTACAAACATGACATCAGTCATGTCTTCTGAAGCACGTTTAAAAAATAATTTCCACAAAAAATTTGCAGGATTCAAGGGTCAACTTGGTGTCAGCCTTACTCACTCATTTCCTCCAGTAATACCGTGGCTTAAATATTATCTGAATCTGCCACCAGCCTCATGTTTCTAGATTTTCCACACCAATGTGTTAACTGAATTTACTGAACTTTAAAACATTGTGTTGTTATCTGACTGGAATTTTAGCCGCAAAAGTTGTGAAAAAAATCTTCCAAAATACAAATTGGATTATTTGCAGTGTTTGAATAATACTGCAGACCTAGGACACGCTGGAGGGACTATGTCTCTCGGCTGGCCTGGGAACGCCTCGGGATTCCACATAATATCAAGTCACATAACTGGATGGGATTCATAGATAACACTATGAATGAACACATTTAGGGTCATTTAAGCTAATATCTGATTGCATGTTTTTCCAAGACTCAAGCACAGAAGTGCAACAAGTCCTGATAAGTGACATGGAGAATTCCAGATTTCTGGGTCAAAGTGAGAAGATAAATAAGAGGGAATGTTGCCAATGAGGGCAGATTTTAAATGATTTAATTTGATTTCATGCTGAAAATCAGTATTAACAAAAAAAAAAAAAAAAAAAAAAGAAAATGCAGAAATCACATTACTATTTGAGTTCATAGCATCGATGTAGACACACATGACGAGACATTTCAGCATCGGCCCATTTTTTGTAGGCGGTGAGTCAAAAACGTTCTTTAGACTAAACAAGCAAACACACAAATATGGTTTCAGGAATAATCAGACTACTATTTCACACCAATTAAACTTTTCAGAGGGATATGAAGCCTGTATGAGACTGATGCTTCAGAATCCCAAACAGCTGACCTAGATTGTCGCATGAATGCAGCTCAAAACAAAAAGCGACTAAATTATTCCTAAAAGAATAACATAACAACAATTTCAGCAACCGCTTACTAAAACATGGAATTTGTAACACATGCTTTGTGCGCTGAGGCTGCTGTTTGTGTAAATCTGCAGGTTTTCAGGTTTGACAGCATCCGCTTAGAGAAACTCTGCTGAAATTATTCACAGATCAGGGGAAATTACACGGGCAGGACTGAATGTGATGTGCCTGGCATCCCTCAGAGTAGTTGTGTTTGGAACAAAAACCCTTTGAATGAGACAGACATCACAAATTGCCCAAAAATGCAGAGAGGAATAAGTGAATAAGTTGTAATCAAAGTCATTGATTTGTGGTTACCCGCCTACTGTGACCTTTTTTTTTTTTTTTTTTTAAATTAGGGAAATATTCAGGGTTTATTTTACTTCCTGTTTTATTTTGCAATTTCTCTACTCAGGCATCACATTTACTGAGATTATTCTGTTTTTTCTTTCACATTCCATCCCCAAAAATGAAGTGGAAAGAGAGGATTTGGGCCAGAATAGACCCCATCAATGTCTTAATATAAATTTTTAACATGCCTTTGATTTCTCAGGTGTTGATGAGTATCCAAAAAGTCATGTAAGAACATAATGTAGAGAATAACAGAGACGCTCCAACATTGTGTACTGATGTGGACAAACCATAGCCGGTACTTAAAGATCCAAGGATGATTATTATCAGTCTCTGAAATAATAAGTACCAGGATCAGGAATGAAAATAGACACCGCAAAAAAACAGTCAAATATTAAAGTACATGATAAGCATCCTGTTAGTCAGCATTAGTAAATCTATAACATAAATGTGGCTCAGCGGTGCACTGGTGTCGTTCCCGGAGTGTCCCTCTCACCCAGAAGTCTGCTGGGATAGCCTCAAGCAACCCCTGTGACCCGCAAAAGTGGAAAAAGCGGATAAGAAGATCAATGAATGAATGACGGACTGAATGAATCAATATAAATGTGCGTGTGACAAAAGAAAGGGTGTCAGAGTAGTGTATCTGCTGAGGTACAATCTAATAGCTTTAACCTAAGATGGATAAATTAATGGATGGTTCTAGACATTAAAAAACAACAACAACAAAAAAAAAAAAATATATATATATATATATATATATTATTATTATTTTTTAAATTAAGGTGGCTGTACCACCTCAGTTTTAGAAATCAGAAAACAGAGATTCACATTTTTTATTGCCAGTTAGTTCATGGATACGTTATGGAAGCCATTCAAATGTGTTTAATATCAGGCACCGCTGACATTTTCGGTTGTAATCATAAACAGAGGACTCACCTCACTAAAAGCAACCCCCCAACAATGATGTCCGGTAAGAAGTAGAAATGCATCCATTAGCAACCATCCTGTCTTGAAAGACAGACTCCTCTGACTCTTGAGTCATTCATTCCTTTATTACATAAAAAATATTCCATTAATGCATCAGCAGGCAGTACTGAACTGCTCAGTTTGAATTTTTTACATGCAAGTACAAATCTGTTATTCAAGAAGAATCAGTCATAATCTGTAGTTCAACATTAAATATCTGTAAATAATTACAACAAAGGCTCCTTGATGTGTCCAGAAATGAACTAAAGTGAGTCATGAACACCTTTGGCACTACAACACCTTCTTCATGGTATGTCTGACATATTTTAAACAGCAGCCAGTCCATTCAGCACAGTATGATCACTGAGGGTCATATAGGATTTCATTATAAAGAGTAGAGGAAGAACTGCTGAAAAAATATCTTGAAATGGAGCGTTTGCATAGTTGCGATCCAATAATAACACAGTGGCTTTAGCTCAATACAGATTCTGGGGAAAATCAGAAAAAGACCACAAGAAATAATATCACATCATTTCAGAAGTGACAAATAAGATTACAAATTAAAAGGAGCATATTTATATGTTATAGGTGCAACCATGTTTTTACTGCAAGGATAAAGCTGCAGGTTTCCTCCAGGATGTCAACAGTGAATCTACATTTCCTCTTTAACGTTACAAGACGCTAGTCGACTCTTTTATCTAGAAAACCTGGAACACTCATGAAACGTGATTTCAGAAATGTTTTCAGTTAAAGATGAATGGATTTCTCGTTTTCTGTTATGGATCATCTTTAAGGTTTATGATGGCGGGCTGTGTATTTTTATCATACACACAGTAGAAATCCAATCTATACAGGTATAAAGGAATTTGAGATTAAGTAAATCTGCTTTCTTACCGAGTTACAAGATGCTGATGCTTCTCTATGTCTACACCTGCAGCACATATCCAGCTTAGCATAGTTTAGCATACGATTATGGAACGTGAAGACATCTATGGGAAATGATTTTATTCAGATTGCATGACTGTGCTAAATTAATCATCACGACCAATCAACTCTATACATAAATCACACGCCTGAAATGAGAAAGCGAAATTCACAATGACTTTGAATCGCGGCCTTCATCCAGTCCAGTGCAGAATTAATGTGGTAAATTAAGAAAAATGGTTCCGCGTAGCTTCCGCATTCATTTACAGCGTCGGCAGCGTGACTGCATTCGTAGAATCCACGCCGGATGTGGATTAATCATCGAGCACGTTGTTGAGTCTGTCTGCTGTCCAGTCTTTCTGTCCTTGTGACAGGATGGGAGACCACAGCCTGACCAGGAAGCAACCGGGAAGTGGGAGGGGGGGAGGGAGGGGTGATTATTCATGCTTTTGGCGCTGACTCCTGTCTTGATAGATCTGTCCGGTGAATGGTCTGTAAATACAGCAGAACAAACATATAATGGGACAATAAATCAGAGACTAGAACGCCGTACCACTCGGTGCCAGGAACGTGTGTGTGTGTGTGTGTGTGTGTGTGTGTGTGTGTGTGTGTGTGTGTGTTGAATCGTGTGCAAATGATAGAAGGATCCCCGTGTCTCCACATGCTCTTCTACCCTGTTGCACATGGATGCACACATACAATACCTTCCCATCACCAATCCCTGTGTCAAGCATAATATTTATTGGAGAGGATAGCTCTCTTCCTCCTGTGTAATTCAGGGAATTACATTTTAATTGTGGACAAGCAGGCCTCTAAAACAATTTGAAACACGCATATGAGAAATTAATAATCCATTTTAGCCTTCTGTTTCATTTGGTAGGAATATTTTATCGTGATCATTCTGTGAAGCCCGTCCGCAAAGGTGCTTTTTGTAAATCAAAACAATCAGCAAAAATCCATAGATCACATGGGGTTAAATCCATAATTGGAAAGGACTTTGAATCCATGCCTTCTTCTGTACACGCATGACAAAGTCTATATGACAGAATGTCTTATTGCTTTGTGTGTAACCTAACTTTAAAATGAAAAAGGTTGTAAAAAAAAAAAACAGTTTTAAATCTGAATTTTTACCATTTGTTTTGCTCCATGCATGAATGGATCGAAAGAAAAAAAAGTAGAAGAAATAAAAAGCACCTAGCATACCCCAAAAAATACAGTCCGATACACACCAGGATCAATAATTATAACTCAGTCCTTTAAAAAGTTAACACTCATTTACAGAGTGTTTCTGTTGTGAGAAGACAGAGAACAGGAGCTAAGATGAATGAAAAGGAGAAATTAAAAACGTGGTAGTGACATCGTTTGTCTGATGAGAAAGAGAGGCTGAGGGATTTCATAACTGATAGCAAGAGATTCCAAGTCTTTATTTGGTGTCAGCGCTACATCACACTTTGGAGCACAAGCTAAAAAAAGCTGCAGTGCACTGCAGGACTTATGACTCCTAATGTGGATCCTGCATGCAGCCCACCTGTGTCTCTGACCCACTACAGCCGCAGTGTGAGGTCACATCTGACCGGATGCCTCTCTAGACTCACAATTTACCAAAATGAGATGATTCAGAATTGAAACTAAAAATTCTGGCACCTGGGTTTCCTTCAATTAACAATTGAGATGAGTGGACATAATTATGGATCAGTTGTGTTGCATATTACGGTTGCTGCCGTTGACAGTGTGTATTAATGTTTGACATTTTCAGAAAGGCACATTTCTGGCAGAGCCCAATCTAACCACTTCTCCCTTTCTGAGTCAAACGTGACTTTTCAGTGTGCTCATGATTGGGGCCACTTTGAGCTTGATAAAAATGTCTGAAATTTTTTTTTTTTTTACTTCTCATGTTGAAGGAGAGATGAGCAAGAGGATGTGAATAAAAATGGAAATAAGCTTCAGCATCCTGTTGAGGAAGGATGTGTGCAATAAGAGAACATGACACCCATCATAACTTGCAGATTTGTGTTTGGACTAAACATCACTGATATTGTGTGTGTGTGTGTGTGTGTGTGTGTGTGTGTGTGTGTGTGTGTGTGTGTGTGTGTGTGTGTCTGTGTGTGTGTGTATGTGTGTGTGTGGTCTCATGTAATGTAGGTCAGTTCATCGTATGTGGATGATGTAATGTTTTCTCTTGCACTTGTTCCTACAGATCAGGTGAAACCTTTAGGTTCTAATAGGAGCATGTTGTGGTTATTTCTTATATAAATGTGTTTATCATATTTGTATCATTCTCGTGATGCATTAACGTTGCTCTGAAGAAGGTTCCTCACACATTTAATACAACAGACTTAACAAGAAAGGCTGCTGCTGCCTCATTGTGAGCGCTTACATAGTCACAGCATGTTGCTCGTGTATGCTGGTGTGTGTGTGTGTGTGTGTGTGTGTGTGTGTGTGTGTGTGTGTGTTAGTACACAAGTGTCTACATGGCCAAGTGTCCAGAATTAGGTCACCCGTAATTGTTTTCTCATTTTTTGGTGCATCTCATAATTTGCATGGAGGAGCAGGAGGAGAATGACGTGACAGGACTGAGGCAAATAGGAAGAAGTCAATATGCCCGTCTCTTAAAAGCCTCTTCTGCACGTGGGCTTTCAGAAAAACGCCTGCATGAATATCCTGCAAAAATAAATGGATATATGCAATGAAAGCCGACAGAAAGAGGGAGACAGATTGAAGTAGAAAGGATTTAATTTATGTGATGGTCTTGTCTATAAAAAAGGGTTAAAAAAAAAAAAAAAAGGACAGTAAAAAGTAAAATATGAAATGAGTACGAAGTATGAATAAGGAGTGAATGAATAATGGATCCACTATGAAAAAGCGTCTTTGAATGCCTAGAAAAATGCGATATAAACCTGATCCATTATTATTATTATTATTATTATTAAAGTAAAAAAAGAAAACATCAGTCACCTTGCAGGTGAGCAACAGCTCATGAGCACGATGGGGAGGGTATACAAATACAGACGGAAAACTACAGGTGTCCCAACATTCAGCAGT
Source organism: Antennarius maculatus (assembly GCA_013358685.1). Lineage (NCBI taxonomy): Eukaryota > Metazoa > Chordata > Actinopteri > Lophiiformes > Antennariidae > Antennarius > Antennarius maculatus. The sequence goes on along the minus strand of CM023626.1, from coordinate 3,079,778 downwards.
TTACTTTAATAAAAAGAGGGCTGACATAAAGCAGCACTTACCCCTCAAATCTTATTGCCACCTTGTAAGTCACAGCTACTACAGCAGTCAGAATCAGACCAACTGGACTGGCGCCACTGAAGAAAGGGAAGAGGATAAAGGTGAGACACAGGGAAAGTTCCAGGGTATACAATATAAGGGGTACAGGGATCACAACAGAAGAAATAATTTTACATCTGGTAAATATACCAATAAAAGGAGGAATGAGTTTGAATTCGCTGGACTGAGACAAGCGATGAGCTGAAGAACAAACAGACTTTTCTATAAAATGATTAATAGTATAGTCATCAAAAACAAAAGTCAAAAATTAAAGTGTGAAAAACAGCTTTTCTGGATCAAAATGTCTAAAAAATACCAGTTAATTTTTTTTCAGTTGCGTACTTATATGTGTACAATATCAAAATTTACAACAAACTTCAAACCCAAACAACTGTGGACTTCTTCTAAGAGTAGTGAATGGTCCTCTGTTGCCATAGCAACCAGGAAAAGTGAAAGAAGCTGGCTGAATACAACTTGACATCATGCAGTGGGAGTTTAACCTTGAAGACAACAATTCCCATAATCCACTGATAAAGATATATTTTGTTAATAGTGAGAGACCCCTTGCAGATGAAATTTATCAATTGGTGGATTCAAAACACACACACTCACACACACACACACACACACACACACACACACACACACACACACACACACACACACACACACACACACACACACACACACACATTTGAAGAAAACACTCTGCAGCTTGTCCTTTCAATGGAGAGAAAACCACGACACACTGACCTGCAAAAACCTGCTGACAAATTGACAAAGTGACACACATTTATTTTATCAAAGGAAATAAGGCCAAAGAATGCCTTTTTTGTGACGAGTAGCAGAGTAACTTATTGCTATTACCCGAAAATCATCGAAAAACACAAATCGCAAGTAGTTCATCATGTCATGCCTTTCATTACAAAACGGAAAGAAGCATAATCAAACCCAAACAATTTCACACTTGAGCCATTTACGACTGATTTCCTTATGAGGTTATGAAACATCCACCATGACCCACATACAGATTCAGGCAGGAGACATGAGCAGAAAGAGTCCAGTTACATTCAGCACAGGTTCTGCACATTCAGAAAAAAAAAAGGACAATAGGCAACGTTAGAAAGTAAAAAGGATGTTGTAGCGAGTTATTCAACCTCTAAATTACTTCCTGGCATTTCCACCGATATGTAGCTGGGAGAATTGAAAGGCATTCAAATGGATTTGTGTGTGAATGACTATTGTGTCTGAATCCTTCATCATGAAAAATCATATTATTGTCATAAACACTAAATAATAACTAATGATGACAAACATGAGTCTAAATGCAAGGAGTAGGTTTCCAGGGCAAAGCTATTAGCTGGTAGAATTACACTACCTATGAAGTGACGTCATCATAGTCGTTGTGCGTTGTTTTATTCTAACGATCCCACAATCCAACATACGATTAAGGGCAGTTGGACAACGTTAGGTATTTTGTTTGCAAAAGGGTTATCTGTTAAAAAAAGTGAATCAAATTTAAAGTTACAATAACTGTTTTTGTGAAGGCTTCGTGTTATGCGATATTCCTTTCTTTCTCAAACTAGGTCAGGTGATGCAGGACGTGTGATGTCCGGAGTTGATTCGACTGAATTTGAATCGTTCTGAACGTCACAGGAGTCGCAGAGAGCTGGATTGTAGCAGCGGCACATTCTGTCTGGACCGTCTCAATCTTGATTTCAGGGTTGCTGCCTCCTACACATATATTTGTCATATTATGAATTCCTCCTGTCCATAGCTGATAAAAGACGAATGAGCAAAAAAAAAAACCGTGTTGAGTCTTTATGATTTTAGATTTTTGTGTCAGTCAGATAAAAATAGATAACAATATTCGCAACATTCACCTACTTCAAATCAAACTTCAGCAGCTGATTGTGACTCACAAATAAAATGCAAGTGGAATAATTGAATTTCATGTAATAGTCTTTATTATTACTGTCCCATATCATTTTCTTTTGCTGAACTGGTAAATTATTTTTTGGAGCAATGCTGATTTTAAGAAATTAGTGTTTTATTGTTTTATTCTTGACATTGTCAGTGACAGAAAAAAAAATTTCATTGTTATGACAAAAATCTTTTAATGTATTTTTTTAATGAATAAATCAGACATGAAAATATTCTGAACAACCCCAACTTCATGTGAGTTAATGATCACCTGAATAAATCATTGCTGATGTCCATGCTGTCACCCAAATCTGAGGCCGTTCTGATGATTATGTCCTGTTAGTGTTTCCCTATCTGCTGTCTGTGTGAATCAGCCTGCAGATGCTCATGTCTTTGCAGCATGTCCATACAGACATTGAACAGGTGGGAAAAATAGCAAACAGTATTTACACACTCAGTCTTTCAGCAAAGGCTTTTTGTTGTCGCATAAAAAAATGCTCTAATATGCTAAAAATGCTCCAATAGACTAAAAATTAAAACCTAAATTAAATGCAAGTGCTCAATTTGTCAACATGGTGAAAGAAGTTAAAGGTTTAGTTTTCACTGGTACTTAATAGGAAACCAGATATGATGAAAAAGAGCAACAAGCCAACAAAAGATGAGACCTTTATTATATGGGGAACAAGGATATGTAGGTCAAATATCGGCTATATTTAGAAGGTTATTCAAGTTCTATATTTATTGACAAAATATACCATTTATCAGTTGTTTCTTCTTCTTTTCCTTTCGGCTTTTCCCTTCAGGGGTCACCACAGCGAATCAATTGCCTCCATATCTAACCCTGTCTTCTGCATTTATCAGTTGTTTATATATATATAAAATATAATATATAATATTTGATGATATAATATGTAATATAATAATTCATAATATATATATATTTAAAAAATACTATTATATAGCAATATAGTATACGTGTATATATATATATATATATATATATATATATATATAATAAAATTGTTTATATGATTTATCCATTTATCAGTTGTTTACAAACTAAAAAATGTCGAAATAGCTCAATAAACCATATTTTATGCTAGTTTACATGCTGCTGACTGCTCTGGTCTCAGAATGATTTCTCTGGGAATTAATCAGGCGAGTGTGACAACCTCCAGAAAGACGCAGGAGAACTTGGAGATCCACTTTAATAAAAAAGTTTCCAGCGTTCTATGAGGCAGAAATAGGAAACCCAGAGCATCGCTCTGCAGAACAACTTCATCTGTACAGTTAAAGTCGCTCTGTGAAGGTTGGCTTACTTTTGCAAATGAGTGTCTTATGAAAGATGGTATTGAGGTGTGAATCATTTAACGACCACAGCCGTTAGGATTTTGCATTGAATGTAGAAAAAGAAACCTGCATGAACAACACAAACCTTTCTCATGCAGCTGATGCTTGTGTTGTGTAATTATCCTGATTATCACTTTCTATGACATCAGCGCTGGATTTCAAACTGAGCAAAGTAAGTCCCCCCCCCCGCAATAACTGGGTTAATGACATGCATTCAAACTCATGGTCTCTTTGTTAGTGTGGCAAATAACGCAAACACACACTTCCTGAATTGACGAGTAGTAAAACAGGTTGCATGTGCATGAAGTGAAACATGTCGTCTGACTGATTCCTCCAGAAAAACCACAGAAGACACTCGAATAGACAATTGAGAAATATAATACAGTGGCAAGAAAACCAGCACACGTGCACGTCTCTCTCTCTCTCTCACACACACACACACACACACACACACACACACACACACACACACACACACACACACACACACACTGATCAGAGTGAATGCGTTTCTTTGTACAGTATGTCTTATTGTGTGTGAAGTTGAAGAATGAGAGCAGGAAAAAAAAAACTGACCTAGTTTTGTGAAAATGGACAGAATAAGGTGAACTTCCAAGATATACCTCATCTTACACAAAACACCTACACATCTTTTCTCATTTCATCATGTCGTGCTTCTCCTGTTCGAACTCCTCCAGCCCACCGTGCTTTCCAATGTCAGTTTCTGGTGAAAATATGTTCATTTCAGACATACATGTACAGATCCACATGTCGGGTGTATGTATGTGCATCCAGAGAGGTGTCTGCTTCATGAGCAGCTACATGCGTCACTGCGTCCACCAGCTAAACGCTAACATTCCCTTCAGTCTGATGCACGGCTGGAAACAACTTTTCTAATTACATGTCATCATTTTCTCAATTGCTATTTGTTAGACTGATTACTTTTAGATTTAGATTGACTGCTTTGGTAAATGCAGAGATGTAATGGTGTGCAGACGTAAATTGTGCTTATAGTCTATCATTGGTATCCACAGGATTTATATTGTGTACCTGGCTTTAACAGGACACAAATTTCATTCTGACAGATTACTGTGGAAACTTTTGGTTGCTGTTTAATCTGTAAGGCAGTAGTCTGACTATGTCAAAATATGCCAACAAGACTTCTAACAAGCGCTGCTGGTTCCTAGAAACAGTCCGGAGTAAAGTTAGGATGTAGTGACCACACATGACCCACTGAATGGATGGATGGATGATTGAAGCCTTTCACCACTTTTACAAGGTCTTTCACTTAGTATTGTATGTATCATATATTTGTTATCCTGAACTTTACTCTAATGATTACTTTGCATTTTATCTTCAGAGGTTCTATATTATTATGATTATTACTATGTTTTAGTCATTTCTACTTTATTATCAAATTTATGTTTGTCAGCTATTCCTTAATTTATGTTTCTTTCTGTAATTTTAGGCACTTTGTTGAGGTAAATTCTTTGTTGGAAAGAACTTGGAGATTCATTCGCTGTATGAAAGGTGCTGTACAAGAAATTACGACTAAAATTATTTTTCATTCATTCATTCATTTTCTAACCGCTTCATCCGCTGTAACGGGTCAAGGGTAGCTGCAGCTTATCCCAGCTAAGGGCGTAAGGTGGGGGAAACTCCGGGCGCAACGCAACGCCAGTGCACTGCGTTATTAATTATTATTATTATTATTATTATTATTATTAATAATAATAATAATAAAAATAATAATAATTATCATTATTATTATTATTATTATGGTGGAACCCTACTTAAAACTAATTACTGTACTTGCATTTTATTTGAGACCCCTTGAAACCCCTTAAAGACCCGCTAGGGCCCCCAGAACCCACAAAGATTAACTTGAGGTATTTCCTCAGTGACTGTATCTCTGTATCAGGGCCACGTAAACTCACAGAACAAATTCTCTTTGATTTACTGTGATTCCCCCACAGGCTCAGTGGACACTTTGAAATGGGACAAAACTAAAACTATAAAAGCTGTAAGTCACACGGAATGCATGTCTATGAATAAAGGCAGAGAAACACTGCTCTAATCCTGATAACCATTAGCACCTGGAGGAAGGAGCCCCTGGAGGAGGAGACCTTCAGGAGGAGGAGGCGGTGATTACTGACCTTTTACAGATGGCTGTGACACCACAGGGAGTTAATATAGCATAATAAATAACACTGGTAGCCGACTGTTAACACAACTGGAGTTCACATTTTGACATTCTGTAACAATCGTGGTGGTCTCCTCTGTGTTGTGTTTGTTGACCTCCATCATAAGGATAAACGGGTGTAGCTAAGGAAGGAAGGGTAGGATGGATAATAGGAACCTAAGCCCCGAAGATACATGCTGCTCGGTAAAATGTCACAATATTTAACATTAAAAGATAAATATCTCTAGCGTACACTAAGTCTTCACCTGCTTCAACACTTCTAAGCTTTATTAAGCTCATGCGTCAGGTTTAGTGAGGAAATTTCAACTGCATTAAAGGTTTACATATTTTACTCAAATAGTAATTGGAATAACCTTTAAAAAAAGCTGGATCCACAGGATGTAGATTGATTTTCCTTCGTTCTCTCTTACTTGTCTCGCTGGGAGATGACGTCAACAACCAATTTATCATGAAACTGCCATATGTTTGAAATAAGGAGGATTCTGGTACTCTCGATAGAAGAGCATGACGTATTCAGCATCTCAATAAGAGATCAAATTCCAAAAAAAATCTTCCTTTGATTGAGCGGTGCTTAGTAGTGCTGCACCTATAATTTAAAATACACCTGCAGTAGTGATGAAATTAAGGTTAAGACAAGAGAATCTGGGGTTTGTATAAGAAAAAAAAAAGGATCATGAACATATGAAAGTCTCCAAAGAGAATAAAAATAACCTATTCTGTTCTGCTAAAAATATCTGCTCTATCACTTTCCTCCTGGAAAGGCCATTAAAATTAAATTAAAGCACTTTAATGATTTTAAATAAAATTCAGGTAATAATAAATGAATGTTTGATGTTTTTATGTAATTAAAAAAAAAAATTATCATTCCTTTGGCCAGGAGAATTCCACTGAAACACAAGTTCTCTTCCTCCAATGTGTCCTGGATGAAGTTAGCAGCCTAGTTATAAACAGTAAGAAGAAATGTACAAGATAAATAATTAAATTCATGGAAAATTTATGGAAAAAAATGACGTTTCCTTAAGGGCAAAATTAATAATTATAATAATAATCATTAGAATTATTGACAATGACACATAATTTTCAATATGTGATAATAATGTTATTAGATTCCTTTTAAATGTGCTTAATATTTAAAATTACAAACATAATGAGTTAACCAGCTGATGATCATGCTATTTTATGTGATTATCTAACAACAGGACACAGTGAGGAGACACGGCTAACACGACAGGAGTTACATTAGACCGCTACTCTGACAGGTTTCCCTCTGTCAAATGATGGTTCTTGTTTTATACTCCCATCATCCTCTCATCCAGGCTCCCTGCTCCCCAATGCCGTCCCATCTTCTCTCCACCCTGACTGTCTTGACCTGCATCCCATTATCCCATCTCCTGGTGTATTTAGTCGGTGCTCCCCGACGCTCAAGTGCCACTTCACTACATTCCCTCCTGTCATCTTTTACAGCATTTTACTAGCAATTTTTTGGAGTGTGTTCCGGTTTTGACCCTGCCTGATTTTGACTTACCCCAATGGATTTGAAATGTTTGCTTATTTTTTGCCTACTTGTGTTCTGAACTTTTCTTCAGAAAAGCCACTAATTTTTTTATACAAGACAACGATTGAGTCATACATCATATTTCCTGTTGTCCCAGTTTGTCCCGGCAGTTGCCCTGTTGTCCCATTCGGGTCACGGCACCAGGCGGCAGTGTCTCAGCGGTAGAGCGGGCGGTAGAGCGGATCGTCCAATGATCCAAGCGCGGCGGTTTGATTCCCGCTCCCACCAAAAAAAAACACCTGGAGTGTGAGCTGATAGTGGGAGGTGTCAGCTCACTGCCGGAGCACTGCCGAGGTGCTCTTGAGCAAGGTGCCGTCCCCCTCACAAGCTGCTCATTTTGGGAGCTCCACAAAGGGGCTGCCCACCACACTACCTCCCACTGCATGCTTACAGGCCCCCTTGTGTGTGTATTACAGGGGCCTGTACACACTAATGTGCATGCGTGTGATTGGCGAAAAAAAACTAGAGTGCGGGTTCTTAATTTCCCTTCGGGGATTATAACCGTGTATTAAAAAATTATCACTTATTCTCAAATGATTAATTGCAGAATCATAGTGTTAATGCTACCGAATAAACTGTATGCTGAACCACTCACATTTTATGAAAAATAAGAATTAAAAAAAACCCACTCAGCTTTATTCCCATTTACCTAAAACATATTTTGCTAAGTGGCTTAAAACTATGTTTTCAAATGGAAAGTAAAATAACGGGAAGAACAACAAAACAACAAGTGTAATTGAACCTGGGACCTTCCTGCTGTGTTGATGTGATTACATTTTATTGTGCTAATATTGCCTAAACAACAACACAAAATACGGGTAAATTTCTTTTGTGAACCAAAGGACTGTACAGATTTGTAGTGGACAAAAATCAAATAACTACCAAAGTAATTACAATTCATACTCAGGGGAACAAAGCCTCTATTTAATTTAATGGTAACTTATTTAATTTAGTTCTTCTAGTACTTCCCTTTGAAACAAGTAAATAAAGCATACATCCTTCAACATACAGTACAGACAGTTAAACAGATTATTGCTCAATCTGAGACTGCGTCCGTTTTCTAGTGCAGCTCAGCATGGAAAAATACATGACACGGCATCGTGTAGCAATTTGAGTTACTTATCTAACAGCAAGAGTCCGGTCTGTCATCATGTATTAGCCTAAAAGCTAAAAGCTAATGTGTGTCAGATAATGTGTTGTGCAAGTCACACAGCGAGAGCAGTAATTGGCTTAATGTGTGGGAGCTACTGACTGGCTCAGTAGGGGGCATGTGGGAGAGGAAGCAGTGGGCGTACAACTGCTTCTCTTTGGAGGTATTGCAGTTGTAGTTGAACAGATTGTGTTTGTGTGTAGGATGAGATAGAGATACGGACACATCCTACCTTCACTGACCCTGAACTGAGGTCAGTGAAGTACAATTAGCTTTTACATTTCAGTCAATACTGTGATAGCATTCAAGAATGCAGGAGCGAAAGTGAAAAAAATATTATGTAATGAATGTTTGGCCGCTGGTGATCACATGCAGCGTAGGTCTCATCAAGTCAGCCAGCATGGATATAGAAACATGGACCGCACAAGTGACTGTGATGTGGTAGACGTGTCTGCTTAGTGCAGAAGTCCCAAATGCTAATCAACAAAATATTTGTATCTTCAAATTTTAAAATAAAATATAAACTTACAGACTATCTCTGCTTACTTACATGTTCACTATTACTATTCTTTTTCTGTCTCGGTCTTTTGAAACACCATGAAAGCCTTTTGCATTTTAGTGCTATAGCATCTTGATGTTCCACTATGGTCACCAGCTCATCTTCATAAGGACCAGAGCAATAACTGATGTAAAGGACATATTAAAATGTATGGATTTATTATTATTTTTCCATGGAATACCCCACAATACTTTGCTGTGTCAGCCTCAGTATAATTATATAATCTACATGGGAACCTAACATACTCCTGCAAAGTCATTTGACCTAGTTGATGCTGAACAGTTATGAAAAACAAGAGGATGTTGTTGAAACTCTATTGTTCTGCTTGAAAACATCAGCTTGAAGACATCCATATAGGTAAATTCAGTAATAGTCATAGCGCCACCAAGTGGCAACAGGATATGACATATTGTCAGTTCATGATGACCTTAAGGCTCTTAAGTAAAGCCAAAACACCTTCCATCATGCTTCAGTGTGAATATGGTGACTTTTTGTCAAACGGTCCAGTCATGGCCACAAAGTGGATACTGATGATACATGAAGTCGTTGTTGTCAGATTGATAAACGACAATATTCATTCTGATTCTGATAAAGATATCAGAATCAGAATCCAGAAGCAGTCAAACCTGTGTTTTACCTTGAAGCAAGACATAGAGAGGAATACCCTTCCTCTGAAGGGTCATTCCACCACTGAGGAACAAGGTATGAGAATAGTCTGGATTGGCGTGCCTGAAAAGTCAGCTTCACCAGATGACGCTCATGTGATGAATGCAGCAGATGAGAGGTAACCTGGGCTCTTGAAAGTTCCATTTATTCAAGGAAGAGGGAGCAGATTCAGCTAGTACTCTGTAGGTAAGCAAAAGTGACTTGATCTTAAAGCTGGCTGCTATTGGTAGCCAGTAGAGATCGACGAGCAGTGGGATGATGTGGGCCCATTTCGGCTGGATGAAGACCCAAGGCGCCACCACATCTGAAGTGACACACACAGAAGATCATCCTGGTTTGTCCCAGCACTTAAGCAGCATGCTGGATTAGGTACAGCCTGATCTTTATGATGTTGAATAAGGCAAAACAGAATGACTGGGAGACTTGAGGCTACATCAACAGGGAAATAAAAACAGTTGATTATCAGTCATGACACTGAAATTTCAAGAGGCACTGATAGGAGCAAGAGACAAGGTTTCAGTTTTGATGACAGTGTTGTGATGGCTGAACTGTTTGCCGGGAAAACCAGGATCTCAGTTTTAGCAATGCTAGGTTGGAGGTGGTGAACTTTCATACCACATCCTGCTGGCAAAAGGAATTTGATTTACATAAAATTTTCGTGGTATGGTCGTCACATAAGCAGCGGGTGTAAGACATAGCATCATGGTCATTCACACAGCATGTGTAACACAGAAAACATGGAGATGGCTGTTGACCTATACGTACACTATCTCTGTAACACTCAACAGTAAAAACAGCGACAATAAACAAAAAAAAAGTTGAACTTGTGATTATTAGCAAACTCTTTCTCATGCGATCCGGTTACTATAAACAGATTAGTTACAGATACTTTAAGTCAACCTTGAGACACAATCTTAAGAGAATTTCTCCATGACAAATTAACTAAATCTACTTGGTAATGAAAACTGCACTGGTCTGAATACAACTTGTTTTAAGTCTTAAACCACGGCTTGGAGTGTTTGTCACATTTTTGAAGGAACACTTTGATTTGTATTATCGTATATGTTGAGGACACACACAAGAGCAAACGGCTTCAGGCTGCAGACAGTGGCTGTCAGATACTGTGTCCTGCTTTAATATTAGGGAAGGAGAGAAAGAAGCTGCCTGTAATAAAGGTAAGATGAATAGAGAGATGAGGTGGTGGTGAAACGGAGCAATTATCTGCATAACTGCTCAGTATTTGCAGAGCAGAAGGTGGAGGGATGGAATAAAACAAAATCAAATCCAAAGCAGAGAAAGTCGGACAACATTAGTCCAACAAAAGAACTGTGACAGGTAGAGACGTAATAACTGCAAGATAGTTTTTTGGGGGAAGAGGGGGGGTGTTAATCAGTGTCTGCTGTGTCTTTTCTGAAATGCTTCCCTAGCAACTACAAACACCTGGTGTGAGAGATGTGGTCACGGTTGTCATAGAGATGAGGCACACATTTAAGTTTTTGGCTCCCCACCTCAGAGAAGAGGGAAGTGATTTACAACTTGGAGAAAACAACATTTCCGATTTGCAGGTAGCAGCTTATTATGGTATCTTTCCTCTTTATTTAGAACCATTTGACGCACATCACCACAGTCATCCAGGTGCAGTTGTTTTTTTTAATTTTAGTTTTATTTTAGCTCATGTGCTAACAACTTCTCAAGCACTGGTTAAGAGACGATGTGTTGTTTAGAGGTGAAATGAAAGTGACCACTCCTTCATTCCAGTCAGTCTCACACACACACACACACACACACACACACACACACACACACACACACACACACACACACACATACTTACATGAGTGCCAGGCCAAAGTAGTTAGCAGTGCTGCCCCAATACATGGGGTTCTCCATGATGTTGAATGGAAAGACTGTCACCTTCTCATCCATCAGGATGCCGAAATAGTCACCTGGGAAACCAACACAGTGACTTAATGTCGTGGCAGGTTTGTGTCTCAATTTCATTTTGTAAGACAAAAATAAGTCATTCCTCATCCCTCTTTCTCTTCTTCAGTGCTGCAGGAGTTTGTGAACCCACTCCAACATGCACTAAGCAATTAGCACAGGAGTGCAGTGGTTCTACACTTGTGTACACTAACAAGGTGAACAAGAATTTAGTGCCAAACTTGGAAGGAGACTGTTGCCATGGTTTCATTTCTGTATCAACATTCAGTGGTCAAATCAAAGTCAGACCATCCACATTTTGCTGTGGCAGAATTATATCTTCACATATTTCTGACGAGTAGCAGACGAAGAGATCAGACCAATGGGGGACATTCAGGGAAAGTTGCTCGGACAACACACAGCGGTGTTGAAGCTACGCTGTCAGCCCGACCCATCGTCACCTGGCTGCTACTGATGTCAGCAGTAAGATTATGGTGATATGAGCTCATGTGAAAGTTCTGTGGAAAGAGCTTTAGTATTGGATCAACACTAGTGGCAGGGTGTCACAGTTGTTTCGGTAAGTAGAAATGATGATACCATACAATAAATGTTTGATTTTTTTTTTTTATGTCTAAGAAGAATTTAGAATTTTTGGGGACGTGTTGGAACGGTTTTCGTAGGCTTGTGTTGGATTCTACGTGGAAATGTGAAAAGTCTTTCTTTTTGTTGTTCAAGCCTTTTCCACAACTGTCAAAAATAAAGATCAACAAGTCAAACTTGTACAGACTCTGCATTACTTAACGAACAGGGTCTTGCCTAGAATTAGTAGCTAATTAGAATAGAAATATGTCCTCTAGCATAGAGGCTAGTTAGTGATACTGTACTATACATGGATGTCAGTAGTAAAAATTAAAATAAAAAAACCTGATGCAAAATAAAAAATGATATAGGGTATTTAAATTTTCCGATTCTCTCTCTCTCTCTGTGTGTGTGTGTGTGTGTGTGTGTGTGTGTGTGTGTGTGTGTGTGTGTGTGTGTGTGTGTGTGTGTGTGTGTGTGTGTGTGCGCGTGGCTACTTTTGCCAGTGAAAATATTGGGGTCAGCTGAACAACCAGTGGACACTGTCCAGTGAAATCTGAGCATGTCCTATTAGTTGACACACACACACACACACACACACACACACACACACACACACACACACACACACACACACACACACACACACACACACACACACACATCCACACACACACACACACACACACACACACACACACACCAAGGCTTCCTGTTGGTAAATTTGACCTTTTGAATCACAGTAGTACCTGTGGCCCTGTTTTTTGACAATTTTCCCAATGCTGATGTTATACAACAATATTTATTATGTTTGGTTATTTAAAAGTAGGACACAATAAAAAAAGAGATTATATAAACAAATATGCTTGGTTTGAATAAAAACCTAACCTCATTTTTGACCTTCAACATTATGTGACAACACGTAACCCATTCTGTCTTAAAAGGTAAGCGTAATATTTTTTGCGTGTTCCAGCATCACCGTTCCATTGTGGTTATGAAAATGGGGCAACCTGGATTTGTTGATGCACAGTGCTAACGATTGGAGAAGTGCGTTGAGAGTTGAGAGGAAGAGACTGGGCCACCTGGCCAACACATTAACACTTATTGTGCGGTTACTACACCTACACAAATATGAAAAAAAAAAAAAATACATGCAGTTCTGAGAACATCTACAAAGGGCTAAAGGCCTCTCTGTCCGTGCTGCAAAATAGTTACCATACTGTATAATTGTTGCACTGCTATTTGCATTTATTTAAATGATAATATTCATAAAGTTGTGACTTTATAATCAAATTTTGCTTAAAAACAAAACTTTTAGTGTCAATGGAAAATAAAACATAACAATAACAACTCATAAAATGTGTCAAGTGGGGTTTCATAGATAAATACTTGTCATGGTCTCCATCTTCATCGTGTTTGTGTAAATAACACAGTAACACAGATAACACAGTATCCTCACAGTGAGAAAAGAATTTTTTTTTTAAAACCTTTCTATCTGATATGCATAAACTACCTCAAGGAGGAACAGATTGAATTTGAAGTGTATCTGGATAAAAGAACACTGACTGAACGCTGCACGAAAAGTCTTCAAAATGCTTTTCACAATTATAGGAATTAGTCGATTTATCATGGGTGGAAGGGTGGATTTAAGTTTATGTAGATAAATAAACATATGCATGAGGGCAACCATTTGGATGGTACAAACATCTTGTTGAAATTTGGGTCAACTGAGTTAAACTTAATTGAAAGTGAAACATGCACAATATTGAATTTTGCAAGTTTTGTACCATAATTTAAAACACAAGTAAGCAATTGTTGCAAAAAGTTGAAAAATGTTGTTGCAAAAACAAAACAAAAAAAAAGTGTTTGGACCATGTTATCATTAGCGAAGCAAGACTTCAGAAAAGGACCTTGATATGGGTCAGATATCAATGATTAATGGGTGAAATATGATCACTTGCCTCCGTGTAATCAGATTGTGTTTGGCTCTTTGTTTCTGCCTGTGTACTTTCAATCGAAATCATCAGGTCACAATGAGTCAAAGGGCTGACAAAGAGTAAATGAAGACAAATCAATTCACCAAACACAGCCACAGGTTATATGCATGTGTATTTAGTATGTTTAGAGTACCTTTAAAATGACAATATGGAGCCAAAAACTAAATGGATCAAACACACACAAAGCAACAAAAACAAGCAAGAAAGGGAAAATGTTATGAAACCAATAACAAAGCATAGGAAAAAGAAACTCGTGGAAAAGGTGAGAAAGTGAATAAACAAAAAATACCATAGTTTTTGAAATTAACTAAAATAAAAATGAAAAAAGGTAAATAAAAGATATAATAAAAAAAAAAATACTGAACAATACTGTCGCATTAAGATTTTCAAAGGTGAATTTAACTTGACATAAATGTTCCAATGTGGAATATGGAAGAAGAGGAAGAATAAAAACATTGAACAAACCTTTAAATGTCTTTCTTTAAGAATAAGCCTTTAATATTTAATAAAGGAACAGGTCTTGTTCCATGTTGTGCTATATTTCTACAGTAGCATACAATGGACAAACCCAAAATATTGTAAAACCTTTGGTAATATTTTAAAGTCTACTGTCATTATGTGAATTGTTCATTACGTCAACAATTCACATAATGAATTGTTCCAGTAAGTAATCTAAAAGACAAATCTTGTCCTCAGTGCTCCCTACCAGACTTCTGCACTTGTGTAATGTGTTTACTGTCCCTTTCCGGGTTCACATGTGCATGGAAAACTTGGCTGAGTTTGGTGTGTCTCGTCAGACACACCGTTTGTGTTGCTGAGGTTTGCTCATGTAGCCGCCTCATAAACTTCAATGTTATTGCTCCAATTAGACAAAACATAGTTGGTTTACATGATTTGCATATGAAGTTGACTACACACATTCATGCATACACAGTCTGTCCTGTTAACTCTTATTAATTCCTGCAGCCTGTCCTGTCATCACAGTTGGCCAGCGACAGAGGGCTTGTTAGGGACATGACGGACAATCATACAAGAATGAGACACAATGTCTGGATTGTGGAGATGACTCACAGAGATTACTGACCTAGAAATCAAAACTAAAGCTTGCCAAGTGATCATAACATCATTCTCGTGATCATTTGAATCGATGCCTGGATTTGTTCAACAGCAATAGAAAGAAAAACAACACGAGACAGACGCCAAGACATTTGTGTGTGTCCGTATGTGAGGACGTTAAAGTGTCTTTATTCATGGAAGGGAGCATGGCTGTGTAAAAGCTGCATAAATGTGTACCTGGTCGCATTTTCTTTCCTTAACTAATTGCACATACATGCTCTTCTCACAACACTAGATACTGTATAACAGGTGTAATGTGAACAGCATCTTCATTTGTTGCCCGAGTCATTTATGATGCTTGATTCAATGCTTTGCTTATTGTTTGTATATCATTAGGATAAAGCAACTCAAACAAATACATGTTAAACATAACACAGAACACAATTTATAGTAATTATTATAAATACATGAATATATGGATGTAATTATAGCTACGTATAATTAAGAGCTTACAGCTATGCTAGATGCTGTGTGTAGCTACAACCATGCTTTTAGCTAAATGCTAACTTGTTTGTAGTTTTTATTGTGTACGTTATAGAACAAACTCTTGATGTACTGCATATACAGTATGATGTATTTTGAAATTTTAATTGTAGTGCAAAGTACACAACCTATTTCTAATATTTAATAATGTAAATACTATTATGCAGCTTTTATGCCCTCTTTAAAATGAATTTGTTCCAGACATAATAATAATAATAATAATAATAATAATAATAATAAAATAATAATAATCCTTTATTGTCCCACAGTGGGGAAATTTGTGAAAATTTGAAATGCATATAATGCGTATATGTTACCCACTGTATTTATATTTATTTATTTTTATTTAGTTATTTATTTTCACTACATATGGGGACTTAATGTGTTCAGAAACATCCTCTAGGAACCAAGAACACTTAAATTGGGGCAGCACTGCTAAATATTCTGGCAACTTAAATTTACAGCAACCCATCAGGTATCGATTGAGATATTTCGAAGGATAGAAGTGAGTGAGTGACTGGCCCCAACAGAGTGAGGAATGAGGAACAAAATATCCAAATGATCAGATTTTTAATTAAATAGTCATAAATTGATAAAAAAAAATATGACCTCATATTTTTACTTTTTTAGCCCCCACTTAAAATTGAAAACCACTGTGAAATTTAAAACTGCACATAGGCTCCCATCCCTCTTAGTACATATCAGATACAGTATTCAAACACGATCATAGAGTCTTTGGAATAGTGCTATACTGATTAATTTTAAAAACTGAGAACAAGGAAAAAATATAATAGCAGAGGCAGACAAGAACTTTAAGCTCAAAGTACATTCACAGCTTCAGAGACATCAGGGTGCTTGGTTCTTACCCAGGAAGGTTCCAGTGAACCCCAGAGCCAGGAAGCTGCTCACCACCAGCAGTGTGCCCAGCGCCATGAGTCCCACGCCGGCGTAGAAGACACCCGTCCTGTCCAAGGCCTCCCATCTGGCTTGGCTCTTCATCACCACCGTCATGCTGCAGGAAAACAAATCACAATCGTTTCATCCGCGGTTTGTGGACTGAAGCATCCAGAAGACCTTTCTCGTGGATACAATGGAAACACTCAAGGAATTAAAAAATGAGAACAAGACACAGGAGTCAAGGCAAGGCCAGAGGAAAGTTCTGTAGACCTGCATCCACAAAATTCTCTATTGGAGTTGAGAAAAAGAGACACGGGTCATTAAACTGCTGCTCCTCTGTTTTTGCTAAGAGTATAAATAAACTTATTAACTAATAGACTGTGTTACAATATTTTTACGGAATAAAAACATATTAATTTGATTCCCATAATTTGACTTATGTTCTTACATAGTATTTTTTTTTTTTGAAATGTGAATTCCTTTTTGCGTGAATCTTTTGAATTTTGTGTCAACGTGATTAAATTTGGCATTTGTGAATAAAAGTGATTTTAATAGTCAAATTCAAATCTCTCACACACACACACACACACACACACACACACACACACACACACACACACACACACACACACATATGATAGTTCCATCAATAAGTAGGTGATGTGATTGACCTAACCAAGTTGAGAGAGTTTTATTTTTTGTCAGTTCAGGACAGTTCGGTTACTTTAAATGAGGTGGCTCCAATAACGGGTTGCATGAGCTCAGCCTCATGAATTGAAGTGAGGGCAAACTGTTCCTCACACTGGTATTCCCGTGTGTATGAGCACCTGATTATAATTGACTGTTTGTCCAATGCTCATTGTGCATCATCATCATTACAAAGGATTCAACTGCCAAAAAAAAGAATTACAAAACTATCTGAAAAAGGATCAGTTTCAAATGATTTTCATTGTCATGGTCTGACTGTCCTACTGGCCTACATTAACAGGGTGCACCCCAGTGACGAAAGCAACAGGACGTCACTTCAGTGATTTGCAGTGCTGGTCTGTAATGAGACGGCGAAGGTCAAAGCCTGCAGGTAACTTGACATTGTCCGATGCATTGATTATTTTCTCGTCATCTTACACTCTTCCAACAGCAACCTTTAAGGGAAATACATTCAATTATAGATTCACAGTGTTTTCTCAAGAAAACATCCCCACTGCCACCAGTTCATCCTCAGATAAACACAACACACCTCCTCTTTGACCCAGTTTGTATTTTCTGTCTTTAGTCCACGGCTACATGATGTTGAGAGGTTATAACACATCTAGTCCTTTCAGATGCTAAATCCATTCTCCTTACAGCCCTGCTTCCAAGAAAAAAAAAAAAAACCTCAATCTCAGTCCAACTTTCAAAATAACTAAAACAGGCAAGAGAGAAAGATGCATTCTTTTCTATTCACCCGGTTTGTGACGTATTGTAGCTCCAAAGACCTTAAAGAGGTGCCTCTATTTTAGAAGACCTACTTCAATAAACCAGGAAAGAAATAAAAATAGTAACATGGCAAAACTGCCTCTAATGGGTTTTCAGTTTGGTGTCAGATTAAACGAAAGTCACGTAATTAGTGATAACGGAACAGGAAAAACACAGATTGAACACAGTTCCATGTATTTACTCAACATAGTTTTAAAACACTATTTTAGACTCTTTGGTTTCATTTACAACGTTGTTCCATGAACGACTTTCTATATCTTGGTTCTGAATTTATTCTTTACAGACATTGTTTCCATTAAAGTTAAAACAGCATCTGTATGTTTTCATGCAACATTTTCCTGTGAGCTTCAAACATTTACAACTTTAGTCATTTACAAGAAACTGTAATTTACTATATCATGAAATTTCAAAAAATGAAACTGAACAAATGAAGAGGTTTGATGGATCTCTTTTCAACTCTCATTCTATAGTTTCATAGCATAAACAATGTCACATCTAACAGTATTTGACATGTTTAGTTCCTAATAATGTTGAAGATCTGCAGGTAGATCTCCAGGCAGATGTACAGTAGCTGTGTGTGTTCACACAGCAGCGATTTGAAGCCTGATGTTCTGATTCTTTGTCGTCACTGATGAAAACTAGGCTAAGGGGTTTGTGGTTCAGACTTATGGCATTCTACCTTTGTTAAAGAAAAGAAGTAAATATAACATGATGTGTGCCGTTCTGTCACGTCAGATACAAAGAACACCCTCTGGGTTCTTTGTTAAGTAAAGAAGTAAGGTTCACCGCACACTGCTGAGAATCGGATTGAAAAGGAGATAGAATAGAGGATTTAGAGGACGGAACCAGGGGTAGGGAGTTACTAGTCAGTTAGGGCTGACCATGGGCGGCAGTTACGACTGATTCCGAGTCACCGCTGACATAGCAGATTGCTTGGCTTCTAAAAAGCAGGGAAGCTTCTGGAGCGTCTCTGTAGCCTAGCCCAGTTTTGTTAACACATCCTTTTTTTGCATGACTCGCTCCTGTTGGCACCATTAATCTGCAATTTTACTGCCTTTGAAGGTTTGACACTGAATATCTGACAAAGACAGAAGGATGAGGAGCAAGAAGAGGAGGAGGAAGTGAGACAGGGTCATGGAAAAATGCTTCAGTGTGGGTGTCGGGTCCATTGCAAAATGAGCCTATTTCCAGCAAAACCTGCAAAAACGATGAGGCATGAAAGGTAAAGCTGGTATCACATGACTCTACGTCTGCCTTTCACTCTGAATTATACGAATTATAATCCCAGACATGAAACTTCAGACTCTCTCAATCAATCCTAAAACAGTTGGGAGGACATTCTTCGCCCCAAAAATTTTGCAGATTTTGCCCCAAAGATTTTGCAGCTACTCAATCCTTGAGCCGTTCTGTGTCTCTTTTCCAGTTGACCTATAAACAGAAGTGACTGACCCCGCTTCTACTTGAGTGTGTCAAAATGCATCGTGAACGCTCTCTTCCACTAAATTCCTTCGTTTATTCATGCACAGTTACCTTGACACGGCAACCAAACAAAAGTGAAGTAATGCATACATCTTCCCTACATTTTTAGACAGTTTTACAGGCAGCTCGGACACAATGCAAGTTGTTTCACTTCAGCTGAAATAACCCTCCTCTTGCAATATGCACTCTAAAGATGTAAAAATGCAAGAAAGAAAATGGTAACAACGTGTAATTTTCTTTCATGTCCAGATGGCAGAGCATCACTGTGAAGATAGGGACAGTGGGGAGGAGAATCTGGATGAATAACATCTGTGGGAGGACTTGATTTCAGAGGAAGACAGAAATTACTCCGGTCAACAGGTGAAAGTCGCTCCTGTTTTTCTCACTCTTTGAAAACATAGTGGGCGGTGGCAGGAAGGACGCTAGGAACATCTCTCTTGCTATTTCTAAAACAGTACAGTTGACAACACTGTTACCACTGAAAGACAAGGTTGAGGATTTGTTCCAGCAGTAAACACCACCCGCTGTAACAGCACCTACTGAGACATGAAGGCCCTGATATCTCTCATGGTGAATGTAGTTGATAATTGATCTATCAGTTATCAGATAAATTTGTATCTTTCAGGAAAACGCAAACGCATATAAAATGGTAAAAATTGTTAACTGCTTCCTTCTTGGTAGCCACAGTCAAACGGAGAGTCACGCTGGTAAGACAAAGTCGAAATAGTAGTGGTAGTAGTAGTGGTAGTAGTAGTAGTACTTTATTGATCCCTTAAGGAGGTTCTGTCTGTCGCACTACACACAGCACAGTGAGCGCACAAAAAACACACAGAAAAAACACACAGAAAGAAGTACCAACACCTAGAAAGAATAAAAATAAGACAACATAAAATATGCAAATAAAAAGGCATAAATAGGCATAGGACTAAAGTGTTTATAGTGTTGGCAGTTTTTATGGTTTATTGTGCGTGTCATCCCTCGTGTGTGGACCCTCTTCTTCTTCTTCTTCTTCTCTGGCTTCTTTGGTTCTTTGCTTCTTTGGAAAAGACTGACAAATGCAATATTTTGCCAAACTGATGATATGTTAGTGTTGGATGAAAGCTAAGCATTCACCAAAATGACAACAAATCATTCTGAGGATCATGAATGTTGTGTCCAAATTAGTTTAGTTTCTGTTCAGACTGGAGGGAAATCAATAAAACCTTCAGGACTGTTTATAGACAGTGAGGATGATACCAAAACGTCCATAAAATCAGATTTATGTCATGTATGGCACCTCTACGTATGCTGATTTTGCAATTCAGATTTTCTGGCATGAATCTGGGTACGTAAGCAAACAAAGTTACCGAATCTAATTTCGAACATGATCGTGTGAAATATAGGTGCGGATATTATTTCAGTCCATCCATTAGTTGTAGAGTTCCTATACATACTGGTCTCAGGGCCTCAGAGCCTCTGACAGACAGAAATGTTCTGAAGAGCCTTCTTAAAATCTTTTCCAAAGCACTTGAAAATTTTAGCAGCAAACACACTGTCCAGGACGCAGCAAGCATCCGAGCCCCTCCTACAATGTTCTGACAGTCAGGGTGTTATTAAGGTTTTCCTTCTTGCCAAAATAACCCCTACTCACAATTTAATGTAGCCTTATAATACTCTTATTAAATGCTCTGTATGTGGTTTTAGCCGTACCTCTAGTAATGATCAAAACTGAAAACAAAAGGCCATCCTAACTCAACAAATTAAATAATGTTCTGCAGTAAAAAAAAAAAAAACGTGACCTGAGCATCTTTAATAATCAGGCAGTCGACTCCTGAATAAAAATAGATCTTTCAAATTAATATTTTCTATTTTCAAACATTGATCAAATTCTAAATAAGGGTTGCAGCGTTCTATTTTTAAGCTCTTTATATTCCCTGAGAATACACGCAGAGCACATGAACCCGCGAACATTTCTACATTTAATACCTCTAAATGTGAGAACCCCAAACCTCTCATCTCATTATGCTTCCTGTTAATAGCAGGAGCATCAATTTAAGCTCAGTGAGTTAATTAAAAAAGGGACTCGTTCAAGCTCCTGGAGGTTTTCTTTGACTGTTCATTAATGAGCCAATCAGCAACACAGCTACAAACTTAAGAGTATTACCATGCTGCAAACGTTAAGATAAAAATACACGCGCTGTATCCACCACCATGTCTTTCAGGAGCCAATACATTTGTAGGAACTATAAAAAGACACGGCTGTCAGTCAGCTAATCATTACGGCACTTTAGAATGTATATGTATGTTGATTAAACGCACGCCTGCAGAATGACAATGAAGCTGCACAGCAGTCGCTCGGTCTATGATTGGGATTTGGACCTTGTAATAAGGATTTCTGGCAGGTTGAACGAACAGAAGACTTTTTTGACTGCTTTGTTTCTGAACAGGTTTCTCAATGCGTATTTACTTCGTGAAACATTGACATCAGCCTCAATGTTGACGTCAAACTTCGTTATAGCTACCAAACTACCAAATGAAAGATGACTGTCTTCTTTCATCAGGAAAAAAAAAAAAAAAAAAAGGTTTGTTTCTACCTTTTTTCATTTTTCAGTAATATGCACAAAATCCGAAAAACACCTCCAGTTGCTGTGCTTTTCAATTTGCCAGCAACTGGAAAATATTACATAAACACATCACACAAGCAATTAAATGAAATCATTTGTAATTTCAGTAGCAATGGGGGCAATTTGGGGCATAGAATAGTACACAGGTCTTTTCAAAGAGTTACTTTCACACTGCATAATAAAAGATTCTCGTCATTATTTACTTCATTCACATTTAACATTTCTAATGCATCCACTTGAATTGTTTTTTTTTTTTTTATGCAATATTATTCTTTCTTTGATAACCAGTCTAAAACACACAAGATAAAACTGGCAAAACAATTCATCACTTGCATGAAGCATTTTTCTAAAGTGCGGTTGCCTAGCAACAGACATCCCAGACATCTTTTGAGAGAGGAACAAAAAAATAAATAAAAATCTTCTTACACTGGCATACTGTCAATGTGTGGTTTCATTGAGGGTGCCTTTTCGGTATTTTGACCGGCAGTGGGTTGTGTGGGAGTGTGTACTTTCATTGTGTGTAGTGTAATGGGATGTGTGGGTGACACGGCCATATACAGAACTGTAGGCACAAAAAAGGATGAGGAAGGAAGAAAATAGCACATTAGTGGAATACAGGAGAATTATATTAATAAGTAACACTGAAAAATGACTCTGTCATGCTAAGCAATGACCAGACTGACCAAAAATATATCGAGTCAAACATCATCTGAGATGCAGACACAAAACTGGGTGATTCAGAAGCATTGCTGTTTTTTTCAGATTTTAACAAGTATTTGATTAAATTCACCAGAAAACAATTGCAGACGTAAAGTCATAGTTGCAAATGTGGGTGACAAATGTATATTATTGCTAAAAATTGCTATAAATGTTTAAAATCTGTTCGTTCATTGTGGGGATATCACTGTCTTTCGCAAAGAAACCTGTATTTGACCATAAATTTTGAAAGCTAAGTTTTCAAGGAACAAAACTTCACTATGCTATTATTGTAATTTAATTGTACTGATCATAGGAAACAGACCACTTGACCTCTTGAAACAAACTCACAAAAACAAAATATTATTATCACATATTGTTTTTCAACTGAGAGTTGAGGAGTGTTGGTCTACGCCTAACAGACTAAATGAAACAGGCTCTTCAACTGGTCTTGTTTTTAATGAAACTATATGGTGACTAAAAACCAAACTGCGTGAATGTTCTGAGAGGTTATTAATAAGCTTAATTGTTTATCAGTAGTTGTTTAATAAATTTCAATCTATAATCACCATTTGAGGTCATTTAAAAGCCATTACTACTCTAAATAAGAAATTACTATTCCCTGAGACTCACCAGAAACGATAAAAACACACATAAATGATAATAAACAACAGTTATATATCAGCTTACGTTGTTTCGAGTTCATGATTAAATGTCGGTTTTCAAAAAAATAATACACAGAAAAATCAAAATCAAGTTTACGTCATTCTACTCTTCTTAATATCTGGGTTGTGGCAGAAAGAGGAATTATGGTCGCCGGATATGGAGCCATGTGTTTCTTCGTATCTACGAATGTTTGTAAGTTGGGATGTTAGGACCGTGAGGACTTTGTAAAAGTTTTGAAATGACAAATGATAATCACAGGGCTTGGTTGACTACAGTTGGTACTTTTTACCTGTGGCTGCGGTAGACGTTGAGGAGGAGGATGATGAAGCCCAGGCAGTAACAGGCCAGGTAGGGGCTGCCGAAGAGCTTGGAGAGTCTACGTGTACGATGCTCCCATCTCCCCACCTGACAACCGACAGACAGCAGCGGACTTTAGAAAGGCTTACTGCACGGAAAAAAGGTCAACATACAGTATGTTAAGATATAAGATAAATCAGCATCAATCCGTCACATTTGTGCTGCTTTAGTCACAGATTAATTTGTGTTGTCTAATTCCAGACATTGCTGGTTTGGTGAACCAAGCTGCAAACACAACACTAACAATATTATATCTTCAGTTTGGCAAGAATGCCTCTTTCTATTTACATATCTAACAGATGCTATAGAACAGGGGCCACATCAGCATAATGGATGTAATCAAAGGGCCAGATGTAAATTATAAATGTAACTAAATGTAATGTAAAATAAATGTAACTACTCCTTAATGTTTAGTTTATTCATTCATTCATTCATTGTCTCAACCCGCTTAATCCGCTTACGCAGGTCGCGGGGGAGCCGGTGCCTATCCCAGCAGTCTCAGGGCGTGAGGCGGGGGACACTCCGGGCACGATGCCAGTGTACCACATAGAAACAAACAATCACTCACGCACACACTCACTCCTACGGTCAATTTGGGACCGGCCAATCAACCTGAAGCGCATGCTTTTGGAGGTGGGAATGTTTAGTTTAGTTTATTTAGTTAATTTTTTTCAGACATTTTAATATAACAGATTTCACACCTTCATCACATTTAATAACAATAATAAATCTGAATTTATTACTTATTCGAGTTAAAAAAAACATTTCAATTGCCTGGAAAAAATATGTTTACTTTTTTTTCTGTTATAACATAAATTCTTTTTTTTGTCAGGATATGAAACCCAAAGAACTCCATCAATCATAGATCAATCATAGAGAATAAAGAAAAATAACATCAAACACAAGTTAGGGCATTCATTTTGTTCAAAATGTTTTTGTCGATGTTAAAATGGACTTAATTATTGCATTGTGGGAAATATAGTTTCCACAAAAGCACACTTTTGACCCATTTATTTTGAGACAATCTGACCTTTCATGCTCTGGCGGGCCACAAAAAGTGATGTGGCGGGCCACATTTGGCCCCTGGGCCCTGAGTTTGACACGTGTGCTGTAGAACGTTAGTTTTTCCCAGGGTTGTGTTAATCTGTACAACCCACTGTTAGCTCTCTTTTAGCGCTGCTCTGGTGTCCACTGACGCCTGGGTGAAATATCTCCCACAAACACTGAAACGAATGAACGAGTTAAAGGATGTCAGAAGCTTAAAAGAGATAAGGATTCTAAAAATCATTATTACGCTTATTTAATTATTGAATTAAAACTGAAATGAAAAATCTTGATAACGAGAAAAGAGGAACCGCACAATTTTTAATGATTTTATTCCTGTTTTTTTCCCCCACAAGATTTCTAATCTCCCAAAAAGTTGTTTTAACGTCTACAGTATAAAATGCCATATCTGATGCTTGTGGATATTTCTAATGACAAATTTGGAGTGTCTGATTCAGTCTATTCTATTTTTTCTACTATTTTAAAATGTCAGAGGTTGTGCTTTGTCATTTTACATGTTGCAACAGTAAATGCGTCGTCTATTGAAGCAATCAATCTCACTGTCACCAAAGCCTGCAATCATCCCTCACTTTGTCTCTAAGAGGAAAGTTAGTGTCGAGCGTGGCGGCTGGTGATTTCATGCTTTCGTCATCCTAAGTATTCCTGGTTGAAGTGGAGATTAGCTAAAGAGAAAGGAGATCAGAGACAACGAGCTGATTTATATCGACTCCCTACAAACTAAAGTTCTTCATGTCTCCATTACAGACAAGACTGATTAATAAATGTGATTTGTCTTCCTATGTTGATGGCAAAAACAGAAAGCAGCGATTGACAGTGATGCCAACAACTAAACAACTTGGAAACACACTTGCCAAATCAGCGATTTGATTTTCTGTACTTGGACACGTTCTAACAATTAGTTTAAACTGAATCATTGAACCATGGACATGTGAGCAGAGTGTTTTCATGACATTCATTATTTTTCAGGGATGAAATAAAGCTACTGTAAACTATTTATTTAACCAAAGAGAATGGAGCTAACAATCAAATTATAAAGCACAATTTGCTTGAAAAGGTGCTGGTGCAAGAAAGTAAAATAGAAGAAAATTTCAACAGAGCAATGCATGAGAGCAGCATTAGGCTCTTAAATAAAAGAGATTTTAATCCTAAAGGGATGAACGTATGGATAGAGACATTTTTTCATTGGCAAAACTTGACACAGACATCCACCAATTAAATTTCAATTGCAATTTGTACTTTTTTCTTGCACTTCAGTCTCCTTGGAGCATGGATTCCTTTTACAAATCCGTAATGTAGCCTAACAAAAACTCCTCTCTCTACTGGTAAAACCCCCTGTCGGTGCGGCACATGTTCATTCACTTCCAAAATGGATACCTTGAGTTGGCACAGAAGCATGAACTGCATTTTGGGTCTAAAATGATCTATATCACCACCAAAATCTAAAGGCTTACTTTTTGGGCAACATCCTACATCAACATGGAGTAACAGCTACGTAGTTCCAATCTGCTATGAAAAAGATGAGCCAACAGTTGAGATAGTGAACCCTAAATTGTATAAAGTGAGCTGAGAATGTGTGGAGATAAGAATAAAACAGTCAAAAACATGGAAAAACTTTTCCAATCTGAGATAGAGTGATGGAGCCCCGGAGAAGCAGGATGACAGGAAGACAAGAGGAAACAAACTTTCTCTGATGAGACTTGAATCACCTGTTCTGGAAGTCTCTCTCTGTGGAAGCCTACGCATGAACTGGCTTTTTTAAGTACAGTTTATTAACAGAGCAGAGTGAATATCAAACACACATAAGTCCGTGCCACTGGTGGTTATCAAAGCTTCATAATTAATACCTCTACTCCCCCTCTCCGCATTTCTCTGCAGCACTAATCTGCCACTGACTTTTCTTTACGCCTTCTTTCTCATTATCTGGGTACCAAGAGAATAAGTCTGCTCTATACGTAAAGGCCAGCCGTGTAAGCACCTCTGTGACTCAGAGTTATGTTACATCTAAGTCCTCATTACAGCCTCCTCTGTGGGATACTGCGACACAGAGAGCCAAAGATAGACAAAAACAATGAATGGACCGATGATTATCCATAACAACACTAGTATAGCATTCCATCTGTGGTTGTTTAGCTGTAAATGTGGCTGTTTATCACCTACCTGAACCGGGAATAACTTCCTTTTTTAAATTAAAAAAAATTATATACAGGTATATACTGTTGTGATCCCCGAAGGGAAATTAAGAACGCACACTCTAGTATGTAGTCATCAATCAATCACACGCATGCATATTAGTATGTACAGACCCCTGTAATACTGTAATGATCCCTGTTCACCGCAGTGAACCGGGATCGCACCTGGAGGGTACCCTGCCTCTGACCCCAAGTCTGCTGGGTGAGGCTCCAACAACCCCGCGACCCGCAACAGCGGTAGAAGCGGTTAATGAAAATGAATGAATAAATGAAAGACCTCTGTGGGATCCATTATATTACACACACACACACACACGCACGCACGCACACGCACGCACACACACACACACACACACACACACACACAGAGAAAAGTTCCTTTAAGCATGCAAATTGGGAGAGAAACAGCAATTTGTGGAGTCTGTGCCTTGCTCAAGAGCACCTTGGCACTGCTCAGGTCGTGAACTGGCACCTTCCCACCTACCAATTCACACTCCATAACTTTTGGTCCACGTTAGTCTTGAACCAGCCACCCCGTCGCTCCCCAAAACAATACGTAAGGGACTGAGCTACTGCCGCTCAAATGTGTTGATTTTGTCTCACTATGACAAACTCACTTTTGACAATCAAATATGAGTTTTTATCTAAAGATGGAAACAGAATGACACACTGTGGCGAACCCTAATAGGACAAGAAGAAAGGAAGTTATTCATGGACCGGAGGATGTTGTGTTTCTTTATATGGTGAGAAGATTCTCTCACTTGTCTAATACATAAACAACACAAAACCCCACTTTGATCATGTGGAAAATAAGCTGAAGAGACTATAGACCAGTGGTTCTTAACCTGGGTTTGATCGAACCCTAGGGGTTCGGTGAGTCGGTCTCAGGGGTTCGGCGGAGATGGAGGTCAAGACACGATGTGTCGGGTGTTTTTGCCGAACATACACAAATCACTGTGTACGTTTGACACATCGTGTCAATTCGTGATGACCCGTCCCCCCCTTAGCATCCCTGGCTGCAGGTGATCACGCTACATCGATTAGCCTACCTGTGCTACAGGGGATTTTGCGCACTCAGTAGTTGATTTATGCCTGTCATGATGGTACGTCATCTGATTGCTTTCTTAATATTTTAATTCATAGTAACTATGTTGAGCAAAAAAAGAAAGTGGTCAGACGAATATGTGTAACGTGAATTTACATGTACTGTATAACGGAACGTATATATATATTTTTTTTTTCACTAAAGAAAGGTTCATTGAGTGAGCATATGAAACCGGCAGGATTCAGTACCTCCAACAAGGTTAAGAACCACTGCTATAGACTAATGAATGTAAATTTTTGAAATAAAAAAATAAGCTGTAATTATTACTTAAATGAAGCAAAATGCAGCAAACACATGAAACTGGGTCATCTTTTGACAGTTATTTGATACTTTCAGCATTTAACCTTTTGCTTGAAAAAGGTAATGAGTCATGGTTCACCTTGAGTAGCGGACCAATTACCTCTACCATTGAGGTTACGTGATTGGTTCAGTTCATTTGTTTGATTGGACTAGCACCTTCAAGTACCTAAAATAGAATCAGTGGGGAATGAAAAGAGAGGTATGCTCTGTGTGACAGAATTACACACATTGATTGGCAAACGTGATGCGGACGTTATGAATCTGGCTGCTAGATGTCTGTGTAGGTTCTCAGTTATCCAGGTCAAGGTTAACCAAAGCTGTTTAAATCAATCCACTGGACTTTAAGAAAGTTACAGTTGTACAAAGTTACAACTTTAAGAAAGTTACGACTTCCGTAAAGTCCACTGGATTGATTTAAACAGTTTTGGATAATAAGGCAGCTAACAAACTGCTACTGCACTGCAATTTAAGACTGTGGAGGTTCTTACTTTCCACAGGGACAGGTCTGTTTTGTTTCCGATTCAATTTAGCTTATTTTATACATAAATGAATTCACCTTTTTGAAGACGAGACAATCACAATCGTCTTGTCTTTAGCCCACTATCCGAAGTATGGGTCACTGGTCTCCTATAGCCTATCCCAGCTGGCTACGGGTGAGAGGGGAGGTACACCCCGAACGCGTCACCAGTTCATCGTGCGGCCGTATTTTATATACCGTATACAATTTAGCAAACTAATAAATAAATAATAGTTAATACTAAGGAACTAAGGAACACTTGAAAAACACTTCAGAATAGCGCTGTTTCTACCTGGGTACACACGTTTCCAATTACATCAAATTTTACCACACAAGTCCATCACTAATACAAGAATTCGTACTTTCCAACGGCATGTTATATGAAAATACAATAAAGATGAAAAGGTTAGCAATAATTACAGTGAGTAATCCCCGCTTCTAGAAGCTGTGCTGTTATCTCATCCATGAAAAACAAAATGAAACACAAACTGATGGAACCTAGGGGAGCTATTACAGCAAAAACACTCAAAATACAGTGTACCCATAATGCAATGGAACAGATGTGGGAAAACTACCTGTCCTCAATCTAACTAATACTTTGCATCACACTGTCAGGTCCGTCTCAACATATCTCTACACACATATCAGAGGTTTACTTTGAAACATGCATTTAATTTGAAATTGTCACGACATGACAATTTCCTCCAGGAACCCAGTTCATCAGAATTCATTGTCAGAATTCTGCTGCGTAAGCTAAAAGTCAACACACACATAATATTCAATAACCTGTCATACTTGACACTTTGTAAATTCTGAGCTGGTCTGCATACATTAGAATATTTGAGCGTTCGTTGAATTTCACCACAGTGACCTGGGGGTACGAGATGCAGCTCGTTCTGGTGGGTGAAAACATTTCCTCAAAAGGCCAACCCTGTGATAGAGGAAGAGTATTTTCAGCTTATATTTCACCTTAAAACTCCAAGTCAATATTATTGCCCTTGATAGCCACCACATTTCAGCATGAAGTAACACTGGCTGGTTCATGAGCTTATTTCAATCGCACCATTCAGTCAGGTTCAGATGCCCCCCCAGGCCTCTGGGCATCCCGGTTCAAATTAACACCCCAGTGCTAATGAGCAATGTGACAGCTGGCTTGCTAACAAACCTCCAACATGAATGCCAGCCTTTTTGGCAGGCGGTGGAGCACACCAAAATCCACTCAGGTATTCTGCAGATGGGCTCCTGATGCTACTATCAAATCATCAATCTAGTGATGGAAAATAACGGCGTGGATCAAGAGGGTACAAAGAGTGGTGCCAGCCACGCAGGAACCAGCAGCTCTTCAAAACAAATTTAATCAAGGCTTAGGTAACAGTCTCCTCCTGCGTCCCCGTCAGCCATCTTCCACATTAGATGCAGGTACTTCAATGTCCACTCAAGACATAAGGAGGATGTCTGACGTCTGATAATAATTCATAGGACAATACCTAAGATGCAAAAATGGAAAACATAGCGGGAAACACCCTCAACTTGCAACCTCATGTGCAACAACGAAATAACAGAGTAACGGAGTACAATTTAAAATCATGATTCCCCAAAAAACCATGACGGAATTCATGAAAAATGTTTTAACATCTATTCAATATTCAACATTATACCCAAATGTGTCATTCATTTCTGCATACAAAATCACTAAATGTGTTGGAAAAAGGAAGGCAGGACTGATGGTCCTGATAGCTCTGCATGAGCTCAGAATAATGGCTGCTGGATTCTAATCGGCTCCACTGGAACAACAGTGTCACAACAACATGAGGTGACGTAACATTTGGGCAAACACAGCGCTGCATCGTCAGTTCAGCAGTTTGAACATCCAACATATTGTCTCTGACTATACAGTATTCAAATGAATGTACTGTACATTAAAGCTTTGACTGACAGCCTGACCAGTGGGTGCTGCTTGATGCACTGTATCAATGAGGGAGTGCTTAATTAAGCACATCGCGAGCACACACACACACACACACACACACACACACACACACACACACACACACACACACACACACACACACACACACTCACACAGAGTATTAATGCAAGGACGTGTGCTGCAATTGGTAACAAGGAGAAGAACAGAACATGGACAGATCACATGCACACCTGCGACACCCTGATTAAATGCTCGCTGATTGAACATTCAAATATGTGGCGTCTGCTTTACGGACATTTGGTAACCGCAGTGTAGAAAACATCAGGATCAATTTCTGTCTCTAACAAACAAGCAAGAATAATTTCATCTATGCAAAATCTGGGAACAGGGAAGCATTAGCAGCTAGCTATAAGAACAGCCATATTTACAGAATCTTATTAAATGTTAGATGTGTTCAGTATGATGTACTTTTTTTTTTTTAACTGGGATGTTTAACATGGTGTTCTCCTGAATTTCTGGTGCAATAAGCAGATGACGTTTTACTAAACGGTTGCTATTTTTTTTGTATTTTCGCTATCGGTTGGATGTTATGAACATTTACGTTCCCAGGAACTGAATCAAATAATGAATCATTTTGTACATTATGAAATTTCACACATTCAAGATCCCTTTGGGCAGAATTGGAATCATCTTGGTGGAATATGAATATATCAAATCTATGTTTTTGAAAATGCTGACATACAATCTACAGGCAAACCTCGGTTTCCCACCACAATTCGTTCCTGAAGGCTGTTTGAAAAGCGATTTGTTCGAATTCCAAATACATTTTTTCCCATTACAAATAATGTAAATGGTCTTAATCCGTTCCAAGATGCTAGAAAACTACCTTTTTTCAACATAATATCCATCAATTTTCTAAAATAAACTAAAATAAAACATTACAGTTAAAGCATAAGAACAATAAAGATAACAATTTTTACCTTTGTGGTGGTGAGAGGTTGGCATACATGAATGTTGGAGAGGGAGAGGAGGATGAGGATGAGGATGGATGTTACTGCGTTTGTTTCGTGTTCGACTTCCAAATTTTGTTCGACTTCCATGACAAAAAAATTCCACATTTTTTTGGGTCGAATTCCGATTTGTTCGATGTCCAAAGCGTTCGAAAACCAAGGTTTGCTTGTAATCTTGGCACAGTGGGTAGTGGGTAGTGTTTGTCACTATGTGGCTCCGCGGTGCACTGGCGTCGCACTCGGAGTGTCCCCTGCCCCCAGTCAGCTGAGATAGGCACCAGCACCCCATTATTATCATCATCATCATCATCAGACATGCTCTGATTTTTCCTGATCTGCTCGGACAGTCACACAGTCCACATCAGCTACACAAGATACTGCTGAATTGTATTTTCATTGCAAACATAATTACAATAGGAGGAATAAAATAGATGAAAAGAGTAGAAAAGATGCACAAAAGAACAGAGAAAGTCTTATGTAATATGGTCAGATTGTGGGCCGTGGACTGTTAAACATGCTCTTTAATACCGGCTGTTATGATAATTACAGTGACAATAGAAGTCCTCTTTGGCTGGATAATGGCAGCTGATTTAAAAAACTGGTAGGAGAATAAAAAATTTCCTCTTTATCAGGTAAGAGGTGAAAAAGTGAAAGTCGGAAACACAATGCCTTTCCCCCCATCTCAGCCAGTATTAAATGCTCATCATCATTTGTGCAATTAATCTTAACTGGGAGCATCTTTCTCTTCACAGGCAGACCTGAGTTTAAAGTATATCCTGACATTTATAAGCTGATCTCCTCTGTAAGGTCAATGGTATTTACTGACATAACTTACTTTGTTAAAGCTGAGACTTGAAGCGATTTATAATGTTTTCTCAGCGATGTCTCACGACTCTCTTTTGGTTTCAACTTCTTTTCTACTCCACAAGAGAAAAACAAAATTAATTGGATCAGGATTAATTCAGTGAGAGATTCCTCTTATTCTTAAGCACACTGAATCATTAAAGCAAACCTAGTCAACAAAGTCATAATGAGCGAGTCAGCATCTGATTACATTTAGTTCAAAACACTGCTGTGCATCAGTCTACGCTCTCAGCGCTGCCAGCATGACTGTTGACGCTGACTGCCCTATTTAATCAGTCCTGAGTGTAAGAACTTATCTGTAAACGCTATCAAACTCCGCTTTACCTCATTACATGATGACTTTAGCAAAGAAAAATACAGCTCTAGGTGAAAGGGGCTCATATTTACTTTCTTAATTAATCAAGAGTGTGTTTTTGGCTGAAGGATAATCAAACCTGTCAAGCGTCATCTCTATTTCCTTTAAAAAGCTGATGTTTAAACGAGTGTGTTGGAAAAGCAAGTGATTTTAGGTTAAGGAAATAAATCTGTTAAACTGTGGATGATGTGTGTGCAACCAGCAGAGCGCACAAATGAACGAACACACAAATTATGAACCCTTCTATGTGGATGCATCTTTGTAATTGGGTAATACACTCAAACAAGTTAACGTTTTGCAACTGATTTAGACCATGATGTTTCACTTTCTGCTGCTAAAGACATAAACGTATTTAACTACATCTATTCATTGTACATTATGGGTGTTTGAACAAAACGCTTGTACTGTTGGGTAAGAAAAAAATCCATTCCATGGAAGACTATTTTAGCATCCGAGCAGAAAATCTTGGCATCTATTAACATGAAATCTTTCAAATTGGATTAGAATTCCCAGAATTTCTGGATAATTTGTTCTGGACATTTCTAAGTTCAACAATTTATTCTGCCACAGCGAAATACAAAAAAAAAAAAAAAAAAAGAACAAACAGGAAATAGATTTAACACATAGTGAGAACAAGCTGTGTCCACCAATTCATGCACACATTAAATTATATTTACTTCACACATCAGAATTTCCTTGAATTGCTTGTGCCACTTTTAAAGCGTGTGATCCTGCCCACCCTTTGTCAGCAACAGAACTGTTATGGACGCATCAAGATGTGTTGCTCAGACGCATACTGACTAACTTTGCATGTGAAAATGAATGAACTGTGGAGTTAAATTCCCTGCATCATAAAATAAATCAGGTATGTCACTTTTCTTGCAAATAACTTTATTCTGCCCTGAAGACTCTACTCCCCTATTAGTTGAGGCCTAATAAGATCAACTGCAGTGGTTGAGCCCTTTTCACCTAAAGGCATACAGAAGGCCAAAGCTGTTATATCATCTCTGTTATATAAGGTTTAGCACAATAAGAAAAGGGTGTTGACAACTTTACATTGTAGGTAGTATAGGAGTTCCTTTATGGCGGCTAATTTGTCTTGGACACAGTTTTGTGAATAGAATCATTATCTTTCTACCGTAGGAAACTTTACATTCCAGTTCAATCTGGCTCGTTGAAACTGATCGTCAGCTTTTAATGAAAGGTTTAGGACATACGTGATATAATATTTAGGACATTAGTTGGAAGGTCAGACCTGTTTAGATTGTAAATTTCAGCATAAACGACCAGAATCTGGAAGAAGAGGCAGTATGGGCTCTTTAATTATTCATGTGTGGCCAAAAAAGTTCAAACACAAACAAGAACCAAGGGAAATCTAAATGACAGAAAGAGTCCAAAGAAATGAGTAGACGAGAAATAAAGAAGAAATCATCCTTCTGGGAAAACACGAGGAGCTCAGCGAACAAACAGGATTGGAAAAGCGGAGCCGTAAACCCTTGTTTACGCAGAGGTCATGGAAAGATGCCTTCCAGATATCCCTTCTCCTCAAGGTCTGTGTGTGTGTCTGTCTGCGATGCAGCGACAGCGTCTTGTGTGACAGGTGACGTTCAACAGGAGGAGCTCCCAAACGTTCTGCCTTAAGATATTTTCGATTTACCTACTGCTTTTTTTTCCAGGCCTTGGTTGTGGCTAAATTAGACTTGTGAGTTTTCTGGGGTTTTTTTTTTGTAATACCCCAATGTGGAACATCCAATACACTCTTCAGATAATGCACACGAGTACAACTCAGGTCAGGTCACACTAGCAATTAGTTGAATGAGGTCTGTTATGAATAAGTCAATATTTAAATTTATAAGTAAGCCACCAATCAGACAGAAAAAATAATCATTCAGTATTTATTAGTTGAAAACTAATAAATACTGAATGAGTGCATCTGAGGTCAGATCACAAAGGTAATCAGAGTAATTCAAATGAATAAATTTACCTAAAGTAATGATAAGAATCTCTGTTTCTTTACTGAAGTCATGAATATTAGTCCAACTATCTGTGGCTGCATCCATGACTCAGATCGACAACAAATTTTGTAATATTCAGTATCACAGTCATTTGAGGTCAATCTGTAGAATCTGCTTTTGCA
Organism: Antennarius maculatus; assembly: GCA_013358685.1. NCBI lineage: Eukaryota > Metazoa > Chordata > Actinopteri > Lophiiformes > Antennariidae > Antennarius > Antennarius maculatus. The sequence goes on along the minus strand of CM023626.1, from coordinate 3,044,553 downwards.
CTGCACAACAGAAAGACAAAAACAAACACCAAACTAATGGTGTAATGCAATGATTTATGGGATTGCTGTGATAGCAAACAATGGCTTCGATAAACTCCAAACAGACAAAGCAGTCGGATCTGCAGTTCTAACGAAATTTCAGCAACACTGCCCTGTTCCGAGATCTCTAAAAAGAAAGATTGTGCACTGAACACAATCTTCATCCTGAAATTCATACCAAGAAGCTGGAACAAAGCTGGAACAAAATGGAACAAAATGCCGCTTGACGTTTTTCATCTTCAGATGGATTGATTCAAACGACCTCTTTGTATCCAACAGATGTAGGTCAAGAGCATCAAAACCCTGGTGACAACTGAAACCTGCAACTCCATGAACAGGGACGAGATCAGGTGATGTTTAATATGCTGCCTGATTTATCAGCTTCACCATCATCCAACAGACGATGGCAAATAAAAGTGATTCTGATTCTGATTCTGATACATACATCTGCTTGTTCAACAAGGAATGACCTCGGGTTGGGAGGACACAGTGAGCGGACAGATTTGGTTTGTTCACTGACTGACAACAAGAAGACAATAAGGAAGGATGATCATAATCAACTGATTTCAGGAAATATGCACAATACGATTTCTTTTGTAAGCAGAGCAGTCAGGATTGAGAAATCCCTCCTCCAGGCATCCGGGCTGGGACAAAGAATTCAGTTGAGACTAGAGCGGGTCATTTGTGTTCAATTGAATTTATTCATGTGAATACAATTGACCTGCTCTAGCTTTGGTTTTTCTATATTAAAATCCTTATTATTATTACAGTGCACGCTCGATCTTTTCTTTGCTCTGTCTCTTTCCACAGTATATTTCCTTTCCCACTCAACCAGTCAAGGTGGATGACTGGACTCCAGAATCTGGGTCCTGCTCGGGGTTTCTTCCTCAATGAAAGGAGTTTTTCCCCGCCACTGTCGCTTATGTTTGCTCTTGAGGGTTCTGTTGGGTTTCTCTGTTAAAGCGCTTCTAAATGTCTTCTGATGTGATTCAGCGCTATACAAATAAAGGTTGATTGATTCATTGATGTACTACAGCATTTTCAGATTTCCTCAAATTTGACATTTTTTCCCCCAAAACCTGATGTTTACCATCAGACACACACACACACACACACACACACACACACACACACACACACACACACACACACACACACACACACACACACACACACACACACACACACACACACACACACATTCTGGACGTCACAAAAATGATTCAAATTAAAGCTCCTAAATTAAAAAATTAAAATATATTTACTGTTATTGAACATTTTGTCAGAAGGTTTATTTTGATAAAATGAGATTTTTATGGAATTTATTTTATACTTCAGGCTTTACTATTATTATTGTTATTATTGTTATTATTACTATTATTATTATTGAAGGGGACTAATCACAGGTTCTGATTTATTAAATGGATTGAACATAGACACAGTCATGTCAGGACTCATGTCCTCCCCCTTCCCAAAAAAAAGCCCAAAAAACTGACACCATTATGCATTTAATTGTCATCATTACTATAGAAATCTTTTAGAGCATCAGATTCCCGTGTTAAAATAATTACGATTAAAGCTGACTTTCACACAAAAGTGCATCGTAAACACCGCATGTCAAGATGTTAATTAGATTTTTTGTGATTCCTGATTCATTTGTGCTGCTCTGTCACCTGTGTTACTTTTTCAAATTGATTATTTCTCCTTCATTTCCTCCACAGCCTGAAACTCCTCATGATGATCATCTGCTTCGCTTTCACAGTTTGGAGTCCTCTCCTTCACTGAACCTTCAGAGTTTGGAAATAATCGGATGTATCCTTGAGGTCATTCTGACATCGTGTTTCTGTTTATTTGTCCCCTCTTTATTTTTTGTTTGGTTTTGGAGTTCATTTGAAGTTTTTCAAAGCACTGCTAAGATGATAGACGGATCCACAGAAACTATGATGACTCATTCAGACATTACTGTTATGCCGAAGACTGTTTCAGCCCTCCTGAAGCACCGGATAAACCTCTCAGGGATACAGCATGTATATATATATACTGTATACACACACATCGAGCCAAGCTCAATGCAAAGTGTCTGATGTTGTAAATTATGCCGCCACTGGACTCTAGAAATGTCCTCCTGGAGGAATAAAGGTAAAAAAATTTGCAGAAACACTCCCCTAAACCTCATGGTTGACAAGTTTGGCAAAAGATAAATATTTCAACCAGTTAAACCATTACAGTCAGCTATCATATTTGACTCAAGTGACTCATTCACACAATTTATAATCTCAACATTTATTATATTAAAATTTGATTTCCGATCATTTTAAGTGGCTATGATTTCTGTTTTAATAACAGGATAGATATTATGAAACAATCGGACATGGTTTTCACCTGACTGAACAGCTTGTCAAAGCTTTAGGCCTCAGGAAATTTACTTTTATGTACAGCCTGTGACAATAACTAATAATAAGGGTGAAATAATAAGTAATTATTGAGCAAAACATTAATTACCAGCAATGTTTTCCCCACAGATGAAACAAGAAGCATGTCTAACTATTTCCATATCAGGCCAATAGCACAGTAATATTCACTGTCACCACGGTGCTTCACACGTCATAGCAAATCTGGAGCGGATTATAGTGTTGCTGTGGTGTAGCAGCACCACAATCCCTAAAGATAACCATCAAACCTCATGTTTAATATCTCTCCAAGTTCAACATCAAAATAATAAATATTTGAAAATCCACGAGTTGTTTTCCCCACAAAATTCCTGCAGTTCTTTACACAATTTAAGTCTTGTTAGATGAAGGATTTCTTTCTAATGAAAGGCAACGTGGTCTGAAGTTAACAATACATATAGTACATTGAGTTTGGAAAGTGTTTCAACAATTAAGATTAGTCATAAATACTGACTGACAGATCACAGGATGGTAGCAGGAAGTAAGAATAAAGCAATCGCCATCCTGATAAAGCCCAACATCAACAGAGATGTAAAAAGAATAAAAATAAGAATAAGAAAAAGAATAAGAATAAAAATAAGAATAAAAATAAGAATAAGAATAAGAATAAGAATAAGAATAAAAATAAGAACAAGAATAAGAATAAGAATAAGAATAAGAATAAGAATAAGAATAAAATAAGAACAAGAATAAGAATAAGGAAGAAGTTAAATGATGTCAACTAAATCACGCAACAACACTCACCACAGTCATGACTGCACACACACACTGAAACATTTTAATACATAGAAAGATGCCCATCATTTGCAAGGTTGCGGGGGCTGGAGCCAACACCAGCTGTCACTGGGGGAGAGGTGGTGCTCAGATTGGAGAGTTCATCAGTTCACCTCAGGGCCAACACAGCGAGAAACAAGTACTCTGATTGATTCATATGAACGTATAGATTCAGAGCACTTTTAAAATCACTAGTGCTGGACTGGAGCCTTATTTTGAAGGTCGGCGGGAAAAAGGTTTGCAAAGTAATCTTCCTGCTCCCACGAGGTGTTATATAATACCTGACGTCATATAAATTTGATTCAGCTGAGATGTCAGCCTAAGGCAGCGAGATAAAAGCACAAAAAACAAGCTGACCACCTTCCCTGAATTTTGCAGTGTCAATGTGACACCTATATCCAAAGATCCAGTTTACCCTTATTAATGGTTTTGCAGATTTGAATATTGAATTGTTTTAGTGTTGAAAAAGCATTGGCATGGAAAAGGAAAAATGTATCTAAACAACAGTGAATGTAATTATAGTATGCAAAAATATTAATGCTGAAAGTGTTCATCTTCATTTCCTCTTCCTGTTTTAATACCTTTCCAGTAGTTGAACCCGGGACTAATGTTCTTTTTTCCTACACTCCCGATGATTAACACTGATCTGTGCAATGAGACAAAACAAACCTTTTAAAACTTCTATGGCACCAACATCCTTTTCTCAGTGCTTTTTCACTCGTTCTTAAATATGCAGACTCCAGTAGAGCATATGAAAAATAAAAAAGTTAAATATCAAACATCAAATATGTCACCTTTCCATGCTTGCATGACTACAAACTGAAAACTCATTGCTAATTCATGATTTATTTGTGTTTTTCCATAAATTAGCCTCACAGATGCTGGATTCTAACTGAAAATTAGTTTTGACACATAAGTGTTCGGTTCAGTATAACAGAGGTTATAAATATCCTGAAAAATTATTTTATGAACTGAGTGGCTGTATTTTGTACCCATGACCTCAAAATGAATGCATCCTCTTACAAGACACATCTGCAAAAGCAATTCCAGGAAAAAGCTGAAGTTTGCACTCTTTGCAGACCCGTTACTATTTCTGGCCCATTTTTGTTGTCATACAGAAAAAAGTGGTTACTGTAGAGGTACCAACAAAACTAAAAACCACTGTTCCACAACCTTGTCATTTGTATTTTATAATTCTAACTTCTGCAATATCACCACTAATAGAATGGCCAGCTGATCCACAAAAGACGACACCAGAGGTATGAGAGCTAGTCAGGGCCCGTCTTAGAATAAACAATTATCTTATTTCTGACGTACAGTATCTTATTCCTTACCTTATTTTAACCTTTTTAAGTTCATATCAATATAATAAAGAATGTATTACAGTATCTACTTTTATTTTCTTTTATCATCTGTTTGAAATTGATGTGACTTATAGTTTCGACCTCTGCTGCCTTCTATTAGCACCCTATGAAATGTGCTTCACAAGTAAAGTTTAAAAAAAGTTTAAAAAATTTTGTAAGCTCCTTTATTTTACATCCATTAAAAAGGTTTTCCTATGAGTTTTTGTTTATTTCCCTCACTAATTTGCTTTTTCTGACAGTGCAGCACTTTGACTACGGTTCACTTAGTGCACACTAACAAGTGGCTCCTCTCACAGGTTTATGTAACTGGTTAATAAATCACTGCGATGGCCACAACTAATTATTTAGATGACGCCTAAAAAGACATCAGTTGCAAAAGCAAAATGAAAACACGTCCCTGATAACAAATCACAAGATGATCATGCAGCTCTGCTTCAGATTCAGTAATTATTTAGACAGTTGAGAACTGAAACCTAAAAGGTTTTTATGAGTACGCCTCCTTATCCCCAAAAAAGATAACAGATAACAGAAGTGATGCAACAAACAACAGCGCGAAGTTGCCAGACATGGACGTGTGTGTTTCCGCAAAAGAAGAATCAAATTAAAAGCAGAAAGAAACACGTCTAGGTGTTGGCGTTAGTTTTTCAAATGCCTGTGGAGATATGAAGGCCTCGACACAGAAGTGCTCATCCACAAAACCCAGTTTTGTTCCCTTTTAAATAAATACAAGCCCCCGAATTTCACAAATGCATTAGTGTTGCATTTTTCATCAATTAAGCAGAAGCACATTTTAATATAACCAAAGTCTAGACTAAAACCTTCGATCACGCAGGAATGTAAAACAATATTTCGAAGGTTGAGTTTGTTTGGTTTGTTTACAGATATTTAGAGTTAATCGGCTAATATTTGCACTATGTACTGCACTATAAGGCGCACTGGATTATAAGGCGCCAATTTTAAAACTCTTTTTCATATAACGATAACGATTGTATATACTTGTATTTGTATTTTATTCTTTACTCTTTTCCTACTGTTAAATTATTGCACTGCGAGGAGTTGCCCAAAATCTCATTATACTATGTATAGTGACAATAAAGGCTTTCTATTCTATTCTATTCTATTCTATTCTATTCTATTCTATATATAAGGCTCACTGGATTATAAGGCGCACTGTTGATTTTTTAGAAAATCAAAGGCTTTTAGGTGCACCTTATAGTGCAGATAATACCGTACTTATTTTCCCATCTCGTAGTTTATGTTCTGAAGAGTTTAATATGTGGAGATTCTCATTATGTGAATAAAAAAATCTGATTTCTAAGTTACTGCGTGAGCCCGGCTGCAGACAGTCACCGCATTCCTTATCATACAACAGTTGCACTATGGGCACAGCCTCTATGGCGACAGTGGCGACAGTGGCTTAGCGCTTAATGATACCCTTGCAATCAGTGCACAGGTGTAATTAGCATTAGCAGGTGCAGCATTCTAGGAAGCAGATCTGACGCTAATGAGAGCGCTGCGCGCAGACGGGGCTGCCTCTGCAACATCAAGTGTATCCACGGTTTCCACAGGCTTTCAGGTTATACATAATACACCAAACACGCAACAGCTGCACCCCCATCTCTCCCCCAGATGAATGAGTGTGATGCCTGACAGCAGCTCTGGCCCTGTTCCAAAATAAGGTCAATGTGTAACAGCCGCGCTGTGGCATACTGACCTCATAGCCTCAAGAAGCCCCGATGCTCCTCTGGTTCCTTCTTCCGATTACATTTCAAGGCGGTATGTGTCATCAATCAAAACTGAATCACTAACCAATCGTTTTAAGAAAACAGGACCGATCTTTACTCCATTATGTTCTCCAATAAATCAGGAGTTTTCATATTTTCATCAAGAAGAACGAGAGCCGGCAGGTATGTGCAGATTGGAGTTTCACTCATGGACAGTGCATGAGGCTAGTACATCCTGATCTGTCGCACACACACACACACACACACACACACACACACACACACACACACGCACGCACACGTAGCACAAACTCAAGGAACAGGCCTTGCTGTATCTCTGTTCCAGCAGGAACACCGCGTCCACTGTGAATACACAGTATACCTCCACCGTTTAAAGGCAGGTGAGAAGTCCCTTCTTCTGTTGCATGACAGAGTCTATAGTGCATGTGCATTTAAAGGCCCTGCATAAGAGTTTTTAAGCCCTGCATTGACCAAGAATGGGAACACTGTCATGACAACCATCTGATTCCTGAATCGTTTTCAAAAAGGTCAAACCGTGCGTGTGGACACAACCTTCACCAACATGGAATCTAGGTTGAGACTCATTCCCTGAGCTCTTTTGTTGTATTTCTTCAGTGGTGCATTCTGTCTTCACAGTTTGGTTCCTGTGGTTATTTAATTATGGTCTGTACTGCTTCCTCCAATTTCGTGACCAACAAAATCAGAGGAGACTAACCCAGTGGACTTACATGCAAGAGTTGGGGAGACGTTCCAGACGTGTTGTCAACGCATTGCAGAACCATACGAAAGACGAACAACCACTCACGCACACACTCACAGCTACGGATAATTTGGAACCCACCAGTCCACCTGAACTGCTTGTTTTTTGGAGGTGGGAGGGAACCAGAAGAACCCGGAGAGAAACCACATATGAGGAAATATGTGGAAATATGCTGCACAGAATAGGACAAGAACCCGGAACCACCTTGCTGCCACCCAATGCGCCCCCGTGCCTCCCACTGATTAATTTATTTTCACCATGAGGCTTTGTAGTGAAATCCTCCCTGCTCTTTTTGCTCTTTGTTTACTTTCATCCGAGTAGCATCCGGATTAAAGTTATTCCAAGCAGGATTAAACCTTGAGTTACTTCAGGATGTCCCTCCATCGAAATCAAGGTTGGGCGTCAAAGATCAAAAAAGTCCAGATGGAGGTTTGTTGGTTAAAAGGGTGTGACGAGAGACTGGTGTGGACGAAAACGCAGGATGACAATATGGTGAGGAAGAAGAGATGGACCTGGAGCTCCACTGACTGGGATCACTGTTTCCACCCATGTCATTCCCAGTGAAGAGCAGTCGGTAACAAACACATTCCTGCTCAATCCCGCGACAGACGATGCTTCACCATCTGGTGAAACTGGTGGAACAAGTAGCGGCTAAACACGTTCCTTTGCTTCAAGTTTAAACTTCTTGTGCTCAGAACTAACAGGCCAAACCTTCAGCACTATCAGCAGCGAGGTACCAGCACAGCACATGCCGCACATAGAGTCCCATGAAACAAGGCAACAGAGTGACCTGCAGCGAACGATCTGAATGAAACATTCTTTACTATAACCAAGCAGCTCAAGCAAAAATGTTATGCTGCCCATAAATGAACATGATCTTCGGACCAGGTGTACAGGAACAGAAATGCACATTAGCGTCGTCATAATGATAAAATTCACCAAATCCCACTGGCAGCTGTCTGAAACTGTGTGACAGACCCGTGATCAGAGATTTAATAAATCAGTCGTTGTTTTCTTAAATACACATATTGGTCACACACGTGTGCCTGCTTCTTTTTCGTCACTCTCTTTGTTGAGAACATAACTAGAAACGACTCCCAGAATAACAGAAATAGATTTTTGGCAGTTTCAAGAGAAAAGATTAAAATGCATGGATGTAAGTTTCATTATTCTGCTAGCGTTTCCCTGAGTACACCCCATTACGGCTACTTCTAACTTATTTTAAGAAACATGCAAAAAAATGGGGACATTTGGGATCACGAACTGCACCAGAAGCACTGCAGCTGCTTATACTGTAATGCAAATAATTGGCTAACAAAAGAGTCATCAGAAGGCTGCTGCGCGTGTCCTGCTGGGGGGTACAGGTGCGACGCTGGAGTCTGTCATCAAATGAGTCACGAAAGATGTGGTAAATGACAATCTGATAATGAAGAGTGTGCACCTGTAGAAGCAGGAAACGACTTTCACAAATAGTGTGAATAAATTACACCAGTTTGGAAAACATATTCCATTTTCCTTAAAATAATTTGAAATGGTACGTTTATTTCTGATCAGCTACTTTATCATCAGTGGTGCACTTTAACTGTGGATGACAGTATACTACGATAGAAATGTGGATGAGGATAAAGACTTTATCTGAATTAGTAGAAATACTAAGACAAGTCCACACTCTCCTGTCGACTCAAGTGTCCAAAGCAATTTATATCTGACTGGCAAACAAAAAATATTTTCATTCAATGCTCCAGAACTGATGTCTTTTTGGAATGCACTGCAGACAACTTGCCTACCTCAGCCCACATTAACCAACCATGTTCCTAGAACAAGAGACCAAATTTTTTTAAAAAATATCTCTGTGTGAATCACATGAAGACAGAATGGCCGTTCGATCAAACCCAGGGTCAGAATGCTTCAAATGGAGGCAGAGCAGCAATCAATCACAGTCTTTTTGTGGACAAAATTTGTAAATACTTAGTTATTAACTAAATAGCTGTTAAAAAGTCTCAATTTCTTCTTATTTGTTCTTATTTTCTCTGTTTATACAACCCTAAACATGCATTTAGGATAAGAGAACATGCGAATATTCCCTTGAAATAATAGAAGTAAGCATCATAAGAGTATTGTGTGAAAAATTTTATATTTCATGTAAAATAGAGATAAAAAGATTTCAGTGTTTACTTTATCAAATTATTTGGATGCAATGGAGGGAAAATATAAATGCATTTGAAAGCTACTGTATCTGAAAAAGGATCTTCAACAGTTCTTACCACATTCCAGAATAAAGGGTTGAAAACGATGGCGATCACAGCGAACCAAAACGTGGAGTCATGGAGGTTTATGTGTTTTAGGAGTCCTTCAAACAGAATCAAGTCCATCTGAAAGGCAGAACAACATGGAAAATTTACCTAGAGGAGAAACAGACACATAAAATGCTTAAAAACTAGAATTTAATGAATAGTTAATTAAAGCGTCTGTAGGTTGTAGTCTGACATATGATCAGAGATCTGCTCTGGACAGTAAACTTTTGCTGGATTTCTGTTTTTGTTTGCACATTTTTGCATGCTAATTAAAAGTTTACAAATAAACACATTTATGCATATATACCGGTAAACTTCACACTGGAAGGAAGTCTGTACTTAAACTCATTCAGCTGGTCTGAAGATGCCTTTTTTTGAGAAAAATGCTCCATTTTTTCTGGCTGGATTTGGAGTTTCGGCGGACACACCTAATGCTTATTCTAAAACTTAAACTTACGGATATATCCCCCAGTGGACCAAAGTAAAAAATTGCTGTACTTTAAACATGCTGTTTGTTAAATATTTGCGTCATTGTGAATGAAACACAAGCATTGCTTAAAAGTGAAATATGGCCAATGAATATTTCATGAGGTGGAGCTGCATGGACTCATTCTTTGTGTCACACACTAGGTTAGTGTGTTTCCGGCTCACGCCTGTTGACCTTTCAGATGTAGTGACTCACTGTCTCTTTCTTTAATTTCCCTTACATAAAAACAAAAACTATGTCATGTCATGTTTTACAGTTTTCTCTAAGGTCCTTTAATAAGATGCTATGGACACATTTTTACTTAGTCGTCCTTCTTACACTCAGATTACGTCTAAAGCTGTAAAAACTGTCATGACATCATTATGACGACACCTAACTCCAACCAAATCCATAAAGGTCAAAGACATGGGGTTCAAACGTCTCTGACAGTCTGATGATATACCACACAGTAAACACAATTATTCCTCCATTCATCAAAGATTCTTGAAAGGCAGCAACATCATGAACACATGGTTCTGTGATGCTTAATCATGTATAACTTTAAGTCTTGATTAAATTAAAACAAATATGTTCTATAACAATGCAATTAAACTGATTGGTAAATTAGAAATCGGTTTGTTATAAAACAGTTTTTATAGCAGCCTGTAAACATGTTTATGCCCCCAGTTAATACGCACATTATAATAACTGGCGTATGGAGACTTGATTTGGATATACCGGTACATTTAAGTAAATGTGAGCAAGTTGAGCTTGAAAAAAACAAAACAAAACACTGTAACTTTCTCCTCCTTACTGTTGAAGGATACATTTGCACCATAACACTGTTGAATTACTGACCTAACTCTCAGTCGTTAAGGTGCATTATGGGAAATTTAACTACCAGAGTGACATGAAAGAAAAATGTATGAAATAGTAGAGGACATGTGGGTTTTTGCTGCTTGGATTCTGATCCATTGAAATAAAAACAAAACTCTCTGTCTTGGACTGGGCATTTGATGTAATATTACGTAAGAAAAGAAAAAACCTAACACAGTCAGCCTCTCACTGACATTTCAGCTCAATCCCTGCAAAGAGAAACTGCCTTACTCCTTAAAATGGTCAACAGAGGCTGTAAATATTTTCTGTTTCTTTTGTTAACTGTGGCGGTATACCTATATCAGATCTAGTTGTTTCTGGTCTATTTTCTGTGCTACAGGCTCACAGATGCAGCAGATCAAGATTGTTCAAGGTTAAACTTACTGCATGATCTGACCTTGTACCTTGAGCAAGTAGTTCAAAGGAATCAAGGAGACATACAGTATGTGATTACTGATCAAGTCCGAGTATGAGATGACTTTAAAAATGTAAATACAATAGTTAAAAAATTCACAAATAACTTAGCTCTAAAATTGTGATTGATATCACAATCAGTGATATTTCTCACTTTTTCGATGATTAAAGGGGCGGCAGTGGCTCAGTGGTAGAGCGTGCGGTAGAGCGGGTCATCCAATGATTTGAGATCGGCGGTTCGATTCCCGCCCCCGCCCAAAACACCCGAAGGTGAACTGACAGTGGGAGGTGTCAGCTCACCTCTGGGAGCACTGCCGAGGCGCCCTTGAGCAAGGCGCCGTCCCCCTTACAAGTTGCTCATTTGGGGCGCACCAAGCAGGAGCTGCGCGCCACTCTACCTTCTTTGCATGAGTACAGGCCCCTTGTGTGTGTGTGTGTGTGTGTGTTCAGAGCCTGTACACACTAACGCATGTGATTTGATCTGGACTAACTAGAGTGTGCCACTAATTTCCCTTCGGGGATTACTTGAGTATATAAAATAAAAAATAAATAAATACTTCAAATTAGATGTGAACAGCTGAGTCCTTATTTTAACATTGTGTCATTGTGATCACTGGAAACAATGTTTCAGCAGTTTGCAGAAACGTGTGCTCTTATTTTGAAAACTGGTCAGACCGGATGTCCGCCTGTCAGGAGCTGGCTGGTGAAGTGGACCGATTCTGACCGGGATATCAACCAATTACACTAACTCCACGTCAGCGCCAGACACGCTGAGTTGCTCTATTGTTAATATTTTTCGTTTACCTTCGAATAATCGACGTTGCTGAGTCCTCCGCAGCAGTCGAGCGACGAGGGATGTTTCCGGGCTGGCGGGCTGGTCGGAGCGTCCGGGTCGGTCATGCACACCGAGTCCACCCGGTCGGGCTGCCGGCACTTATCTGTAGCTGGGAGATACGGATAATTACATAATGTTGAGTGCAAGGTTCTTATTGTTAGTGGCACAAAGGTGCAGTTGCTGTGGAGCGTTTCACACGTGTGGATAACCCTTCACCCTTTCGTAGAGCATTCTGGGAAATGAAGTTTGAGCTGAACGCCAGGCGTCTCTATTTTCACCCTCAAATGTAGCATGTTGTATATTTATCCTGCGTTCGTTTTCATATTGGTAGTAACTTGATGGGTTGTTAGAATTAAATTAATAGATCTTTTTTTTATTTTAATTTATTCATATACATTAACTTGTAAGAAAGGCTTAGTTAACATGAACAAAATCATTCAAATGTATGTTAACTAAACAAGATAATCCAATATTCTTAAGTAAAAAAAAAAAAAAAAAAGAACAGCTTACATCATAACTTCCCATTAATGGATTTTTCATTTATTTTGTTGCAAAAAGGGTTAAACAGCAATTTCTCCAAATAGCAGCCTCTGATTTGTTCTTAGACAGGATGGAGACCCTTTCACTACCATGTGTAAAGAAAGATTATAAAGGGTTATATTTAAGTTATGCAAACATATATTTAGTATGATTAACACGTCACATAAAATCAACTTTGACTAAAATTAATAAGTAGTGTGTTTGGGCTTGTCGAATAATAATGACCAATATATTTCTGACTACTGATGCTGCACTTTGGACTAAGGGATGGCAGGTCTAGAGTCAGTTTGGTGACTCCATCAAAGTGGCGTCTGACGGTCACTTTGCTTCTCCATCTACTTTTGTTCAGAGTTGACAGATAACGTTTGGTGACATGTGCATGTTGAGCCGAACACACTCGTCATTCTTTCTATGAGACGTTGCATCAGAGGAAACTTTCCCAAGGTCCTACCACTTCTTCAGCTTTCTCTGCTCACTCTGCACCGGTGTAGTTCCTGTAGGCCTGAGGTTTGGTTTCATAATGTTGACGTACATTGCACACACACTCAACACTTCAACCGTATCGCTGCAAGCCCAACAGACTTCTATAAAGACATACTCATTTTTCCACATGTCTGATATTTTCTGCACTGACTTTCTTGCGTGATTTCACCATCATTGGTAAATCTCTTGCTACCTTTTTTATGGATGAATGTGAAGGTAGAGGATGCAATATTGAGTCATCAGCTAGTATAGGTGGTCCCACTAGTGGGGAAACTAAGAATTACAACTCAGTCTCGTGCAGGTTTCTTATGTTGGCTGCATTCCATTATTTATACTACTTATTCTGCATTGGTCCGGGGACAATAGTTTGGACACGCCTGCTCTAGTTTCCCCTCTCCTTAGAATTATCTCTTCTTTTCCCTTCTTACTTTTTGGTTCTCTACCTTTTCTCCATTTATCTTGTTTTTTTTACTCTTTTGCTCTCATCTATTTTCTTGTTTAATCATAATAAGGTTTTTCCTGCATCACTTCCAATTTTTTTTGAGTGCTACCAATTTTCTCATAATTTCCTTCCTCTATTTCCATTACCACGTCTTGGTCTCCCGCGTTTTCATATTTATTTTTCCTTTTATTTACCTTCTTTGTGTTCTTATTACTCTTTTTCCCTTCTATTTTGACATCATCTGTTTTCATCCCCTCAAACATATGAGCTTTCTCATTTAGTCCCTCCTCATGTTGTTTTTCTCCTTCCCTCCATCTTCCTTTCTTTTGCTCCTCTCTACCCTTACATCACTCCCTGTACCTCTAACCCCCCGTGGTTTGTTTGGAGTCTTATCAGTTAAGAAGACGCCCCATGTGGAGCATGGAATGGGGTAAGTGCGTAAAGCCCTGAAGCTCCCTGACTGAGTTCACTGTCCGTTCATTAGTCGGCAAGGTGTTTGAAACATGGACACCATTATGTAAAATAAAACTGGCATAACATCGAGCCAGCAGGTGAGAATTATGATGCTAATTGAGACTCTCGTCTCCGTCAGGCCCAATCTGCAAACCAAATGAAGAACCTGAATGTAAACAGAAAATGAATGCATTGTTTAGCAAAACTGTATTTAAATCTCTTTGACATAGAGTGGTGCAGCGGGTAGCGCTGTTGCCGCGCAGCAAGAAGGTTCTGGGTTCGATTAATTTCAGAAACATCCAGCTTAGGTGAACTGATCACTGCACATTGTAGGTAGGTGTGAGTGTGTGTGTGTGCATGGTTGTTCTTCTTTCATGTGGCTCCGCAAAGTGCTGGCGACACATCCAGGGTGTACCCTGCCTCTCGGCTGTAGCAAGCTGGGATAGGATCCATCAGATAAGTAGCTGAAGGCGAGACGGTTGCAGTTTCCTCTTTAACAAGAAAATGAATGAATGGCGGACGTTTTTCACTGTTTTGTGTTTGGATGTGTACATCCATGCATCCATTCGTCCCTGTAGAATAATAACTGCTGCATTCAGGTGAGATGGTGTGAATATGTAGGACAAGCAGATAAAGATAGAGGCAGGAGTCAGCAGGAGGTCACTGCTGATCAAACCACATTTTCCTCATGCATCAATCTTTAAAATTAAGTTTGGTTTGTTTCTTTTTTTTAAAGAATGATTTATCTAGAGGCTCGGTTGTCATGAATTTAACCCTCCTTTGCTGTTTATAGCTGAGTTTGCAAGCATAACAGGTTCCAGTTCTTTGCTTTGTCTCACATTCACCAACAAAATACATGTTTTGATGTAGCTGCACGTCTGGTTTTAACTCCGAGGAGGAGGATATGTGATGGACCTGAGTCCGGGTGTTAGTCTGGACCTCATTGGGTTCCTTCGGGAGGGTTTCTGGGGGATCCTAATCAGGGTCAAGATCCTTTAACATATGGCCTTCATTATCTTATGATGAGTAAATCTCTAGTTTAAAGGCACCATCAAATCACTGTAAATTCCAGAGTTACTTGAATAAATGAATGTCTTTCTTAGAGAAGTTGATATATCATATGCATGTATTTTGATGGTGGAATCAAACTGGTCACCCATATCCTGCAGTTAAAATTAGTGCTGTCAGGCGATTAAGAAAACTAATCTAATTAATTACAGGATTTATAATTAATTAATCTAATTAATTTTATTTTAATCTCATACCTACTAAAAGCCCCCAAATAAAGAATTTGAATTCTAGGACGTTACAAAATTGTAATGCATGACTAATAGAATACAATACACCTAGAAGAGAAGATTTAAAATCCACATTTTTATTGGTTAAATGTGCTTTATAAATGAAATTCAAAATGAAAAAGGTCAAGCACATCAGCAAACCAATTGGGCCAGGTGCATCTCTCAAAAATGCAAGACAAATACAGTTAAATGAAATAAAGTTCAGAAATAAAATAAGGCTGAGTCTCAAATAGACACATAAGCAGACTCAATCAAAATAAATACTAAAGCTGACTCAATACAGTTATTCAAAATGAATAGTATAACATGCCTCCAAATAAGGCATCAATCACAAGATGCCAACAGGCATTTCCTTTAAAAGGGGAAGCTAACGTAACAGGAACACATACAACACTGTCCTTGAGCCAGTTGCTCAGACAGACAAGCTTGTTTACATTGTCTAAGTGTAAGGCTGCCCCCTTCTTTTGAATGATGTTACCTGCGAGTGAAAAGAGTCTCTCACATGGCACAGACATGGCAGGGGTAGCCAGGTATTTGCGAACAAGAGAGGACAGCTGTTCATAAGCTCCTGCGTGGGCTGCCCACCACTCCAGTGGACACTAATGCATTCCAATGCACGGCTCAGCTTTGTAGCGGGCTAGAGACCCCTGCTCCTCCTCGTCGGAGTCTGAAGACACCATCTCTGTTGTCAGTCTCCCTGCTTTTGACTAGTGGCGCAGGTACGAAGTGACGTGCCACTGCAGCCTACGGGTCACTCAGTAGGCCAAATTTTAAGTGCTTGCGCATTGACTTGCCACTCAGGATTAATTGCGTTAATTTTTATAGCGCGTTAATTTTCAGCGTAATTAATTAACGCGTTAAACTGACAGCCCTAGTTAAAATGTTTGTCAAAAGTGTTATTTCTAGAAAGGTAGATATTTAAGGGTATGTAATAACAAGAAACTGAGAAATTAAAGCGGTTCATCTGGAATAGCATTTGGGCTGAGGATTCCTTGGTCTTGGCAAGGGTTTATGCTCTCCGAGTGCTTTTTGATGGATTTTGTGCTTCAGAATAAGATGAGCAAAGACAGAAAGTAAATGCCTTCTGCCGGGTCGGAGTTATGTAATGTCTCTGACCTCACTCTGTCAGATTAGGTGACCATAGTGCTATAAATAAATATATACTGTGTATATATATATATATATATATATATATATATATATATATATATATATATATATATATATATATATATATATATATATATATATATATATATATATATATATATAATGGTTTTGTTTTCTGTGCTATGCACAGTCGTGTTCAGGAAAGAAAACAAAGCTGGATCATCAAAAGGACAATAAAGACTATTTGTTTTCAAGATAACTTTATGTAGTGAAGAAATTCCATGGCAGTGTAATAAAGGATAGGTGTTGGAGGTCCTCTTCATGAGGAGCTGAGCTAATTCTGGTATTAAAGGAACATTTGTGACATAACACCCTTCTTGACACAGTAATACTCTACCTTCATGCTCAGTACAGTTCCATGTTTATGAGAAAAATCCCTTTCGATCACATCTGTTTGTGTGTTTAGACAAGCAGCACTAAGAATAATCAGTGTGAAAGGTGCAGTTGTTGATCGCCTCCACAAAACATGGACATTTGAAATGTTTCGTAAGACCTTTCTGGTACATACCCTTTCCGTTCTTTGTGCATGTGGACACAGCTGACTCTGTGTAACTTTCGGTGGATTAAACAGGAAGATCGAAGGTGTTGTGTCACTGGCATAGAAAAGGAAGGGTAAACAAACGGGGACATAAAATGAAAAACAGTGGACTAGTGATGCCATATTTAATCACTGAAAAATTCTCATGAGTTGTTTGAAAATAGATATACTGCAAACAGTTGGAGCCCTGTTTTTCCCCTTTCTCTGGATCTGGCTGTAATGCACACTTAGATGGTCTCTTCTCAAGTGGACAAAGCTGCTGACATGACTACTTGTGTTACCCTGATGAGTCTTTAATACAGAGAGACTTTGTGTTGACCATGAAACCAGCCCTTCTTGTTGTTCAGCAGGGCAATGTAAGACTTATCATCTTCATTTACAGACGGAGGGTTGACACTTTGATTCGTTCTGTTGTGGATGCATTTGGAAGACTGCTTGGCATTTTTTAAGATGTCTGAAGATTTTAAATCAACAGTTCTGTTAAATTCCAAAATATTGGTGTTGATTTTGCACAGAAAATTCAAGATGCCTTTTTCATGCAGGAGTAAAGAATGAAAGCGTGCATTTTATCTGCAAGATACTCGTTTTTGCTTGGTTAAATCCTAATTTCAAGATTTCAGATTGATCTTTGATCCACAAACCCACTACATCCTCAACAACATAGAGCTGTACCACCATCAAATCATGATGCTGATGATGTCTCACATGTTCTGAGCCATTTTACGGCTAATTTCTGTAAATCAGCTTCCGACGAAGTCAGAGGCAAAGTCCTCCTGAAGATGTTTCCTGAGGACATCGCCCACAGCTTATGACAACATGATGCTAAATTAGGAGGCCCCAGGGGAGACAAGGAAAATAACTGTAATCCTACAGATGATACTGTTTTTCAATGTCTGACTAATAGTTTCTCAACTTTGCCCCGAGAGGTAAAATATCTAAATGTGTTAACTGAAAAACAAAAAAGTAAAAAGTATCTAAAATATTAATAAATTGTGTGAAAGCTCTGCCTCTGATTATACTTACATTTGTTCAAAAGTGTTCACATCTTTTTATTTTATTATTCTTTCCATGTTATTCTGTGCTCCACATGTTTATTCGTGTTGTGTACTTATATCATTTAGAGGCGCTGCTGTTGTTTTTCAGTCAAGGTAAAGAAACTCGGAGCAAACACAGACACAAGATGTTTACAGGCATGTGTGTGGTCAGTCAGTCAATCAGTCATTATCGTAACCCGCTTAATCCGCTGATGCGGGTTGCGGGGGAGCCGGTGCCTATCCCGGCAGTCTCAGGGCGTGAGGCGGGGGACACTCCGGGCACGACGCCAGTGTACCGCGGAGCCACACAGAGACAAACAACCACTCACACACACATTCACTCCTACGGTCAATTTGGGACCGGCCAATCAACCTAAAGCGCATGCTTTTGGAGGTGGGAGGAAGCCGGAGAACCCGGAGAGAACCCACACAGACACGGGGAGAGCATGCAAACTCCGCACAGAGCGGGACTCGAACCCGGGTCCGCCGTGTTGTGAGGCGACAGCGCTACCCACTGCGCCCATGGGGACTTATTTCAAAATGTAATTAACCCAACAGGAATATAAATATAATATTACCAAATATGAGTTCAGCAAATGTGACTTGATTTAAGCCTCAAGAAACCTGAGATCATGATTCTGGTTTGGAAAGACATTATTGACACCTTTATTTAACCTCTGAAGGCCTGAACAATGATGTTATTGCCAGAAAATTGTCATTTGTAATCGGAAAATAATATCTAATGGAATCTTCTGACAAATTTGTCCAAAAAAATTACAAAACTATATGAACTTAAATTTGTATACTAATGGGTAAATCCAGATTTTTTTTTTTCTGTATGGAAAATGCAGATGCATGCTTCTGATTGTATAGATCAGTTTCGTTTTGTTTGTTTTTTTCTGGGAAGAAATTGGCAAATATATGATGTAAAAGTATCAGAAGTGAATCAAATATGATATTTGATTTGTAGGGCTAGTTTATAGGGCCAAACTGCTATCTTCACTTTAACATCTCAGCTCATGAAGTCTGCAAAAGCTTTCACTGTGAGGCCGTTGTGGGAGAAGGAATCCAGATGTCACAGAGTTCAACTCTGACACGTCATTTCTTTAAAACTTCCAGCAAGTAAAAAGTCAGTGTGGTCCTTTACAGTGGATCAGCTCAAAACATTACATCATATTTGAAATAACAAACCACAAACGAACAAGCACAATTAGCCTTTTAGCTATTAGATAAAAAGCCACATGTGTGATCAACTGATCAATACTTCATGACTACGAGAAGATCTATTTGTTTCGCTTCAAAAATGGTACAAACAAAAAGCAGATAGAGCGGTTGTCAGTTTTTTAAATGCATCATTTCAAGGAGAATTGCTGTATAATCAAGCTCAAAATGTTATAAGAACCCACTTTGGCAAACAATGGAGATAGCACCCCAATATTACTGACAATATTAAATAATATATACAGTGCTCAATAATAGCAAATATTATAATCATATTGATACTTAAAAAAACATATTATGCTGGGAAAAAAAGTGTCAGCAGTCAGGACTGCACATGTAGTGGATCATGATTCACCAGCAACCAAATGCTCTTTGTTCCAATCAGGCGAGAAAATCCTTGATACAGAAAAACACATTAAAAACACAAAACTACATTACATGAAGGCTTCAGAAGGCTTCATAAACACAATACACACACACATACACACACACACACACACACACACACACATTCAGGGAAAACAGTGTCTCTCCAAACAGGAGCTTGTCAGTTGTTTTTTTTTCCTCTCCTGTTTCCAGTCAGACGTTACAGAAGACTAACAAAAACAACAACCAGCAAATGGATCTGTGTCTGCTTTCCAACGATGTCCCTGTCCCTGGTGAAAGCATTGTGACAGATAACAAATACATCAGACGTTATGCAAAAGCACCCACTAGCTCATCTTCGCTCAGGAAAGAGATGAAGATTGGTGACAAGACTCACGCCGCCCACGTGCAGACGAACGTTCAAACACGCGATGCTCTGAGAGCATTTCAAACACAAACTTTCTTTATGAAATCTGTAGACATATGCTTATGAAGGCTGATTATCTTCCATCTCCTAGCTCTCTTTTGCTAATCAAAGTAAGTTTTGTGTTGAACATCATTGGATATCACTTATATAAGTACGTTCATTAATTAATTTTCTTGAAGATGAAATGATTACTCATCTTCAGTTGCTTATCCAAAGCATAGAAGTGGTGTGGAAATGCAGCCTATTCTAAATATCCATCAGCGCTCCCAGTATTTAAATAGATTTAATCAATTATCATAAATAATATGGGTCAAATTGGCCATGAATCTAGACCATATTATAGCCATTCTGCCAAATTCATGCAAAGTTCAAAGTTGGCGACACATTTTCAAAAGTTTTTTTTTTTTTCCAAAAACCTTGTCCATTCATTAATTGTGATACGTTTCTATGGTACAAATCTAGTAAAGGCGCAGTCAAATTTCATATATTAATGCCTTGCCTGTTCTTGAAATGTTTTTCCACTCCAGAAATGTGCCATAACACAGCAACACACTGCAATAAAAAGTATTATATCAATATGTCAATATTGTGTATCCATACACCCTCTAAAATATTTTTAGTAATTTATTATGAAGGGTTTTATTATCAAATCGTTCAAAATCATTTTTTAAACATATTTCAAAGTTTATTTTCCAAGACTCATCAAAATTCAAATGCAATTTTTTTTTTGTAAAATGAATTACAGTGATCTTAAAGATCTCAGAGGTAATTAGTGATTACCTTGAATGCACATTTAACTAATAACTATTATACAATTTAATTTAATGACATTGTTCTTATTTTATTTTACAAACCCTCAACCATATTGTTTAATATTAATTCATTACCTGCCTTACAATTTGAATTTTACAAACACAAATGTTAACAATCAATAATATTAGGTCATTTACTATTTTACATTACTTCAACATAGCAGCATATTTACTGCAACATGACATTAGAACATCTAACGTGTTTTGTGCTTGAAAGTGCATTAAAGAGCAACAATATAGAACATTAATAATCAAGTAATTCACATACTGAAATGATAACAGCTCCTCCAATGAGCAACTTATAAAGGGGACCGCGCCTTGCTCAAGGGCCTTGGCAGTGTTTGGGAGTTGAACTTACACTTCACACTGACAGTTCACACTCCAAAATTCACACGGGTCTTGAACCGCCGACTCTCCAGTCCCCAGGCCAACACTTAGTGGACTGAGCTACTGCCGCCCCCAGTCAGCATTATATTCATGTTTTATTATATCATACATTATTTATTTAGAATGTGATTTACAAATCAATATATTATTATTATTGTTGTTGTTATAATAATAATAATAATAATAATAATAATAATTATTATTATTATTATTATTATTATTATTATTATTATTATTATTATTATAACAACAATAATAATAATAATAATAATACTTATTATTATTATTATTATTATTATTATTATTATTATTATTATTATTATTATTATTATTAATGTAGCCACAAGAAAACACAAGCCAGTGTCTTATTGTGCCGGTCCCAAGCCCGGATAAATACAGATGGTTGCGTCAGGAAGGTCATCCAGCATAAAACTTTTGCCAAATCAAAGATGCAAATCAAACCTATGACTTCCATACCGGAACGGTCGAGGCCCAGGTTAACAACGACTGCCATCGGCGCTATTGACCTACAGGGCGCCGGTGGAAATTGGACTACTGTTGGTCGAAGAAGGAGAGGAGGAAAGTGTGTTCGCATGAAGAGAGAGAAGAGGAACGCCAAGAGTATAGGACTGAGAGTAGGGACGTTGAATGTTGGAACTATGACAGGAAAAGGTTGACAGTTGGTTGACATGATGCAGAGGAGGAAGGTAGACATACTGTGTGTCCAGGAGACCAGGTGGAAAGGTAGCAAGGCTAGAAGTTTAGGAGCAGGGTTCAAGTTGTTCTATCATGGTGTAGATAGGAAGAGAAATGGAGTAGGAGTTATCTTGAAGGAGGAGTTTGTTAGGAATGTCCTGGAGGTAAAAAGAATGTCGGATAGAGTGATGAGTCTGAAGCTAGAAATAGAAGGTGTGATGGTCAGTGTTGTTAGTGGGTATGCCCCACAGGTAGGATGTGAGCTGGGGGAGAAGGAGAAATTTTGGTTGGACCTTGAAGAAGTGATGCAGAGCATACCTAGAAGTGAGAGAGTTGTCATTGGTGGAGACTTCAGTGGACATGTTGGTGCAGGTAACAGAGGTGATGAGGAGGTGATGGGCAGGTTTGGTATCCAGGAGAGGAACGCAGAAGGACAGATGGCAGTTGACTTTGCAAAAAGGATGGAAATGGCTGGAGTGAATACTTTCTTCCAGAAGAGGCAGGAACATAGGGTGGCCTATGAGAGCGGTGGTAGGAGCACACAGGTAGACTACATCTTGTGTAGACGGTGTATCCTGAAGGAGATCAGTGACTGTAAAGTACTGGTAAGTGAGAGTGTAGCCAAACAGCATAGGATGGTGGTGTGTAGGATGACTTTGGCGGTGAGGAAGATGAAGAGGGCAAAGGCAGAGCAGAAGACGAAATGGTGGAAGCTGAAAAAGGAAGAGTGTTGCACAACCTTTATGAAGGAGTTAAGACAGGCTCTGGGTGGTCAGGAGGTGCTTCCAGATGACTGGAAAACTACAGCTAATGTGATCAGGGAGACAGGTAGGAGAGTATTTGGTGTGTCATCTGGAAGGAAAGTAGATAAGGAGACTTGGTGGTGGAATGAGGAGGTACAGGAGTGTATACAAAGAAAGAGGTTAGATAAGAAGAAGTGGGACACTGAGAGGACTGAGGAGAGTAGACAGGAGTACAGGGAGATGCAGCGGAAGGTGAAGGTAGAGGTAGCAAAGGCCAAACAAGAAGCTTATGATGACTTGTCTGCTAGGTTGGACAGTAAGGAGGGAGAGACTGATCTATACAGGTTGGCAAGACAGAGAGACAGAGATGGGAAGGAAGTGCAGCAGGTTAGGGTGATTAAGGATAGGGATAGAAGTGTATTGACAGGTGCCAGTAGTGTGATGGGAAGATGGAAAGAGTACTTTGAAGAGTTGATGAACGTGGAAAATGAGAGAGAACAAAGACTAGAAGAGGTGACTGTTGTAGACCAGGAAGTAGCAAAGATTAGTCAGGATGAAGTGAGGAGGGCATTGAAGAGGATGAAGAGTGGAAAGGCAGTCAGTCCTGATGATATACCTGTAGAGGTTTGGAGGTGTCTCGGAGAGGTGGCAGTAGAGTTTCTGACTGGGTTGTTCAACAGGATCTTAGATTGTGAGAAGATGCCTGAGGAGTGGAGGAGAAGTGTGCTGGTGCCCATTTTTAAGAACAAAGGAGATGTGCAGAGTTGTGGCAACTACAGAGGAATAAAGCTGATGAGCCATACAATGAAGTTATGGGAATGAGTAGTTGAAGCTAGACTAAGGGCGGAAGTGAACATTTGTGAGCAGCAGTATGGTTTCATGCCAAAAAAGAGTACTACAGATGCAGTATTTGCTTTGAGGATGCTGATAGAGAAGTACAGAGAAGGCCAAACGGAGCTGCACTGTTTTTGTAGATCTGGAGAAAGCTTATGACAGGGTGCCCAGAGAGGAACTGTGGTATTGTATGAGGAAGTCTGGAGTGGCAGAGAAGTATGTTAGAGCGGTGCAGGACATGTATGAGAACTGTAAGACAGTGGTGAGGTGTGCTGTAGGTGTGACAGAGGAGTTCAAGGTGGAGGTGGGACTGCATCAGGGATCAGCTCTGAGCCCCTTCTTGTTCGCTATGATGATGGACAGGCTGACAGACGAGGTTAGACAGGAATCTCCATGGACTATGATGTTTGCAGATGACATTGTGATCTGCAGTGAGAACAGGGAAGAGGTGGAGGAGAAGCTAGAGAGGTGGAGGTTTGTCCTGGAAAGGAGAGGAATGAAGGTTAGCCACAGTAAGACAGAGTACATGTGTGTGAATGAGAGGGACCAAAGTGGAAGAGTGAGGTTACAGGGAGAAGAGATCAAGAAGGTGGAGGATTTTAAGTACTTAGGGTCAACAGTCCAGAGCAATGGAGAGTGTGGAAAAGAGGTGAAGAAGCGTGTACAGGCAGGATGGAACGGGTGGAGAAAAGTGTCAGGTGTGATGTGTGATAGAAGAGTTTCAGCTAAAATGAAAGGAAAGGTGTACAAAACTGTGGTGAGACCAGCGATGTTGTTTGGTCTAGAGACAGTGTCACTGAGGAAAAGACAGGAGACAGAGCTGGAGGTAGCAGAGATGAAGATGCTGAGGTTCTCTCTGGGAGTGACCAGGAAGGATAGGATCAGGAATGAGTACATCAGAGGGACAGCACATGTTAGAGGTTTTGGAGATAAAGTCAGAGAGGCCAGACTGAGATGGTTTGGACATGTCCAGAGGAGAGATAGTGAATATATTGGTAGAAGGATGCTGAGTTTTGAACTGCCAGGCAGGAGGCCTAGAGGAATTTTTATTTTTAATGTAAGTGATTTGGCTCACTTGAAATGAAAAAGACAAAAATGTTCTCCATGACATATGTAGTATGTTTTTGTGAGGGTCCTGCTTTGGCCATGGGGAGACACCTGTTTTGGATTTGGTGAGGTCCAGTTGTGACCCGACCGAGTCCTGTTCTGGAAGAAACGATACATGTACACCTTTCAGACATCACATTTTATTCAAATTAAAACATTCACATTTTGCACAATGATGTGTGCTGTTCCTTGTGATTGTGTAAATGCCTGTAACTCGTAGTCTGTAAATATCTAATTACTTTTTTTATTAGCATTTCTACTACCCATAAATTATCTAGTAGTAACCGCATTTAATGATTAATATCCATAAATAAAAAACACTTAATAAATGTAATTAGAATATGCAAAAATCCTACTTAAATTTTACCTTATTTTTCATGTGGTTGTACACTATGTCCAGATTAATGGCTTCCTCCTGCTTCTTGCTTTGAACTTCTCAAAAAGGTACATATACTCCGACAGCCATTCCGTCTTAAAAGAAAAGCATTTCTTTTTTACTTTGGTTTGATGAGTGGATGTGTCCCTGCCCGTTTGTATCCAGTCATTAACGAGTTAACCTGCACAGAGCCTATAGCAGGGTGCACATGTAGCATCGTCAATGCGTTGCATCAGTGACCTTCTCATATCATTGGTTGGACACCTGTCACTCGCTAAGGTACGATGCAAAATGGTACAGAAAACCTTGCATTGGTCTAATTAATTAGATTAGGTCTAATATTAGATATTACTTAATACGTTTGTATCAAATTTTATTTTGAGTGCAGAATAAATTTTCTTGTCCACTGAGAATGTGCGAGCAGTGCGCAATTGCGCAGGCGCGCAGTTTAGAGGGAAGACAGATTATGACTATGTTTGAGTATAATGTAACAATAATGATCAGGAGCGGGAACAGGATCAGACTCGGACTGGGGAGCGGGAACAGGATCAGACTCGGACTGGGGAGCGGGAACAGGATCAGACTCGGACTGGGGAGCGGGAACAGGATCAGACTCGGACTGGGGAGCAGGAACAGGATCAGACTCGGACTGGGGAGCGGGAACAGGATCAGACTCGGACTGGGGAGCGGGAACAGGATCAGACTCGGACTGGGGAGCGGGAACAGGATCAGACTCGGACTGGAGTTCAGGAACAGGATCAGACTCTGACTGGGGTTCAGGAACAGGTGTCGGAACAGACTTGGAACCAGGCGCTGGACCAGACTCGGGCCCAGGCGCCGGAATGGAAGTAAGCTGGCGTCCGGGCGTGGGGACCGGAACAGGCTGAGTTCGGGACGCGGGGACCGGAGCGGGCACTGGAACAGGCTCAAGGTCAAGCAGAGAAGGTGGAGCTGGAATTCCAGCATATGCTGTCAGCCATGCCCAGGTGTCTCTTCCCCGCTGTCTCCACTTGACAGCCTGTTCCGGATTCCAGGACTTGCTGCTGGTCAGGGCAGCAAGATAGTTGGTATCCGCTGGGTCCAGTTCTGGCTGGTTCATTCTGCCACACGCCAGCACTGCCACGCCGAACCGTGACACATACTAACAAGTAAATGGCTACAAACAGATGTTTGAACAGTTGTACACACAACAAAACATAATATTTTGATTAGAGCCCTTAAAGGTGAACTGACTTGTAGATAATATGTGTACGGTTGATAATATGTGTACGATTGTGACAAGTATTAATGTAACATATTGATTCTAAAAGTGTGGGACAGCATTTTTTGAAGCATGTTTTAAAATTTAAAAAAAATACTGCAAAGTGAATCTAAATATTTTACATTCTGTTTTAAATAAACCGAACATATATTTTAAAATATACCACTTAAAAAAAAAAAATCTTGAAAGTATTATTTTCAGAGATTGAATTTTAGGGGTTGGAGATTGGGACAACTACTTCCCAATAAAAGGTACCTAGGAAGGTCGCAT
Organism: Antennarius maculatus; assembly: GCA_013358685.1. Taxonomy (NCBI): domain Eukaryota; kingdom Metazoa; phylum Chordata; class Actinopteri; order Lophiiformes; family Antennariidae; genus Antennarius; species Antennarius maculatus. Next base: position 3,018,078 of record CM023626.1, on the reverse strand, counting down.
ACATGATGATTTTGTATATATTTAGTTTAATTACTATCTAGTTACAGTATTGTGTTTAACTAGATCACAACATAATCTTAGTAAATATTGAAAGTCTGAATTCTTAATTGTTTTGTTAAGTAGTTTGTTTTTTTATTGTGGGACAGTAATTTGCACAAATTCGGTAGAATGACCCAGTGGAAAAAACCTAAACTGAAACTAACTGTTTCATAATGATGATATTAACCTCGGTTTTAGCATGTGTGTCTCCTTAGGGAAAGAAAATCTAGATGAAATGAACTCGCTAGGCCCAAAATAGTAGAAAGACAAGTTTAATAGTTACCAAGGAAACTGTGGCTTTTATTTACCTGTTTTGCTGAATGAGGAGCTGAAAAGCTGGATGTTTTCATCACCCGAACTGAGTATAAAGGAGAGGGAATGACGAACCTACATTTATCACATGTTGTCAAGCGTGATGTTACCAATAAATAAGTATATGAGTGACTATTCTTTAAAGAATGTATCCCGTCAATTTGAAATAAATGTAAAGTGACCCCAACTCTAAATTGGGATAGGCTCCAGCGTAAACCTGATCAGTGGCTGAAGAAGACGCGATTACGATCATCTGGACTTCAGTGAATGAATGAGTGAATGTAAATGTAGAATTTACTCAATAATCAAACTTCTTGAAGTTGTTATTTAATTAGTTTTGTTGATTGTTGGCAGAGACACATGTCCTTGAAATGAGATTTGAAATTTATGGATAAAGAATGTTAAATTATTATGACCTAAAATAGATTGACGGCACAAAAGTGTCAGCACAAAGCATATAAGTGAAACTTTCATAATCACAGGATCAATAAGCTATAACGCTCTGTTCTTGATCTATTCATTTTGATTCGTGATGATTATTTTGCAGACAGTCAGCAGGTTCATAAAACTCAACAGAAAGTCAACAAAAGCAAAACTAATATACTGACACCAGCACACAGGGGAATTACACCATTAATATAATCTCTTACGAAACAACTTGGTCCTGAACAGAATGTGAACAAGCTGTACTTGACTTTAAAAATTGGTTTTAAAAAAATCTGCAATAAGCTTTTGGCAACTTGGCATCTGAAGCAAACTGAACACAAAATTGACCCTTTTTTGAGATAATATGATGAATTCAGCTACAGAGAAATCATTTAAAATCATATTTTTGACCTACTGACAAATATAACTCTGGTATTTCCCTTCCTGGTCCTTTTGTTGCAGTTGGTCCTAAATATCTGGCACTAGCTGCATCATGCAACAATGGCTCATTCACATTTATTATACTAATAACAACTGGGAACGCTGTAATATGTTCTTGTGTTTCCAAAATGTAGAGGCTGCTGATTGAAATGTGAACCGTTCAATACGCAGATGACTGCTCAGTCGGCCCATTGATTCATCTGTATATCATTTTTATCTGCAGATTCCATCCGGAAACTGATCTGAGCTCCAGCTTCTTTCCATTGTGTCATTATGGTGTTGCGATGGCCTCTGCTGAGCGCCTCATTGTACAATGTCACATCAGTGAAGTGCTCAAGAGTGAGAAATCAGTCAGGAAGTTGATAAGCGTGCTAAATTTATCAAGGAACCCATTGGAGATCATCGTCTTGCTTGTGTCTCCGTCATCCTTGTTTTGGCTGTCGTCAGCTCGTCTGGCCTAGCGCAGAAGATGGTGTGTAATTCTAAAAGTCATCACTATTTGGTACAGTACAAATCGTCCCTTGATATATTACGTGTGGGAAAAACCAGCTGTAGCTTACGGTAAAAAGCTCATTAACACCAATGAGAACTCATTGATCGTACGTGAACCTGAGCTTACGCACAGTAATATTTAACTTTGTAATGACTGCAGTCAAGATGTTCTGATAATATAGGCTGCTTCTTGTTATCTGAGAGGAAGGACGTCACTGATTTAAGGAGATCAGATGTGTCGTAATGGATGCTGTTGTTTTCATACAGGAGGTAGATCCACGTGTTGCACTCTCATCCTCCTCCTTGTTGGGAAGTAAATAAACAGAGGAAGCGTGATTAGATTTTAGTCGCTACCTGCTGCTGCATTGGAGTCTAAATACATTTCTTTATTTACTTTGAAGAGATTAACCACATTAATTGGATTTCACACAAACGTCTTCCCATAAAATTGTAAACAAAGAACAGATTAGCCCAGGAATCACAGTGACTAGTCCATGAGAACTACATTAACAGGACTAAAAACATGATAGAAGAGGTCATTTTAATGTAGAGTACACAAATAGACCAGTGAAACGATAACATCAAAATTTAATTAAGATGACAGCAAAGGAGAGAGTCGGCTGGTATGTTTACATCAGACTTTGGTGCATTAACAACAAGTCAATAAACAATTTGTTCTTTGAAAGAACTGACGAAGGCGTGTGACGACACCTATGTCTACTAGGAATGAATGGACGGTTTGAAACAACAGTTTGCCAAAAAGACTGTCAAACTTTATTGTATATATTGTAAGAATTGGTTGAATACATGTTGTAATGAGAGAGGTGTTTTAGTTGATTCTGGGGATGGCTACTACCAGTCAGTCCTTTTTTTTTGTTGTTAGGGTGAAGTTTGTTGTAATGGCATGTCCGAAAAAATAAAAATAGAATTAAAAACGAAAATCTAAATTTAAATTAAATTAAATTAAATTAAATTAAATTAAATTAAATTAAATTAAATTAAATTAAATTAAATTAAATTAAATTAAATGTAATTTAATTTAATTTCATTTAATTTGAATAAATAAATAAATAATTTATTAGATTTTTTTAGAGGTGTCTATACATTTATGCTAATCTATATTCATTTAATATGTCAATTTATATCCACCTGTGTGTGTGTGTGTGTGTGGGGGGGGGGTGCTTGCAGTGTAAATGAGGCAAACTGGTATTGAACTCTCCATGTAAACAAAGACATTCTCTGTCGTCATGGGTCACAGGGCATGTGATCAGATGATGGAAAATGACATAGACATGACTCCAGCACACGTCCACGCTCGTGTGGGATCATTTACTGTCACGTGAAGGTAAAAAAAACAAAAAAAAAAACCTGCATGCGTCAGTGGTAGTCAAACCCTGAAGTTTGGCTGAGTCGAGGGAGTAGTCTTCCGCTTGTTGAACGCTGCAGGATTCAGCCGGAGATTAAAATGAAGTCATTTTAAAAGGATGTTATTATCGCCGGAGCACAAGTTAGATGATGATGAGCCTATAAACACGGCCAGTCCCCTTTGAGCAAATTACAGGTGACATTTTCTTACATACACACTGTGGAAAAAGCAGTTTTGACTTCCTCACCTCCCCTACACTGTCACCATGCGTCACCCCTCTGTGGGACTCTCTTCAGCCCACCAAGGGAGGGAGATTAACGCTGTTTTCTAATTTTATTATTGTGTTTTTCTGCGTCCATCAGTGACATGCCTCTGTAGCAATGACGGAAGCTGGTCACAAAGAGATCTTTAATTTTGGCTGCCAGTCTGAGAAACAGAATGAGTCACACAGCACTGAGTGGCGGCACTGGATTGATGTCTCAGTTTGTCTTCGATGGGAGTTAGCAGTTTCATTTTCAAAATCTGCTTTCTGTGTGGAGGCAAAGTCAACACTCATGGAGAACAGGAATAGTTCGTTAATCCCATGTTTGTTTCTGAATGTTTACCTCACAAACCTCAACATCTGATTTATAACACTTCTTATGCAGATTATTAGATTTTATGCTATTTCAGTAGATGATGCCATCTACCTCTGATAGGCTACACACTGCTGATACTGATTGCTCTATTGGCTCGAGGGTTGAGGGTGAAATATTTTACGACATCACTAGTTGTGGACAAAAGTGAGCATCCCGTTTTTGCCTCCTTTTTATTGTGCGCTGTAAACAAAGAAGGCCGGTGTTTGGATTGTCTAATCTGTGTGATTGTAGAAACAGAGCACCACAACATCCATCACACCAGCTTATTGTTTGGTCACACTGAATAACTTTTCAGATGCACAATCACACCTGGGTATGAGTTATCAGTTCAACTAAGCTGTATGTTTCTGGAGATAGGAGGAAGCCGGAGAACCCTGAGAGAACCCACACAGACACGGGGAGAACATACAAACTCCGCACAGAACAAGAATCGAACCCAGAAACTTTTGCTTTGAGGCCATGGTGCCACCGTGCTGCTCCTTCACTTTAGATAAAAATCTTAATTTCCCAGAAAAAGCTCTAAAATTTCAGAATAATTTTCTGTTGGTTTCATTTCATCCATAAATCTGTGATTAGTTCTTGTATTTTTACTTGTTGTATATGTAGTTTAATGCTAACAATGATTTTTTAAAAATTACTATTTTTTTTACAGTGTTTCTCCTTCATCCTGAAATGTCTTAATATATTTATTACAAAATTATTTTCATCAATCGATCAACTTTTATTTATAAAGCTCTTAATCACGTCAACAGATATTTCAAGGCGCTTTAACAGACAGAAAAACGCAACAGAACCCTCCAGAGCAAGCATAAGCGACATCAGCATGGAAACAGTCCCTCATTGAGGAAGAAACTCCGGCCGGGACCCTGACTCTGGTTGGCAGCCATCCGCCCTGATGGGTGGGTTTAAAAGAAATACAATGAAGATAAGGACAGGAAAAGGGAAAGAGAGCAACAGAGAGAGTGGCAGATAGGCCAGACAGAGTCAGTGTCTTTATGGTTTTACACGATTTGATGCAGGCATTGAAGTGGGGACTGGAAAGTCCATAATTTATATGGAATACATGTTATACAGTATATGACATATAATACTGCATATTTATCATAGATATAATAAATAGCTCATATATTTTTGTTATATAATTAATCATATATAAATGTCATTACAATGACTTAATGTCAAGTACTGCAATTGTGTGCACAATTCAAATTTTTGTTCATATCAATAATTTCGCATCATTTCTCTTTGAAATTGGAAATTAATTCAAATTTAAGATCAGTAAAATAATCGTCATCAATGGTTTTAAGAGAGATTTGAGCACCAATATGCAACTGATTGAATAACCTCTCTCCTACAGTTGTCACCTTCACCAAGAACACTTCAACTTCAAATTGTGTCTTTCTCATCTCTACTGGCCGTGATTAGACGAGTGACTTGAAGTGGTGTTCAAGTGAACTCCCCCAAGGTGATCAAGTCCATTCGGCTGAAGGATCATTTGGAGTTCAAATCAAGACAAGTGTGACAAACTATCTCAAATCATCTTATGTTTTGACTTATAAAACATGCATGAATGACGGGTAGGGGGGGACAAAAATATTTTTGTCCATTAGCCACTGACGTTAGAGTGCTCTTACCGATGCTTGCTTTGCGATTTCCTAACATGAAATGAATCACATTGCTGCTGAGAATGCCCACATTATACTCGTGTCTAATGAAATCACTCTCAAACATTTGGAATAAACTAGTTACCTCTGCCAAGGATTTGTCTGTTTGTTTGACAGCAGGATTACTGGACATATTTACTGTCAATCATTCATTCGTCTTCTTGAAGACAAGGTTTTGGTTAAGAACAGCAGTGCCATCGATTACATTTGCATTAACACAAAACTGCAATGTTTTTTCACAAAATGTTTTTTTAAAACAAACATCAATAAAGTAATGAAATGCTATTTACATATTTGTAAATTTTTTTTAAATATTTTTTATTTCCATGGTTACAAGTTCTGTTAGCCTTATTACATGGGAGAGATTTGTCTGAGGGTGTCTGAGTTATAACATCTCTCATCTTCCACATGTGTATTTTGATATTATAAGAATTTATCACAATTTATATGCCATCATTTTTATAATGAGTTATTTAAATATAAATCAATAATCATTTAAATGCTAATGGACTGAATCAGAGGGAAGCCTATCACAAGCTGAATACTATCCATATACATAAACCCCCAAAGCCTGTGTGACCTATCTCATATGGATGAACGATATGAATGAACCAACATGAGTCATCAGCCGTGATGGTGTGTTACCATCAAAGGACCAAGGAGTGTATCAATTCAGACTGTAGTGTTTTCTCTACATCAACAATCAGAGCAGACATTATTCAGGGAAAGCGAAGGTTGGTCTCAATGTTTACCTTTACTAGCTGCTAAATTAACAATATACACATCAGACTCCAATGTCCCAGAAACCTACATAAAGAGAAATGTCACGGTCACATATTAGAGGTAAGACGAGCAGACAGAGAAGGGTCTAAATAAAGGCGCGTCCATTATATAAGTGGTCGTAATCTCTATTGATTTTAAAAGGCTCTGGTCTCTCGTTCATTCTCCACGTTCTACATTACTTCATTTCTGGATGGAACTCTGCAGCTGCTTTTTAAAAGAATTTTAAGTGAACATGGAAGGAAATGTAATAATAAGAGTGATTTAAATATGTGTTGGAGTGAATTCTATTTTTATGTTCATTACCAGAGCCTGAAGTCTTTGTGTGACCATTATGTGCTTTCTCCATAGTTCAAGTTGGACAAAGTGTGAGAATGTATTGTTAGCTTCTTGTCCTTTCTCCTTTTCTCCTCATGCTGTCGACATTCAACTAATCACTTTTTTTCCCTTTAAGTGTGGATATCTTTGTCACACTTAAGAATAAGATGTCAACGTGTAGATATATTCCCATAGAATTTCCTCATATTAACTTCCCCTCTTCCCTCATTTGTGCATGAACAGGAAGTCCATGCACCATCTGGGTGATGGTTTTTCCATCTGTCTCACACGTTTCCTGACTCTTCCCACCTCTGCTGTATTGTGATAAACAAGGACACTATCCCAATGCAACACCTTCCTACAGCTGTCATACTGTTGTTGTCCTTGACTCTTTCAAAATGAACATCATGTAGGTGGCACCGTGCTGCCCTCTTTGGTATTCATGAAACAGGCAAATTTACATATTTACATACCTTCACGTTAGACTTCTGTGATCATGTGGTCTGTAAAACGATCACTCATTAGCCAAGATCAAATCAAGCAAATTGGTGTTGGGTTACAGGTAAACATGATTTACTTGCAAGCACATCAGCAGAACCATGAGAGACGGACACTTTGAGGTAACACTGACACTGACAATGTCTATTATTGGCCCACATCTTTCCGATCATTTCTGTCCATACGTCTCAAAAGCTTTACCAATAATGAGCAATGAAAAGGTTAAAAAGACATGGCATTCATTTAATCATCACTTCCTAGCTCATACTTATGTTAAAGTTTTCAACTTTAATAAGGTCATTCCATGTCACTTTAGAGATGTATATATATCACGCTGCCATGGAAACTGTGGTCATAGCAATGACTTTTTCTGAGGGTAGTAATTATTCGATGCTGATAAAAATCTTCAGAGAGGGTTCTAGAAGCAATCCAGTGATTGCATGACGGTGACAAAATGTTGCACATGAAAGAAATATACAAATAAACACAAATTTATGTCATTGAATTTATACATAAAATCCAAGATGGAGATATTTCTTTGGCAAAATCTGAGGACTTAAAGGTTGAAAATCATTCCCTAAGTTTAATTGCCGTTCATTCACCTCACCCTGACTAATTAGGTTGACATGATGGCTCAGCGGGTTACGCTTTTGTCTCGCAGCAGGAAGGTTGCGGGTTGATTTCTTTCCCTACGGAGTTTGTCCAGCATAATCTCAGCTATGTATCGATGGCAGTGTCTTTTTTTTTTTTCTTCCCCTCTTTGTTACTTTAATGTACATTTGACCTTTTCTAATATTATCATATTTAAATTACAATCCAGATCTCCCACATCTGGGTTGTGGTTCTAATATGGATCCAGCTGTGACAACCCAAAAATAAATAACAATACAAAAAGGTTGCAATCTCATATTCCTGAATGTGAAAAACAACCCACTAAACTTGTGTTGGAGAAAATGAGAGCTGGCAGACACAGATGGAGAGACGGGAAGTGTTCTGTCTCGCTGAAGTGTTCTGGACTCGGTGATCTTTCTGCAGAAGACTCTGTCGTGATGCAATGGCTCACCGATGGAAACTACAGCCTTTATATTCAGTGGTGTGATGGATACATGGATCGCTGCAGTGTTATTTTCCAGGTTAACAAGTTTGCTGTGTTCTCACAGGGTAATCCCTCAAACACTCTGGTTACTGGGGAACGCAGTGACATCCAAACTGTGTGTGAATATCAAAATGTGTGCCGGGTACAACTCGCAGAGTGTGATGTCAGTTTCCTGCCTTAATGATTATGATGTGGTTTCTCTACATCATTAGTGAAGGAATGTAACCAAGTCCTGTACACCTACACAATTAATGTATTTAACTACAATTCTGAGATATTTGTGCGTTATTTGATGATTATCATTGTTTTTTAATACAAGGCAGATTGCATTTTCATCAGAAATTTTTTTTTGTCTATAATCATATTTTAAAAAACAACAACAAAATCCAATTTTTAAAAATCCAATGTTTAAATATAGGGATAAGTCTGGAATGTCAAAAACTATTAATTATACCGCAGCGTCAGCATTTTTGTGATTTTGCACCAGACTGGCAGTGATTGTTCAACCAGCCTCACACCAGTACAGTATTTTCCGCACTATACGGCGCACCTAAAAGCTTTTAATTCTCTCAGTAACCAACAGTGCACCTTATAATCCAGTGTGCCTTATATATGGAAAAAGTTTTAACATAGGCCATTCATTGAAGGTGCGGTTGAGTGTAGATGGAGTGAGATGTGAGGCCTAAGGGGAATCGGTTGTGTGTTGATGTGTTCACACATGCACACACAATGTTGGCTGAGACTGGTTCCCAGACGATGACTCAAAATGACTGCATCTTTTCTGGGCTTCACCAGCTGGTTGAAATTTGTGATTTCAGAACAACCAGACTGTCAAAACTTTACATCTTCATATTCCCCTCAAGTTGATGAAAGCTCACCTACAGACTGTCTCAGCTGCGCTTGGTAATTCGCTCTAGTCACCAAATGCAAAGAAGGAGCAGATGTATTTCCCTGTTAAATATTAGTATGGTGACATCGTCACTGAGAGTATGCAAACACACAAGCTTCGCAGACAGATGGCTATACCTTTTTTTTTAAGTGTGTTCATTGACATCAGTAGAGTGTATTTATTGGCTTTCAGCACATTCACTATCAACACAGCAACACATTCCCTCAACATAATGTTGAACCCAAGTAACAGAAACAAGGAAAAGAATTAGACTGGCTCTGTCACATTATGGAAAGAATTGTGACATCATTCATTTTGTTTTTTCTATCTGTATTTATCTGTACTGCTCAGGCGCTAAATCGAAGTCAAGTCAAAAGTCAAAGTCTTTGATTTTGACCTGCAAGACGCAAATTTGCTGCAGAATTTTTGTGAGACGGACGAGGAAGACTGTCGTTATGGAGGGGATTACAGTAAGGAGAAGATGGTCTTTTTGTTTTGGGTTAGGAGATCTCTATAATTTCAAACTGACCAGCCACCTATACAAATGTTGCTATGACGACCGTCTATACACTGTACAGGCTGATGGATCGAAGCAGGAGGCTTGGCAGGAGGGAGAGATAACACTAAAGAGTCAGACGGCTTCAGTCAAGTGAATCACAGTATCGGTCCGACCTTCTGTCACCTCAGATGATCTCCCCCAAGTGTATCCTGAGGTGAGGGCACACCAGGCCACTCTCCCCCCTCTTGTTGCTCCTCCACAACAGACGAATGAAAACACAATCCCGTCTCTGTTCAGCAGCAATCTGAAATGTTAGATGTCAGCAAAAAAGTGTTACATAATAATGATACATCAGGTTTTTACTGATATATATATTCGGAATTTTTTTTTTTTTTTCTATCTTTCTTACTTTGTTATAGCTGAGAAACTTTTGATTAATATATCAACTTTTCATATGCAGCCAAACTGAAGTTTAAGACATGATTTCATGTTTAAAAATGTATTTTTATTGCTTTCCACATGGGTATACATCATTTTACTTTGTTGGTTTGTGTGTATTTTAAAACATTAGAGTCTGTTTTGGTGCTCATTTTTTTTAAAAAACCACTGTTCGTTTTAGAGTTGTCCCAAACTCAATTTTGTTGAGCCTAGATGTTTTTTAATATATGGGTTCAAGGATGGAATGAAGTGCAATCATACCTTTTTATTCATGTTATAGATGTTTTACTCACTTGGTTAGAGTTACAATTTCAACATTTCTGAACTCACGTAGCTTCTGTCTAGCGTTTGAAAAACTATAGCCTGATGATTAAATATCACAGAGTGACTGAACTTACTGGTTCATCCACATTAGTGTCAGCACTGAGACAGCTAAGAGGATTATGATGATGATTCAGTATTGCACACCCTGATGTTGATCAACGCACGTCTCTTTCGACCTAATCAAATTGGATGTGCAATGCTTTAGAGCTGGTGCTGCTAATGCTGAATAACTTACTGTAGTTTCCTGTGAGAATTCGTAGCATTAATTACTGAATTAAAAGAACCTAAGGGACCCTCGTGTGACAATAAAGCAGTCAGGACCTTATTCCATGCTGACTCCTGTTCTAGCACATAACAGGGGTTGTGTCTGATTCTAACTTTAGCAGGTTTTTTGAGTGACGCACGTAATCGACTTGCCTGTGCATGAAAGTAAAGCATGGCCTGGGTCGACATACGTGTGTCCTGGTCTAACTTGTTCTTGGCTCATGTTGTGGTATTCAATGTTACTTGACTGTTAGTCAGCAGATGATCAATGCTGTTCGGGGTTGTTTCCTGCTGTTGGTCAATATTTTAAATCTGCCTTCAGGCTGTTAGATATCATTATTGCTATTGTGCATGAGGCATGTCTAAATGCGTTCACTCACCTAGCCCAAAAAATACTAAAACATAATTTGATCAAAGACAAACAGCTCACAGACACAGTGTGACACAATAACACACAAGATGTGAATATCAAACACTCATGTCATCCTACTTCTCCTTCGCAATTTATATTCTGTTATTTCTGGTACAGCTGTGCACGTCACAGTTATTTTTAATCTTCTGTTTGGTATCAGAAAAAAAGCTAAACTTACATCACCTTGCGTAACAAGGATAAAGTTATGATGAGCGCTAGCAGTGGAACGTAACATGATTAATAGTCTTCAAACCTGCTATGAGGCTATGTTCTGAGACTGAAACTATAATAAAGATGCAAAAATGGTGCACAGTGCGCCATCGTTCTTTGCGGTTAATGCGTTCCAGGAACCACATGCGATTAACGAATTCTGCAATCGAGCGACAAACTATTTATGCTATTATTTATGGTAATTTAAATGTTTTTGACCCTCCCCATATTGATATTAAACCACCTTCTATCTGTATTACTATTTCCCACACTCTTATCGACTGTTTAAAGCACTTTTGTGTCTCACGGAAGTCAGAGACTGACAAAACGTAGCGCACTTCCGGATGCCGTCAGCCAATAGGATGCGCGTACGGTATCACGTGACTGCCTAACAAAAATCCGCGATGAGGTGAAGTCGCGAGCGTTGATGCACGAATGCAGAAGGGCGCACTGTATTGGTAACATGTTATGTGAGTTGTTGACATGTTCTGTGTCATAATTTTCTCTATTAATGTTTCATTGGTGATAACACCATTAGTTCAGTCCAGTGGGTTTTGGCTGGGGGACCGGAGGGTCGCTGGTTCAAAGCTTGTGTGGACCAAAAATATTTTGAGTGTGAGCTGGCAGTGGGAGGCATCAGTTCACCTCCTGAGCACTGTGCTCTTTAAAGGCACTGCCCCCCTAAAAGTTGCTCATTGAGGCGCAACAAGACGATGCCCCTCGCTGCTCCCACTGTATACAGTATGTATATGTGTGTGTGTGTGTGTGTGTTTTCCAGGGGCCTGTGCACATATATACGCATGTTTAAAAGACAAATGGTAATCATGAGTGGAAAATTAATTTCCCCAAGGGGATTAATAAAGTACAATTCTAAATTAAAGCTGAGGTGGATGGAATCACAATGAGGTCCATCCTCTGTGGAACATACTGTGCATATCTTTTCATATTGTCCTGAACTAAGTGTGCTCTTGGATTTATGCTTACAAAAAGTTTCATTTCCAGAGGACTTGTGCTGGGAAGGATATCCAGATTTAACTGACAGCCGTAGCTCCAATCCGTTCCAACTAAACCCAAACAAATTTGGTTCTGCTCAGTCTAGTCTAGCTACAATGATCTTGTCCACATCAGTCAAATCCAATCAAAATCAAAAATGTATGTCAATTATGATTTCATAAAAACAATGCAATGGAAACAGCTCTATGATCTGTGGAAAATACAGTAAAATATTGAGTTTATATAAATGTTATTTAATTATTTATCATGTAAAAATTGTGGTTGTACAAATAAATATCCCAAATTAAGTCAAAACCAGTTCAACATCAGGACATATTGAACCAACAATTGAGACCATAAACCCATTAAGAGTTTATTTATTGGGGTTAGGAGCAATAGGGTACTAATGTAGGTCCAACTGTAAGGCGTTTCTGCAGTGTTTTGCAAATAACTACAGACAACTCAATGCTAAAGTAATGTAGGAAACGGATTCTGTCTGAAAATAACAGCGCAGAGGGCTGAAAGAAAATGGAAACAGATCTGAGCAGCAAAGCGAACATTTCAAAGGTATGACATGGTGACTGAAGCGATATCACCCCTGAGAGCGATGCATCAACCCCCTATCCCCAACCCCAACCACCCCTTCCTCTATCATCTGTAAGTGCGTCTGCGACATGACCTCTCAGCCCTCAAAGAATTTATTTTACAAATGCAGTCCACCTTGAGTCTTGATCAAATAGAGGGTAAAAGATAATGCCCGTGAAATCATGCCCCATTGATACCGCACTGAAAGAATGCACTTTTCTCTGAAATTACAAAAGGGTCTGAGCCTCACAATGGTCCAATCACTCTCCTGTGAGGCAGCTCCTGGACTCACACTGCTGCACATCCCCATTTTCAAATGGGAGGGAGAAGAGCGGTTGAACATGGTAATAATAAACCCAAATGATCCCGTGATCACGGACTGGTCTGGACAGAGCATGAGCGCTAAATCCCTCCATTCAAGGCATGTATTTAGAGGCAGAAAATGAAACAAGCTCATTGAACACTTGGTGTGCACATCAGTGGCTTTTCAATGCGAGTCCGAACCATTCAAGATGGAGCCTATGGTGTTTTTGTATTCTTAAAAGCAACAAAATACACACCAGTCACTGTGTGTCTTGGGGTAAAGCCTGTCTTCATCCATCCAAACCCATATGTCATCTTACTGTTGTTTAAATTGGAATGTCTCCATTCCTTTGGTTCAATCATTCTGCATTTTTTTTTGCATTTCTTGAATGGATTACATTGTCCATATCTTGCTAATTATATTATGTAGCGTCTCGTGTGTCTTGGTGTATTTTGGTGTGCTTTGGTCAAGTGGTCTTACACATTTTAAATTATAATCTTTGGTAATCTTTGGTAGCAACATGATTGAATGTACATGTTATTACCAAAAGTAAATGCTAGAAAGAAAAAGATAATGCCAATAATAACACAACATGACACGTGTGTCTCGTACGTGGTGTGTGTTTTGTCTTATCAGTGACTCAGGATCACGTGGACATGGGTTGAGGTTGGGAAGGTGGAAATTTTATTTGTCATAACATGTTTTGCACTTGCCTGTTTGCTTATCCTCACCCGCTGTTTCTCTCCTTTCATGCCCCCAACCGGTGACACTCATGATTAATACAGTTCCAAGATAATATAATGACCACATAAAGTACTTTGATTGTGACTTGTGTCCATTGCTTCCTCCTTCATTGTTTGTGTTTTCACGTAGCGTAGGTGCAAACCGTGGATGGAAACATGTAATACTGGAGATACACACGACCCATATGATGGATCCTCAAAAAGTAAATACGCCTAACAGAGCTTGTGTGTGTGTGTGTGTGTGTGTGTGTGTGTGTGTGTGTGTGTGTGTGTGTGTGTGTGTGTGTGTGTGTGTGTGTGTGTGTGTGTGTGTTTGTGTGTGTGTTTGAGAGAGATTCACAGCAGGAGGTTCTCCTCCTCTTTTGTTGATCTTCATCGGCTGAGTGGAGATGAGGCTTATCTTAATGTGGCTGCATAACTGGAAGGCCAGCCGTCTCCATAACACAGACGCCCACCAGCACCCAAACACACCAATACGGAAATTGATGCTGATCCATTCACGTGTGTAAATGGTAAGTGGAACATACATGAGGAATTGAGTTGTTTATTTTTGCTATTGATAATCCATATACACTCAGATAAGGCCATTGCACTTTGAATAGAAAGCACATTTCCTGTATCACCGGAAAAGATGATTTGTAATGAATTGATTTTTAGCGCGACATTGAAGATTTTGATGAGTTAAACAGTTAATAACCTCAATCTATGCCCTGTGCTGGACAGGACATTACACTGAAATGATTTTCTATCCAAATAAATTAATTTCAGTTTATTCAAAAGCAAAAATAATAAATAATTCTAGTAAAAGCCATTACAGTTCAATTTTGTCTACTCCTATACAGTTGTCAAAAATTATTCTAGTCCTTTTAAGTCATATTTATATTAAATATGATACTTTCAAATCCAGTTCAGTCCAATATAAACAAAATCCAGATTATCGAAACCACACTTGTCAGTTTTAATCCAGACAAGGTCTTTGCCAGTCAGGGCTGTAAAGCCAGTTCATTCCATTCCAGTTTAATTATCATATCACTTTTCTGGTCTAATTCTCTAATCTCTAATCCAGTCTATCCTGGTCCAGTCCAATCTAATCCAATCCAGTAAAGTCAAATTCAGTGAATTCCAGTCTGGTCCAAACAAAGTTATAATTCACTCCTGTCCACTCCAACTAAACCCAGAAAATTTTGGTCCAGCTCAGTCTAGTCTATCTACAATGATCTAATTGAATTCAATCAAGTCCAGTTCAGTGAAATCCAATCAAAACGAACATACAGTATTCCAATTCAATCTAGGCCCACTAAGCCCAGTTTAAATTGACCCAGTCCAAAGTCAAAATTGTCAAATGCAATGAATCCCAGTCCATTAGAGAGAGATCTAACAATCTTGTGTAATTTAGTTCCATCCATTCCACTGAAATCCACTTTTCTCCAATCGAAAAGGATGTAATCCCGTTCATTTCTGTGTATTCCAATCAGGATCCAACCAGTGTAGTTTAATCCAGTTTGCTTCAGTCTAGTCAAGTGATAGCAAATCAATCCAGCCTGCAGGTAGAAGATACAGTGACTGAGTACCGTTTTATGAACAATGCTGATAGCCTCAAAGGATACAGACTGTTATTGCCATTGAACATCTAAGATATTAATTATGCTGCTAAATTCACTGAATCAATTGGGCAGAGGGTTAAAACAACTAACAACGGCAAAATTAACAAGGCCTCCTCCATTTCTACGCACACTCTGATCACCATCTCATCCTCCAAACACCCCAGATAGCGCTCCAGTGTGCTGCAACCCATCGAGGACACGGATCATTTACATTAACACAGACGGGCGACGATGGGTGCACAAAGTGAGCAGGAAGGCTTTAGGATTCTCTGGACAGACAACTGAGAAAACCTCAAAGCAAAAGAATTTTGACACACATGCACGCCACATGGCTTTGTTTGGGGTCCCTGCTCACTTTAGCGCTGTCGAGTGGACTGCTTGGCAACTGGTGACGAATGAGCATGCACACACTCAATCAAACACACGTACAGAGGGCCATCGGGGTTATGGTGCCCTCACGTAAGGCTAATGACATGGGGAGCAACTGGTGCAACAGATGGCCCTCGCTATGTCATATGAGGGCCTCTGTTAGTAAGTGGCATCGCTATGACTGTCTATTATTCACACCAGTGCACACGTTTACACATATTCGTGCAGCATGACTTCTCCTGGGCCCATTCCGCGCGCCGTGTTTGTCTTGTCCTTGTTTTATACTTTATCCGTGGAAATGCAGAATGTGGAATGATTAATGTGCAAATGTTTGAGTAATTCACGACCATGTGAACCCTTGACCAATTAAAAATTCATGGCAAACCAAAACCTTTGGTATTGACATTAAGACGGGTGAGTCTGTCTGAGATCTATTGATGTGTTTTATGTATGGTGGGGATTTATTTGTCAGGGAATTTGAGGCCCCTACTGATCCCCCAGTTATATTCAACCCCTCTTGGGATTGGAGACAGACTCTGCCCCCTCAGGTTTCCATTAAACAAAGTGCACACAGCACAATGGAGCAGTGAAGACACCAGGCACTTTTGCTAGGCTAGAATAAAGGTACCTGGTTCCGGTGTCTCTCTGTGTCAGTCTGTAAATTATAAACCTTATTAAACCTTTTTCTTCATGTTCAGATTTTTTTTAAGTGAGTTTTTTTTCTCCTTTCCTTTTTCTTCATAGTCAAGCTACCTGGTTACTCATTGGACAGCCGTGCCTTACCAACCATTAGTTACATGCATTTATGTATTTGTGCAATAAATCTTTTTTTTTTTTATTATCTCAATTAATGCTGAATAAAAAAAAAAAAAAAATCAAAACTAGTATACAAACAGAATTGGTAAAGAGCTGCCTGTTGCTGAATCTGTGATACAATTGTGATCCCTGCTGATAGAAAAAAGGTATTACAGCTTTCCACAACTGCGCCTGCTCGATTACAAAATGAGGCTTCAATTCTTCTGTTGTTCTGGAGAACTAATATATTAAAAATTTTAACAATTACCGATAGGGCAGAGATTAATCAACAAATTGCTATTTTGTCTCAAGGACTAAGTTTTCTGTCGCTAGGAATTTTTCCACAGTTCTCTGAGATTATAAAAAAAAGGGAGGGAAATGTGATTAGGGTGAAAGACTGATGACAGATTGGTGCACCGATTAAAGATCAGTAAAAGTTGGGTTGAACTGTAGCCACACAGAAAAACGGACGGCATGCCTGTAATTTGCATTATGAGAACAATTCTTTCTGTGTTATAATAAGGACCACTGAGTGTAATAAACTACTGATAGAGGGATTGTTTCAGCGTCACAGTGTTCCAGACTGGGATTTTCCTTTTTATCTTTAAGAAAATGGGATCACAGTTAGTCATAGCGTGAGTCACCGTGTGTCTGAGCACCCTGTCTGTATCATTTCTGCATGGAGACACATGTTCCACTTGTACTATAAGTGGAGAATGCAATCAGTGGGGACAGGACAGTAAATTGAGTGGAAGTGGGTGGAAACAATGTGTGGATTCATTTTGTCTCCATCTTTGTTAAACTTTGTTAGATTGAAGAAATCACCATTTTTGTGAAAGTTTTTAAAAGTAGGATTGACATAGCAATCAGAAGCAGGAGTCAAAGATCCTTGTGACATCTCCAAGAGAAAAAAAAAAAAAAGACTTTAGACATCCTGACCTTCTCCTTCTCTTGCAGGGGAACAATTTGTACAAACTTGAAATGATAGTTTTTAATTATTATTGATCTTCACTGCTGAAATCAGCAGTAAATAGAAAAACATCATACATTACATTGTTCAACAAACATATCATATATGAATCATTGTCTGAGATATTTAAAATATCTTATGCAATTAGAAGTTTTATTTCCATCAAACTGTATTTCTTGAACCTCTTTGTAAGACATTAATTTTATCAACGATTCACTGTTCCTGCCACACTGTAATCTGTAAAAGAGTCATTCAAATCTTTTTCCTCATGCAAAGAGGTCATGCTACAACTACTTAACAGTATTGCAAACATTACTCAAACAATTTCAACAAAATTTGGTGGAAGCTTCGACCAAAAAAGGATCCGTTGATTCATTTTCCACCTTATTTGACATTATATGACGGGATGTCTCCATCAAACCTGGGTGAACATGTGCTCCATTGACTGCCATACAAGTTGCAATAACAGATTGCACATATATGACTTGAATGTGAGCTTCAAAACAGCAACAATTTGGTGCTCATACATTAAGGAAAAATAACATCATAATATTAATGTAAAAATAATGTTTGGTGCACAAAAAAAATCTAAACTCTGACAAATTCAAGTGATAAAGTGTTTCATTTATTCATTTTTAAAATCTTTTGTTGATTGATAACAATAGAATGAGTGAATTTCCTGTCCTGCAGTGAGTCACGGTGTTCCTTCTCTTACGTGACATCTGATCATGCCGTACTGTGTGAAGTTGACCTGTTCTCTCCATCTGTTTTGGTCAGACAGTCTTTGCTCTTCCTCCCACTCATATTTCTATTCCTCTTCACTTTGTTCTGACCCTTTATAGAATTCAACAAACGGTTTCAGTCCAATGTTTCAGAACAATGAAAGCAAAACTTATTGACAGGGAACAAGGAATTCAGGTTAAAATGTTCCTACACCAGGTCCTTGTTCAGAAAAACATTTTTCCCACTATTCCATGCCCAGACGTGCACGTCATACCTCATGTTTAATACTCTTCTGTCTTAGCTGTCCCTTGTACTGCCTAGAAAATTGTGTATCAGGTATGATAAATATGCACAGGGGCAGAGATCAGTTTATTGACAGCTTTTCAGGATGAATTAAAAGATTTTTTCACATTAGCAATATTGACCTGTAAAAAAAACCAGAATATAGTTTTTAAAAAACATTTTTTTAACTGAGACAACATGCTGAAGTGCAGGAACTGGTAATGTCTGCGAGATACAGTGTGTGCTTTCCCTGAAGCACATACTGTATCTCTTTTTACAGTCAACCCTTGGTTTTCGAACGCTTCTGTTCTCGACCAAATCGGTTTTCGACCAGAAAATCCGAGAATTTTACGTCTCTGAACTCGACCAAAATTCGACTCTCGACCAAACCGAAAGAAGCCGAGCGTACCTGAACGCGACTCACTTGGGAGCCGAGCGAACTCGAATGCCCAGGATGCTTCCTCCGTAGCGCATTTGTGTTCAAAGTTTGATAGGATATCTTTTATCAAAATAAAACAGTGTCTATTTCTACCCCTTTTTATTTATGGTAAACCGTATACAGTGCAGTTTATGGTGTAAAATAGTAAAAAAAAACCTTAAAAAAAGTTGTTTTTTAGACTTGGAACGGATTAAAATTATTTACATTAATTATAATGGGAAAAATAGTTTCGGATTTTGAACAACTCGCTTTTCGAACAGCCTTCTGGAACGGATTATGTTCGAAAACCGAGGGTTGACTGTATAGAGGTCACCTCCACAGGAGTCTGACGCCCTCTGCTGGTGGGAGCTCTGCAGGTGCAGCTTAAGTCACTCAACTCCCTTCAGAAATAGAATCTAAAGGATCAGAGAATCATGAGCACTGTGGGCCTGTAAAGACCAAAATATGTGGGGCAGTTCCTCTGGCCGTAACCTGACTTTGCAAAGATTTTGCAAAAAAACATCCTCGTATTTTGAGTAATCCTGCTGAAATGACAAGCAAAGCAATATTAGATAAGTGTAGTGAAGCAGATATGGATATTGAACATCATCGATTACCATGAGAACATACATGAAAATGAAACAAAAAGTAAGGAAATTTGTGTTTGGTAGATTATTTCTTTGTTGTAACAATGATGCTTAGAAATAAATCTTTTATATTGTTGGAAAGCCTGTTTATTCCACACTTGTAAGAAATATGCCAGCGGTGGGCGGTCAGGGCCAGCATGGACTTCTCTGCTGGTCTAACATAACCAGAAATCATGATAATATTTATGATAAACGTTAATTATATTTTCATTAATTTTCCTTAAATATATTCAAATATATGTATGAATATATAATTATACATTTGGATATATATTGGTACCTCTACTTAGAAAATTAATTAGTTCTGGAAGAAATTACGTAAGTAGAAAATTTCGTAAGTAGAAACGCATTTTCCACGCAAATGCCCTAAAATTCCAAGTTCCAAGTTCCAAGCCCCCCAAAATTCAGACATGTTTTATAAAGCATAAAAATGCATCAAAACATGTAACAAATACGTCACAATTAGATTATTACACAATAAATGAGAGTGGCGCATAATGTAGAAAACAAAGAATATAGTAAAGAATAAAAATGATGGTCATTTACCTTTTAACTGCCGTCCTCATTGTTTTTTGCCCTCTTTGGTTCATGCGCTCCTGCCTCACCATGAACAACAGAGTGAATTCCAGTCCTCCTTCTGAACTTCTCCAACCACCCACGCCATGCCTTAAACTCCTTAAACTTCCTTTAGTTTTAATAACGTGGTGATTGTAGATGCATTACGGCCATATTCTTTGGCGAGATCAACCAAACGCATCCCTTTTTCATGTTTTTCTATGATCTCTTGCTTTGTTTGTACGGACAAAAAACTCTTTTCTTCGTCTTTTCTTTTCCTCTTTTCTCCGTCACTTTCTTGGGGTCCATAGTGAATACTCTAAAAGTTAATATCTTCTTCTTTCCTTTTGGCTTTTTCCTTCAGGGGTCGCCACAGCGAATCAACCGCCTCCATCTAACCCTGTCCTTTGCATCCTCTTCTCTCACACCAACTACCTTCATGTCCTCTTTCACTACATCCATAAACCTCTTCTTTGGTCTTCCTCTAGGCCTCCTGCCTGGTAGTTCAAAACTCACCATCCTTCTGCCAATATATTCACTATCTCTCCTCTGGACATGTCCAAACCATCTCAGTCTGGCCTCTCTGACTTTATCTCCAAAACCTCTAACATGTGCTGTCCCTCTGATGTACTCATTCCTGATCCTATCCTTCCTGGTCACTCCCAGAGAGAACCTCAGCATCTTCATCTCTGCTACCTCCAGCTCTGCCTCCTGTCTTTTCCTCAGTGACACTGTCTCTAGACCAAACAACATCGCTGGTCTCACCACAGTTTTGTACACCTTTCCTTTCATTTTAGCTGAAACTCTTCTATCACACATCACACCTGACACTTTTCTCCACCCATTCCATCCTGCCTGGACACGCTTCTTCACCTCTTTTCCACACTCTCCATTGCTCTGGACTGTTGATCCTAAGTACTTAAAATCCTCCACCTTCTTGATCTCTTCTCCCTGTAACCTCACTCTTCCACTTGGGTCCCTCTCATTCACACACATGTACTCTGTCTTACTGCGGCTAACCTTCATCCCTCTCCTTTCCAGGACAAACCTCCACCTCTCTAGCTTCTCCTCCACCTGTTCCCTGCTCTCACTGCAGATCACAATGTCATCTGCAAACATCATAGTCCATGGAGATTCCTGTCTGACCTCGTCTGTCAGCCTGTCCATCACCATAGCGAACAAGAAGGGGCTCAGAGCTGATCCCTGATGCAGTCCCACCTCCACCTTGAACTCCTCTGTCACACCTACAGCACACCTCACCACTGTCTTACAGTCCTCATACATGTCCTGCACCACTCTAACATACTTCTCTGCCACTCCAGACTTCCTCATACAATACCACAGTTCCTCTCTGGGCACCCTGTCATAAGCTTTCTCCAGATCTACAAAAACACAATGCAGCTCCCTCTGGCCTTCTCTGTACTTCTCTATCAACATCCTCAAAGCAAATACTGCATCTGTAGTACTCTTTTTTGGCATGAAACCATACTGCTGCTCACAAATGCTCACTTCTGCCCTTAGTCTAGCTTCCACTACTCTTTCCCATAACTTCATTGTATGGCTCATCAGCTTTATTCCTCTGTAGTTGTCACAACTCTGCACATCTCCCTTGTTCTTAAAATGGGCACCAGCACACTTCTCCTCCACTCCTCAGGCATCTTCTCACTATCTAAGATCCTGTTGAACAACCCAGTCAGAAACTCTACTGCCACCTCTCCTAGACACTTCCAAACCTCTACAGGTATATCATCAGGACCGACTGCCTTTCCACTCTTCATCCTCTTCAGTGCTCTCCTCACTTCATCCTGACTAATCTTAGCTACATCCTGGTCCACAACAGTCACCTCTTCTAGTCTTTGTTCTCTCTCATTTTCCACGTTCATCAACTCTTCAAAGTACTCTTTCCATCTTCCCATCACACTGCTGGCACCTGTCAATAGACTTCCATCCCTATCCTTAATCACCCTAACCTGCTGCACGTCCTTCCCATCTCTGTCTCTCTGTCTTGCCAACCTGTATAGATCAGTCTCTCCCTCCTTACTGTCCAACCGAGCATACAAGTCATCATAAGCGTCTTGTTTGGCCTTTGCTACCTCTACCTTCACCTTACGCTGTATCTCCCTGTACTCCTGTCTACTCTCCTCAGTCCTCTCAGTGTCCCACTTCTTCTTAGCTAACCTCTTTCTTTGTATACACCCCTGTACCTCCTCATTCCACCACCAAGTCTCCTTATCTACTTTCCTTCCAGATGACACACCAAATACTCTCCTACCTGTCTCCCTGATCACATTAGCTGTAGTTGTCCAGTCATCTGGAAGCACCTCCTGACCTCCCAGAGCCTGTCTTAACTCCTTCCTAAAGGTCATGCAATACCCTTCCTTTTTTATCTTCCACCATTTCGTCCTCTGCTCTGCCTTTGCCCTCTTCATCTTCCTCACCACCAGAGTCATCCTACACACCACCATCCTATGCTGTTTGGCTACACTCTCGCCTACCACTACTTTACAGTCACTGATCTCCTTCAGGTTACATCGTCTACACAAGATGTAGTCTACCTGTGTGCTCCTACCACCACTCTTATAGGTCACCCTATGTTCCTGCCTCTTCTGGAAGAAAGTATTCACTACAGCCATTTCCATCCTTTTTGCAAAGTCAACTACCATCTGTCCTTCTGCGTTCCTCTCCTGGATACCAAACCTGCCCATCACTTCCTCATCACCTCTGTTACCTGCACCAACATGTCCATTGAAGTCTGCACCGATGACAACTCTCTCACTTCTAGGTATGCTCTGCATCACTTCATCAAAGTCCAACCAGAATTTCTCCTTCTCCTCCAGCTCACATCCTATCTGTGGAGCATACCCACTAACAACATTGAACATCACACCTTCTATTTCTAGCTTCAGACTCATCACTCTATCCGACACTCTTTTTACCTCCAGGACATTCCTAACAAACTCCTCCTTCAAGATAACTCCTACTCCATTTCTCTTCCCATCTACACCATGAAAGAACAACTTGAACCCTGCTCCTAAACTTCTAGCCTTGCTACCTTTCCACCTGGTCTCCTGGACACACAGTATGTCTACCTTCCTCCTCTGCATCATGTCGACCAACTCTCTACCTTTTCCTGTCATAGTTCCAACATTCAACGTCCCTACTCTCAGTCCTATACTCTTGGTGCTCCTCTTCTCTTTCTTCGTGTGAATGCACTTTCCTCCTCTCCTTCTTCGACCAACAGTAATCCAATTTCCACCGGCGCCCTGTAGGTCAACAGCGCCGATGGCGGTCGTTGTTAACCCGGGCCTCGACCGATCCGGTATGGAAGTCATAGGTTTGATTCGCATCTTTGATTTGGCAAAAGTTTTACGCCGGATGCCCTTCCTGACGCAACCCTCTGTATTTATCCGGGCTTGGGACCGGCACAATAAGACACTGGCTTGTGCCCTCTTGCGGCTACATTTAAAAGTTAATATATTTACATAAAACTATCAGAACACCTCATGGGTCGAGAGCCGAATGACGAGGACGCTGCAGAGACACCGATGTAGCTCCACACAGAGGTCCCTCTTAGCCAATGGGATGCCAGGATACTGGGTATAGCCAATGGCAGAGCAGCTATAAGAATGTTGCGTTCAGGAACCTTTGGGAGCTGCGAGTAGCAGTCCATTCTGTATTTTTACCTTTCGGAACTCGAAATTTCTTTCGTAACTAGAGGCAATACTTTCCTGTTGAGGCGTTTCGTAAGTAGAAAATTTCGTATGTAGAGACATTCATAAGTAGAGGTATCACTGTAATATGACATAGACCAACACTGGGTGAGTTTTTATCCAATCAGAATTCAGCTAACTTGTGTTGCCAGGTTGAATGAAATCTGCCCAGAACCTTCAGAATCTAGAATGCAGGTCTCCCTGCACTGTGAGTGAACGGGAACATGTAGTTAATAGACAGTTGCAGTAGCCAATCAGATCACGAGTTGGCGATGCTAAGGCCTTCTAGCTGGCCTCACGTTCACCTGACATGTACATGTCCTGTGATTGGATACTCACTCTGAGAAGGCGGAGCTATGCAGACGCACATTTGAAGAGAAGCTCCAGTGAGACAAGGGGGTGCAGTCCCTGAAGGAGCTAACCTGGTCTAGCTCACCTGTTCTAGCTCACCTGAGCTAGTTAATCTGTACTAGCTAACCTGAAATAGCCAACTTATTCTAGCTAACTTGAACTAGCTTGAACCTGTTCTAGCTAGTGTATTTTGTGTTTAAATAAGCCGTTTGAAGAGTTGTTTCGGTACAAGCATTTCATTCATCTAAGTTTTCATATTTAAAGTTCTTGTATTTTAATTTCATTTATATCAAATCAATTAAAATGAAATAAAATGACAAATATACTAAAAATGAAAAAAACATTCTTGCTCTTCTGCGATAAATAATGTGGTGCACTTGCGCATCTGTGTGACTGTAGTGGAGATACACAAAGAGACTTGTGTCCCTGCTGGAAAATAGCCTGTTTTATACCTGATAGAGGTGATGCAACATCTAGTAGTGTGTTAGTGTATGTCTGAATTTTGTTTCTCTAGCTGTGGTGTCATAAATGATGGTCATTTCAATCAGTTTTGTTCTGTGAAGTAGGTGTGTGACGTCTATTAAAGGTGTGGCGGCGGGTTCTTCTGTGCAAGTGACTATAAAAGGAGTGGGGGTGACGCCAGTTTTGTCCCATTTGAGAGAAGTTATAAACGTCTCAGTCCTAAATGCTACATTGGTGGCAGCAGTGGGAGGTGCTCACAGCATCATGGGATGTATTTATGCAAGTTTGACTAAGGATAGCATTACCGAAGGCCAAGGTATGAAATGCATGGCCCACCATTGGAATATGCATTTGTGGGGTGAACACCAGAACTAAGTATCTGGGTTGCGCCTATGAAAACTGTGACAAATCTTCTTTGCCCAGTCAAACAGCTTCTTCTGCCATGACTCATGTTTGGTGGATGGGATGATTGAAATTTGAAGAAACGAGAAATATTGCAATTTAGCATTTTATTAACTTAACAAACAGGAGCCTCAGCAATGCGTGGAAGAACCATATAAACCAGTTACCTGGCATCTCCTCGTCATGATGGTCACCAGCCCGGTGACACACTGCTGTGGGAATGCATCCCATTCTTCAACCAGCATTTGACACAACTCAGCCAACATAGTTGTGTCAGTCACTCTGGATGATCCCACAAGTGCTTGATGGGGTTTGAGGTCAGGATTGCAGGAAGGCCATTCCATCCTCTCCACTCCTATATTTTGGAAGTAGTATCTGATAAACGCGACTCTGCTGGGGTGACTATTGTCATCTTGGAAGAGTTTGGTCCCAAACTATCTCTGGATTGAAATTATACTCAAATGATGACAAGCCTTGGTTTTCCAGTGAGGGAGGTGTCATCACACACCATCACACTATGAGATCGAAGATTGACTGTGTGTAGTCTTTTCTGGATCGCATGGCCCCTATACAAGTGTGTCCCCATTTAAAAGGGGAATAAACAGGCTTCGCAACAATAAAAAAAAAAAATTTCCAACAAGACTGTGACAGATGGTGGCGCTGTGGCTCCACATGTTACTGGTTACCACATGTAGGAAACACGTCACACACTCCTTAGTCTTTATTTTGAACATTGGAACTTCACACAATACAAGTCATTTCCGTTAGGATGGGGATGCAGATACAGATGACAAATTAATAATAAATGAATGATTTCAGATTAATTTTGAAAACTTGAAATCTGCTGTAAAATCTGTATACAACCATTCAGTTGGAAATTGAATATTTATTTACAGAATAAAATGGTAGAATTTGTGGCATTTTTCAAACAAATACAGATATCAGTATGAAAACATCTTTGAAAAAACATCTCAGGAAAATAAGATAAAACAGTCAGTGGTACAGTACTTGAAAACCATCGTTTACACTGGATCCTGCAGCATTGCTGCATTTCCACTGCAGACAAGTCCTCCTTGAAGCCAACGCACCACAGCAGCATCCCTCTACCCACGACCGCTCAGCCTCTTAGCTGAAGCCAAAGAGTAGAATGACCTCAGTAGGGGTCCAAAAAGGAAATTTTAAGCTTCCCAACAACGACAAGAACAGAACAACAGCAGCCCAATAGCCTCAGGAGGGAAATACAGAAACAGATAACCATTTTATTCTTTCACAATTCTGACCTCTGATGATTTTTGGAATTTTGTGATCTGGGTTCAAAAGTGTAAAACTGACTCTGCATACCCATTTTATTTCTTTCTGGCTGTTCAAAGCTAGATTCATTTTGAGCGTTTTTCTCATGCTGCCAAATATAAAGACAGTAACCAAGATGCTTTGTTTTTAAGTTTGACATCTTTATATGGTAAAGTGTATAATAAGTAAATTCACTATGTATGTAAAAGCGATAGAAACAGATGACATCCACTTTTGAATGAGTCTGTAGTTTTTGGAATAGGTCTTTTTAACATCAAAAAAGTCAATTTTACACTTCAGGTCATAAATCTGGTCCTGCTGAAAACTTCAGTTTCACATTGTTACTTTTAACCTCAAACTTTGAGGTTGATTGAATATTCAACATTTTTAGGTCTATGTTCTTGGTTTCAACAAGACAGGCATTAACAAAGTACAAAGCACTCAGAGCACCAACATAAAATTACATTTAAAGTAGTTACACCACAATAATGCTTTGCAATTTTGGGTTATAATAAACTTGACTTGACTAGACTAATAATAAAAGATTGAAGAAGGCTGTGAAAGAAATGTACAAATATGACTGTGTGTGTGTGTGTGTGTGTGTGTATGTGTGTGTGCACATACATGCATATGTGCAAGAATGCTGATGGGAATTATATTACATTCACAGTCGCAAAGGAAAGGAAAGGTGGAGAGGGAGAGACCGAGCAGGTGTATGATGGGATTTGTCCAAGCAGCACATGTTCCTCCATCAGTGAGGTCACCTTTGACCAACAAGATGATTAACTAGCAGCAACCCTTTGACACCATTCTTAATTTAAGTAGGCATATAAACAAAACGTCCCCAAAAGCTCAAAAAACAGCAACTGGAACTGCATATGTTTAAGGCAGTGGTTCTTAACCTGGGTTCGATCGAACCCTAGGGGTTCGGTGAGTCGGTCTCAGGGGTTCGGCGACACCCGACACGATGTTTTGTCTTGACACAATGTGATTTTGTCTTGACACAGTGATTCGTGTTTTTGGCGAACATACACAAATCACTGTGTACGTTTGACACATTGTGTCAATTCGTGATGACCCGCCCCCCTTTAGCCATCACTGGCTGCAGGTGATCATGCTACATCGATTAGCCTACCTGTGCTACAGGGGATTTTGCGCACTCAGTAGTCGATTTATGCCTGTCATGAAGGTACGTCATCTGATTGCTTTCTTTTAATATTTTAATTCATAGTAACTATGCTGAGCAAAAAAGAAAGTGGTCAGATGAATATGTGCAACGTGAATCTACATGTACTGTATAACGGAACGTGATGGGAGTCAGAGTTCTGCATGATTTGCAATGTCAAGTTGAGCAACTCTAGTCTCACACTGGCAAAAATAAAGGAACGCTTCCTTTAGCTGCATGGAAAACAAAAGAAACAGACTTTGCTGTGAAAATGACATCAGAGTAACGTGAAGCCAAGGTGAAGCCACGCATATCTGAACTGGTCTCTCAGTAACAACAGCAGAAGTCACACTGGTTTGCAGGCAGGTCATTTCATGTGAGTTCATGTACTGTCTTGGTTTAGTTCTTTGAAAAAGGTGATTAATGCACAATTCATTAAATACACCAGTAAAACATATACAATATTTTTCGCACCTAAAAGCCTTTAATTTTCTCAATTTCTTATAATCCAATGTGCCTTATAAATGAAAAAAGTTTTAAAATAGACCATTAATTTAGTTCTCAGATGCGTTTTATAATCCAGTGCACTTTATAATCCAGTGCGCGTTGTCTATGAAATTAAAAAAAAAAAAAATAGGCCATTCATTGAAGGTGCGCCTTATAATCCAGTGCGCCTTATAGTGCGGAAAATACTGTACTTATGTCTTAAATTTGAAAAAAAAAAATTATTGTTATTTTTTTCCTAAAGAAGGGTTCGGTGAGTGAACATATGAAACCGGCAGGGTTCGGTACCTCCAACAAGGTTAAGAACCACTGGTTTAAAGTATTAGATTATGTTTATGATTTAAATCCCACCTAAGGGTTTGCAGCCTATCAACGCCTGTCAAAGGCAAATTATAGTATCTTTGAAACTGGTATCCTGATCATCAGCTCCTGTTCTTCTTTCACTCCATCCATCCATCCATCCATAAAATCTCCATAAAATCCACTTTAAGACACTTAAAGTTCATCAAGAAATCAAATATTCTGATGGACAGACTGTTGCAAATCTATGAAACTCACTTCTACCTAGTTAATAAGCCTATTAACTTTCTAACCCAGATGTAGTCCAAGTAGCTACAAGGCTAAGTGGTGACTATCCCATAAAGATGAAATATTTCTCTCTTAAAAACATGCAGTAAAGCTGCTGCTGAATTCTGAAACGAGTCGAGGAAATTTTAAAAGACCCAGAGGAGCAGAATGCTGATGATGTCAGAGAGCTGTGATTGGTCGATCACTGTGTCGGTCCAGGAACGTGTGCTGCTTGGATGAGGTGTGACGTGAGAGGACACACAGGCTTTTTCATGTTTGGCAAGAATATTACAAACACTGAGAATTTCATGCCAGCTCTCATCCACGCCGACACTGACTAGGCTAACACAGCGTACCTGTCCTCTCTCTCTACACACACATGGACACACACACACACACACACACACACACACAGAAGGTTGTGGTCTAGGAGCTGCAGCAGCCAGCCGTCCTCATTTCTTTGTCGACGTACTCCTTCAGCTGAAACTTTGGGTCATCGGGCTCCTTCAGGGTCCTGTACTTCAGTTCTCTGAGAAACAGTCAAAACATCATGCTGTGCTCAATGCTCCCGATAGGTGGTGACAGAGCAACACCGAAACACGTCAGAGTCACTTTTGATGGTCAGATATCACAAGAATGCTTTCACCATGGTGACAAGGTTTCATGGAAATGAATCAAACATTTTGATAAAAAGATGATGAATTACTGGGCAGTCTGATGTGACCGATTTGACTTTAAACAGATGCTTAAAGCCAAACGAACGCTCAAAACTGTGATTTTGAAACATATTTTCCTGACATCAGTTGTAACAGTGCAGTCATATAAAAAACGGTTTGAATCATTAAGTCAGTGTTAATCTTTTTGATAATTTTAGAAATGTATGTAGGCTTTCTTGTCTAAGGTGACCAGTGTCATAATCAATATTAGTGGAATAACTATTCAACTTTAAGGTGCAGTCAAGGAGGCATTTTATTTTATTTTTTTGGCTTTAATTCTTTAAATCTATTTAAAATGTAAACTTTTATGCTGAACTCAGAACCCTCCAATTATATCTAAGAGAGTAGTGACTTATGTGCACAACATAATAGAGTATGTTAACATTTTTCAGTCAAGGATGAAAACCAGAATTTGCACACAAACGCACATAAATAAATAAAGATGCATTGCTAGTGTGTAGTAGTGTATTTTGGTTGGGGTTAGGGTTGTATTCAGAGTTATGCCTCAGAGAGGGGAGATGTGGATTGTTCTGCTGAACGCAGCCTGCAGGCTAACAACTCAACACAACTAAATCCTACATGCTGCACTTTCAAGCCAGTTTGGTAAAAAATGTACCTTTTCTTGTCTTTGAATCAATGTCCCAGTTTTGATCCTGTGTTTGCTCCATTATTTGTAGCTTTTGTTGCTTTCACTTCAGTACATGTGTGTTTTGTGCAAATACATAATAAAAATAACAGTAAAAGTAAGACTGAAAACAGACTGAGGTCTGTAAATTAGAATAATAATACTGTAATGAGAATAAAATAAGAATAATGAGGTAACAGAATAACAGAGTTTACAGAAGAGCAAAAAATAAGAAAGACAATTGAAATGTTTCAAAAAACAACACGAGCTACACACAAGAAAAGAGAAGAACTAGTCTTATACTGCAGGTCTGTGGGACAATGTGTGCCAGACTGTCGTGCTATTATTGGCACCATCCCACCATGCCATCTTGTTACCATAACGAGGCTATAAATGTAAAACAACTCCCACACAAACTGTCAGACTCGACACACTTACATGAAATACACAGTGAACGAAAACTGCACCCGCACTCTTGAAACACTCTTGTCTCAGATAAAGGTTCAGATACTGGTCTCATATTAATAGCTGTGTGTGTGTGTGTGTGTGTGTGTGTGTGTGTGTGTGTGTGTGTGTGTGTGTGTCATTCTAGTGCCTTTGGGGATGCATGCAAATGGGCATCAAGCAAAAAGTAATTTAGTGATGCTCCTTCCTCTCCTATCTCTCTCCTGTTTCTTTTTTCAAATACACTAACAATAACCATCATGCTCTGAGTTTTCAAACATCTACCTCTCTGGGATCACCAGCGCCCTCTACCATGAGGCAGGAGAACTGCATGCCTCACTTAGTGCCTCTTCCCATCCGTTTAAGGACTGCTCAACTCACTGTATAGCATGTCAGCACAGCTCATTGATCAGTCCATGGTGAGGCGCTGGCTGGTGCTTCACCGCAGGTCTCTAATCAGTATTTCAGCAGTAAAAGGGAAAATTCGGCGATTTTGAGTAAAAATAATCTAAAATTGGTGACGTTAAACTGAAAAATAACTTTATAATACACATCACTGGTATAACCATTTAATTTATTTCTTCCATTTTCCATTTTTTTCTTGCATGATGGCAGGTGAGGCTGTGCCCCCCCCTGACCGCACGTCACTGAGCTAGTTTTGGAGAGTCCTGTTGGATTTCTCTGTCTGTTAAAGCGCTTTGAAATGCCTCTCGATGTGTCTAAGTGCTATACAAATAAAAGTTGTTTGATTGATTGATCGATTGATTGATTGATTGATTGATTGAAAATTGTATTACATCTTTCTTTATTTCTAAAACTGTTTTTTTAAATGACTACCAGGCTTTAATATATTGATGAAACTAATTTTACTCTTTTTTTTCTTTTTACTCAAACACTTATGATTTTTTTAATAAAAAATATTAACATGAACAGTTTGTGTAGATTTTATATTGTACTATTGGCAAAACTCAATCCTTGTGTACCCCTCTACTGTATATTCTGTTATTATTTTTTTGGATGCATAAACGTCATGTTGGGATGCAAACAATTTTCTTGAAGTGATGCACTATTTTATTGAGGTAAAATGAACTCTGAATTAAAACAAGTTTGGTGGGCCGGATTACAAAGCCCAAACGGCCATACATGGCCTGCCGGCCATAGCTTGTGCGCGCCTGGTGTTAGATCTAACTTTTACAATATAGTCACTCTACCAATAGCTTTTACTTTGATGCCCTGGAAATATTAGTTTGTAATATTCTATAGTAGCAAAAGAAATACAGTCACATTGGTTCAGGGAAGCTATCTGAACTTTTCCAGCTCTTGGTTTTTCCACACATGTAATTGAGCTAAAGGTGATGCTCATCACTTTTGTCACCTTATGACAGTATCAGTCTCTTAAAAAGCTCTGCATTTTGCTTCAAGGTACTGTAAGTCTTGTTTTAGTCAGAGGAGCCTTGTTGTTCTCCAAATTCTGTTGTGTTGCATGTGCGTGACTCACTTGGCCACTGCAGTGAAGGCCAGCTCCACATTCAGTCCAGATTTAGCACTCGTCTCCATGAAGGGCACTCCGAACTCCTGCACAGACAGACATCTGTTTCTAGCTGTGTGTGTCTGTGTGTTTGTCATGCAAACCTTTTTCACGAGCACAAAATCATTGTCATGCTGACAGAGAGATGAGGTTTGTAATGAACCCTAGGACTCTGGAACAATGACAGGGCTTCTGATCAATACCAGTAACTCAACCATAATCTTGTCACATGCTGAGAATTCTGGCTTTTAAAAACTAATTTTGTAGTCAATGAAAAGATGCCCCCTGGTGTAGTAAACTCATTATGTGCGTGCCTGACTGTGTTATTGTGTATAGTTGTCAATACGCCCACTGTGTGTCTCTACCTTGACAGCTGCAGCACCTCCACCAGGCCTCTCACTATCGCTCGTGTTCATGTTTACTCTAACATGCACCTCGGCGCCTATCACAATGGAATGGCCTTAAAATTGATTTAAAAAGCCCATATTATTTATTCCAAACATAACAATGTCATGAATGAAGAAGTATACATGCAAATAAAGGCACAGCATCTACACATGGGCCCAAGAAGCTTGTAATCGGCAAATTACAATCAGCATGTATTTCGAGTTTATTTAATTTTAAAAGAAAATGTCTCAAAGGGCTTTACAATCTGCACATGGGCGATATCCCTCGGACCTTCGTGTACCGCGAGCGGTACGACCCTCACGTCGGATAAGGTACAACTCCCCCAAATGTGTCAGATTTAGCCTGTGTGTACCTTTGCCAGTTTCTCTCCCTCCTCTCGCCTCACCACTCTGTCGTGTGTAGAGTCAGCCTAGAACATATAAGAAGGACAATATAGAGTTAGAAGACCTGGAGAAAGGTTACCAGTGATGCATGGACCATCTAAGTTTACTTCCTACAGCGTGCATTTTATTACCTAATACATTTCATTTTTCAGAGTTCTTACAAGCCACCTTATTGCTAAACAACATTACTCAATAAATTGTTGGTTTCAAATATGTTAGAATGATCAGAATTTATGTTGCATTTACTCCCTTTTCCTTCATTTACAGAGATCCATTAAAAAAAGTTGGAAACACATTTTATATTTTACCACCCCCAAAGGCTGCTGTGACTGAAAATGTTAGCAGATATTTTCTACTCTGTATGCTGAATAAAACATGTCTTGATTTCAGAGTGAAATTAACCAAAATTTGGTGCCTTTAGGTTGTTACTCACAGATCCACCAATCTCACAGAAACCAGAAACACTGTCAATCACAGTTTGGAGCGCTGAAATATAAATCTGTTATTTAATATGTTTAGAGCTCCCTCTTTTTTATTATCAAAGCCACAAATTAATGTCTGGTAAATACAGTCTTCCTCCGCTAGTTACTCCAACTTTCAGTTTTTGGATGTGGACCTGATCAGATTTAATTCACAAAAAAACAGATTTTTGTAAAGGGAGTAACTGATGTTGGTGAGATCTGGACCAAAATGGCGCATTAGAACTCTGGCAGTGAAAATATGCTAATCTCCACATGGTTGACTGGAGACTAAGTCTCCACCATGACATAATAGTACTGGTGATTGTTTCAGGCAGTTAAAATGACTAGTTTACATCTATTTCTGTGTGTCGTGACCCTTGAAATGGGAGCAAAGGAGGAAGACAGATTGTGGGGTATAAAAAAAAGAGAAGGTCCAGATAGTAAGGAGACCGATGTGGATGGATAGGTCAAATACAAGACCTTCAACTTACGAGACGGCTGTTTGTGTTCTCTATGTATTTCAAGTTAATTAAGTTAAATATTTCACAAAACAATTACAACTTCATCATGTGTAGTTCCAAGTCTGTTAAATTGCTTTTGTAGTCATTGGAAATGGGCCTGTTTTGTTGTTTAGAGGTGTTGGAGCAGCGGTGCGGAGTTGGGTGATGACACAACTTCTTATTATTGTACAGATAAATCATTACTGATATTGTTGACTCATTTACTTTAATAATTTTTTATAAATAATTTCCAGCAAGTGGGCCTGGCAGCTCCAATGACTCCTCAGAAGACATTTTGTGACATTTCTAAATCCATCCTAGACAAACAAAATGGATCGCCGCCCCTGCTTCCACACGTATCCATAGATCCATGCTCTGACTCCACATTACCTCCCTCTATGAGTCCATCTGTCCGTCCATCTCAGAGAGTTGGCAGCAAGAACTTACCTTGTTGCCCAGCAGCATGACAACCACGTCCTGCTGGGCGTACTCGTGGATTTCTGTCAGCCATGCCTGGAGATGGAGAGAGAGCACAGAGAGGAAAAGAGATTCCAAAAGAAAAGGAAAGAAGGCAAAGGAGAGAGAGAACAGAGGATATAGTCACAACACAATATTCATTTATTGTTTGCGAGCTGTAGGTCTCTCCTCCTTTCTCTGGTTACTCACTTCACCCACCCTTTCTATTTAATCATGTATCTTATTCCAATCACAAGTTGGAATCTCTTGATCACTGTTTTCTGGCTTAGTTTAAACATAAGCATGTCACCAAAGGTCTTTGAGAATCTAATATGAAATTTAACATCTGAGAAAAAGAGATGCCAAGATTAGGAAACGCTTTCATCCCCCATCTTAAGCAAACTTTTGAAATAAAAAGTGATCCAACTATGTCACAGAGCAGACTAACAGACCAACACCTCATGATGAATGCGAAACAAATAGTTGCAGTCCTTCCAGATCTGATTATTATTGGACATGTCACACTTTAATGTCAGCTAATATTTCATCCACATCTCAAAAAAATAAATAAATAAATATGCTTGACTAAATTCCGTCATAATGATTGAATGTAATGTATAATCTCAGTGGATTCAACAGCAGCAGTGGTGATACGGCTCAACTCGACAAAATCAACCGACATTATGCACTAACAACTCCTGATTAGCATATCATTGATAAAAAGTATCACAAAACTTTGTCTTGCTTTAATTGCCTTTAACCAGCTTTCATGGAAATGAATCTGTTTAATTATGGTACTCAGGTAAACCACAATGGAATTGTGCTGGGAAATATGGGATGAAGACGGCCTGCAGATAAACAAATTATGGTCTGCTGTGTAGGCTACCAAACATGCTAATAGGCATTTGCCTTAAAGTGGTTTATCAATGGCTCCCGGAGAGTTTTAGATACAAAGGGGGAGAAGATTCAAGCTGCTTTCCAAAAACAAGACATGCATGTGATGCATGTAAGTCCGCTCAGATAGGCTCCAGCAACCCCCGTGACCCTCGAGAGCAGTACGGAAAATGAATGAATGAATGAATTTGCAAGTTCAGCCACAATTTCTAACAATTTCTTTTATTGCAAATCCCCATCAGAACTGGAAACCCCCCCCAAAATAAAATAATATTGGCGCAATGATAGTCTGATGCTAAATGCTACATTTGACCCTTTGTGACAAATTTCTCCACAACTACATCTTTAAATGTAAAAAAAACATTACCATGACAAACTGTTGAACTACTATAATTCAGGGGAATAAAAAAACTTTAATTTAGCATCTGCTGATTGCATATGGAAACAATTGGAAAGGCAGAGTACATGTGAAAAAACACCAAAAAAACCCTACTGTATCGTAGAGACAAAAATAATAAATTAAATAGTTCCATTGATGTAGGTTTGTAATTATGTACATTAAAGTAGAGCAGCCACACTGCTTTCATGTTTCAAAT
This sequence comes from Antennarius maculatus, assembly GCA_013358685.1. NCBI lineage: Eukaryota > Metazoa > Chordata > Actinopteri > Lophiiformes > Antennariidae > Antennarius > Antennarius maculatus. The sequence continues at coordinate 2,982,522 of CM023626.1, read as the reverse complement.
TGGCCCTGACTATGACGGAAATAATAGCGGTTCTGGTAATTATGTCCTTTCACATTCTTAGGGAAGACACAGCATATGTGCTTTGGTGTATGTGATTAAATCTAAATCCAATCTTCTTTTCAACCACTGCACATAAAGAATTTTAAAAATTTAGTGATTTTTTGGCAGTAAATTTAATTGCAACACAGTGAAAACAACAAATAATGAGCCTCAGAAGATCACAGGATTTGTATTATCTCTCCAGTTGGCTTTTTTTTATTTTTTATTTTTGTTCACAGGATATATTGAAGGCCAGTAAGCTATTCTGAGACTCTGCTAATAAGCCTAGATAGAGTTACAGGACAATGTAATGAAAATGCAGAGCTTATGCAAACACCCTTTAAGGGTTCAGGGTTGTGTCAAAACACCTCTGCAGCAGCAAAGAAGAGAAAGGAAAGTTAGTCACACATTTCTAACGCATGTCATCACTATGATGGTGATACATGCAAAGACTGTGTGCTAACACGTAGAGAGGTGTACAAATATCTTATATTACAGTGTGAGTCAGACTAGAATTACATAACGGTACTTTTAGAAAGGTCTTTTCTTCTCAGACAGGGACTGACAAGGAATTATTGCATACAAAAGATTAAAGGTTAATTAATGTCATCTGAAAGCTGAGGTGCAGAACTGAGCTGCACCAGGTAAAGTGTAACAGAGGAATGAATCCAAATGGAACTACTGTGTCATCCAGAGTGATCCTTAATGTCTGGAGTATCACACAACATGTACAGGAGTGTTGGCCAACTGATAGACGGTTGTGTTGGTTGATATGACGGTTCTTTTTGACCAATCAGCCACTACATGAAAGATTAAGAAATATTCTGTTTCGACAGAATAGTTTGCAGAGAGTCAGGAGTAGAATAACTTACAGTATTTTCCTACAGAGAGCTACAGAATGTGACTGAAGACACACAGATGTGGTCATCCCAGCTACAGTTGGTTATCACCATGCTTCCAAAGCTTCTTCTTCTTCTTCTTCTCCTTTCGGCTTTTCCCTTCAGGGGTCGCCACAGCGAATCAGTCGCCTCCATCTAACCCTGTCTTCTGCATCCTCTTCTCTCACACCAACTACCTTCATGTCCTCTTTCACTACATCCATAAACCTCCTCTTTGGTCTTCCTCTAGGCCTCCTGCCTGGCAGTTCAAAACTCAGCATCCTTCTACCAATATATTCACTATCTCTCCTCTGGACATGTCCAAACCATCTCAGTCTGGCCTCTCTGACTTTATCTCCAAAACCTCTAACATGTGCTGTCCCTCTGATGTACTCATTCCTGATCCTATCCTTCCTGGTCACTCCCAAAGAGAACCTCAGCATCTTCATCTCTGCTACCTCCAGCTCTGCCTCCTGTCTTTTCCTCAGTGACACTGTCTCTAGACCGAACAACATCGCTGGTCTCACCACAGTTTTGTACACCTTTCCTTTCATTTTAGCTGAAACTCTTCTATCACACATCACACCTGACACTTTCCTCCACCCGTTCCATCCTGCCTGGACACGCTTCTTCACCTCTTTTCCCCACTCTCCATTGCTCTGGACTGTTGACCCTAAGTACTTAAAATCCTCCACCTTCTTGATCTCTTCTCCCTGTAACCTCACTCTTCCACTTTGGTCCCTCTCATTCACACACATGTACTCTGTCTTACTGCGGCTAACCTTCATCCCTCTCCTTTCCAGGACAAACCTCCACCTCTCTAGCTTCTCCTCCACCTCGTCCCTGCTCTCACTGCAGATCACAATGTCATCTGCAAACATCATAGTCCATGGAGATTCCTGTCTAACCTCGTCTGTCAGCCTGTCCATCACCATAGCGAACAAGAAGGGGCTCAGAGCTGATCCCTGATGCAGTCCCACCAGGCTTCTAAAGCTAAATACTGTATTTCATTGCCCTGTAAAGGTGTCATCCTTTGTCACACTGTTTTTTAGAGAATTTAATAATGTTTAAAAGTTGATACTGAAGACGCATGAAGATACGCAGAACTCTGAGTCAGCAACAACTGTTGTGCAACCATTGTTTGCTTGTTCTATTAATGGTCTAAAAATTAAGCAACATCAGTGAGGCATATATCTGGGAAATCACCCAACCGCATGAGTATGACTGGCCGTTACACTTAAATTCTGACAAGATGAATGTGAAGGGCATCTGTAATGACTTTAGTTGCAATGCTGAAAGGATCAAAGTTCATCTGTCACACATGGTGGATCTTCTCTGCCCTTTAGACATTGCCCACACCTTAGTATGATCGGTATCATACTTATTTCCCTTCTTCTTTGTAACCCTAACCCCAAGCCTTGCATCAATAATCATGACTAATCCCTCTGATTGCCAGGGTGCAGGGTTAAACCTATTTAACAGCCTGTAAGTGAAACGATGAGCAGAGGTCAGGCCACTTTCACACACTCATGCGCTGCACAGCAAACACATATTTCTTCCTGTGAGCATCATTAGGCAAATACCTCTCCGATCAGCAGTAATCCTTCCCCTTGTCTAAAGGTTTACAGTATTCTGTGCTTCCTCCCATGGGGGTTTACATCACTTCATAGCAGATTAATGCACAGCCTTCGCCTCGCGGCCGTTACTCTCGACAACATGCTAACCTACCAATTACTCACAGAGCCTTGAAAGGTCTTGGCAGCCTGTGGGTGGATTATGAGGGAGAGGAGAAACGCAGCCTCTGAGCCGCGAGAGATGGAACTTCAAAAGAGTCGCTGTCAACACTGAGCGTTAGAAATCGTACAGTGTGTGGGAGCACGGAGGGGAACGACACATGTGTCATAGCTCAGACGTACAGTTTTGTTGAGCTTTACCTCAACAGTCTGTTGATGAGGCACACTGGGTGTCCAAAGACTGAAGGCTTACTAAGGGTCGACTGCAGGAACACAGTTTTCAGGGTGTTTGTCTTCAGCTGTCAGACGTGTCAAGATTGTAACCTGAGGCATGTTCAACCTATGATAGACAGTAACGGCAAAGGACTCCATAAACATGTCAAATCCTCATCTACAAATTCCTGAATGGAGCTTTTTTTTTTTGTATTAATCAACAGGATTGACCAAACTATTGACTAACATGAAAGTTTTTTTTTTACAGCAGCAGCATCCCAAGAGGATAGAACAGGTAACCATGTTTAAATTGGGTTCTCTGTTTGATTTGGGAAACAAATCTTGGCTGTTGTTTTATTATTATTTAACTTTCTTCTTCTTCTTTTCCTTTTGGCTTTTCCCTTCAGGGGTCGCCACAGCGAATCAACCGCCTCCATCTAACCCTGTCCTTTGCATCCTCTTCTCTCACACCAACTACCTTCATGTCCTCTTTCACTACATCCATAAACCTCCTCTTTGGTCTTCCTCTAGGCCTCCTGCCTGGCAGTTCAAAACTCAGCATCCTTCTACCAATATATTCACTATCTCTCCTCTGGACATGTCCAAACCATCTCAGTCTGGCCTCTCTGACTTTATCTCCAAAACCTCTATCATGTGCTGTCCCTCTGATGTACTCATTCCTGATCCTATCCTTCCTGGTCACTCCCAGAGAGAACCTCAGCATCTTCATCTCTGCTACCTCCAGCTCTGCCTCCTGTCTTTTCCTCAGTGACACTGTCTCTAGGCCAAACAACATTGCTGGTCTCACCACAGTTTTGTACACCTTTCCTTTCATTTTAGCTGAAACTCTTCTATCACACATCACACCTGACACTTTCCTCCACCCATTCCATCCTGCCTGGACACGCTTCTTCACCTCTTTTCCCCACTCTCCATTGCTCTGGACTGTTGACCCCAAGTACTTAAAATCCTCCACCTTCTTGATCTCTTCTCCCTGTAACCTCACTCTTCCACTTGGGTCCCTCTCATTCACACACATGTACTCTGTCTTACTGCGGCTAACCTTCATTCCTCTCCTTTCCAGGGCAAACCTCCACCTCTCTAGCTTCTCCTCCACCTCGTCCCTACTCTCACTGCAGATCACAATGTCATCTGCAAACATCATAGTCCATGGAGATTCCTGTCTAACCTCGTCTGTCAGCCTGTCCATCACCATAGCGAACAAGAAGGGGCTCAGAGCTGATCCCTGATGCAGTCCCACCTCCACCTTGAACTCCTCTGTCACACCTACAGCACACCTCACCACTGTCTTACAGTCCTCATACATGTCCTGCACCGCTCTAACATACTTCTCTGACACTCCAGACTTCCTCATACAATACCACAGTTCCTCTCTGGGCACCCTGTCATAAGCTTTCTCCAGATCTACAAAAACACAATGCAGCTCCCTCTGGCCTTCTCTGTACTTCTCTATCAACATCCTCAAAGCAAATACTGCATCTGTAGTACTCTTTTTTGGCATGAAACCATACTGCTGCTCACAAATGCTCACTTCTGCCCTTAGTCTAGCTTCCACTACTCTTTCCCATAACTTCATTGTATGGCTCATCAGCTTTATTCCTCTGTAGTTGCCACAACTCTGCACATCTCCCTTGTTCTTAAAAATGGGCACCAGCACACTTCTCCTCCACTCCTCAGGCATCTTCTCACTATCTAAGATCCTGTTGAACAACCCAGTCAGAAACTCTACTGCCACCTCTCCTAGACACTTCCAAACCTCTACAGGTATATCATCAGGACCGACTGCCTTTCCACTCTTCATCCTCTTCAGTGCTCTCCTCACTTCATCCTGGCTAATCTTTGCTACATCCTGGTCCACAACAGTCACCTCTTCTAGTCTTTGTTCTCTCTCATTTTCCACGTTCATCAACTCCTCAAAGTACTCTTTCCATCTTCCCATCACACTGCTGGCACCTGTCAATAGACTTCCATCCCTATCCTTAATCACCCTAACCTGCTGCACGTCCTTCCCATCTCTATCTCTCTGTCTTGCCAGCCTGTATAGATCAGTCTCTCCCTCCTTACTGTCCAACCTAGCATACAAGTCATCATAAGCTTCTTGTTTGGCCTTTGCTACCTCTACCTTCACCTTACGCTGTATCTCCCTGTACTCCTGTCTACTCTCCTCAGTCCTCTCAGTGTCCCACTTCTTCTTAGCTAACCTCTTTCTTTGTATACACTCCTGTACCTCCTCATTCCACCACCAAGTCTCCTTATCTACTTTCCTTCCAGATGACACACCAAATACTCTCCTACCTGTCTCCCTGATCACATTAGCTGTAGTTGTCCAGTCATCTGGAAGCACTTCCTGACCACCCAGAGCCTGTCTTAACTCCTTCCTAAAGGTCATGCAACACTCTTCCTTTTTTAGCTTCCACCATTTCGTCTTCTGCTCTGTCTTTGTCCTCTTCATCTTCCTCACCACCAGAGTCATCCTACACACCACCATTCTATGCTGTTTGGCTACACTCTCGCCTACCACTACTTTACAATCAATGATCTCCTTCAGGTTACATCGTCTACACAAGATGTAGTCTACCTGTGTGCTCCTACCACCACTCTTATAGGTCACCCTATGTTCCTGCCTCTTCTGGAAAAAAGTATTCACTACAGCCATTTCCATCCTTTTTGCAAAGTCAACTACCATCTGTCCTTCTGCGTTCCTCTCCTGGATACCAAACCTGCCCATCACTTCCTCATCACCTCTGTTACCTGCACCAACATGTCCATTGAAGTCTGCACCGATGACAACTCTCTCACTTCTAGGTATGCTCTGCATCACTTCATCAAAGTCCAACCAGAATTTCTCCTTCTCCTCCAGCTCACATCCTACCTGTGGGGCATACCCACTAACAACATTGAACATCACACCTTCTATTTCTAGCTTCAGACTCATCACTCTATCCGACACTCTTTTTACCTCCAGGACATTCCTAACAAACTCCTCCTTCAAGATAACTCCTACTCCATTTCTCTTCCTATCTACACCATGATAGAACAACTTGAACCCTGCTCCTAAACTTCTAGCCTTGCTACCTTTCCACCTGGTCTCCTGGACACACAGTATGTCTACCTTCCTCCTCTGCATCATGTCGACCAACTCTCTACCTTTTCCTGTCATAGTTCCAACATTCAACGTCCCTACTCTTAGTCCTATACTCTTGGCGCTCCTCTTCTCTTTCTTCGTGCGAACGCACTTTCCTCCTCTCCTTCTTCGACCAACAGTAATCCAATTTCCACCGGCGCCCTGTAGGTCAACAGCGCCGATGGCGGTCGTTGTTAACCCGGGCCTCGACCGATCCGGTATGGAAGTCATATGTTTGATTCGCATCTTTGATTTGGCAAAAGTTTTACGCCGGATGCCCTTCCTGACGCAACCCTCTGTATTTATCCGGGCTTGGGACCGGCACAATAAGACACTGGCTTGTGCCCTCTTGCGGCTACATTATTATTATTTAACTTTACTTACATTATTTTCGGCACTATAAGGCGCACCTTCAATAAATGGCCTTTTTAAAAAAAAATTTCACATCTAAGGTGCACTGGATTATAAGGCGCACTGTTGGTTTTTGAGAAAATTAAAGGCTTTTGGGTACGTCTTATAGTGCGTAAAAATACTGTAATTATTACAAGAAGACAGAAGACAAATCGTAGGAGCCACTGCCGCCCCAATGCAATTGAATACTAGTGAGGCTACTAGTGAGTCAATTTCTCATAAATGTCAAGCATGCAGCTCTTACTTAATGCTGTTGTAAAAAGAAAACTCAGATGCAAGTCCTGGTTTGAGGAAGCTGTGGTCGGATATGGTTCGGGGGGGGGGGTGTCACTGGGGGGAGGAAACACACTGAAAGTGATATTGCAAAAGAGGTGAGAGAAAGCCAGTCCAGACTGGAAGGAGTGGAGGTCAACGCAGCTCTAGAGGTAAACAACGTTTAATACTTTATAACCTCATCCGGATTTGTTTTGTGTAACAGTTCATTAAAAGGTTTTTGGGTGTAATAATTTTAGATACTTTTCATACAGATTTAGATGAGGCATATTTAGTGTGAGGTAATGCAGAAGTCAAATGAAGCAAATCTCTTTACATCCAAATAGCTACTTAGTTAATATCTTTACTGTGGTTAGACGTTCAAAATGTGCGATTTTAATTCCCATTTTCTTTTTCTAAATATATAATTCTTCTTTTTTTTCCACGTTTCTCATGATCATTTATGCTCATTATACCTGGCAAACACTTCATGCAAGATGATCAAATGTTTGACTGCCCGTCGAACCCAATCAACCGGTGGCTATGCTAAAGCTAAAGCTAAAGCTAAAGGGGACCAGATGAGTAAAAAAGTGTCTAAATCCAACCAAGTGAATCTCAGAGAACAGAAAATGGTGTCTAAGGAGAGTCCAGAACATGACCAGGAGCCTCGAGACTATCCACATGTTGCAGCGACCCGCTGTCATCAGCGTCCGTGGTCAGCTGACCTCAGTCAACGTGGCTCCTCCCACTTCATCATAGTGAGGAAGAACAAGAAGGAACCACGGCCTCCGCAGCGGGGCGTGTCCCTCCGCAAAACCAATGCAGAACCGTCATATCCCTGCACAGGAACCTTTGGCCGCCCGTGTCACCCACACTCCTCCTCTTCCTCTCCTTCCTCTTCATCCACCTCTTCCTGCTCCTCTCCTCCTTACGTCCAGGCGTCTGTCATCACCGGCCATGACCCTCCGGGCTGGGGGTGGCGTACCAGGACGGATTCCCGAGGCGTTTGTGATAAGAGGCTGTCTCTGCAGATTCCCCACCCTGTCATTTCTCCTGACCCCAAAAGCAGTCCAGGAGACAATTCCTCTGATCCAGACCTCCTCCACAAAACCAGGACCCCTCTAAAACCCATACCATCCCACCGCCCCCACTCCGACTCGTCAGCTTTCCTCAGATCTCTGGCGGCTCCTCTGCCTGTTGTGACAGCTGATGAGCTCTGCGCCGTGCGTCTACGCTCGTTCACTCTTTCAGATGTGTCGGATGATGTCTTCCGCAGACGGGATGAGGAAGAAGAGAGACTGCCGCCACCTGTCCCAGAAAAAACCTCTGTGGCAAAACAAAGAGCGCAGCTGATCGCTCATTCACACCAACACGGCAAAACTGATGAAGAGCACATTTGCAGCAGTTATAGAATTTGCTCCGGAAACAAAACCTTAACGTCCACCTGAGGACCAAAGCAGGACAAGAAGCTGGTGAGAATGAACATTTCTAAATAGAGATCATTTCTCCAATTATTAGGTAACAACACTAATCCAGTGATCAAATGTTGCACGTCTAAAAAGGTGAACTTGTGAAAAACATGTTGGGTCATCAAGTATAAAAACAGAATTACTAAAGCATTTCATATCTAGCTTTATTGTTAAAGCATTAAATAAGGAAAAGAGATGTAAAAATAGTAAAATGGCAAAGATCGTCTTGTGGTGATGGGAGGCAGAGGTGACAAAATAAAAAATACTGAAAGACAAATTAAGAATTTAGGTGCATTTCAGTCCCAGTCTTGAATTAAGCATCCTACAATGTCCATAATGCATCATGATCTTTTGGCTTTCGCTGCTTGGCTGATAATCCATCAAACCAACTTCCATGTTAGTTGAGGCTATGCTGACTCTCATGACATCATCATTATGACCATATTCAAACACAAAAATATTCTGCGTGACAAACAAACACAGCTCGATGAGTACATAACCAGATTTTGTAGTGTAAGAACAGCCCTGGGTTAAAAGTTTGAGTTGCAAATGTAGTCGACTCTGTGCTCTCATCCTGATCAGCTTTTGATTGATTTCTTTCTCCATCAGTCAATAGTAACAGCTTTATCTGTGTTTCAGCAGAACGGTGTGTGGAAACCAGCTGCTGCCAGGAGAAGTCTGATCCACGCTTCGCTGGCTGAGACACCTGAGACCTTTCTAACATCCATCATCGTTAAACATCGTGCTTTATTAGTCATTCAATGTTTACAGGATTCACAACATTACTGGGGATTAAATAAACAGCAAAAAAACTCTATCTAATAATCTAATCAATATAAGAATACTAATGAGGCGTGAACTTCATCTTAATTGCAAGTGACATGACGTTTATGGTCAATACTTAGTGTAAAGCTCTGCTACATCACATTCACCATAAAATGATTTGCTTGCAAATAAAATGTGGTTTTTCTGTAAACAGTCAAGACATTTCTGGAATATGTCATGATTTGAGGTGAATCAAGTGTAAAACAATAACTCTTTTTTGAATGGAAAAAGAATAGGGTATGTGTATGTGAGGGTGGACACATGTGATGAGGTTGGAGTTGTCCCATAAGACATGCTGCAAATCAGGCAACCCTGAAGACCTGACACCCAGTAATACAGGACAGAGGCAGGATTTAGGCAAAACAGAACCTTTGATCAAGGTTTAGTTCCAGAATTCAGATACCAAATGATCAAATATAGGCAGAGACGTAAGGCTGAGGCAAAAATCAGGCACAGGTAAAAATCAAGAAGTCAAAAACCCACAAAAGTGGGATACAAAGCAGCCAGGAGCTCAAGTAACAATTTGTACAGGAAGAAATAAAAACTGGGTGGTAAAAAAATATTCAGGTAAATCATAAATGAGCAAGAGGTGAGTGTCGGAATGAGCAGACTCGGAGCTGATTGGCTGGTAAGGCTTGAAGGCGTGGCAAATAGTGAGTCTGGACTAGTGGTGGGAAAAAGCTGGTCAGTGCTGGATGGAAACTGAGGAAGAGGGTGAGGAGGAAGAGTAGCAGAAAGCTCCAGCAGGGTCCCTGATACCTTCACCCATGAACAGTTTTGTCTATGAGACATGCTAAAACAGGAAAGAACTGCTGATTTAATAAAGATGAACATGACATAATTTAAAGGGACAGTAAAGTCAAAAAGAACCAGGTCTGTATTTGAAGTACATAAGTACAAAAAAGGCTTTGTGGCATTTTAATTTTTTTATGAGCAATGGGGACTTAGAAAAACAAAATTTATCGTAAGTTATGGAAGTGACAGCGGAAGTGACGCAATCGTAGACATCGGTATGAACTTATATCAGTTGCAGATAAAGCACGCAACAAGGTAATGAGCCAATTTTTTCACTATTATTTATCAGGATACCGCCTAAAATCAGAACATTGTCATTGGATACTGAGGACGAGTTCCCTGTGAATCTACCTGGGGGGGTAAGTATCCCGGGTGGTAATTATCCGGTAATAATCCCGGACAATTACCACCCGATGTCTGCGGAGGACGAGAGTTTGGACATCTAGCGACTCATCCCAGGTGTCTTCATCTGAATCACATTCTGACAGATATCCAACTAGTTATAATGTCCCGTTTGGGTTTACTGTGTGTACGGAGAAGTTAATCGTGCTACCGATGCTAACGCGCTAGCCCGTCAATGGGATTTTCCATATTATGTTAGCATTGAGCTAACCACCGCTCATTACTGTTGGATTGTGTGGAGTTAATAACTCGAGTTTATATTAATATGTCTTGTATTTACGAATGTATAAGGATCAACAGACAAAAACATGCTGTTTTTGTCTGCTTTATTTCACTTTCACAGATCTTCTCAGTAATTTGACCTGTCCATCACTTTTGATGTTGTTTACTTTTCACAAGTGCCATAATCTGCTCATAAAAACATATATACAATATCTCCATTAGCTCCAGACATTAATTAATTATCAAACCTTGGGAATTCAGAATAAATATTATGGGTTGTCCGAAAATGATCTTACCTTCAAATATCTTTGGAAATCATCTGGGTGCTCATGAAAGATCCTCAGATCTTTGGTTATTTTGACCCGGTTTATCCGTACTCTCCATCGCCTTCCTAGCTTCCCAGTAGATATTCTAAAGAAGGATAGGTCCTTTTCTTTGTGTTTAGGTCTTGTTGTGTTGGCACAACCGTTTACCTCGCAGGTAACGGTGATTTTTATCGGGTTTATCTTTTCGGTGATCGCATTGTGTTCTATTGCTGCCAAAGCTAAGTATGTCGCCAATGACGTATAACGCCCACGTGACCACAGGATGCGGAAGCTGCTGCAGTGCAGATTTTAAGGGTTTCTGATGCTAGATATATAAAATTTATTTTGTCTTCTATTTTTTGTAATGATGAATAACATATACAGTATGTCACTTAAAAATTAGGTTACTGTCCCTTTAAAAAAATGATATGATCAAATAATTCAATGACGCCAAAGGAAACTCATGTTTCTTGTCATGACTAATCTACAAAAGATGTTTCCTCTGATTTCCGGGTTCTTGGGTGGAGTTTGTTGCTCGTGGGTGACATGCAGGTGGTCTGTCTGTGTCTGTGCTGTCAGAGTTGGTCAGTAGAGGAGAGACGCAGCAGCCTCACCCTCATATTGTGAAGTCAGTGCCGTCAGCTCACGCTGGGACAGTCTCTGGAATCTGTAACACAACTCCAGAGACAGAATATTCCGACCAGCGTCCGTATCCTCAGTCAGGGTTTTTACCGAGTTGCCGGCTTGCCTGGAGCTTTTTAATGAGATGTGTGGAGCACTTTTTTTTGGAAAATCTAAAATCACTTTGTTGTTTTGTAGTATTTACTTGTTTTGAATTCACATACTGGCTGCAGACACATCGACAGAAATACATTTCAGATCCTGGCAGAGCACAACCCTCTGCTAAATACAAACTCAATGCAATGCGATTCATTCATTCATTTTCTGCCGCTTTATCCGCCGTAGAGGGTCACGGGGAGCTGGAGCCTATCTCAGCTGGCATAGGGCGTGAGGCGGGGGACACTCCGGGCACGACGCCATTGCACCGCGGAGCCACACACAAAGACAGACAACCATGCACACACACACTCACTCCTACGGGTAAACTAGAAGAAACTGAAGGAGAAAATTATTCAATCAATTATGAGATATTTTATTAGATTATTTGATCATTTTGATTATTTGTCTCAATATTTCATGTTTATTCTCGTGTTTCAGCTTCAAATAAGAAAAGACAGAGCATTATTACACTGACAACAATACTTGGGCAAACATTGGTATTTGTCTGACATGAACACAACAGCATTCACAATCTGAAATGCTGAAAGATTCATCTTGACTGGATTAGAATGCTGACTTCACACAGGTGGAAACAGTTGGGGATCTTGCAGCTTATCTTTAAAAACACAACTGGAAAAAGCAGGCTCAAGAAATTATCACAAAGGAGCAGCTGTTTTTTTGGGAAATCAGGGAAAATAGTAAGAATAGGACGTCTTTATCACTGTTGTCTGGTGATAGCTACAAACAAACAGAAGGTCTCACAAAAGCCAAATATCAGAGTGTACGCACCATTTTGTTTTTTTGACTAAAAAAGAGACAATTTCTCCGTGAGGATGAGCGACATTTCGAAGACAATCTTACAACAACCAAATGTTGGCCTAAAGCCAGACTGTAATGCAGTGGTTCTTAACCTGGATTCGATCGAACCCTAGGGGTTCAGTGAGTTGGTCTCAGGGGTTCGGCGGAGACGGGGGTCATAAACGAATCACTGTATATGTTTGACACATCGTGTCAATTTGTGATGACATGCCCCCCTTAGTCATCACTGGCTGCAGGTGATCACGTGACGCTACATCGATTACTCCTACATGGAATTTTGCACATCAGTAGTCGATTTATGCCTGTCATGAAGGTACGTCATCTGATTGCTTTCTTTTAATATTTTAATTCATAGTAACTATGTTGAGCAAAAAAAAGAAAGTGGTTGAAAGAATATGTGCAACGTGAATCTACATGTACTGTATAACAGAACGTGATGGGAGTCAGAGTTCTGCATGATTTGTAATGTCAAGTTGAGCAACTCTAGTCTCACACTGGCAAAAATAAAGGAACACTTCCTTAAGCTGCATGGAAAACAAAAGAAACAGACTATGCTGTGAAAATGACATCAGAGTAACGTGAAGCCAAGGTGAAGCCACGCATATCTGAACTGGTCTCTCAATAACAACAGCAGAAGTCACACTGGTTTGAAGGCAGGTCATTTCAAGTGAGTTCATGTACTGTCTTGGTTTTGTTCGTTGAAAAAGGTGACATTAATGCCCAATTCATTAAATACACCAGCAAAACATATACTTATGTCTTAAATTTGGGAAAAAAAAAAAATATATATTTTTTTTTTACTAAAGAAGGGTTCGGTGTGTGTGCATATGAAACCTGCAGTGTTTGGTACCTTCAACAAGGTTAAGAACCACTGGTCTAATGGAAGAAACCAGAAACCAACACTTCTAAGTAAGATGAATCTGTGTAACTGCAGAACTTAATTCTGCCCTCATTATTTTATACACCACCCACAAAGTTTAGAAAACTCAATTAAAATAAAATTTTTATGTCTCAAATTCATACTGATGAACCCTGATGGCATTATTCCAGTGCTGCTTTATCTCACATTTTCTTGTTTCTTTTTTTTTTTTGATTACATGTGCTGTGAAGTACATGTAATATCAGTCTCATCATTGCCTAAATTCTAGTTGCATCACTTTCTTTCACCTCAATCTAATCCCAACTTTAACTGTGAATTCAATCCTTGATCCGGATTTACTGTCTTTAAAATGAGACGTCCAAACAAGAGGACTTGTTCACAATGAGTGGATGTAAAACATAAAAGTAGAACAAAACAAGGCCGCAGGTTACAGGCTGAATTCTACTTTTAACTGTGATCTCTGGGTTTCTATACTTTTTGCCATGAGCTACTGAGGAACCGAGTCTTTCTTAGAAACACAAGTGTTGCACACTCTTTCTTTATTCTGCAGACATCTTGAAGGCGGCCTCAGGGCCAAACATTATCAGAATAAAGAATGAGGGCATACAGGGCCAGATTGTAACAGTCCATTTCTATTTCCAATCGCACTTCCAGTGGTCGACACCTCCCTTCACCCCCTGGTGTGCATTACCTCTTTATTAGGAATAATCTCTTTCAAGTCAGCCGAGAAAATCCAAACTCTCTGCACTCAACACAGCATAATGAGGAAGCCTGTGAGAGTAACTCTGACAGCAGGAGGCTTTCACACCAGCGGTTTGCTATCTCTAATCCACAGCAGGACCCATAGGATAGTTTGCTGTGGCAGTCAAGTGGTCAGGGTCTGTTTCTCCCTTGAAGACTTCTAACCTCGCTAGAGAACAAACAGCTGTATTCATCAATTATTTAATAAATGCTTTAAAGGTACAGGAACACAACTATTGTTCAATTCGTCATACAAAATTGCCCCATGATACTCATCATTTAAAGAGAGAAAACACTTAGAGTTGGCATCCAATCACAATTCCAACAAGAACCAATGCAGTCAGAGACTGCAACATCAGTCACCCCTGAATTCAATATTTTAACCTGACCTACTTGCATAGGTCGAAGATCAAAGCTAGTGCTCTGACCTACTTTCATAGATCAAAGCAGTAGCTTTGATCTATGGTCTTACTCACACTGGCTTTCTCCCTTGTCTTTCTATCGTATCCAGTTCCTGAGTGTACAAAAGTTAAAAATTGACCTTGATCTAGTTTCCTCAAGGTCAAGGTCATCATCTAATTTTCATTCCCTTTGCCACCCGAGTAATGTACTTTTTGTTTCATCTTTCTATCTGCAACGGTTGCGAAGATATGTGGTTGACTAAATAATGGACGGACGGACAAACAGACGAACACACAAACACAATTACAATAAATCGACACTTTGAAGCGGGATGTAAAAATCCTTTGATGCCGGAGGCAGAGCTTTGGAGGACCTTTACTTAGTGATTGTGTTATTAAATCCATTTTGGATTTTATTATGTTGATATCCTCTGTGTCACATCTGATTGCACTGATAAAGACCAGGATGATGAGAGGCTGCATCAAGTGTATTATGAAGCATTTGGTATGCAGGGAATGAACTGCATAGTGAGAAGTGGTTATATTACAAAACTGACACAATTGCTTTTTCTTTGGTTTTATTTTCGCTGCCAGGGAGAGTAATGGTAATTCTAATTGAACTACCAGTGAAGGTTTGGACAAACCTTAGCATTTAAGGATTTTCTTTATTTTTATATTTGTTTCAATTGTAGATGCTCAAAGCATCAAAACTATACATGAACAAATATAGAATTATCCATCCATCCATTTTTTGGAAGGTGGGAGGAAGCCGGAGAACCCAGAGAGAACCCATGCAAACACAGGGAGAACATGAAACTCCGCACAGAGCGGGGCTCCAACCCGGAACTGTCTTGCTGTGTGGCGACGGCGCTACCCACTGCGCCACTGTGTCACCCTGTATCGAATTATGATTTAAACAAAAAATATGAAAGAACTCAACATATTTTAGATTATTTTAGACAGTTCTCAAAGTAACGATGAACTGTCATTTCTCTTTACTTGCTTAGAAATGAACCTTCACAAGGCAACACTTGTGAACTGAAAGCCATTTCAGGCGACCATCTCATGAAGCTCCATGAAAAAAGGCCTGTCATGTCCAAAAAGTTGTGCTGAGTTTTTGTTTTGGGTCTGTATTTTGTTATTAACTTCCTGCTTTATTTTGGTACTCATCCCATCTCTCTTGTTTCAAACACTGACTTCCTCCCTTCATGTGATTTTCCCACCTATGTGTTTGTCAACCCCACCCCTAATAGGTTCCACCTAGTTCCCCTACCAGATGTCTAGTAGTCTGTTTCTCCCTTTGACCTGGGCCAGTTTATTGTGATTGGTTGATCCAGAGAACGGTGTTCCGTGTCTGTCTCGCATCATGTGTAGTGAAGCCCAAATGAGGCCTCATGAGGCTTCGAACCCTTTGGGACAACTGAGTTGAAAACAGGTTGACTCGTTTCATGGTTTTGATGTCTTCGGGATGTGTCCGAACTTTTGACTATGGTAGTGTGACAAACAGAAAGCATAATCTTAAGGTTGAAACACCTTGAAGCAACTGACAAAAAGTGCTTTAAATGTATACAGTTGGTTCTGTTTGAAGTCATGTTGAGGATACACTTCCTGGGGGTCCTCCAAACTACAGCACATTTTGGTTCCGGTCGCAGCCGTGCAATTCAAACTCAAATTCAACAATCCATCAAGAATAAAACACATAAGGATGTAAAAAAAATCAAAAAACCTTACAAGCTGCTGATTCGTCCTTCACATCCTCGTCTCCTGCTAATCATCACTTATACAGTGTGCCCTTGACAGTCGTTACTCACAGTTAATGTGTTTACGGTATCACGTGACTACCTACCAAAAATCCACCATGAGGTGAAGCCGCGAGTGTTGATGCACAAATGCGCGAGGGGGCACTGTATTCTTACTCTTGTCTTTTCATGCTGTTTATTCTTTTTGTTAAATCTGACACGAGGAAAAATTTTTAAGTAAATTGGATATAAAGGCAAATAAATGTTGTTTGCTTTTAAAGAAACGCAGCCTTGGTTGAAAAGACAGAGCGTGACACACAAACAGTGGAAAAGTCAGCAGGTAAGACAAAGCCTGAACGACTGCAGGGAGTAAAGGGGGGAGAAAACAAATATGTTTATGAGTTTGTGTGAGAGACAGAGGAGCAAAACGGATGCACAAACATTTGATTCACAATAAACAGGTAGAGCGGAGTTGCCTCCATCAGTCTTTAGTCGGTGAAGGAAAAGGACCTTGAGCAAAAGAACATCAGAACCCTTTCATGCCAATCAACTCAGGGATTTTCTTGTTAACCCAACAACTCTCTGCAGCTCGATTAGGAACCTGGTAATAAAACTCATCATTCTGTCTGTTGGTACAAGAGAGGCTTGAACCAACGCACAGGAAAGAAACTTTGTTTTTCATGAAGTTATTCCCAGATTTGTGCTTGTTTGTTAAGAGTTAATTTATTGTTGTACATTCAGCAATGACTCATTTGTCCAATTTGACCAAAAACATTAATATGTTTGGCTTGATTGTTGATATGTTGATGTACAATCTGTTTAATTTTGGGTAAAATCATTTGATCTCAGATTATAAACATGACCAGACTCCACTGTATGGTGACCTGTTACAATCCTGGTCTGCTCTAAAGAAGATACAAACCCTCTGAATGAGCTTTAGTGGGGAAAGTTTCCCAAATATGTTGGTTAGATTTGGTTTAAATTTAGGACATAATCTCTGGAGATTGTCAATTCACTGATTAACAATACATATTTATAAGAGGGCAAGTGTGATGATCTGTGTCTGTCTGGCCTTTGTCTTTTATTTATCCACTTTGTGTAGTTTATTTCTGGGTTTCTGTCACTGCCATCTTCTGGATTTGTTGCACCCGGTCTCCTTTTCCCTGATTGCCTCGTTTGGTGTTCAAACAATCTGGTTTTAGTATTAGCTATTGTTCACGCTCATGCAGTTTGCGTGCAGAGACTTTGCCTAGCCTAGTCTGTCTTTTCCTGGATTTTGACCCTTGCCAGTTCTGACCACGATTTTTACCTTTTGCTTCCCTTTGTATGACCTAGGCTTGTTTTTTGGATTGTGTTTTTGTTTGCCTCCTGTGTACCGTATGGATTGTGATTTTCTGGTTTTGACCCCTGCTTGGTTCTTCACTACAAGCTTTGGATATCCCTCTGGTGCTGCAATTCCTGTGATTTTCTGGTGTTGATACAGACTGATTAAAAGCTTCTGATTTTGTGACACTGACTCTTGGTGACCGTAACAGCAAGGTTATTATCCACTGTCAAAAAAGTGGATTGGTGTGTAAGCGTGTGTGGTTCTTTCAATTCAACAAGAGATTAACAATGTGTGAAAAGCAGCAGAGTGATGGTTGTTAAATTCTCAAATCTGCACACTGTGTTTATGTGAACAAGTTTTCAAAACTCCAAGGCAGAAGAATTATTTCCTTTCATCCATAAATGCTTTAGAACTGTGAACTTTGGGGATGTTGGTGCAGCCCTGACCTCCGTGATCCTAACATCAGTCAAGGCCAGCTCAAGAAATGCTTCACCAACTCTGAATTTCACTGTGAAATAAATTGAAAAATGTGCCATCTAAGCTGACATGAAGCAGATGAATGTATACGTGGTACACAGTTCTCTCCATACATGTACACGTACGGTAGATGTGCTTTCAGGGCTGCTGCAGCAGACCGTATCAGCATCCAATGACGTCGGCCATAGAATCCATTAGCAGCAGAGCCTCAGGGTGAAGGCTGGAGAACTTTTGGGTAATAATAACATGGAATCATTGTGCTTTCCATCACTCACTCTTTCATATCCTTTCTCCCATGTTGTTCTTTTACTCTTTCAGTCCTTTGAGCTCTTCATCATCTGTAATCATGGCCACAGCCACTGCTGCTTTTTATCTCACCTCCTTTTGGCCTGTATGCGTTTTTATCTATATCTCCTGCTATCTTTGACTGCCTGTTTTTCCATTTCAGTAGTTCAGTTTTTTTGTTTATTTTTGCTTATTCTTATCTTTTTTTTTTTTAACAGAAGGAACCAAACTAACCGCAATGTGTTTTCAACAGTCTAGCATGTTGTTAGTTGATCCATAGGGCTAGGATGCATATGGTGCCATGCACATTACTATTCTTGCATTTATTTATTACTTGTGTAAACATGTATTGTATTTACAATATAAAAACCATTTCTTTTTTTTTTTTCATATTAACCTATTACTCAAGTATACCCCACTTAAGAGTCAAGGATATGTATAATTATGTTTTTTCAGATTGTTGATGGTTATGCATTTTGAAATATGTTCAAATCCCACCACCCCTAGTCATCTGTCGTTGTCCTTGGGCAAGGCACTGACTGGTGTGTGAATGTGTTTAAATGATCCGGTGTTTGGAGAGGCCGTTGGTGTGGATTGGAATGAGGAGTGAGTGAGTAACGGAATCACTGTGAGCGCTTTGAGTCTCCAGCAAAGTGTGATATAAACCTAATCCACTGCTATTATTGTTATAAAGCGAGTTGTTCGAAATCCAAAACTATTTTTCCCATTATAATTAATGTAAATAATTTTAATCTGTTCCAAGTTCTAAAAAACAACTTTTTCTAAGTTATTTTTTTTACTAGTTTACACCATAAACTGCACTGTACACGGTTTACCATAAATAAAAAGGGGTAGAAATAGACACTGTGTTTTATTTTAATAAGATATCCTATCGAACTTTGAACACGAATGCGCTACGGAGGAAGCATCCTGGGCATTCGAGTTCGCTCGGCTCCCAAGTGAGTCGCGTTCAGGTACGCTCGGATTCCTACGGTTTGGTCGAGAGCCGAATTTTGGTCGACTTCAGAGACGTAAAATTCTCGGATTTTCTGGTCGAAAACTGATTTGGTTGAGAACAGACTGTACCTCGATAAAGTATTGGTGCAGAGTCAGCTATGTCATTATAAGGAATCCCTTTCACATATAAAAAATATTGATTAAAGCTGTTGTAATATCTCGTGATTTGGTGATTGCGCACTGAGACATTTCATAAACTTGTCAGCTGTTGAAGCAGTGAGAATCCGTCATCGGAACACGTCACTGACAAATGAATTCAATAATCCCCTTCCCCTGCAAAGATGACAGGGAGCCAGCTCTCCACTTCATGAAGGTCGTACTGTGACGAATCTCCTTCTCTATTGCCTTTTATGAGTCATGACAAACAATGGAGGCCTTCACATATAACTGGAGCATCTCTGGGGCGGCGCGCCATAAATACCTCAAGGCTTTCACACAAACTCTAAGAGAATATTGACAGGAGCAAAGGAAAGATGCCGTTCATTCATTCAACACACCTTTATTGATGGGTTGTGAAGCATGTCGTGGGAGATGATAAGACAGATGTAACTTCATTGGTCAACGTCATGCCACTGATCATTGTGTGCCTTACTGGACGTCATTCCAACATCACTACATTTTTTGAAATAATGGAACAACTTTTTTTCTTCATCAATGTCGAAATGATTAATCATGACTTCTTTTCATTGCGCCACTCGTGATTCTGGATCATAATTAAGATAGTAAGAATCTGAAAAGTAACAATATCGTCAGGGACACAAGAGTAAGATTCATTCTGATGAGTTCAGTGTAACACATGTGGGACCATGTGAGTGCTTTACAAGATGACAACCCTTCATTACCAACAAAAGATCTTTACACACACACACACACACACACACACACACACACACACACACACACACACACACACACACACACACAAAAACACAGAGAGACAAACACATTTTATTGATATTGACCTGTACGCGGCCCAGAGGTCATAGAGCAAAATCATTAATTCATTAAATCACTGAAAGCTTTTTCGCAGTATGGGGGCTTTATTCTCCCAAAGATCTCAACAACAGTAAAGTAAAAATCAATCTGATGTATACCCGGTGTCAGCAGGCCGCTGGCCAGCGAAATGTTTGGTGGGGGGATGGGGGTGTAGAGCAGGGAAGAGAATTATATTGCGTTCGTGCAAATGCGATCGATAAAGTTTCAAGCTTTGTGTTGGATGTTGGATACCGGTGCTCCCCCCCTTGAGCAGGAACTATAGCTAACTACTTTAACTAGTGACTTTGTTATTATTTATATTCAAATGTAATACAATACAAAATATTTTCTTTTCTTTTTAAAATCCAAGTCAAATTTATACTATATTTCCCATTTTGGATACATTTATCATCTAATTTTAAACATGTCAGCTAAATTTGCTTAATTTGTACGAGGAAACTTGCTATTTGGGGTTTGAATACTTTGGACCATTCTTGCTTTAAGCTGGACAGGTAAACTGGTCCTCATTTGTGCTGTGAAATAACTGGAGCTGAATGAGAGGATGTGTGGCTGCAGACTATGAAAGAGTAAGTAAGAAAAAATGGAACTTATTCCTTTCTTTCCATGTTCAACACCTGGTACAAATCCTCAGACAGAATGGAAAGACATTGAGGTGAGGTGACCAACATGGTCACATTCACAAGTAAAGAGACAGTGGGTATATTTTCAGCAAAATATACTTAACACACACACACACACACACACATATAGGGGTACATGCAAATCCAGGTTATACAAACACCATACACACAGATAAACCATGAATTAATAGGCACCCCCCCCCCCACACACACACACACACACATACACACAAAGATTTGAATGCATCAGTTCGGCCAGATGGTTATGGAGTCAGTCTTCTCCTGTAATGTAACGCACGCATTTATAATAGCCACATTCAGTTCTCCGCTCTGTGTGAATCAAAGGAGAGTAACGGCCCTACAAGGGATGAGGGGAGCGGTGATAAACGGTGGGAGTTGAGTACAGAGAAAAAAGAAGCTGCGACTCCAAAGACATGAGCCTATCTAGGGAGAACTGTCCTATTCGGCACCCCCACGCTGTTCATTTTAGTAACATCTTTTCATCTTTTGCCTCCATCATTGTCCTTGCTTGCAATTTCCCTCGGTCTTCTTCTAATCCCCTTCTGAGAGTACGAGCAGACGAGCACCTGTACAGTTTGCTTTGAAAGATTTTGTATTTAAGTGCAAATCCAAAATCCAAAATTAAGAAGGTCAAAAATTAATGCCAACTCAACAAATGTGCCAGAAAAATCGAATAGGTCTGACTATTGACAGATCAATAGGTATAGATTAACTGCACCAATGTTGAGAGAAAAGGAGAGTACAATTAACTCATGTCAGTTGTTAATACAGAAACCTCATTCAATTTCATGTCTCATGTGGCAGCATTACCAAAGATGGCATGTTCAGTGCAGTAATCCACCCAATGGATTCAAAATAGTTCCCAAAGTAAGATTTATAATCTGGGTATACCCTTGAGCCTTTTAGGTATCTACTAAACATGATAGCAAAACCAAGGATGGACCCATGTCAACTGGTTTTTCAAATCTAACTAGGCAGTCAGACTGCAACATCCCGCGACAACCCTGAACTCAAGATTTTACCTTGACCTACTTCCATAGGTCAGGGTCATTTCATAAAAGACCCATTGATCCGACATATAACTGATGCATTCCATTTGTCATGAAATTTAACAGATATGTACCTAAACATTTATAGAAGTGAAAATGTGACCTTGACCTAGTGTTTCAAGGTCAAAGTTGCGATCTAATTTTCATCCCCTTGTCACCCTGAATATAAAGGCTTTTGCTTTGTATTTCTATCTTATCCAATTCCAAAGATTTTCTACTTCTTCTCCTTTCGGCTTTTCCCTTCAGGGGTCGCCACAGCGAATCAGTTGCCTCCATCTAACCCTGTCTTCTGCATCCTCTTCTCTCACACCAACTACCTTCATGTCCTCTTTCACTACATTCCATCCTGCCTGTACACGCTTCTTCACCTCTTTTCCACACTCTCCATTGCTCTGGACTGTTGACCCTAAGTACTTCAAATCCTCCACCTTCTTGATCTCTTCTCCCTGTAACCTCACTCTTCCACTTGGGTCCCTCTCATTCACACACATGTACTCTGTCTTACTGCGGCTAACCTTCATTCCTCTCCTTTCCAGGACAAACCTCCACCTCTCTAACTTCTCCTCCACCTCCTCCCTGCTCTCACTGCAGATCACAATGTCATCTGCAAACATCATAGTCCATGGAGATTCCTGTTTAACCTGGTCTGTCAGCCTGTCCATCACCATAGCGAACAAGAAGGGGCTCAGAGCTGATCCCTGATGCAGTCCCACCTCCACCTTGAACTCCTCTGTCACCCCTACAGCACACCTCACCACTGTCTTACAGTCCTCATACATGTCCTGCACCGCTCTAACATACTTCTCTGCCACTCCAGACTTCCTCATACAATACCACAGTTCCTCTCTGGGCACCCTGTCATAAGCTTTCTCCAGATCTACAAAAACACAATGCAGCTCCCTCTGGCCTTCTCTGTACTTCTCTATCAACATCCTCAAAGCAAATACTGCATCTGTAGTACTCTTTTTTTGGCATGAAACCATACTGCTGCTCACAAATGTTCACTTCTGCCCTTAGTCTAGCTTCAACTACTCTTTCCCATAACTTCATTGTATGGCTCATCAGCTTTATTCCTCTGTAGTTGCCACAACTCTGCACATCTCCCTTGGTCTTAAAAGTGGGCACCAGCACACTTCTCCTCTATTCCTCAGGCATCTGCCACTACTGCTGTGGCAGTGGCGCAGTGGTAGAGCAGACTTCTTGAAGACCAGACATCACCCAGCCATTTCCAGTTTGATTCCCGCTCCTGCCAAGACATCCTCTGGAGTTTGAGCTGACAGTGGGAGGTGACAGCTCACCTCCCAGCCACGGCCGAGGCACCCTCACACTGGCCTTCTCCCTCGACCTTCTATCTTATCCGGTTCCTGAGTGTACAAAAGTTGAAATTTGACCTTGACATAGTTTTCTCAAAGTCATAATCTCATTTTCATCCCCTTTGCCACCCGAGTAATGTGCTTTTTGTTTCATCTTTCATTCTGAAATGGCTGTGAAGATATTTGGTGGACTAACGGACAGATGGATGGACGGATGGACGACCACACAAACCCTGACAATCACAATACATCACCGCTTCACGGGATGTAACAAGCAGCAACTCCACCACTGGCTCCCTTCACAAGTCTCAGATCCTTATCATGTCCCTGACGCTGAGCTCAGCCACCCTGGAGGACACTTATCCAACCAGCTTGAACACAATCTACTTCAGTCTCTATTCAAAGCTTCTGACCACAGCTGAGGAACATAGATTGATGGGTTAATTGAGAGTTTCCCCTTCAGGCACGATTCCCTCGTTATTGCAACGCTCCAGCACAGCGCTCGCAATATTCTACTGCTGAAACAGCATCAATTCACCTCTTAACCCCATGTATCATTTATTCTCACATCACGAATGAGAAGGGAAGATGCTGGTACTCCTTCACTTGGGTCATTACTTCTTCCCAACCCTGAGGTCTGATCTCAATATATTACAATATACAGTACATTCAATACTTTGTACAGAAACCATTAATTGGAGATTGACACAAGACCACAGCCAACAGCAGTGACTTGTATCAAAGAAGTGAAGCTAGAGTGAAAAAGTGACAAAAACGTGGATCCAAAGTGATTGTTCTTACCCGAATGTTGTCGAAGGATGCTTTGTTAGTGACATCATAGAGGAGTAGCAGAGCTAAGGAGAGAGGACAAAACACACATTTGATTTCTTTGCATACTTGACTTGTAATTGTTCAGACAAATCCAATTCTGAAATTTACAGCCATTTACAGCCATTTTACAATGGAAAAGTTTGTGTGGCAGGGGGATTGGACATGATTCCAGATAATCTAGGTACCTACGCACTAGATTAGCAATCATTCAAGGAAAGTCTACACAAAAAAATATCCCACGACACCCCCATCCACGCCTTAGAATGTCTTGTGATTATCCACAAACTGTTTTTCAAATCACAAGCATGGATTCACACTGTTCACTCGTGTGAATGCAAATGTATCTGTCAAAAAGCCGCTGTCAGAAGACTGGTGAGCTGTAACGACCGATGTTAGCGCAGCAGCAGTAAACCCATGATGTGAATATTTATCCGTAAAGTTTCAAATGAATTATTTTAGAGATGCTTTCCAATTCTGAATAACTTTTTCTTTCATCTCTGAACCTGTTTGTGATAATCCATACTGCTTCAATATCCTGGTAGTTTTATGAAAGGCTTTTGAACTCAGAACAGAGTTATTCATCTCTGATGATGTTGTGTCCTTCACACAGAGTGCCATATTAATTTCCTGAGTGATTCATCGAGATAGCCTGAACAGTAGAGATAGCTCTCTAACAGTCATTAAATACAGTTAATACAGTTGATTTTCCCCTGTAAACATTGTAATGTAGGGATCTACCTTACAGCGAAGTACATGGGAAATATTGTAGTTTACAAATCTGTCTGAGTGCACATTCTGAGTCTGACAAGTTATCTGCCTGTTTGGTCTTTCAATCTTGAACTTTTGTTAATGATTTTGTGATCAGTAATCCCTCAAAATATACTGAATCTCAAACGCGACCATCTCGAAACAGTAAGTTTCTCACTAGCTCAGTGGTTGCTTTTCTCTAACTCAATTCTCAGAAGTGTTTTAGCTCTTTTTTGACACCATATACTGTATATATTGAGGTGTATGGGAGGGCGTATGTATAAAATTGCTGAGCCACGGTAACATTGCTGTATATTTGAAATCAAATGAACATCTATGTTGAGCTCATGACTGCGTAACTATGATGACCATTAAAATAATTAAAACACGATTGATTTATTTTTGACAAAATAGGATGAAATTACTTATATTTTACAAGTGTGGTTAACAAACACAAATATTTAGATTAAAATATGTTTAATTAATATCAGTAACATTTACTAGGGGTCAAAATCACTTTTTTCAGTGCACCAGAAGTTGCCACCAATGTAAACACCAGCCTCCAGCAAGCATTAAAAAAATAAATCTAACCACATTTTAAACGCAATTATAACAAAACATATGTTTAGGTGGACACTAACAGAATAATTAAACTTGAGTGTTTTTATACGTAAACTTTCACAGACATAGGAGCGTTTGGAGCTAACATTCAAGTATCTCATAAAGAACAACTTGCTGAGAGCTACCTTTTAGCATATCGACATTGCACCTGACTGATACCCACACATGAATTGTAATTACCTCACTAGGTAACATGCTGCTCCACTGCATAATATCACTGCGGGTATTTTTTTTTTAGCGCAAACTTGTCTGTCAGATAGAAAAACTCAGTACGCCTGTGAGGGCAATTGTAGCTCATTATCTGAGAGAGTACAACCTTCACTTGAAAGAATTATCCTCCGCAAATTACTTCTGCAGCGTCTCTCCTCCTCCTACTGCATGTAATCCCACCAATAATCTCCTGCATACATTATTCCAACACATCCTCATCCTTCCAATCCTCAACTGGAACTGCATTTTCAACATATTTCTGAGTTAACGCAGGTTTGCCTGTGAAGGTTGATTAACGTAGTTACTTCAAGTGCAGTCTGGTCAATAGAGGAGGACAGAGGGAGGAGAAGTGGACTGATAGAGAGATGTGACCTGACCTCAGCGCTCATTTCCTGTTGTGCAGGTCCTGCTTATGATGCACCAGAAGACCAGAAATGAAAACACAAGGATTTGCTTTCTTTACCCTCCCCAAGTCCAGTTAAGCTTTGGCAAAAGAAGAACACCAACAACACTACAAGGTCTCCTCAAAGCGGTGAAGATGTATGCAGTTCTGCTATCACAGCTAAATGCTTTGTGGCTACAGAAGATAATATGTTGCACAAATAAGTTGGAAACTTTCAAATGACAATTTAGCATGGCACAAAACACTCAAATGTATAATTTAATAAATTAGACATGTGTGTGAAAAAAATGGTCACCAAGCTTAGCTCCAACGCAACTTCACCTTTTACAAGAGGTTTGCTTGTTTTGTGCTCATGGCAGCTAATGATCTCTCAAGCGTCAATTTTCAAGCAGGGTTGAGAATAGATTAGAGAGGGCTGAGAAAATCGTTTCATTCTGATTTCATACCTTCTTTTTCTCAGCAACAGAGACAGAGTTTTGTCGTTGCAGGTAGCTACGCAGCGGTTGCACAGCAGAACACACAAAACAAAAATAATAAATGTGAAGCGTGAAGGAAGTCAAACTAAAACCACGAGAAAGAGAAAAATAAAGATGGATAATTATGAGAGAAGAACAACAAAATAAGGCTAACTCTATAAAGAAGACACAAACGCTGATGACTCACAACATTACAAAGGAACCAAGACTGAAGATGGATCATGATGAGCAGAGAAGCATTAAAAAAAAGAAAGTGACGGAGAAACTTAAAAAACAAACACATTCTTAATTTGCAGCCTGGAATACATTTTTAAAATGTTGGGAGGGGGAACTCTTGTAACACTAAGGTCACTACCAGTTCATCTTTCAACTGAAATTCATTCCAGTTCATCTTTCAACTGAAATTGTGTAACCACTATGAAACACACACAAGGGGAGAGGACATACATGCAGCAATAAAAGATGCTGATCAAGTCCAGTGGTCTCTTTTACCAACATGACAGAGACCACCACAAGGTGACCACCACAAGGTGACCACCACATGGTGACCACCACATGGTGTGCACAGGCACATCTTGTGTACAAGACAGGTAAGATCTTACGCCCGAACCCAAGTTCAAAAAGTCAACAATTACTTTCGGGTCAGGTCGGGCTTCAATACCGTCGGGGTCGGGTTGGGCTGGATTTTTTTTGGAGTCGGGTCGGGCTTAAGATCTTAAGATCCAAGCCCGATCCGGCCCGAACTTTTAAAATAAATATATATTTATATATTATGTATCTCAAACGATCTATGGGTAATAAACTAAGGAATACCCTTATAAAATAAATAATTTAGGTAAAACATAGGAGGCGCTGTATGAGAAACATCCATCTACAATACTTGCTCAGTTCCCTCCGTGCGTCAGCTGTATTTTCTCCTGTCACTTTACCTTTCCGATCGCATACACACTGAAAGTAGAGGTAAGATCTTAAGCCCGAAACCAAGCCTGAAATTTGGGTCGGGCTCAAAATGTCAATAATTACGTTCGGCTTGGGTTGGGCTTTAATACTGTTGGGCTCGGTTCTGGTCGGGCTGGATTTTTTAGGCCCGATCTTACCTCTAGTACAAGGTTACTTGTGTACAAGTAAATGACTGTCAGGCCACATGCCCCTTTCTCTCATGAAGTAAGTTCTGTTTGCATTTTTCCCCTGAAAGAGCCAGTTTTTATTCATGCTTTCTGAACATGTTAATGTTTTTTTACTTGAAGTGTAGGCTTTCAATTCTTTAATCTGGGATGTCTTTAATTGATGAGAAAAAGGATTATTCAGCTCTTTTTGCACTTTATTTTTTAATTCTGAGGTTTGTGTGTTCTTCAATCTAACATAAAGGCTTAAAATTTATTTGCCTGGGTCTACTTTTATTTATGGTGAGGTAAAAGAGCTAGCTGTGCGCTCACTTAAACATATCCTGCATTGAAAATTGATAATAAATGATAATGTGGATATAGTGACCGGCTATAAGACACAAACTGGACTTGGGTCCGGACCTTTTACTAAGCGTAAAGTTTTCTAACTGGACCTCTGTGACTTTTAATCGAATACCCCTGCCTTACGCCATATTGTTCACGTGATTCCTTCTGGCAAATGCGCCGTGATTGGTTGGGCGCTTGATTGACAGGTAGTTCGTGGAGTTAAAATGTGACAGGGTGAGGTTTTCAAGTGAGCTTATTCAAATATATAGGTGGGGTTATACATACAGTGTCTTATTGTGCCGGTCCCAAGCCCGGATAAATACAGAGGGTTGCGTCAGGAAGGGCATCCGGCGTAAAACTTTTGCCAAATCAAAGATGCGAATCAAACATATGACTTCCATACCGGATCGGTCGAGGCCCGGGTTAACAACGACCGCCATCGGCGCTGTTGACCTACAGGGCGCCGGTGGAAATTGGATTACTGTTGGTCGAAGAAGGAGAGGAGGAAAGTGCGTTCGCACGAAGAAAGAGAAGAGGAGCGCCAAGAGTATAGGACTAAGAGTAGGGACGTTGAATGTTGGAACTATGACAGGAAAAGGTAGAGAGTTGGTCGACATGATGCAGAGGAGGAAGGTAGACATACTGTGTGTCCAGGAGACCAGGTGGAAAGGTAGCAAGGCTAGAAGTTTAGGAGCAGGGTTCAAGTTGTTCTATCATGGTGTAGATAGGAAGAGAAATGGAGTAGGAGTTATCTTGAAGGAGGAGTTTGTTAGGAATGTCCTGGAGGTAAAAAGAGTGTCGGATAGAGTGATGAGTCTGAAGCTAGAAATAGAAGGTGTGATGTTCAATGTTGTTAGTGGGTATGCTCCACAGGTAGGATGTGAGCTGGAGGAGAAGGAGAAATTCTGGTTGGACTTTGATGAAGTGATGCAGAGCATACCTAGAAGTGAGAGAGTTGTCATCGGTGCAGACTTCAATGGACATGTTGGTGCAGGTAACAGAGGTGATGAGGAAGTGATGGGCAGGTTTGGTATCCAGGAGAGGAACGCAGAAGGACAGATGGTAGTTGACTTTGCAAAAAGGATGGAAATGGCTGTAGTGAATACTTTTTTCCAGAAGAGGCAGGAACATAGGGTGACCTATAAGAGTGGTGGTAGGAGCACACAGGTAGACTACATCTTGTGTAGACGATGTAACCTGAAGGAGATCAGTGACTGCAAAGTAGTGGTAGGCGAGAGTGTAGCCAAACAGCATAGAATGGTGGTGTGTAGGATGACTCTGGTGGTGAGGAAGATGAAGAGGACAAAGACAGAGCAGAAGACGAAATGGTGGAAGCTAAAAAAGGAAGAGTGTTGCATGACCTTTAGGAAGGAGTTAAGACAGGCTCTGGGTGGTCAGGAGGTGCTTCCAGATGACTGGACAACTACAGCTAATGTGATCAGGGAGACAGGTAGGAGAGTATTTGGTGTGTCATCTGGAAGGAAAGTAGATAAGGAGACTTGGTGGTGGAATGAGGAGGTACAGGAGTGTATACAAAGAAAGAGGTTAGCTAAGAAGAAGTGGGACACTGAGAGGACTGAGGAGAGTAGACAGGAGTACAGGGAGATACAGCGTAAGGTGAAGGTAGAGGTAGCAAAGGCCAAACAAGAAGCCTATGATGACTTGTATGCTAGGTTGGACAGTAAGGAGGGAGAGACTGATCTATACAGGCTGGCAAGACAGAGAGATAGAGATGGGAAGGACGTGCAGCAGGTTAGGGTGATTAAGGATAGGGATGGAAGTCTATTGACAGGTGCCAGCAGTGTGATGGGAAGATGGAAAGAGTACTTTGAGGAGTTGATGAACGTGGAAAATGAGAGAGAACAAAGACTAGAAGAGGTGACTGTTGTGGACCAGGATGTAGCAAAGATTAGCCAGGATGAAGTGAGGAGAGCACTGAAGAGGATGAAGAGTGGAAAGGCAGTCGGTCCTGATGATATACCTGTAGAGGTTTGGAAGTGTCTAGGAGAGGTGGCAGTAGAGTTTCTGACTGGGTTGTTCAACAGGATCTTAGATAGTGAGAAGATGCCTGAGGAGTGGAGGAGAAGTGTGCTGGTGCCCATTTTTAAGAACAAGGGAGATGTGCAGAGTTGTGGCAACTACAGAGGAATAAAGCTGATGAGCCATACAATGAAGTTATGGGAAAGAGTAGTGGAAGCTAGACTAAGGGCAGAAGTGAGCATTTGTGAGCAGCAGTATGGTTTCATGCCAAAAAAGAGTACTACAGATGCAGTATTTGCTTTGAGGATGTTGATAGAGAAGTACAGAGAAGGCCAGAGGGAGCTGCATTGTGTTTTTGTAGATCTGGAGAAAGCTTATGACAGGGTGCCCAGAGAGGAACTGTGGTATTGTATGAGGAAGTCTGGAGTGTCAGAGAAGTATGTTAGAGCGGTGCAGGACATGTATGAGGACTGTAAGACAGTGGTGAGGTGTGCTGTAGGTGTGACAGAGGAGTTCAAGGTGGAGGTGGGACTGCATCAGGGATCAGCTCTGAGCCCCTTCTTGTTCGCTATGGTGATGGACAGGCTGACAGACGAGGTTAGACAGGAATCTCCATGGACTATGATGTTTGCAGATGACATTGTGATCTGCAGTGAGAGTAGGGACGAGGTGGAGGAGAAGCTAGAGAGGTGGAGGTTTGCCCTGGAAAGGAGAGGAATGAAGGTTAGCCGCAGTAAGACAGAGTACATGTGTGTGAATGAGAGGGACCCAAGTGGAAGAGTGAGGTTACAGGGAGAAGAGATCAAGAAGGTGGAGGATTTTAAGTACTTGGGGTCAACAGTCCAGAGCAATGGAGAGTGGGGAAAAGAGGTGAAGAAGCGTGTCCAGGCAGGATGGAATGGGTGGAGGAAAGTGTCAGGTGTGATGTGTGATAGAAGAGTTTCAGCTAAAATGAAAGGAAAGGTGTACAAAACTGTGGTGAGACCAGCAATGTTGTTTGGCCTAGAGACAGTGTCACTGAGGAAAAGACAGGAGGCAGAGCTGGAGGTAGCAGAGATGAAGATGCTGAGGTTCTCTCTGGGAGTGACCAGGAAGGATAGGATCAGGAATGAGTACATCAGAGGGACAGCACATGTTAGAGGTTTTGGAGATAAAGTCAGAGAGGCCAGACTGAGATGGTTTGGACATGTCCAGAGGAGAGATAGTGAATATATTGGTAGAAGGATGCTGAGTTTTGAACTGCCAGGCAGGAGGCCTAGAGGAAGACCAAAGAGGAGGTTTATGGATGTAGTGAAAGAGGACATGAAGGTAGTTGGTGTGAGAGAAGAGGATGCAAAGGACAGGGTTAGATGGAGGCGGTTGATTCGCTGTGGCGACCCCTGAAGGGAAAAGCCAAAAGGAAAAGAAGAAGAAGAAGATACATATTTATTTATTTATTTATTTATTTATTTATTTATTTATTTATTTATTTTTATTATTTTATTTATTTACAATAAATCTTGAATCTGTCTTACCACCCAAAAAATGCAACCCACCAGTGCATAATAATATATAATTATAACACCATCATACATGAAATGTTTGATTTAGTGAGTCACCTTTCCTGTCAAAGTTCTTGAGGGAACCCCTGACCATTAAGTCATGACATTTGATGGACTGAAGTGATCCATTAAGGCCATGTACTCCAATCCATCATCTCTCAGATAATAGTCAACATCAATAATCACCGGCTGACCTTGGCTCTCTTCTTCTGTCGAATATAAGTCATGCAATGTATTAAACTGTAAATAAACAAAGACTAGCAATACAATGTGTTTGTTAATGCTTTGAAAAATAATAACAATAAAATCCAACCATCCATAAAGACCATTAGCTTTTATTTGATTGGTTAATCATTAAAATACTGACTGATGCTTCCCCTTGAGAGTTGTAATTATTCAATAACGTAATAGGCCTTATACTACTCAATAATTTAACAACCTTTACATAGTTACTCTACATTTTACATAAAACATTAATTTGTTGTCTCGGCCACGATGTGGAAGATAGAGATGATGAACATGGTCTAATCAGGCTTCAGGTCCATGGATAAGGGCCGACCTTGTGAACATGACAGGAGGATTTAGCTCAATGCTAACTGTCTGTAAAACGTAACATTAACACTCCATAAATTCAGATTTCATGTCATGTTAAAATACCAACAAATCTTAACTAAGTGATCAATTTTCTCTGATGTCAGACTTCATGTTGTCTTCTCTTCTTTCCCGTCTTTTCATCCACGAATCTCTAGCATAAAGGCTGGAAACTAGCCGTTACTGTGTTGCTTATATTTGTTCTGACATCATTTTTTTGGTGTATATAAACACACTGATCCAAAAAAAAAAAATCAGATGGGCATATTTCCCCAACAGAAGTTCATCATTACCTCTCCTCTGACGCACTCGATTGCTCGTTCTCCGTCTTCTTATAAATGATGATGGGATCCTCCCCGTTGTGAAACAGTATTGTAGGGTTTTCAGGGGAGACTTTTACAGACTGATTAGCATAGACATTAAAATGCAGCCAGAATATTTTCATCAAGTTCGGAAATGCCAGATAAGTACTAACAGCTACTCTCCTGCTCCATTACTGCCTTGGAAATGAAAACACACCTGCGATTACTCCAAACTGTGCATGTGCTAATGAAAAACCAGTGTGTATGTGATAAATCATATTCACGTTACTCCTTCAGGCAATCTATACACACTGTCGGAGTTGATATGAATGTATGAACATATGAAAGACTCTAAAATTGCTACCCGTCTCTTTCCTTCCATTACCTTTATTAAACTTCTGACAGTTCCACAGGCGGTTATCGTTTCCACCTCTTCTTTTAGCTAAACATAGCCCACAGGGTTTCATTCTCCATTTTAGAAAGTGGTGGAGCAATTACAGCGACTAGCAATTACCTAAGTACCCAGATGTTGCAACATTAGAATCCGTAAGTGTATTATGGCGGTAGCTTCAGCAGAATGTTAAAGAGAAATTAGTATGAAAAGTATGTGAAATATGACAGAGGAATCAATATTTGACGACATTAAAGAGAACCTTGACATTTCTTTCTCCTTCCTCTCTACACAAGAAGAACCCATCAAACATGTCTTTGACTGACATTGCACAACCGTTTTAATATGTAGGATGTGAAGCGTTCAGACTTGTGTCTATGTGAGTGCAAACAAGGAAAAGATGTGTTTGATGATTGATGATTGCAGAGCTCTAATTTCCACCTGGGCAACATGGTCAATGTCTGGTGTCATGTTATTTCCTTCTTCTTCCTCTAATTCATAATTTATTTTTTTTAACTTTCCCCCTCCAATTTTCCTGTCACCCAATCATCCCTTCACCTTTCATGGTTTGCTTTGCCATTGCCCATCCTCCTGTCCAAAATGGGGTATTATTCTCTCTGACCTATATGTTATTGATTAAACACCAAAGTCTCTCAATCTCTGCTGCCTGTTGATTCTGGGTTGACTGAGGAGACGGAGGAAGGAGAGAATGACCAGCGCTGTACCCTCGCTGATTGTTCACTGTGTTAATAAAGGTGTTAGTGTATCATCAACCAGCTTGAATCTGAAGTAATTAGACATGTTCATTGAAAACTGAATTCTAGTTGCTTCGGATTCGTCATGTTAGTTGTGCATCATTACTTGTGGGAAATTAGCATGACACAACTGTCACTGTGCTGACATGACATTATTCAGGGCAAAGTAAAGTTATAATTTGAGTGTTGTTTCCAGTGTCCACAATAGAGCCCAGCCTGAACTGGCCATCCAATCTGTAAGCCAGAAATGATGAAATTGCATGTTGCAACCATGGAAACTGAAACGTAATGTGAACAGAAAGTAAAATGTATTCAGGAACTGAAAACTAATACAAATTATTAATTCTGAACAATTAGAATGAATCAGAGATTTCGAATCTTTTCCAATTTGGAAAATCCATCATTTCTCGATGCACAATCATTTTTATTAGTGATGACAGGCATAGCTCTAGGATGACAAGTGATGCAAGCAGGAGAGTATGAGATAAGAAATAATGATGTCATGACGATGGTGTAATATGTGAATGTAGCCTCTGAGGCACACTAAAGTTGGCTATAGCTTGTTCAAACTCATTTTAGACACGTTGGTGGTATTAGGCACAGGGTAAAGAACAGGGCCTCTGGTGAAGGAGCATCTTTGGGTCATGCAGTGATGAAAAGGACCACAAAATGGTCAAGGTGATCAAATCGCAAGTCAGTCCAACCGTGTCCTGTGGCTGTGAGCTCTGTCAGCAAAAGCCTGAGATCTCAGATACAGGAGATGAGTTTCCTCTGTAGGGAGGCTGGGCAAAGCCTTAGTAAAGGAAGCATTGAGCTGCTGATTCTTGGCATCAAAAGAATCCATCTGAGGTGATTCTTGTTCTTCTGGGGATTTTCAGGTACGTCAAACTGGGAAGAGACCCTGGGTCGGACAGAGAACCTACCAGGAGATGAACCTAATATTGGCTGGGAATGCCTCAGGGTCCTAGATGAGTAAGTGGAAGTTTTGCTGGGGGAAGGACCTCTGCAGTACCATAGCTACCCCACTGCTTTAGGGAGCTAAGGGATAATCTGATTCTGTAAAATATGATGATTTGCAATTAAATATCTGATCATCTAAAGACATTTCTGTTTCAATTTTTTCCATTACCTAACTTTCGTCTTACATTTATTGGCACTTTGCCGTGATTACCACTGTGATTACCTTTTGACCTTAACAGTTTATACCATCCCATAAACATCTCACGATAAAATGGCCAAAGATCTTTACTCTGACACCATCATCTAGACAACTGCTAAACATATAATAGTAGATTATTTTGGATTTCAACCACATGTTATTGATATTGCTGGTCATAAAATTCCTATTTATTTCAGCTTAAGCTGGATCCTTGATCTTCTATATCTATAACAGGGTAATTGAGATTTCAGCTTTATTTCAACAAAAAATGATAAATAAATGATATTCTTCTTGCAAATTGAGAGCTTTAATATGAAATAACTACTGGTGCATGGGTCCACTGCTATAACACACCGTCTCCACCTGGACCACAAAGGAAAGATTATAAAGGCCATTACAGGGAAAGGAAGCAGCACCGGCACCTAGTTCTCAACAATAGACTGAACAACCCTTTTAATTGTAAGCTACCATTTGGAGCAGCCGTTTCTGGTGTAATAACATATTAACTGTCAGTTAATATACTTCTATAAATTCATCGTGTTGGCTAATGTCTGCGCGATAAGGTAAGGCGAAACACATTTCTAGCTCAAACGGCTATCATTTATAAATGTGACACCTACAGAAGGCTGCAGATCACACAGATGACAATGATCTTGTCAGGACTTCACCTCATTGGGAAAACGACAACTTCACAGCTTCATTTAGCAAAACTTGATTTGTCATAAAGGCTAAGTCCACATGGGCTACAATATAGACGCTCACTCTTATTTTCCACCACCAGCTGAGCTCTAGAAAGACTGTCTTTACTTCCTTTATGCCTGCTATAGTACATTTCTTTCTACTGAAGTACAGTATAATGCCATTTTATTCCAAGGGGAGTTTCTATTGATAGCTCCACAATGGCTTTATCTACCTTTATATTCATCATTCTGTTTCTACCTACATTAGATGATTTGAGCCTCCGGTCCTTGGTCATGACAACGCTCCCAGCCCTGGAGTGCTAAAGGCTAGTTCTTTATTTGAACTTGCGTGGCTGTTTCATCTCTTTGGACCTCATTTTATAAAAGATGTTCATCTAACCATACTTCTGTCTTTCACCCTCTCCCTCATACCTCTCTTAACAGCTGTCTTCATTTTGTGTCACTTATTTCTCGTCTGGCCCATCCATTCCTATCTACCCCCACTTGTTGCCTGTCCTGTCTCTCCCAATAAATCTACTTTTCCTCTTTGGCTTCGCTCATGGCTTCGCTCCAATAGTGGAAATGACAAATTGCCAATTCAACTGGGCGAAAGGAGGAACAAAAAATTCTGTTTCTTGATCCAGGACCTGGACCTCCGCAGCGCTCTCCAACAGATGGGCTTGGCAAATTGCACTGGGCTGGTTTCAACCTCTGGCTTATTTGTCCTGATTGTTTGGATGTTCTTGCTCTCTCATTATGGGCTTAATGACAGCTCAACTTGGGGCCAAAGCTGAATTTAAAAAAAAAACATCGATAGCTTTGTTATTGATGCCAATGTTATTACTTTTAGACATTATTTAACAGTTATTGATCTGCAAGTGACTTTCAGTATTTACTGGGAGTTTGGAGCCACAATGTCCGTCTCTTGGGACGGCGATATCAGTCTGCTTGTTCCAAACAGAACATCCAAACCACAAAACTTGGTTATGAATGTACAAGGGGTCCTAATGACGTATTTATTTATTTACTGACTGACCTGCACCCTTTGTACACTCTAGTTCATGTCATCTGGTGAAATTACCCAACTTCTCACTTATACATTGGCGTAAATTTTTGTATGTAGAAACTCAGAGTTCCCAGGTGATGTTTCCATCCTGGAGCTGCTTCAATTCTGAGCATCTTGAAATTAGCTACCGACACTTCTTGTCCTCGGAGCCTGTGTGTGAAACCTTATTAGAGTGAGGCAATATGGAGATGTCCTGTTTTCCTGCGGTCTAGTCATCCATGCTGCTTTGCATCACCTTTGCTGCAGCCAATGTATTTAATTTGGGAAAAAGTTTAGTCAAATTAACTGTTCTGAGGAAGAGTATGTCAAAGAGAAGTTCTCAGTGCTCAGTTAATTTACCAGTCTGGCTATGAGTAACAAAAATCCGGTAGTTCTCTTTATGTATTCAGAGGAGAAACCGACAGTCTACGCTTATGGTTTTCTGTAACATGCTGTGGTGTCATGACAGTTTCCTTTTACAACAATTAATTTAGCTCTGTATGTGCTGAAATTATTTCTGAAGTTTTAA